>OY992893.1:69308964-69931464 GCA_963921405.1 Cepaea hortensis
ACATTCCCCATACACATCCCCGCCCACACATTTCCCCACCCACACACACATCCTCACACACCAAGAAGAAGAAGAAGAAGAAGAAGAAGAAGAAGAAGAAGAAGAAGAAGAAGAAGAAGAAGAAGAAGAAGAAGAAGAAAAAGAAGAAGAAGAAGAAGAGGAGGAGACGAAGAAGAAGAAGAAGAAGAAGAAGAAGAAGAAGAAGAAGAAGAAGAAGAAGAAGAAGAAGAAGAAGAAGAAGAAGAAGAAGAAGGAGGAGGAGGAAGAAGAAGAAGATGAAGAAGAACAAGAACAAGAAACCACGCACACATACCCCCGCCAATCCACACATCCCGCACCTATCCACACACATATCCCGCACTCTCACAATTTTCCCCATCCACCCACACACACATCAGCCAACCTACACCCACTCACCCACCCAATATTCGCCACCTCTCAACTACACATCCCCACCTATACACACATCCCCACCTATAAACACATCTCCCCACCTGCCCACACATATCCCCCACCCAAAAACGCACACCTTCCACCCACATACACCCCGCCACCCACATATACCCCACCCACACACATCCGCCGCTCACACACATCTTCTCACAACTACACACCTCCCCCACCCATACACTGATCTCTCACACACATCCACCCACTCATGTACTCATCCATCAACCACTCACACCCACACATCACCCACGCGCCCATCAACACATGTATCTCTCATCTACCCTAACACCCACACACACCCCAACCACCCAGCCAAACACACATCCCCCATCCTCGCATACATCTTTCAATCACCTGCACATCCCACACCTCCCCCACCTCTCACACATCTCCCCTCCCACACAAATCTCCACCCATAAACACATCCTCCCACACACACAGCCCCCACATACATTCCCCATACACATCCCCGCCCACACATCTCCCCACCAACTCACACATCCTCCACCTACAAACATCCTCACCACCCACACATACATCCTCCACCCACTCACATTTACCCCATCCACACTCACACACTCCCACCCACACAGACATATGCCATATACAGACACCTCCCACACCCATTACACACCCATCCCCCAACCCACACAATCTCCAAAACACCCATTCACCCACCCAAACACATATTCTCTACCTAAACCCCCTCCCAACCCACCAACACCCACATACTTCCAACTATCCTCTCAAATATCCCCCCTCCACACACACACACATATCCCTCACACACACATACATCCACCACCGACTACACATCCCTTCACACATCTACACATCACCCATTAACCCATACACCTCCCCCACACACAACCCCTCCACACATACATTCCCCACACCCCCACACACACACATAACCCTCACATACACACCCATACACACATCCTCACATCTAGACACATACATGATGCCTCACGTGATCACTGAAGCTAATAAGAACAAACTCCCACACTTTACACACAATTGAGACATTGACGATTGTCGTGAGAATTCTCGCAATTGCAAGAAGTGGAGAAAAAAATTGTACATATACATTATGTAGCATAAAAATTAGTGATGCAATTCAACTCTTTCTTTTTTCTCTCTCTCCCCCTCTCTCTCTCTCTCTCTCTCTCTCTCTCTCTCTCTCTCTCTCTCGCTCTCTCTCTCTCTCTTGCTCTGTCTCTCTCTTGCTCTCTCTCTCTCTCTCTCTCTCTCTCTCTCTCTCTCTCTCTCTCTCTCTCTCCACTCACTAACTCTCTCACTCACATCACAGTAGTGTTATATTATACATGATAAAATCAAGTGGCATACAAAATAATAAGATGAGAATACACCACACACCAAAAAAAAACATAAAAATATGGAATGGCATGTTACAGGAAGGACAATCAAGTGGCATACAAAATGATACCTCGTAATATGAAAGATGGGAGAAGCAAGCCACTCTGCCCGAAGCTTGCCTGTCCTCATAGATGATCTTCTTCTTCTTCTTCTTCTTCTTCTTCTTCTTCTTCTTCTTCTGCTTCTTCTTCTTCTTCTTCAGCAATCCGAGCCATTGAGGTTCTTTGCTACAGATACAAGCCGTCTCCATTCGTCTCTCTGGTGGACCTTCTCTTGCCAATCGTTGATTCCAAGTTCTTTGTAGATCTGTATGTATATTATCTCTCCACCGTCTTCTTGGTCTACCTCGGGGTCTACGGTCATTTATTTCCTGAGTGTAAGCGAGTTTTGTTTCCCTATTATCTTCCATTCTTTCTATATGTCCCAGCCATTGTATTCTATTAGCCTTCATGATACCAATGATTAGCGGGGACTTAAACAGATCATAAATATCTTTGTTGCTTCTTCTTTTCCACTCTCCACTTTGTGTATCCCTAATGGGCCCAAAGATGCGTCTTAAGACTTTGTTCTCACAGGTTTGTAACAAGGCTTCGTCTCCTTTAGTTGTACTCCAGGTTTCAGAGCCATACAGCACAACTGGTCTGATCAGTGTTTAGTAAAGTGTGATCTTGGTGTTACGAGATAGCACATTTGATTTTAGCAGGTGTTGTAGTCCATAGTATATCTTATTTCCTGGGGTTTATTCTAGCTTGTATTTCTTCCCTTATTATGTTGGAGCAGTTGAAGATTGTACCCAGTTATTTGTATGTTTCCGTTCTTTTAATGGTCACATTATCTATTAGAATGTGGCCAGAGTTTTTTTGTCGTTCCTTCTCTTGAAATTACCATATATTCTATCTTATCTTGGTTGATAACCAGCCCCATTTGTTGAGCTTTTTCCTTTAAGTGAGTCAATATTTCCACTGTCTTTTGTTCATTTTCCCCTATAATATCTATATCATCTGCGTAACCAAGCAGTCTGGATGTTTCTCCAATAGCACATTCATCCTTTACATTCCTTACAACTTTCTCTAGAGCCGGATTGAAAAGTAGCGGCGATAGTGCATCACCCTGTTTCAAGCCAGATGATTCATAGATGATAGCCTAGATAAACTGTAATGGAGATAGAATACAAGAATTCAGTTACGTAAGTAAAGAGACGCCGGTCTCCCTGGTCTAGGTGTTACACGACTTTCTTCGTGACCCCGTATACTCTCGTGAGTAACGTGACGTTGCGCGAGAATCGGTAGTAGTTCTCTCCGCGTCGGTAACTTACGGAGTATGTGAGCCGGTCGCTCAGAAAGCAATGGCAAACTACTGAGCGTAATCTTGCCAAGAAATCAACAGACAGCTGAAAGATGCTGATGTTGACAGCGATGTCCTGTAAAGGATATGCGAACAAAAAAAAAGTAAAGAGACGAGAGAGAGAGAGAGAGAGAGAGAGAGAGAGAGAGAGAGAGAGAGAGAGAGAGAGAGAGAGTGGGGGAAAAAAGAGAGAGAGAGAGAGAGAGGATGAGAATAGGGTATTATAGAAGAGAGTGGGTACGTACAGAGAATGAAGGGAAGTAGGTGGTGAGAATAGGGGTATCATAGAAAAGAGTGGGTACGGACAGATAATAAAGGGAGCGAGAGAGAGAGAGAGAGAGAGAGAGAGAGAGAGAGAGAGAGAGAGAGAGAGAGAGAGACTACCTAACGATGGAGAATCTAGGTATGTAAAAATAGTGATGACATATATAGTCTGTATTAGCAAACACGTGTGCAGACAACACTAGAGATTATGATTGCAGTGGGACGTGGTCGTCTATGTCGGCATCTCAGTTTGTTAATAACATCAAACTGGTGTCTTAGACAGATGCGACCACCTGTGTCTGTGCGCCTGATACAAGAAGATGAGAGATGGAAATATAGATAGTCAAAGAATATAAACATCTTAAGCTCAAAGACATGGGTTAACATTACCTGACGCCGAAGTTGCACAAAGTCATGATGGCCTGCGTATGATGATAGTGATGGAAGTAATTATTTATTCGTAGACAAAAATATGCAAGAATGTTCTAAAGAGAGCACCGTCTGGTCTATAAAAATATGTGTCTAGAACCATATGTCCAATGCGCATATGTATTTAAAAGGGTCCTATACTTATTATGTTACTAAAGAGAATGTCTTCTTCTTCTTCAAGTGGCAGGTCTGAAGCGGACATCGGCGACCACGACCCTCCATTCCTCTGTCTCATCTGATATGTTGATGAAGGTGGTGTTGTTTGTAGCGTGCGCGTTATAGCGTATGTATCAAAAGGCCAGGTCTGGGGCGGACATCGGCGACCACGGCCCTCCATTCCTCTGTCTCATATGATATGTTGATGAAGGTGGTCTTGTTTATAGCGTGTGCCAAGTGCCGAAACCGTGCCACATGACAAATTCATTGCTCCTCGTCCGACATCTTGGAATTTGTCCAGGGTGAAATATTTCTAATGGCTCGTACACACACGTTACAATGTACAGATCTACTATGCACACAACTAACAAGTCCGTTGCGTCCTTAGACAACACAGTCACTTTTATTGTAGAACAGTTATCACCGTGGTTGTCATACATCGCCAGCTTCTTGCCGTTCAGTGTTCTGCGTATGACTAACACACCCACTGACTACAAATATATCATGCATGTTAAATCGAATCGTCGGTGGGAACTCTAGTTGATGCATCTGATAGATCTGACTCTAGTATAGTACACTTGGTAAATTGCTTAACAGTTCTTAACAGTATCACTACTCACGCATAACTTGTAACCACAAGTTCTGGTCACGGCAAGTCTCTGCCCGCCATTCCGGTCGATATTCTCACAACAGTGTCAGCTGTCTCGCCACCACTGATCGGCGTTTACATTCATCAGAAGTCAGCTTCAGTGCGTTGCTCCAACATTGCCACCGTGCACAATAGAAACAATCTTTACTATGGACTGCGTCTCAGCTGACTGCAATCATTGCTTTCGAATGCTTCCAAACACTGCAAACACTTTCATCACTTCGAAACTCTTTCAAACGACCATTCTCTTTCACGTCTCAGCTCCGTCTACCGAGCACTTCCTTTCAGGCTTTTTCCTGGGCGCAGTCTTGTGATCACATTAACTCCGCCCACTCGTGCCCCGGTACACGCTTGATTTCTCAACCGTGTGTCTTAGTGACATCGTTTTACACACTTGCTCTGTTTCTCGTATCCATCTCATGGCAGCGTGCGTGTTATCGAAGTTGATAGCGAACTGTGCTGATAATGTCAAGAGCACGGTCGGGCGCGGATTCGACACCCGGACTCATCGCATGTGAAAGTGAGGGAGAGACTGACCAACTACCCCTGTGTACGCAGGTCTACAACATGTGATGACCCTATTACATCTCAGACCCATGGCAGGAAACTTTCTCGGGGACCATTTCTTGTTTAAGGTGTTGTTTACATTTTATGTTGTCCGTTTGTTGAAGCCTTCCATATACATCTGTCTCTGTGTTCATTGGTCTCTTTTGTCTAGTGCTTTTCCACATAAGAATAATTGCTCTTTCATATTCAATAATATTCTTTTACATTCTATAATATTTTGTTAAATTCTATAATATTCTTTTATACTCTATACTATTTTGTTATATTATATAACAGTCGGTTATATTCTATAATATTCTTTCATATTCTATTATATTCCGTTATATTCCATAAAATTATTTCATATTCTATAGTAGCCGGTCTCCATAGCGAAGGATTTTACGATTTTCTCCGTAATACCATATATCCACGTGAGGAACACAGCTGCGCAAGATTCGGCAGTGGATCGCGTCGCCTTGGTTACTTACGGGGTATGTGAGCCGTTCACTCAGAAAGCAATGGCAAACTACTGAGCAACGTCATGTAAGGGATGTGCAACTTAAAGAAAAAATTATATAATATACTTTTATATTCTATAATATTCTTTTATATTCTGTAACATTTTGTTTTATTATATAAGTGTATTGTATATTCTATAATATGCATTTATATTATTTTATATTGTGTTATTTTATGTAATATTCTGTTTTATTCTATAATATTATGTTATATTCCATAATATTCTTCTGCTGATATGACCCAAATGGAATCACATGTCTTTTCGTCAGTGATAAGTGATCGTGCAACACCCACAGCTCTCAATACCTCGACGTTTGTTTTTCTTCTCTGCCCATGATATTCTCAACATTATTCTCAAAACCCACACATCAAGAGATGATTTACAGAGGAAATAAGCAGGGCTCAAGTCACGGGAACTGCTGAACTATGCCTGGTATAGCCCTGCCGTCTGCACGTGCTGCCGAGGCTGAGTTTGTCCCGGGCTCGATGTCGCGGGAAATGAACCAGCTTGGGGTTGCTTGCGCGTGAAGCCATGGGAGGCAAATAAAGTCTTATCGCATGATGTTAAAACAACATAACAAGAAGACAATTGCTTTCCGTGGTGTGGTGCTGGTTCTAATACGGTATATTCATTCATGTAATCAGGATCTATCTGCCGATCATAAAGACACGTTATGTTTACGTTAATGTCAATAAATCCCATTGATAAACTTAGATTATCGTGAGCTTTAGTAATGATAAATCAAATCTATCTGGAGGTGTCATTATTGATAAATCTAATTTATCTAGAGGTGTGAGTATTGATAATGATATGCTTTCTGGATCTTTAGTGTCGATAATTCTAGACCAGCAGGAGCTTGAGTGTTGATCTTCTTCTTCTTCTTTTTGTTCGCTCGCTTAAACTCGAGCGTAGTCCTTACACACTGTTTAAAGTAGTAAAGGACTGTTGATAATTATAGTTTTCGGGGGATTCTTTGTTGATAATTATTGTTGGCTTTCTTGATATTCAGTGTTGATAATTGTAAGATATCTTGAGTCTTGATAATCTTAAGCTACATGGGGCTTGAGTCTTGATAATACTCGGCTATCTTGATCTTGAATGTTGATAATCATAGGCTATCTTGATCTTAAATGTTGATATTCCTAAGCTATCGGGGCCTTGACTGTTGATAATTTTTGGCAATCAAGAGCTTGAATATTGGTAAACCTAGGCTATATTGTATTTGAGAATTGATAAACCTACATTATCAAGACTGGAGTATTTATAAACACCTTTGTGTCTCAATTTCTCTATCTTTCTCTAAAGACCTATTTGTGTGTTTCTCTAAGTATCTATTTGTGTGTGTGTGTGTGTGTCTGTGTGTATGTGTGTGTGCGTGCGCGAGTGTGTGTCTCTGTGTGTGTGTCTCTCTTTCTCTTTATCTCCCTCTCCATCTGTCAGTCCTTCTTATAAGTCCTTATTCCTATTTCTCTTCATCTGTCTTTCTCACTCTCTCTTCATTGCTTCATCTGACTCTCTCCTTATCTCTCCCTCTGTCTCCAGCTCTCAATCTATTTCCCTCTCTAACTCCACCTCTATCTATATTTCCCTCTTATATATATATATATATATATATATATATATATATATATATATATATATATATATATATATATATATATATATATATATATGGGGGGGGTGGGGGGGTAGAAGGGGGGAGGTTGACATAAATGCTTTTAGCACCGTTTGTTTAGACACGATAGTCTTCTTCTTCTTCTTCTTCTTCTTCTTCTTCTTCTTCTTCTTTTATTTTCTTATTCTTCTACTACTTTTTCTTCTTCTTCTTCTTCTTCTTCTTCTTCTTCTTCTTCTTCTTCTTCTCCTGCTTCTGCTGCTGCTGCTGCTTTTCATCTTCCAAGTAGCATAGGTCCTCAATCAATTACCGCCACGCCCTGTCTAGACTTGTTCATTATTGGTTGTGTTTGTAAAGTTTTCTCAGAGATATGGTAGCCAGTATCAGGCCAACCATCATTGTCGCCTTTTACGACATGTATGGTAGGTGTATGGTATTCTTTGTTTCCCGTATATAAGTAACGGACGGCTGTGACAATAGTCCGTGTCTTTTTACAATATGATCTATGGTTTATTCATCACTACCATCATCAGCTTCCACCTTTGCCACAAAGAGCCGTAGGGAGGGATAATTGGAGCTCCAGCGCCCGATGGGTGGCACTGGATAGTGTCATTCCGTGTGATTGTAAAGTGTCTTTGATTTCGTTAATCCATGTTCTTCTCGGGCGCCCTTTTGCTCTCGTAGCAGATTTCTTTGATGTAGGACCAGTGCTGGTAGTTTATGGTGTAGCATTCTATCGAGATGGCCAAGCCATTTGATCTTCTGTCTTTCAGTATATGTGGCTATATAAGGATAGTCCATAATTTGTGTCTATATAGTTTATTGATACAAATATTTACTTCATGGAGCTAATCCATCGGTTCTTTAGATGTTTTATTATGAGGGCACATTCAGTGTGTTCAGAACTTATTGCATAGACAGTGCTTTTTTATGATCGTACATAGTCGACCGGAGATCTCGGCGGTGTCGCTAGAGTTTGGAGTTTGTGCGACACTTTCTGCGGGCCGCTCTGCGATAAGAGACCGAGCCCTGTATGCTAAAATTCCATGCAATACAGTGTATCCTCTTGCTTATATACGTCCCTTAACACCTTTCAAGCTCCATAAAATTTAACCGCAGAGTTTCGTCTGGGAACGAAAGACACCAAGAAAGGAGTCAATCGGTTTATTGTATAGTGATGTGATTTACTATATGAGACACTACTGCTACAATATTTAACGTGTAATTACTTTTGCTTTTCATTTACAATCTCACCCAAGAATCAGCTTAGCCCATTTTGAGAATCCCCGGTAAGAATTTTTTAACTCCTTTAATCTCTTGTGTATTTCGGTAAATAATGGCGTGGAGTTCTAGTCCACTAATAGCAAAACCAGATATAACTTGAACCTTGGCATATCTGCCTGATCTCGCACTCGCCTTTTCATGCTAAATTCTTGACAATTCCCGCGTGATTTTCACGGAAATAAGCAAACATATCCTACATCAACCGTTCATCTGTTGTAACATGCAATGATTTCATTGTATATTAACAGCACTTCATGTGTAGAATAACTACTACACCGGGTATGTTTACTTTTCTTAAGTTGCTCTTCTTCCCTATTCTGTCATTTGCGGTATTCGGCAGGGGGTCTTGAGCCTGAGGAATTAAGGCCGCCTGGTTAGTGCAGTCGCCGCGAACTGTGCAGGCTAGAGCCTTCATTTTGCCCCCGACAGAAAAAAAACAAAAACTCCACACCTTACCGAGGATTCGAACCCGGGTCTCCCGAAGGAGAATCCGGTATTCTAGCCACTCGGCCAGCCGCTCCTCGTAAGCCATATTTGCGCAACTGACGACACACCCGACTTCAGCGCGGCATATGTTGAAGCATGATTTATCTGTCCTCCTTGAATCCATTCTGTCTTAGCAAGACTGTGGTGATGCCACCTGATTCCTGAACCATCATTATATGTCGAGCAGTCCGTGCCAGCTCTGATCCTCTGATCCTTGTAATAAAAAGTAAAGTGCGCATTATGACTATCGGGTATTTGGCGCTAGATTTGTCTGTGGAGTTGGGTTTTCAAACCAATCAGCACTCGGGGGCCGCGGTAGCCTAGTGGCTAGTCCCTGTAGTCATGGGATCGATCGCATCGGGGCGGATTCGGATTTTTTTTTTTACATTGACCTGGTGACCCAGACTACAAATGAGTACCACCAGGGAATGTCTTGGGAAGTAAAGGTAATCGGTGTGATAGTGACCACATGACCCAGAGAGTGTCGGCTGGTCTATCAGAATATGGATATAGCACCATATGTCCAGTGTGCTTTAGGGCGTGCAAATGGGTTCTTTTACTTTCACTCAGTGGCACTTGACAGACGATAGGTTTTACACTGTGCTTCACAACAGGCGTAATAACTACAACCAGACTGTGGGTGGAGTTATATCTCTCCATAGCATCAAGCCTGGTCTCAGTTGTAGAGACCATATGATGCCAAGATGCCCATGATGCCAGTGATGCAACATTTATTAGATGCGGTTGTTGCACACAGTGAACAACTTGTGTTAGAAAGAAATTGTAAGAAGACAAAGATGGTGATCGTCACTAGGAAGAATGAAATACCACAGTGTAGTCTACTAGTGAATGGGAATATTCTTAAACAAGTGAGTCGGTACAATTATCTCGGAACAGTAATACCATCTTATGAGAGATGCCCTTGAAGAAATAAGAACAAGAATCGCCATGGCGAAGGCAACCTTTTGCAAGATGAAAAACATACTGACCAATAAAAAGATGTCAATCGCAACGAGAAAGACAGTGTTCAGATGCTACATAGAACCTGTACTTCAGTATGGATGTGAAGCGTGGACAATGAGCAGACAAGCTGAAAAACATCTGATGGCATTGGATATGTGGTTTCTGAGGAAAATGCAAAGAGTACCATGGACAGACAGAAAAACCAATGGCCAAGTCCTCCAAGAAACAAATGAAAATCATAAACTGATTAGATAAATTAGAGGTAGGCAGTCAAAATTTTTTGGCACGTTTTGGCAATAAATAAATTGGAGACCTTGGTGACAACTGGCAAGATCGAGGGGAAGAGAACAAGGAGAAGGCAGAGAAGTAAATACCTGGATGACTTGGCCGCGTGGCATGGTCGAGACGGGACACTGAGCTGATCCACGACTCTGGTGATCAAGTAAAATGGCAAATCATGATCGCCCACACTTATCGGCTAGGTACATGATCCATCCATCATGTGCCATGCCGGTAAGCGTGGGCGGTCATGTTCTGCCATCTCACTCGATCACCAGAGACGTGGATCAGCTCCGTGTTTCTGTCTCGACCATGCCACAAGGCCAAGCCATCCAGGTACTTGCTTCTAGGTCTTCCCCTTGGTCTGTTCCCCTCGATCTTACCAGTTGTCACCAAATTCTCCAATCCATTTCTTCTCATAACATGCCCAAAAAATTTTGACTGTCTACGTCTAATTTCTCTAATCAATTTACGATCTTCATTTGTTTCTTGAAGGACTTGTTCATTGGTCTTTCTGGCTGTCCATGGTATTCTTTGCATTTTCCTCAGAAACCACATCTCTACAGCCATCAGATGTTTTTCAGCCTGACTGCTAATTGTCCACGCTTCACATCCATACAAAAGTACAGGTTCAATGTAGCATCTCAACACTCTTTTTCTCGTTTCAATTGACATCTTTTTATTGGTCAATATGTTTTTCATCTTGCTAAAGGCTACTTTTGCCATGGCGATTCTTGTTCTAATCAAATATTCTGTTCAGCAGTCGGGTGACTTGGTCTATTCCACATTCCTCTAAGGCAGTGGTTCTCAACCTTTTATTGGCCCATGCACCCCTTCACTATATGTTCAGACTGTCATTCTTCCCCCCCCCCACCCCTAGTCGTATTTCCTCCCTATAAATTTTCCCCACCTCCACCCCTTCATAGTATACGTAAAAATGGAAGCTAAATTTAATAACATACTATGACAAGTCTCTACGTCTACATAAAATGTGCTTTTCGGGTCTAACTGCGTTATAAAACGAATTTCAGAAGGGCGAGAAGTACAGAACCGTAAAGTATGGAGGGGAAAACAATATCAAGTAATCGGTTCTTGTATTGACGCTATCTTGACGTAATCTTAATCTCTCCCCCCCCCCCCCCGGAAACCCTAAAATTCCCCCTGGGGGGGGGGGGGGATTCCCCACCGGTTGAGAACCACTGCTTTAAGACATTGATCATTTCTGTTGTGGTGTTGTCTGGGCCCGGGAACTTCCCAGTTTTCATATGGTTAACAGCATTCTGAACTTCTATCTTCAAATTGTATGGGCCTTCATTACTATACCGAATATCTTAATGCTCTTCTCTTTATCATCATGAGGGTTTTTCACATAATCTGTCCATGCGTGTAAAATATGATCTTTTTATATTATGATTTTTCCATCTTTTATTTTCTGGCAGCCGTTTGATTTATGTGTTCTTTTATTAGTAAGCTGCTGAATTATCTTGTGCATTAATTTGGTATTTTTACTGTTGTGTTATTTTTCAATTTCTATGCAATTTTTGTTAAGCCATGCTTCGTTACATAATGATCTGACTTTTCTGTGAATCTCTGCCAGGGTTATTTTTGTTGTGTCTTCTTGTTTCCATTTGTCGTAAAATTTCTTCATTTAAACATTTCTTAGGACGTGCTTTATTTAATTTTGGGATAGTTGTTTCTACAGCCAAATTGATTAAATTCTTCACATTTCCCATTGATCATCCACATATTGAAAATAAGATGTCTTGATCAAACAATACATCAAATCTGTTCTTTACTTCTATGTTAAAATTGTCATTTTTCAATGTACACAAGTTATATTTAGTGTTTCCTGGTGCATACTTGACTTTCTTTCACTTTACCTTCAATGCGCCTGTAATCAATCTGTGATCAATATAACAGTCTGCATTTGGAACTGTTTTTCCGACTGTTAACGCATTTCGCAACCTTCTGCTAATCAGGATGTAATCAATCTGGTTTCTAATCTTGTTGTCAGACCTTTTGACATAAACGTCATTCAAATTCCAGAAATAGTTAGTTTAATTACTAATTATATTTTATTCTTCCTTGTTTCCTGTTACTTTCCCTCTTTTATTTTATTGCTTGTTCTTGTTACTGTTTGTACTTGTGATAGTTATATTTCTCACGATGTTGCTCATTCTCGTGTGCGTTTACGTTACGTAACGACATGCAGACAGTTATATTATGTAGCAAGCAGCTCGCGACGTTTGATGTTGCAAACAATTCTTATCTGTAGCGAGTATCTCGTTAGCGTATGCTAGTGCAAACAGTTTTTGTATATATTGAGCAAATGGTCAACCTAAGCTGATACAAACAGTTCTTGTATATATTGAGTAAATGGTCAACCTTAGCTGATAAACGTTCAACCTAAGCTGATACAAACAGTTCTTGTATATAGTGAGCAAACGGTCAACCTAAGATGTTACAAACAGTTCTTGTACGTAGTGAGCAAATGGTCAACCTAATCTGACACAAACAGTTCTTGTGTGTAGTGAGCAAATGGTCAGTCTAAGCTGATGCAAATAGTTCTTGTATATACTGAGCAAATGGTCAACCTAAGCTGATACAAACAGTTCTTGTATATACTGAGCAAATGGTCAACCTAAGTTGATACAAACAGTTCTTGTATATACTGAGCAAATGGTCAACCTAAGCTGATACAAACAGTTCTTGTATATACTGAGCAAATGGTCAGTCTAAGCTGATACAAACAGTTCTTGTATATACTGAGCAAATGGTCAACCTAAGTTGATACAAACAGTTCTTGTATATACTGAGCAAATGGTCAACCTAAGCTGATACAAACAGTTCTTGTATATACTGAGCAAATGGTCAGTCTAAGCTGATACAAACAGTTCTTGTATATACTGAGCAAATGGTCAACCTAAGTTGATACAAACAGTTCTTGTATATACTGAGCAAATGGTCAACCTAAGCTGATACAAACAGTTCTTGTATATACTGAGCAAATGGTCAACCTAAGTTGATGCAAACAGTTCTTGTATATAGTGAGAAAACGGTCAACCTAAGCTGATACAAACAGTTCTTGTATGTAGTGAGCAAATGGTCAACCTAATCTGATACAAACAGTTCTTGTATATACTGAGCAATGGTCAACCTAAGATGTTACAAACAGTTTTTGTATGTAGCGAGTAGCTGGTCAGCCTGTGCACATACAAACTGTTTTTGTATGTAGCGAGTAGTTGGTCAGCATATACTGATGCGAACTATGATAGCCATGTAGCAATTAGCTCGACAACGTATGAAGCTTGCTGTTGTAGACCAATAGCTCCAATATCTGTTTCAGTCTACAGGCCTCTTTGCTCCTTTCTTGTCTTTTCTTTCTGATGTTTATTTCTTTTCTTTAGCTCTGACTATGGTTTCCTTCCAGCTTCTTTTTTTCTTCTTTGTTTCCTGCTTTTCTTTCATTATCTCTCTGTCGAAATGCATTACTGTTCCCAGGATAGAAGATATCATTCTCTACAAAAAGCCGCTCGTGTGCTGTACATTTTACCCCCTGATCATTTCTTCGACAGGTGATACCCATTTAAATAGACCATGTTTTTTTTTTTTTTTTGGCTTCAGTACAATTTTTTACATCTACGTCTTGTTTACATTACCATTTTTTGCCTTGCTTTCTTATCAGTTGACACAACTTTCTCGTTAAGCCCTGGTTTTTTTGGAATGCCAAGTCTTCAGACATCAGATGTATCTTGTGGATGTCCTGCTTTCTCACGATGGATCCTGGTCTGATGTCTACTTGCTCACTGTGTCCCAGGTATTTCACCCTGGGCACTGGATTGGGGACTGTTGATAATGAAATACCCCAACCCTGTGTGTGTGTGTGGGGGGGGGGGGGCGCCGCAATATTACGAACATTACGTACACTTAATTCCACTTAACTAATTCAGTGCCGAAGGATAATATTTCGCCAAATGTGACCTCCCATGTATCGTCATACAAAGGTCATCGTATTATTTGTTTCGTGGTATCTTCCATAATGGCAGTGCTCAGTGAATGAACATTTACATTGTAATACTTGTTAATTTGATTGTGTATTATGTTTTACCGAAACCTACTTGTTTGTTTGGCTCAGAATCAGTTCATCCGTATCAGCTGTACTGTATCATTACTTGGTTAGATCCCGATATATTTCAACGCATTTGTGAAGTTCCAGTACCAGTATGGCACACCCCTTCGTTTCTCGGGGGCTGGACGAAGAATTTTGAAATAGTCCCCTACGAGATTGTACTTTGGCACATGTGGAGTGCCTTTACATCTGTCCGCGGTTGTTTGTGTCGTGAACTGCATGTTGGAAAAAATGACGGCTGTCGGTTGCTGAACTAACTGGGTTTGCCTTATGCAGAAATGTATGGCTGCTGGCTTTCTAGTGACTGCCGCTTCCATTGACGATGAACTGTATTTTTAGTGGTGGACTTTTGTGTTGGCATTCTGGCAGCGGCATTTTGCATAACATATCTGTGCGGGCCATTGGTTTGTCAAGACCCCTGTCTGTTCCACTTTATCACATGGGGCAGTAAGGAGCATTTTTATGTGATATTCACTGTCACGGGAATAGCGCATTATGGGGCAACCCTTTGGCGTGAAGTTGGAACCGCGACTAACTAACTTTGGCACCGGGTGGAGAGGAAACTCTCTTCACCAATGTGACTCCCTTAGATGCAGGCTCTTTTCGGGGCTCAGTTTTCCTGAACGCCAATACACGGACTTATCGTCCTTGCGTGGGACTTCAGAGTTAAAGCTGTCTCCCAGAGGACTCACAACCAGACAGCCACAATTCTTATCTTAGTCAGATGTAAGGCTTAGTGCACACAAGAGTGTCTGCATGTACGGCGAGGAACCACCAGTCTGCACACCAATAAGCCAGACATGGGACAACGGATACTCACGCAAAACTCAGGTCCTGTATGACATCACACTGATGTTGGACAACAGGATGCCTTCATCCGACATACAGGACTTCGCGTTGGAGCTCAAGCCAACGAACACAAGCAAGCAAGCAAGCAACATGTCTGTTGAAACCAGGAGATGACCGCTCTCGACCTGGTAGAGAGGTTTAACCCGCTAGCACTGGAGCTTCCTGTACGCTTACGGCAAGGCAGTTGGTTCATTCCACATACCCGTAAGTTGTACATAAAATATGACTTCTCGTTCAAGCAGCACTGGCAAACTACTGAGCGTAAAATTGTCTAGTAAATCACAAACAGGCAATAGAGTCTGGGTGGGGGAGGGGGGTGACTGCGACCTCCTGCAAGAGACAAGCAATTTAAAACATGTTAAAAGCTGTTTAGGATATTATTATTATCATGTGACATGCCGATTGCGTGTCATGTTTCTCCATCTCACTCGATCACCAGAGTCGTGAATGTGCTCCGTGTTCTTGACTCTACCATGTCATGTTGCCAAGCCATCCAGATATTTACCTCTCTGTCTTCCCCTTGTCCTTTTCCCCTCGATCTTGCCAGTTGTTACCAAGTTCTCTAGTTTATTTCTTCTCATAGCGTGACCAAAAATGTTCACTGCCTGTGTCAAATTGCGCTAATCAGTTTAGGGTTTTCATGTGCTTCTTGTAGGACTTGCTCATTAGTTTTTCCGTCGTTCTATTGTATTCTTTGCATTTTCCTCAGAAATCACACGTTCACGTGGAATCTGAAAAAAAAAGTATAATTGAAGGGGAAAACACATAGATAGAAACAAATGTTTTGTCTAAAGTCTTTATCAACGATAAAACAAACACAATTTATCGTTGATAAACACTGGTAGGAACGTTCGCTTCTATCTGTGCGTTTTTCCTTCGGTCGTCGAGTTTCCCAATTATGTTTTGTATTTATTCGGATTCTTTTGTGGGCTGGGCTATTTTGTGATATACACTTGGACAACTGAAGTACCGCAATCACAGAAAAGTAATTCACATGTTGTGGCGACGAGTGTGTGTTATGTGTTTCCTAGTGGCGCCATTCAGTGCGCATTGTTTATTTACGTCCTGTTATATTCTGACTGCCGGTCTCTCTGGCCGAGGGGTTACACGACTTTCTCCGTAATCCCGTTTATCCACGCAGGGTCTCGCAGCGCACGAGAATTGGAAGCGGTTCTACCCGCGCTGGTGACTTGCGGGATAAATGAGCCGGTCGCTCAGAAAGCAATGGCAAACTACTGAGCGTAATCTTGCCAAGAAATCAACAATGCTGATGTTGACAGCGATGTCCTGTAAAGTGTACGCAAAACATTTTTTTTTATTCTGACTGTTAAAACATGTTTAGTGAGGTCAGTGTACATTTTTTTTTTCATAACCGGATGACATCATTACATACTTTTAGAATATACGCTAAGGATACTAGTTAAAAGAAACATTGCTCGTAAAAAAAAATTTGTAATGAAACTAATTTGCTCATAAAGACGATGTGGTGTTCACAAACTAAATGTTCAGAAAAACTCATTTTTGTAATAAACTGATTCAGAAACAGCTGTCATGAAGGCCACACGTTGCTGATACAGAGAATGGCTTGTTACTGGTAAACTAACGTTTATGAGAAAGTAGCTCAATGATTATTGCGTTAATGATTATGATAAAGTAGCGCAGTGCTCGTAATGATGGTTTGGAATTCGTGTCGTTCAATAAACTCTTATTTCAGAAAAGTGTTACAAACCGATTTAAAACATGTCTTGTGGAGAAAACTGATGGTCCAGAAACAGACTTGTTGTTAACAAACTATATAAGAAAACGTCGTGTTGTGAAACAAAGTGATGCGCCAGGAATGTCCATGTTGTCAACAGTTTCCTTAAAATACCGTGATGTTACCCAATTTACCATTCATAAAGACCTCGTATTATAGAGAGTGAATCAACTACTGTGTGCTGATGAGTTGTTGGTAAGGAAGGCACAGACAAGTCTGGATTCGGCAACAGCTGCCACTTCCTGACCTGTATATTATTGTGAATATTGTTTGTCAATATGGCAGTCCGAGGAACTTGTTGACAATGTACCTAAAGAGGATTTCTTTCTTCTTTTTCATTCTTGCAGCAGACGCCACCACGCTTCCTATACCGTGAGTATAACCATGTTCGTTTGTTTAGTGGCATCATTTTATTTATGTAGTCATTATTCTAATTAGTCATATAATTTGGTCACTTCTTTGACGACATCACCAAGCTCTTTGGGGTGTTTTGGAGCCACATAACCATGCCTTGCAGCGGTGTTGTGTAGTGCAACGTACCTCAGCCTGTCTCCGGTGACAGGTCTCCGTACGTCGTGGCAAATAATGTGCCCTTGGCTTGACTCTCTTAAATCGGCCTTTATACTGTAAGTCACATCCTTATCCTTTGCGTTTCTTTGAGTTCATTTTGTCTTCCTTATATGACTATTTGCCTGTCATGTAGTCCAGTTCATTCAGTTTATTAAACGTCAGATACATCTCGTCGTTTGCGTTGATGACCTTCGTTTCAGAGCCATGAGGCGCTACTGAAGGGATGCATGCATGAAAGATTCTGTTTCAGAGCAATGGGGCGCTACTGAACGGTTGCATGCAGGAAATACTCTGTTTCAGGGACATGAGGCGCTACTGGACGGATGCATGCAGGGAAAGATTCTATTTCAGAGCCATGAGACGCTGCTGAACGGAAGCACGCAGAAAAGGTTATGTTTCAGAGCCATGAGGCACCACTGGACGGATGCATGCAGGGAAAGATTCTATTTCAGAGCCACGAGGCGGAACTGAACGGATGCAAGCAGGAAAGGTTCTGTTTCAGAGCCATGAGGCACTACTGAACGGATGCACGCAGAAAATATTATGTTTCGGAAGTACAGTAATATATTTTAATTTTCACAAACACCGTGGCTAAGATCACGTGGCACTAGTGCACTCCGAGCACATCTACATGGTTCTGGCAACTCGGGAGCCAGAGGTAGGGACGTGTCGAAACTGGCGCAAATACACACAACATGCCAACAGATAATTCTCAGGTCAACCAACTGTATACATCATCATCATTATCATTATCATGTGCCATGTCGTTAAGCGTGGGCGGTCATGCTTCGCTATCCCACACGATCATCAGTGTCATGGTTCACGCCTGCGTTCTTGTTCCGATTATTCAGTATATATACCTTTCAATGAGTCTGCTTCACTTTTGTTACGTTTTCCCATCTACACATTCATTCGCTTTGCTGTTGATGGTTTGTCTTGCGTATGATATTTGTTGATTGATAAAGTTACTTTTGTGTTAAGCTTTTTCTCCATTGGTGACCCAGTGTCATTACATAGTTCACACAAGGATATCTCCGTTAGTTCTCCAGTCTCATTACATAGATCGCACACGGATATCTCCATTAGCCCTCCAGTCTCATTACACAGATCACATACAGATATTTCCATTAGTGATCCAGTCTCATTACATAGATCACACACGGATATCCCCATTAGTGATCTAGTCTCACTACATAGATCATGCACGGATATCTCCACTGGCGCTCCAGTCCCATTACATAGATCACACAGGGATATCTCTATTAATACTCCAGTCTCATCACATAGATCACACACGGATATCTCCACTAGTGCTTCAGTCTCATTACATAGATCACACGCGGATATCTCCATTAGTACTCCTGTCTCATTACATAGATCACTCCCTTTTCAAGGGACCATCCCCACTGGTCCAAGTCTGACATCCAGCTCATGCCTGTGGCTCCTAGTAGCTGTCACCATGCGACAGTGGCCACCCCCCCCCCCCCCGGGGCAATAGCTGTGACAGGCTGGCTAAACCAGGCGTGGGTAGCCGATTTGGTGTCAAGCTGATCGGGGAATTAGGTTATACCTACCCAGCATGTGAAGACAGGATTCGGAAGACTGTGCGGAAGAAATCATTCCTGATTCAACGGGCAAGACGGCCTTTACCTGCAAAGCGTTGTGGAACGTGCAAGGCCCTGGTCATCCACTGCACCTGTATTCGTCTCCAGTCGTCTTGACTTGTCTTGCCACTGGACTCAGATGGACTCAGACCAGAGAGTGAGGTCGACGAATTGCGCAACTCTTCCTCTCTCTAATCCAATTCATCGCGCAAGTCATTCTTCATCCAACGTCATATCTAGAAGGACTGGAAGATTATGGCAAAATATGGCTGTCCACGAAGTTTGTCTAAATAGTGCGGCTATTTCATGATGGTACGCAGGCAAGAGTACAGGAAAATGGTGAACTGTCTGAGCCCTTTCCTGTCACCAATGGAGTGAAACAAGGATGTGTCCTAGCACCAACACTGTTCAGCCTCATGTTTTCAGCTATGTTGACGAATGCCTTCGAGAACAACGACATTGGAATAGATATCAACTACCGTATGGATGGAAAGTTATTCAATCTCAGAAGGCTGAAAGCTTAAACAATGAATGCAAGAATCTCCAAGGCCAGCGCGGCCTTTGGCAGACTGTACATGAATGTATGGGACAGAAATAGAATAAGCCTGCAAACAAAGCTGAAAGTCTACAAAGCAGTTGTATTATTCACACTGCTATATGCTTGTAAAACTAGGACTGCTTATCAGCGACACGCTAGGAAATTAAACCACATCCACACAGTCTGCCTTAGGCAGCTACTGAAGATTAAATGGCAAGACAAGATCTCAGACACTGAATTCCTAGAAAGAGCGCCCATGCCCAGTATCCACACTATACTATTGGAGAATCAGATTCGCTGTGCTGGTCACTTAACTCGCATGCCAGATCACAGGCTCCCTAAACGAATGTTTTACGGCGAGATGCGTTATGGTAAACGCTCCCAAGGCGGCCAGAGGAAACGCTTTAAAGACACTCTGAAAATTTCACTGAATGCTTTTGGAATTCATCATGACAGCTGGGAGACTGCAGCCAGAGACCGAAATTCGTGGCGTGCATCATTACACAAAGGTGCAGTCACGTGTGAGGGAACCAGGACTGCAAGAGCTGTGAAGAAAAGGCAGTACAGAGAAACAACTGCAGGAAATCCTCCTCCAGAAACGTCAAGCATTCTTTGTCCACATTGTCAAAGAACATTTCGAGCCAAAATAGGCCTTATCAGCCATCTTAGAACTCACGGCTCCATACTTTCAACTCCACTTGATGAAATGAATGGTCATCATTATTCTTGATGGACAAACAACACATAGATCACACACGGATATATCCATTAGTGCTCCAGTCTCATTACATAGATCTCACACGGATATCTCCATTAGTACTACAGGCTATTACAGAGATCACACAATGATATCTCCATTAGTGCTCCAGTCTCATTACATAGATCACACACGGAGAGTAACAGCACAGTGCAAGAACCCCGTAGCTCCTACGAAGATTCAAATATGTGTGTAGTAAAATCGCGCATGCTATGAATATGTTATGGGCAACGTTTCTAAGTTACAAATGAAATTGTTCCCGGGCAGCAAAATATTCGGCCTGCTCTTTAATATTTTCAGCCGATGAGGAATTGTTTACCCTTGTCCGTGAAGGCTAGACGTCCAGTGCACTACCCCATCTGTAGGGAGATATACCATCCATGTGTTATTGCTGTGAAAATTCTAGGTCATCACCTCGAGAAGAACCTGGTCTGCTTGAGGTGGACTCTGTAATCTGTATTCTACTCCACCCCGAAGTCTACAACGCGCTTCTAGTGTGTGCTTCTAGGACTTACGCTTCACTGGGAGTTCAGTGGCAAAGGAAGAATAAAGAATAACAGATTTAAACGCTCTGAATTAGTATAAAAGCGAAATAGACCGGAAACAGGTGAATCAACTGCCTACATAGAATTTTCCGGCCAAGATACCATCTATAGTTACACAACAAACTTCTTCAAAGTCTTGGATATATACCAACATTTTAAAGAGATCCTATAACCTGGGGATGTTATTGGCCGAATGAATACACTTTAAAAAGCATCAACAGCTGTTTGTCTGCACTATGCTTTGACAGCACGGGTGATTGTATGAAAAAGGTAGGAAAATAAGAAACATTCGGGTGTGCTCAGGTGTTTACAGGTGTACACAGAAACTTTCGGTTCTCCGGCAGGTTTATGAAATGAATACAAGGTGTGAAAAAGGTTCAATACGTACACCAATTTACAATCACTCTATACCTGAGGAATAAGGCAATCACAAGCAGCCAGTTTATGTAATAAAATTAACAACGGAGTGAGATAAAGGTTGGTCGGACATCTGTAGTGACGGAGTGGGATAGAGGCTAGTCGGCCATCTCTAGAGACGGAGTGGGATAAAGTTTGGTCGGCCATATGTAGTGACGGAGTGGGATAGAGGCTGGTCGGCCATCTCTAGAGACGGAGTAGTATAGAGGTTGGTCTGACATCTGTAGTGACGGAGTGGGATAGAGGCTGGTCGGCCATCTCTAGAGACGGAGTGGGATAGAGGCTGGTCGGCCATCTCTAGTGACGGAGTGGGATAAAGGTTGGTCGGACATCTCAAGAAACCGAGTGGTATAGAGGCTGGTCGGCCATCTCTAGAGACGGAGTGGGATAGAGGCTGGTCAGCCATCTCTAGAGACGGAGTGGGATAGAGGCTGGTCGGCCATCTTTAGAGGCGGAGTGGTATAGAGGCTGGTCGGCCATCTCTAGTGACGGAGTGGGATAGAGGCTGGTCGGACATCTCAAGAAACGGAGTGGGATAGAGGCTGGTCGGCCATCTCAAGAAACGGAGTGGAATAGAAGCTAGTCGGCCATCTCTAGAGACGGAGTGGGATAAAGGCTGGTAGGCCATCTCTAGAGACGGAGTGCAATAAAGGTTGGTCGGCCATCTCTAGAGACGAGGTGGGATAGAGGCTGGTCGGCCATATCTAGAGACGGAGTGGGATAGAGGCTGGTCGGCCATCTCTAGAGACGGAGTGCAATAAAGGTTGGTCGGCCATCTCTAGAGACGAGGTGGGATAGAGGCTGGTCCGCCATATCTAGAGACGGAGTGGGATAGAGGCTGGTCGGCCATCTCTAGAGACGGAGTGGAATAAAGGTTGGTCGGCCATCTCTAGAGACGGAGTGGGATAGAGGTTGGTCGGCAATCTCTAAAGACGGAGTGGAATAAAGGTTGGTCGGCCATCTCTAGAGACGGAGTGGGATAGAGGCTGGTCGGCCATCTCTAGAGACGGAGTGGGGATAGGTTGGTCGGCAATCTCTAAAGCGGAGTGGAATAAAGATTTGTCGGCCATCTCTAGAGACGGAGTGGAATAGAGGTTGGTCGACAATCTCTAAAGACGGAGTGGTATAGTGGTTGGTCGGACATATGTAGTGACGGAGTGGTATAGTGGTTGGTCGGACATATGTAGTGACGGAGTGGTATAGAGGTTGGTCGGACATATGTAGTGACGGAGTGGTATAGAGGTTGGTCGGACATATGTAATGACGGAGTGGTATAGAGGTTGGTCGGACATATGTAGTGACGGAGTGGTATAGAGGCTGGTCGGACATATATAGTGACGGAGTGGTATAGAGGTTGGTCGAACATATGTAGTGACGGAGTGGGATAGAGGCTTCTCGGACATATGTAGTGACGGAGTGGGATAGAGGCTGGTCGGACATATGTAGTGACGGAGTGAAATAGAGGTTGGTCGGACATATGTAGTGACGGAGTGGGATAGAGGAAGGTCGGACATATGTAGTGACGGAGTGGGATAGAGGCTGGTCGGACATATGTAGTGGCGGAGTGGGATAGAGGTTGGTCGGACATATGTAGTGATGGAGAGAGATAGAAGTTGGTCGGACATATGTAGTGACAGAGTGGGATAGAGGCTGGTCGGAGATATGTTGTGACAGAGTGGGATAGAGGTTGGTCGGACATATGTAGTGATGGTGAGGGATAGAAGTTGGTCGGACATATGTAGTGACAGAGTGGGATAGAGGCTGGTCGGACATATGTAGTGACGGAGTGGTATAGAGGTTGGTCGGACATATGTAGTGATGGAGTGGTATAGAGGTTGGTCGGACATATGTAGTGACGGAGTGGTATAGAGGTTGGTCGGACATATGTAGTGACGGAGTGGTATAGAGGTTGGTCGGACATATGTAGTGATGGAGAGAGATAGAAGTTGGTCGGACATATGTAGTGACAGAGTGGGATAGAGGCTGGTCGGACATATGTTGTGACAGAGTGGGATAGAGGTTGGTCGGACATATGTAGTGATGGAGAGGGATAGAAGTTGGTCGGACATATGTAGTGACAGAGTGGGATAGAGGCTGGTCGGACATATGTAGCGACGGAGTGGTATAGAGGTTGGTCGGACATATGTAGTGACGGAGTGGTATAGAGGTTGGTCGGACATATGTAGTGACAGAGTGGTATAGAGGCTGGTCGGACATATGTAGTGACGGAGTGGTATAGAGGCTGGTCGGACATATGTAGTGACGGAGTGGTATAGAGGTTGGTCGGACATATGTAGTGACGGAGTGGTATAGAGGCTTCTCGGACATATGTAGTGACGGAGTGGGATAGAGACTGGTCGGACATATGTAGTGACGGAGTGGAATAGAGGTTGGTCGGACATATGTAGTGACGGAGTGGGATAGAGGCTGGTCGGACATATGTAGTGACGGAGTGAGATAGAGGCTGGTCGGACATATGTAATGACAGAGTGGGATAGAGGTTTGTCGGCCATCTTTAGAGGCGTAGTGGGATAGAGGCTGGTCGGCCATCTCTAGAGACGTAGTGGGATAGAGGTTGGTCGGCCATCTCTAGTGACGGAGTGGGATAGAGGTTGGTCGGACTTATGCAGTGACGGAGTGGGATAGAGGTTGGTCGGACATCTCAAGAGACGGAGTGGGATAGAGGTTGGTCGGACATCTCTAGAGACGTAGTGGGATAGAGGTTGGTCGGACATCTCAAGAGACGGAGTGGGATAGAGGTTGGTCGGACATCTCAAGAGACGGAGTGGGATAGAGGCTGGTCGGCCATCTCAAGAGACGGAGTGGGATAGAGGTTGGTCGGACATCTCAAGAGACGGAGTGGGATAGAGGTTGGTCGGACATCTCAAGAGACGTAGTGGGATAGAGGTTGGTCGGACATCTCTAGAGACGTAGTGGGATAGAGATTGGTCGGACATCTCTAGTGACGGAGTGGTATTGAGGTTGGTCGGCCATCTCTAGTGACGGAGTGGTATAGAGGTTGGTCGGACATATGTAGTGACGGAGTGGGATAGAGATTTGTCGGCCATCTTTAGAGACGTAGTGGGATAGAGGCTGGTCGGCCATCTCTAGAGACGTAGTGGGATAGAGGTTGGTCGGCCATCTCTAGAGACTGAGTGGGATAGAGGTTGGTCGGACATCTCAAGAGACGGAGTGGGATAGAGGTTGGTCGGACATCTCAAGAGACGGAGTGGGATAGAGGTTGGTCGGACATCTCAAGAGACGGAGTGGGATAGAGGTTGGTCAGACATCTCTAGAGACGTAGTGGGATAGAGTTTGGTCGGACATCTCAAGAGACGGAGTGGAATAGAGGTTGGTCGGACATCTCAAGAGACGGAGTGGGATAGAGGCTGGTCGGCAATCTCTAGTGACGGAGTGGTATAGAGGTACAGCTGCCACCTCTAGTGGGTTAGACATAAGGTGACAACATTTAGCGGGTGGGGACGGTATCTCTAGGGTACGGTATCAGCTCTGACATTAAAGGTGTCGGGTTCTAATCCAGTTTTAAACAGTTCCAAGCGTTTCGTGTTTTTGTTTTTTTTCACCAGGGCTTGGTGATATCATTCGACCCCAGGCTTCTCCCAACTCCTTTATCTCTGGATTGGGGATCAAAGGTCTCGTTTTCATTAACAAGGTGGTGAAAGGGCGACCCTACTACATCACATGCGGAGTGGTATAGTGGTTGGTCGGACATATGTAGTGACGGAGTGGTATAGTGGTTGGTCGGACATATGTAGTGACGGAGTTGTCACATTTTCAAAATAATATAATCTATTGATAGCATCTTTTTTAAAACATGTGGAAAGAAGAAAGCAGTCTCAAAAGCTCTAATCTCGATTGTGACATTCGCAAAGCACAAATTTGGCTTCTTCGTTGCAAACAGTTATAGTATCACAAACCCGGGAAGGTTAATCCGGTCAACAAATGCCCGCAGAAGTCGGATGTGTCGGCCTAACGGTGCAAGAACGCAGCTCTGCTGTAAACAGGCACATCGCAATCACGTCCGGGGGAAAAAAAACTCCGGATGAACGCAGAAGATGAAGAAGTGCCACAAACGCCCATTACTGGGCGAAGGAGGACGACGGAACAGAACATAATAAAATACAATACAAAGTGTGTGTGTTAATGGCCAACAGATATATCAGAGTCAAAGACGAAAGTAGATGATAGACTAGGGCAAATCCGTTCTTATGATGATACATTGAGAAATTAGGATGGAGACAAGCAGGCCCGATTGAAAGGTCATGCAGGTACAAAGCACATCAGACGATTTGGACCATTTCATGTTTGCTGCGTAAAGGTTACAATGTCTACTGGTTGTACCCATATCCTGCGGCGGTACGTGCTGGTTCGGGGTGTGAGGCTGTGGCCAAACAGTTCACTCTCAGTTCACGATTTACGTGTATTTATCCACATGAAGATTCTTCTTCTTCTTCTTCTTCTTCTTCTTCTTCTTCTTCTTCTTCTTCTACTCATTCTGCTGCTGCTGCTGCTACTGCTGCTGCATCTTCTTCTCCCTTTCTTCTTCTTCTTTTTCTTCTTCTTCTTCTTCTCCTTCTTCTGCAACTTCTTTTTCTTCAGGAGATTTTTCTTCATGCTCTTCTTCTTCTTCTTCTTCTTCTTCTTCTTCTTCTTCTTCTTCTTCTGGAAATTGTCTGACTTGTATGCTTCAAACCAATCCACATCGCGATGGTTCCCAAGATATATATCCAGGGAGAACAAGGCAAAGTGCTGCTCTGCGTATTTTCTAAGGTTGATGCTCTTTGCTGGGCCACGCTGATCTTCGTGAAGATCCGTGTAGAAGTCACTAACCAAGACCAAGACCCTGTGAAGTGTGTGGGAATGTGCGATGTGCGCTGTTAGAACCGTTACTTTGGGATCAAAGAGCTCTTTGTGGTTAAGTTAGTTATCTGGCTGGTCCGTAACGGCACAGTCCGTGATGATCGGGACATCCGACATAAGGAAGTGAGGCTAAGTATCTCTGCCAGGATATGACCTTTCCTTAAGTGAGCCCTAAAAAGAGCATTGTGTAGCTCTATATTAACTGATTGGGTTAAAATAAAAGTTAGTTGAATATCCTTTACAGGACGTTGCAGTCAACACCAGCATTTTTACTGTTGTGATATCTTGGCAAGGTTACGTTCATTAGTTTGTCATGGCTTTCTAAACGACTGGCACCCTTACCAATTCGTAAAAAACCAACGCAACGCGATCTGCTGCCAAATCGCGCTCAGTTGTGTTTCGAACACGGGTATGCGGGATCACGAACCACGTCCATAACACCTTCGCCACGGAGCCGGCAACTGATTCGGTACCAAAAGATAATTTATAATAAATCGCCAAATGTGACCTCCTACTTGGACAGACAGATGATATATCGCCATATTTGGGTCATCATGCTATTTGCTTTATTTCGTGGTATCTTCCGCAATGTCAGTGCCCGGTGAATTCTAATTTACTTTATAATATTTGTTAGTTTGATTGTGTACCATGTTTGGTCCAAACTTTTCTTGTTTGTTTGGCACTGAATCAGTTAATAGAAGTCTGCTTGGATGGCGGTGAATGCCCATGTGCTGTCTTGTCTTCCATTGAGAGCCGAGCGACATGAATACCGCTATTCTGTATGGGCATGGTGGGGAAAATAATGTGTGGATACAACGCGTGCACACGGCATCACCACACTGAGCTGCGGAATGCCCCTGGAAACAACTCGGAAAATCAAATCCGGTCAATAGATTCCAAGAAGACCTAGGATGTGTCGACAGAGAGTTGCAAACATCGCAGTATAGTTGTACACAGGATTTGTGCAAATGTCCTTAAATATGCTGGATCTATGCTGAAAAGGAGGAAGAAGGAGGAGGCTGGAGGAGAACAAGAAGAAGGAGAGGAGGAACATGAAGTGAAGAAGATGAGCACATCATGACGGTGATTATGACAAATGTGTAATCTACAGATACTACTACATGTGTATGTGATCAATTAGGAAATAATGCATATTCGCATTGTAAATAACAAACATAAAGTTAGTTGCATAGTCTTTACAGGACGTCGCAGTCAGCCCCCGCATGTTTTGCTGTTTTTTTTTTTTATTTCTTAGCAAGTTTACTCTCAGTAGTTTGCCATTGCTTTCTGAACGGCCAACAAATATACCATTGTATGAAAACCAATGCAAGGCAGTCTGCCAAATCTCCCGCAGCTGTGTTTCGAACGCGGTATGCGGGATTACGAATTGCGTCCTAACCACTTCGCATCGTCGTAGATAACAAGAAGGAGGTAAAAGATGCAAAGTTAACATAAAGACCAACTGCCTACACTCTGCCTACACTGGACTCTGAGAACGCCTGGCACACATTTAGGATATTAACTTATGGTTAGATTCATAACTTTCTCATATCTCCGTTACAAATATAAATATGCCCTGATCAAGAAAGAAGATATGAATTCAAAATGTGTAATCTGTCTGTGATCTCCAAGGATACCAGTTATGATAATTTGCACCTTTCAAGTGTTATTTTATTTACCAAGTCTGAAGGGAAGCCATAAAAATTGCGCTTCAAAAACCACATGTGTGTATCTCCCCCTTTGCTCTGCATTCGCTAATGACGTGTACACATGTTGGCGTCTTCTATAGTTCTGACTGTCTAATAATTTAATATGTTTAATACAGGAGTTGTCGTGAACCTTGAAAGGGAGAAGACCCAGGGAACGGCACATTAGAGTTTTAAAGTTGTGAAAACTCAGGAAAATGAAAACAAAAGGCGAAAAACCTTGAAATTTGCGCATCTTAACCGTGAGATCTAATAGGAAATTAGGGCGAATTAGGAAAATTGAATTTTCTGCTTTCGGTGATGTTTTCGGCTGCAGACATTCTTTCAACTATGTAGTTTCCGGTGGTTTCCGGTAAACTGCGAGGGGGTGATTTATCGATCGGCTGTCTGTAGTGCATGTGCAGTGGTAAGTCTATTTAGAAATCAATGGGGAGAACCGTCGAGGCCACTAATACAATTACATAAATAAACACCTGTATGATATTTCACAATGGTATTAGTGCCGGTCGTTCAGTAAGCAGTGCCAAACTATTAAACCTACAACTTGCCCAGGAAACACAAACCTCTAAAATGCTGGAGTATGGTGGTACTTCAGACTACAGTTAAACCATCCATAAAAAAGCACAAGTGTATTGTTTGGCTCTAATAGAAGTGGAAAGAACAGGTAGGGATTAGAGGACGCACTAGACAACATAAAAAGATGAAAGCTATAGTTACCGACCGGGATTAGAAACTATCACCTCCAAAGGACGCCAGCGCCTCGCTGCAGGAACAAGTGTACTTCGACGCATGACCCATTAGCCAGGTGTGAGTGGTCTCGAGGTATGATGTCCGCCTCGAGTGCTGGAGGTCCCGGGTTCAAGCCCCGGTGAGGGCCGGGAATTTTTCACGTGGACTTCTAGTAACAAAATTCTCCCTGGTCTCTGGGCAGTGATATCGGACGCCCGTGTGTATTGTTACCCACGTAAAAAATCCCTTGGCAGTTGAAAATCGAAAAAGAGTAACCTAACGGTTTTGCCCGGGCAAAATTTCGAGTTAAAAATCTACCCAAAGTAGGATCAGGATCCTCACCGGTGCTACGGAGTTCGCACACTGAGCTGAGATTCTCCAGACTCAGACTTGAGTTAGGAGTAGAACGGAGCACTTACTTGTTACATCCGTGTGCCGTGATGTTGATCCGTCGACTAAACTATGCTTAACTAAACTAATACAGATTATAAAATTGCTAGTTTTAATATCTCCTAACCGACATGCGCCTGTCAAGTATATACACAGTTGTGATGCGTGTCCCTAAACACAGCACCCAGGGTTACTTCGGCGTGCACTCAATCAATTCTAAGTTAGCAAGTTAGTCAGTCAATTCTAAGTTAGGGAATAACGTGAGTGTTAACTTCCGTCGCAACTACGAGGCATGGTAAACTGTAGAAGTTGAGAGTATACGGTACCTCGCTGAGGCTGCCTTCCCATTCAAGACTGGGGGAATACCACACAAAAAACATTTGGATTCTCTGTGAATTCCCCGATCGTGCCGGAATGAGGAGGGGGAACGTGGTACCTCTGATTCAGTTCTCAGATGTGTTCGTTGTGTCTTTACCCCCTTCCAGAAGAAGATCGGGTACAGTTGCTATACGAATTATATTTTTACATTGTATAGCATAATGCTATGCCTATACCCTTTAACTTATTGACGAAAAACATAGTATATCAGATAGCTCGGTATGTAAGAAATAATTATAAGACTATAGAGAAATATTTACATATACAACTAAATTTAGGTTTTCCTAGACAGAATAATAGATGTGGTTCTAACGATAACGACAAAGAATGCACTTCTAAAACTAAGTGTAGGTTTCCGTAGGCAGAATAACAAATGTAATTATAACGATAACGACAAAGGAAAACTGTTGGTTTTCCTAGACAAAATAACAGATGTAGTTCTGATGATAACGACAAAGAATGTACTTCTAAATCTAAGTGTAGGTTTTCCTAGACAAAAAAAAATCGGCAACCCTCATGTCCCGCAACTTGTTGGGTGAGTAGAATTTATAACAGTGATGTTGCCAGTAGTAAGATATAGGTAACGCAGATTTGTTGGGTAACATTCACTAATTGGTGCCTGCGCAGACTAGTGGGGCTAAAATGGTATGGCAGCATCACCAATGGAGAGAACTAAACGAATTCCAGTGAATCAAGCAGTGAGGAGATGGCGCCTGGAGAGGATACACGCTGAGAAAACATGTGGACAATAAAACTAAACATTCTCTTGTCTAGAACCCGCAAGGCGAACGAAATAGCGGGAGACCTAAAATAACATGAAGAGAATTACGGAGAGAGATGAATAATACTGGGAGCTGCAGGAGATAGCAAAAGACAGGACGGCTTGGTGCTGGTTGTGAGCCTATTCCTCATTGGGCGGATTTAGGGCAGAAGAGGAAGACATTTATAGGAGGAGATAGAAGGGCGGTAATAGATACAAAATCACGCACATTTAACTCCACCTAGTACTTGTCACAGGTCGCTCCTATATAGACACTCTGTATCAGCCAGTCAAACTGCTCCAGTCTATAGTTATTTCAGACCAATAATGGTGTCAATAAGTAATAATGTTAACGTAGGCTTCTGGTATAGCTTGCTAATTGCTGCATTTTGAAACTCCAAATCTTCTTTTGCGACCCAAGTGACTAACCTTTATGCCCGTGGTTTTTATTTTTCCGCAGCCCGTTAAGCACGTTAAACACTAGCTATTCTCAGATGGGTCTTTTGAGTTCGAATAACCGCTAATTATTGAATGGAACATCAGCGAGCCATTGAGTGTTTCTCACATCCCATTGCACACTTTTTTCTCTGAGCTTCTGGTTACCTGTGCTTGGGTAATAAGATTACGCCATATTTAGGATTAAGACCTCTGTTGACCTCCTGACTACTCTGTCCTCCAATCTAACTAGTTTTGACTATTGTAGCCATTTTCTCTCTACGCTCACAAGTTAAATTAATTACAATAATAAGATTAGTTTCAGGCATGCAGAATATGTTATAGAGTGTACAGTGGCAGCATTGAGTTGTGAACATGTTTCAAGATCATTTATCGAACCCGTAAAGTAATACACATAAAATGTTACAAGATCACTTATCGAATCCGTAAAGCAATACAAATAAAATGTTACAAGATCACTTATCGAATCCGTAAAGCAATACAAATAAAATGCATGTGACATATCAGCAGCCGCTGTGGAATAGGGGAAATGGCTTTATAGCGGGAAAATACTAAGTGAAACAAGCAGAGAAAGACGGAGAAATCATAAAAAGCAAGACAATAAATAACATTATAAGCAATTCCAGCCTCGTCAAAATGTCAAATGACGGAAAGCATTGGAGAGTCATAATGACAGACGGCTGCCGAAAGCCAGCCACCGGAAGTAGAAGAAGATAGGAGTCTACATGGCGAAGTGGTCAAATCGTCTACCTCGGGCTCCGAAGGTTGTGGGTTCGATTCCGGGCCGCGTCCTTCTGTTCACGAGTTACATTTTTCGGAGACTCCTGTGGGTCGTCGCTAGAGCTACGGAGTTCGTGCTTTGTGCGACGCTTTCCGCGCTGCGGAAAGAGACCGAGCCATATGGGATAAAACTCGGTGCAATGAAGTCGACCCTGTCGACTTTTAAGCGACTTTTAAGTAGAGGAAGATATGGAGCATAGGAATTAAATACTGAATTAGAAAGGACAGTTGATGATGTATCGGGGATGAGATGCTTCAGAAATAGAAATATCCTCACAACATCTAAAGATCGTGCCCCTTATATCATCGGGCACAATGTCATTAAACAGTGCCTTAGGACACTCATATACCTCTTAACAACAGTAAATTCATTACTACAAGTAGTAAGTGAGATCACGTGACAAGATCACGTGGGCTGCCCAATACGATACTTACCGGAGCGGTTCCAGAAAAGGGAAAACAAACGAGAGATTATAAAGTGTTTTTGTTCACATATCCTTTACATGACATCGCTGTCAACATCAGCATCTTTCAGCTGATTGTTGATTTCTTGGCAAGATTATGCTCAGGGAGACCGGCCTATAAAGTGTACTGGACAGATTTATTCTTAGATGGACAGGAAAGTCCTTGGCGGAAACTGAAATGCTGGAACAGACAGGCACAGACGTGCTTGTGTACATGAGGTGTGGCATCCTAGGTAACTACAGATGACAAAGCCAGGCAAATATTACTGCTTAATTAAATGTCAACAAAGAATAAAGAATACATGGCAGAATGGATAACAGCGATCGTTCTTAAACAGCCGGTGTGCTTATTCTGAGGTAGCGGGTTCAACTCCTACACTGGTCAGTTAAACTAAAAAGTTGACTTCTTGTCTTTGACTTGGGGATGTAAATTACAAGTACCTCTAAAGTCGGATTAGGTTCGCCTGATGGCGAGGGACACTAGTAATAGGGAAAGCTAATCCAGGCGTAAAAATTAGTCTAGTACATTAGAAGTAGCGTGTAGGACTATGCTTGAGTTCAAAGCGGGCGAGCTCCAACACACACACAATATGAAAGTTTGAGAATCATGTAGTCTACATCGATGACGTTATATGTTGTTATATGTCAATTGTTTCTAGGCAAACGAAAAGTGGTTCGTGGCCCATTCATTTAAATAACATTACAGCCAAGTGCTCCACTTTTGAGCCATAGATATCATGGTACTTAAAGGTTGTCTTCCCTTGTCCACATTGCAGATTTTAACTCTGCTTAGAACTCACCGTCTGTACGTGTGTGTGTGTGTGTGTGTGTGTGTGTGCGCGCGCGTGCGTGCGGGCGCGCTTGAGTGTGCGTGTATAACTATGTGTTTGAGATCGAGTATACATGTGAGACACTGTCTGTGCGCTCGAGTGTGCGTGTATGTGTGAGAGGGAGAGAGAGAAAGAGGGAGTGAGAGAGAGAGAAGGAGGAAGGGAGAGAGATGTTGGTGAGTTTGTATGGATGTTTGTTTTTCATTTAAAGAAAATCGCGGGAAAATACCCAAAGATACCGGCAGATATCATTCATTTTGTAAATATCCACACTTTCGTCACAGTCGGACTAATGGATTTCAAATGCCTGGTAATATTTTCGTTTGAAGTTGGCGGAGATTGCTGTAAGTGTGTGAGTTCAAGGGTGTATACAGCCTGGGCGTGAGTAATAACTGGCGAATAAAGAAACGTTCGAGTCGACAGAAACGAGAAAAATAGCAGGTTATCTAGAACAAGGCTTGTGGAGCGTCGTGAAGAGGCTCGGGGCCGAGGCGCCTTTATCTTAGCGGCCACCCGAGGAGAAGTACATCTTAATTGAGCTTGCTTGAGTGCTCATGCAGTCCTGCGAGGGAATATTTGTCGTTGTGAAAAGTGTACACGGGTTTCTAGGATCGGGTGCGAGGAGGAGGAGATGGATGGAGATGAGTGGAGAGATGGAGATTGTTGGAGAGGTGGAGGTGAGTAGGCGCCAAGGGCAGACGTGAATGAAAGTGAAGAAGTTTGTACTAGATGCAACTCTTCGGGTTCCAAGTCGGTGCTGTCTTTGTAACCCTCTGGATTACAATCAAGTGCTGTCTTTATAATGTCTATATTCCATGTCAGTGCTGTCTTTATAACCCTCTGAATTTCAGTCTAGGACTGTCTTTATAATGTCTATATTCCATGTCATTGCTGTCTTTATAACCCTCTGAATTCCAGTCAAGGGCTTACTTTATAATATCTATATTCCATTAAATACTGGGGTTGACAGCGACGTCCTGCAAAGGACATGCAGCTAACTTTATTCCATGTGAGTGCTGTCTTTATAACACTCTATTTTTCAGTCCAATGTTTTCTTTATAACTCTGTTGTTGTTTTTTTTTTTTTTGGACCAGTCATTGATGTGTTTATAACAGATTAATTTCACTGCTGGCTTTTATTATTTTGTGCCATTTTGTCTTATAACACTGTATTCTATGTCAGTGCTGCTGTCTTTATAACTCCATGTATTTTAGACCTGTCAGTGATGTATTTATAATAACTCAGGTTCATTTCACTGCTGGTTTAAGTCTCAGTTTTTCGTGTCATTTTGCCTTTATAACTCTGTATTCTATGTCAGTGCTGTCTTTATAACTCTCTGTTACATCTCTGTCTCTCTCTCTCTGTCTCTCTCTCTCTCTCTCTCTCTCTCGCTCTCTCTCTCTCTCTCTCTCTCTCTCTCTCTCTCTCTCTCTCTCTCTCTCTCTCTCTCTCTCTGTGTGTGCTTTATGTCAGTGCTGTTTTTATAAGTCTCTCTGTTCCATTTCAGTGCTGTCTTTTATAACTCAGTGCTCCATTAAGTCATGTCTTTATAACTCGCTCTGCTCCTTGTCAGTGCTGTCTTTATAACTGTCTGCACTCCATGTACGTCTTGCCTTTATAACTCGCGCTCTGCTCCTTGTCACTACTGTCTCTATGTGCTTTCTCCACACATTACAGTTATTTCATTGTCAACAGACTCCAGTCCAAATAGAGATTCCATGAGATCAAAAAAAAAAAAAGCACTAAAGTCAAGAATGTCGAATGTTACTCCATCTGGCCCGTTCTTTCTCCCAGAACAGTAAGCCCCTTGCCGAGAACATCACACAAAGCACGAACTCCTTAGCTCTAACGATAACCCCAAGTAATCTCCGGAAAAATTGCACTCGTGCTCTCAACGACGCAGTCCGGGGAACGAACCAGCGACCTTCAGACCGCGAGGCAGCCGACATAAGATCAGAAATATACTGGCCATCGTTTACACCCATTAGCATCATGTCTAAAAGCTAGAACCTAACGACCAGGAGTAATGTGTATTTATATTCAATGCCCACAGAGACACCGAGGTGTGCGCGCCGTACAACGGTACAACATGCAGGGCCTACCTCCAGGGACGTCTTGTGCTGCACAACGCAACAGATCCCATAGAACAGAGAGATGCAGCGCTAGAAGCTCAGCTACAGGCACTGGTAGATCTGGGCTTGTTCTCAGACATCATGGACGGTCGTTTATGCGAAGACCCAGCTCGGCGGTTGTTGTGTCACATGACCTTCCCAGATTGTCATAATGAAACGCACCAGGCGTTGCCTATTTGCCAGTAAGTGCTGCTTATAACTGTGCTTGTGTGTGTGTGTGTGTGTGTGTGTGCGCGCGCGCGCGCGCCAAGGACTTGAACAACTACCTTTGCTACTGCTGCCGGTCTTCTTCTTCTTCTTTCTTCTGCTACTGTGATTTATTTGTATGATTTTTTTTTTTAATTCGCATATCCTTTTTACAGGACATCGCTGTCAACAGCAGCATCTTTCAGCTGTCTGTTGATTTCTTGGCACGATTACGCTCAGTAGTTTGCCATTGCTTTCTGAGCGGCCGGCTCAGTTATCCCGCAAGTCAACCAGCGGGGGACGAACCGCTCCCAGTTCTCGCCCGTTACGAGACTCTGCGTGATAACGGGATTACGGAGAAAGTGGTATAACCCCTCGGCCAGAGAGACCGGCATTTGTATGATTACTTATCGAAAATACTAACTGAAACGAGAAATTATATTGTACATGCATGCTTGTCTCTGTTTATTTGTTTTATATATGTGTATGTATATATACAATCACCTAGGAGAAGTAGATGATCATCCGATAAACCAAACCACACATGTCCGACTCTTTGGTTACGACCAAATTGTTGTCAATGACGACACAAACACTGTTAATAAAAGTAAAAACCCGCGGTAAATGAGAAAGATAAGTGATAAATCCCAAAGTCATTCAAAGGGTGAGTGCAACTTTCATGTGTCGAGAACATGGGCGGTGGCCCAAACGTTTCAGTAATAAACAATGTGTGTGTGTGGGGGGGGGGGGGGGGGAGAGAGACAGGCAGACAGACAGACACGCGATGGGCGAGCGAAGGAACTTATTTTCAAAGGGTCTGAAGCTGACATTTGACCCTTCCAACCACTTATCTTTGGCACATCAATTATCTCTTGTGCATGTTACACTCACAGAGAAAAACAATATTGTAACATGAATGCTGAAAAGAGAAACAATGAACATTACCATGTTATGAAACAGGCAGGTACGCAGACACACACATACACACACAGACAGTCACATATGCATACATACATACATACATACATACATACATACATACATACATACATACATACAGACAGACAGACAGACAGACAGACAGACATCATTTACACAAACAGTTATTCATTCAATAACACGCTAACACGCACACCCACATACACCCACACTTACATGACGCAGAAGAAGGGTCTTTGAAGCTTATCATTACCTACCTTCAACGCAGAGACATGTAATGATGATGATGATAATGATGATGATGATGATGATGATGATGATGTGATGATGATGATGATGATATGGTACATATTTGTTATATTAGGTTACGTCTGCCTAATCACTGGAGGAAACACATTTAGAGTTAAATATAAATCCTGCCACTGATGTAAAAGCTGAACAATTTCTAGGGGAAATAACCCAGGAAAGCCGTTGTTCATCCTTGTAGCTGGCGGGAGGAGCGGCTAGCATGTCTAATTTGCGCTATTTACTTATCAGACAGCAGCATAAACACTTTGATGGAGTCGGCGGAGGGAACATAATTTCTGCCTCCGTGTTGTCTGAAATGCCACATTGTATTAATCTCTCTACTGTAACATATACAAGGCTGGATGCAGTACGCGGCTGCTTTCATTGTGGAAACAGGGGGTTGGTAGATGCCGAGCTGAGACTGGAGTCTGAGTAAGAGTACTGGATGTGACCAGGGAGGGAATACTGGATGTGACCAGGGAGAGAATACTGGATGTGATTAGGCAGAATACTGGATGTGACTAGGGATAGAATGCTGGATGTGACTAGGGATAGAATGCTGGATGTGACCAGAGAGAGAATACTGGATGTGACCAGAGAGAGAATACTGGTTGTGACCAGGGAGAATACTGGGTGTGACCAGGGAGAGAATACTGGATGTGACCAGGGAGAATACTGGGTGTGACCAGGGAGAGATTATTGGATGTGACCAGGAGAATACTGGATGTGACCAGGGAGAGATTATTGGATGTGACCAGGGAGAGATTACTGGATGTGACCAGGGACAATACTGGGTTTGACCAGGGAGAGATTATTGGATGTGACCATGGAGAGATTACTGGATGTGACCAGGGAGAGATTACTGGATGTGACCAGGGAGAGATTACTGGATGTGACCTGGGAGAGATTACTGGATGTGACCAGGGAGAGATTACTGATGTGACTATGGAGAGAATACTGGATGTGGCCAGAGAGAGAATACTGGTTGTGACCAGGGAGAGATTACTGGATGTTAACAGGGAGAGATTACTGGATGTGACCAGGGAGAGATTACTGGATGTGACCAGGGAGAGATTGCTGGATGTGACCAGGGAGAGATTACTGGATGTGACCAGGGAGAGATTACTGGATGTGACCAGGGAGAGATTACTGGATGTGACCAGAGAGAGAATACTGGTTGTGACCAGAGAGAGAATACTGGTTGTGACCAGGGAGAGATTACTGGATGTGACCAGGGAGAGAATACTGGGTGTGACCAGGGAGAGAATACTGGGTGTGACCAGGGAGAAAATACTGGGTGTGACCAGGGAGAGAATACTGGACGTGACCAGGGAGAGAATACTGGGTGTGACCAGGGAGAGAATACTGGGTGTGACCAGGGAGAGAATACTGGGTGTGACCAGGGAGAGATTATTGGATGTGACCAGGGAGAGAATACTGGGTGTGACCAGGGAGAGAATACTGGGTGTGACCAGGGAGAGAATACTGGGTGTGACCAGGGAGAGATTATTGGATGTGACCAGGGAGAGAATACTGGGTGTGACCAGGGAGAGAATACTGGGTGTGACCAGGGAGAGAATACTGGGTGTGACCAGGGAGAGAATACTGGGTGTGACCAGGGAGAGAATACTGGGTGTGACCAGGGAGAGAATACTGGGTGTGACCAGGGAGAGAATACTGGGTGTGACCAGGGAGAGAATACTGGGTGTGACCAGGGAGAGAATACTGGGTGTGACCAGGGAGAGAATACTGGGTGTGACCAGGGAGAGATTATTGGATGTGACCAGGGAGAGAATACTGGGTGTGACCAGGGAGAGAATACTGGGTGTGACCAGGGAGAGAATACTGGATGTGACCAGGGAGAGAATACTGGGTGTGACCAGGGAGAGAATACTGGGTGTGACTAGGGAGAATATTGGTTGTGATTAGGGAAAGAATACTGGATGTGACCAGGGAGAGAATATTGGATGTGACCAGGGAGAGAATACTGGATGTGACAAGGGAAAGAATGCTGGATGTGACAAGGGAGAGAATACTGGATGTTACTATGGACAGAATACTGGATGTGACAAAGGAAATAATACTAGATGTGATTAGGGAGAGAATACTGGATGTGGCCGGGGAGAATGCTGGATGTGACCAGGGAGACTGCTGGATGTGACCAGGGAGAATACTAGATGTGATTAGGTAGAGCATACTGGATGTTACCAGGGAGAGAATACTGGATGTGACCGAGGAGAATACTGGTTGTGACTAGGGAAAGAATACCGGATGTGACAAGGCGTAGAATGCTGGATGTGACATTGGAGAGAATACTGGATGTGATTAGGGAGAATGCTGAATGTGACCTGGGAGAATACTGGATGTTATTGGGGAGAATACTAGTTATGATTAGGGAGATAATACTAGATGTGATCAGGGAGAATACTAGATCGCAAGTACGTACACAGACAGGCATGCAGGCACGCACGAGCAGGCATGTACAAACATACAGCAGGCACGCACATACATGCGATCGTGTGTGTTTTGAAAATTATATTATACTAGCTGACCCGGCCCGGCTTCGCCCAGACCCTGGTGGGGAGCATCTCATTTAATTCATATAAGTAGTCATATAAGTTCTCGTTCCCGTTACCGACTATCTGTCTGTCTGTCTGTCTGTCTGTCTATCTGTCTATCTGTCTGTCTGACCCGGCCCGTCTTCGCCCAGACCCTGATGGGGAGAATCTCATTTAATTCATATAAGTAGTCATATAAGTTCCCGTTCCGACTATCTATCTGTCTGTCTGTCTGACCCGGCCCGGCATCGCCCAACTCCTGGTGGGGAGAATCTCATTTAATTCATATAAGTAGTCATATAAGTTCCCGACTGTCTGTCTGTCTGTCTGTCTGTCTGTCTGTCTGTCTGTCTGTCTGTCTGTCTGTCTGTCTATCTATCTATCTGTCTGTCTGTCTGACCCGGCCCATCCCATGGTGGAGAGCATCTCATTTAAATTATATAAGTAGTCATATAAGATCCCGTTCCCGACTATCTGTCTGACTGTCTGTCTGTCTTGGGTAAATGGAGGAGGGAGGAGGAAGAGGGAGGTGGAGGAGGGAAGAGGAGGGAGGAGACAGGAGGAGTAGGGAGGAATATGAGGGAGGAGGAGGGATTAGGAGGAGGAGGGAGGAGTAGTGTGGAGGAGGAGGCGAGGAGGAGGGAGGAGGAAGAGGGAGGAGGAGGGAGAAGGAGAACGCAGGAGGAGAAGGGAGCAGGAGGAGGAGAGGGAGGAAAAGGGAGGAGGAGGGAGGAGGAGGAGAGAGTAGGAGGATGGAGGAGGCGGAGGGAGAAGGAAGAGGGAGGAGGAAGAGGGAGAATGAGGAGGGAGAAGGAGGAGGGAGGCGGAGAGAGGAGGAAGAGGGAGGAAGAGGGAGGAGGAGGAATGTGAAGGGAGGAGGAGGGAGGAGGTAGAGGGAGGAGGAGGGAGGAGAGGAGGTAGAGGGAGGAGGAGGAGGGAGGAGGGGGAGGAAGGAGGAGGGAGGAGGAGTGATGGGAGGGAGGAGGAGAGAGGAGGAGGAGGGAGGAGGAAGAGGGAGGAGGAGGAATGTGAAGGGAGGAGGAGGGAGGAGGTAGAGGGAGGAGGAGTGAGGAGGAGGAGAGGGAAGAGGAGGAGGGGGAGGAGAAGGAGGAGGAGGAAGAAGGAGGAGGAGGGAGAAGGAGGGATGAGGAGGAGGAGGGAGGAGGAGGAAGAGGGAGGAGGAGGAATGTGAAGGGAGGAGGAGAAGGGAGGAGGAGGGATGAGGAGGAGGAAGAGGGAGGAGAAGGGAGGAGGTAGAGGGAGGAGGAGGAGTGAGGAGGAGGAGAGGGAGGAGGAGGAAGGAGGAGGGGGAGGAGGGAGGAGGAGGGAGGAAGAAGGAGGAGGAGGGAGAAGGAGGGATGAGGAGGAAGATGGAGGAGGAGGAATGTGAAGGGAGGAGGAGGGATAGGGAGGAGGGGAAGAGGAAGAGGGTAGGAGGAAGAGTGGAGAGGAGGAGGGAGGATGTAGAGGGAGGAGGAGGGAGGAAAAGGGAGGAGGGAGGAGGAGAGAGGAGGGAGGAGGTAGGAGGAGGAGGAAGAGGGAGGAGAAGGAAGGAGGAGGAAGAAGGAGGAGGAGGATGGAGGAGGGAGAGGGAGGAGGGAGAGGGAAAGAGGAAGAGGGTAGGAGGAGGAGGAGGGGAGAGGAGGAGGAGGAGAAGGAGGAGGATGGAGGAGGGGATAGGAGGAGGGAGGAGGCAGAGGGAGAAGAAGGAAGGAGGGAGAGGAAGGAGGGAGAATGAGGAGGGGAGGAAGGAAAGGGAGGTGGAAGAGGAAGAGGAGGGAGGAGGAAAGAGGTAGGGGGAGGAGGAGGAGGAAGGAAAGGGAGGAGGAGGAGGGTGGAGGGAGGAGGAGGAGGTAGAGGGAGGAGGAGGGAGGAGGTAGGAGGAGGAGGAAGAGGGAAGAGGGAGAAGAAGGGAGAAGGAGGAGTGAGGATGATGAGGGAGAAGGAGGCAGGAGGAGGAGGAGGGAGGCAGGAGGAGGAGGAGGGATAAGGAGGGAGAGGGAGGAGAAGGGAAGATGAGGGAGGAGGCGGATGGAGTAGGAGGGAGGAGGATGGAGGAGGAGGGGAGAGGAAGAGGGAGAAGAAAGAGGGAGAAGGAGGAGGGAGTCGGGAGAGGGATGAGAGGGAGGAAGAAGAGAGGAGGAGAGAGTTCGCCATTCCGAATTCATACTCGTCTAGTTCTTCCCTTCTACACAACTGTAGATAACTTCCTTACACATAAAAAGATGAATTGTTATTGATATTGCCGTGGCATGGAGGAATATCAGCAGCAGAGTTGATCCAAAAAACCAAAGACTGAGATCTACGGAGAGCCATGAACGCCTACGCCAGCCGGCACGGCACTTGATGATGATGATTGCCGTGTGACGATTCTGTGTAGTCACGTCATTTTCTTCCCTTTCCCTAGCGTTTTGGTTCGGGGATTCTTTCATCATCATCATCATATATTTACGTACGTATTTTGGGAGGGGGAGGAGGGAGGAGGAGGAAGAAGGAAAAAAAAACTATGACAGTTGACAGCTCTGGAATGAAAGGAAGGCGTGTAGAAAATTTCATCTCAATCGGATGGGCCGTTCGCGAACAAATAAAGGACATACATATTTACATACATACATATATACATATATACATATACACATACACTTTGTTTTATAGATATAGATTTACTGCTAATGTTGATTGTATATCAGCCATAGAATTAGAACCTTGAGAGCTCAGGGAAAGATTCGAAAACTCACAAGATCTTGTGAGATACAAATTAACTCAGAAAAACCGTTAAAATACTAATAACTATGTATTACAGGATTTCCACCCACCAATGCTATGCTGACTGGTCGCAACATTCCACAAGCGGTAGACATTAACTTTTCACTTAATGTAAAGATGGAAGCTGGGGTAAAAAGAGCCATGTGTATTTAATGAAGTCCCGTCGAGGGTTAAAGACCTCCTGAGATCCTATTTATGCTTATACTTAACGATTCAAGCCGATTTTAACGGCTGGAGAAGTTTCCTCCTTTGTGTTCATCGTTCAGTTTGATGTAGTAAAGTGAAGGGTCTGACACATTTAAGCATTCTTTCACAGAAATATCAGTAGCGAGGCCACTGAATTAATATAAAAAGAACATTAATACACGGGTATTAATGGGCACTCATACAAGACCAGAGAAATAGTAGCAATTTGAGGACATGCTAGACATCAGTGCCCACAATAGATGCCTGTTGAATATCAAGAAAATAGAAACAATGGTTATATCAAAGAAAACAAAAAGATAATACTATGGTGTAAAATAACAATAGAATGGAACATGCTTAACCAATCTGATTAATGTAACAGGGATTAAAAGCGAATAGGTTAAGCAAACGCTGCATTTCCCAAAATGAATCAATAAATCACAATCACTGAATATCGGAAAGAGAATACAGAAACGTTATATAGAACCTGTTTTACTGCATGGCAGTAAATCATGGATCGTGAATGGACAAAGTAGGAAGGGCTTAGAAGCAACCAAGTTGTGGTTCTTGAGGCAAATGTTGCGAATTCTGTGAACTGCCAGAGTAACTAACAACGTTGGTGGTGGTGGTGGTGGTGATGGTGATTATGGTGGTGGTGGTGGTAGTGGTGGTGATTATGATGGTGGTGGTTATGGTGGTGATGATGATGTGGTGATTATTGAAGTGATGGTGGTGGTGATGGTAGAACAACGTCGACTCTAATTGTTCTGTCGTGTATGATTTAATGTGTGCGCCTGCAACTAAGTATCATCATCATCAAGTGCCGTCTCAGCACTGGTGGTCTCCGCACTGAAGGTCGGCTGCCACCCTCTGCCCTGTGTCGTCACGGTCCATCACTTGCTGTTGTCCACCTTTATGTAACGTTGTCTTCCTTTTGCACGCTTCACCTCCACTTTTCCTATCAACACATCCTTTAACAAAGATCTGTGTCTCTGTATATGGCCGAAATACCTTAATTGTCTAACCCTGATCTCATAATTGCTTCACTATGATATTATAATTGCCTTATCCTTGTCTCATAATTGTCTTATCGGATCTCTTTCTTGTCTCACTCTAATCTCATAATTGCCTTATCCTGATCTCATAATTGTCTCACTCTGATCTCATAATTGCCTTATCCTGGTCTCATAACTGTCTCAACCTGATCTCATAATTGCCTTATCCTGATCTCATAATTGTCTCACCCTGATCTCAACAAGTAATGTTTTCGTAAATCTAATCTTTTGAAATTCTTGCCTGTTTGTTTTCTTCTCCTACTATTTTCCCTATTTGTTTATATAATCACGCTATTTCTCCTGCCACAATGTCCTTCCCATTTGTTAAGATAACCACTTTTCTTCTCCTGTCAAAAGATTCTTCCCATTTGTTTATACCGGGTGTTTGTAAAGTCTCACTACACTTTGTATGTGGAACACATTTGAAAAATTAAGTGCATGATGTCATCAAAACATGTGCTCCACAGTCCATCGTGAAGCAATTTGCAGTGAATGGCTGTCGCTGCTGGAGTAATTCTTTGCACTCCAAGCAGAATCATGTTATCAATGGAAGAAAGAATGTTTTTGGTTGAATAGGTGTTTCAAAATGGCGGTCGATACACACGGACGGTTGTTCAAAGATTTATAGCAAGATTTCCTTATAAACAACCTCCTCATCGCATTACGGTTAGAAATTTGTTGAATAAGTATCTTGCTACGGAAAATGTGGAAGATGCTCCGCGATTTGGTAGGTCAGTTGTGTCTGAAGAAAAATGTCTAGATATCCATGACAGAATCCTGAAAGGTCCAAGCAAGTCCTTAAGGAAAATGTGGCAACAAGCGAACGTATCAGTACAAAATTCTTAAACAACGATTAAATGTTCATCCATACAGGATTTATGTTGTGTCTGAACCAACAGAGTGTGATAATCAATCCAGAGTCAACTACTCCACGTTGTTTTAAACATTTTTAGCTAAAGAAGACGAGTCAATTCTCGATTTAACATTCTTCTTTGATGAGGCAATGTTTCATCTATCTGGATACGTTAATAGCCAAAATAATAATATTTGTGGCACTTTTAATCCCAATGCATTTCATGAAGCGCCTCTGAGTCAGTGGCACCTTGCAGTCTTGACAGATCAAAGTATGTGGGTTGGAATTTGGCCAAAATACCATCTCACAATGCCTGGGCAGAGCTTCAGAGAACATGCGGTGCCCAAACGACATGTTCCCTCTCTCGGCCTTGCCTTGTTTGATCCAGAGGAATGGATAACCAGCACGTCTGGAACAAGGTAGGCTGCAGACGCTGGCGGCTCAGCGTCAAACCTCCGAGACCTCACCCCCACGAGCAGGAGGCGAGCGGTGGCCAGACCCTAAACCTTTGGGACTTGACTTAGAGGCGTTCAGCCAAATCCCGCAGGTAAGGGTCGTATACGCGCCCGGACCACTGGGCACAGTACACCTGTCGATGACAAGTGTCTGGACCTGTGTAAGCGTGTACTACCGTCAGACTCCCCGCCTGACTCGTGCGGATCCCGCGACCAACGGGAATAGGCCCGCCGGAGATATTGCTCGTCTGCTGCGGACAAATCTCCATGACTGAATAAGTAAAGAACCGATAAAAGTAGTGGTATTTGAATTGCGCTTGCGCTCCCACCTATGCTACACCCTTCATGTATCTTCACAAAGTCGGACTAGAGTCAAGCTCAACAGGGTCTTCTTTCCCCGCTGATTCTACCAAGCCCGTTCCCTTGGCTGTGGTTTCGCTAGATAGTAGATAGGAACAGTGGGAATCTCGCCGTCAGTAGAAAACGTTTTATTGGACCAATTTTCTTCAACAACACTACAAATGCCGATCGGTACCGTACTGACATTCTGGAACCTTTTGTAGAACAGCTGAATGAACATGAAATTGAAAAAGTGCGGTTCCTTAAAGATGTTGCAACTACACACAGAGCTAGAGTATCACTGCTTTGCTGTTGTTTGTTTGTTTTTGTTTGTTTGTTTGTTTTTTGTTTCTTTGTCTGTTTTTTGGAAGAAATTTTCTCAAATCGCATAATATCACGTGGAATTTGGCCTGCTCGTTCTCCAGATCTAACTCCATTAGATTATTATCTATTTGATTTCTTGAAAGGAAATGTTTACAAAAATAATGTACACACAACTGATGACCTGAAAGAAGCAATCAGAAATACTATTCAAGAAATAACAACAGATACGTTGCAGAAGGTATTTGACAATATGAATAGAGTGTACAGTCATGTCTTGAAGCCCGTGGTCGTCATTTCCAACACATGTTATATTGAATACTTCATTGGTACTTTGCAGCTTCCCCAAAACTGCGTTAGACCATAGCAGTGGCTATTGTAACTAGTTTAATGAATTTTTTAGCACATTTTTATGACATCATGTACTTCATTTATCAGATTTATTCTACATGCAAAGTATAGTGAGACTTTACAAACACGCGGTATAACCACGTTTCTTCTCCTGCCCAAAGATTTTTCTCATTTGTTTACATAACCACATTTCCTTTCCATCCATCCATCATGTGCCATGCCGGTAAGCGTGGTCGGTCATGTTTTGCCATCTCACTCGATCACCAGAGTCGTGGATCAGCTCCGTGTTTCTGTCTCTACCATGCCACGAGGCCAAGCCATCCAGGTACTTGCTTCTCGGTCTTCCCCTTGGTGTCTTCCCTTCGAGCTTACCAGTTGTCATTTCTTATCATGTCATGATATTCTTACTATTTGTTGATATAACTACATTTCTTCTCCTGTCATGATAGCTTCTCCTATCCCATTCGTTTATATAACTACATTTCTTCTCCTGTCATGATAGCTTCTCCTATCCCAATCGTTGATATAACTACATTTCTTCTCCTGTCATGATAGCTTCTCCTATCCCAATCGTTGATATAACTACATTTCTTCTCCTGTCATGATAGATTCTCCTGTCATGATAGCTTCTCCTATCCCAATCGTTGATATAACTACATTTCTTCTCCTGTCATGATAGCTTCTCCTATCCCAATCGTTGATATAACTACATTTCTTCTCCTGTCATGATAGATTCTCCTGTCATGATAGCTTCTCCTATCCCATTCGCTTATATAACTACATTTCTTCTCCTGTCATGATAGCTTTTCCTATCCCAATCGTTGATATAACTACGTTTCTTCTCCTGTCATGATAGCTTCTCTTATCCCAATCGTTTATGTAACTACATTTCTTCTCTTGTCATGATAGCTTCTCCTATCCCAATCTTTGATATTACCACATTTCTTCTCCTGTCGTGATAGCTTCTCCTATCCCAGTCGTTGATATAACTACATTTCTTCTCCTGTCATGATAGCTTCTCCTATCTCAATCGTTAATATGACCACATTTCCTCTCCCGCCATGATATTCTTCCAAATCGATGATATAACCACATTTCCTCTCCCGTCATGATATTCTTCCAAATCAATGATATAACCACATTTCCTCTCCCATCATGATATTCTTTCAAATCGGTTGATACAACCACATTTCCTCTCTTGTCGTAACATCCTCCCATTCTTTTATAGCTCGGATAATCACATTTCGATATCTTCAATTTTACCCTCGCACTGTTCATGGTATACAGCACTACCAATAACTTCAATCAAGATGCTTATTTTTAATGTTGTTTTGTCTACATATTCTAGCTGAATAAATAATTACAATAGCTGTAAGCAGAGGCGTCTTCGTGTCTACCCTGTTATTATGTAATGCAATACATCTGTTCATTTGCCGCGCGTATTGTTTACTCTTCGCGGGATTGTTATTTTGGCTAGAAAGTGTGTGGTTGAGTTTCACTTGGATGAGTTGTCCGAGTCGGTAAACACAGAGTGTGCTAGCACTGAGTTCTGTGGTATAGAGCAGTGAAGCATCAAACAAGATGATTGTAGATGAGTAAATTATACCATGTGGAGCACCACACAAGATAATTGTAGATGAGTACACTGTACCGTGTGGAGCATCAAACTAGATAATTGTAGATGAGTACACTGTACCGTGTGGAGCACCACACAAGATAATTGTAGATGAGTACACTATACCGTGTGGAGCCGCTCATGCCTGGGAGAACCGTGGTCCAGGTTCATCCCCAGCTCAAGCAGGGTTTTGATTCCGAACACTACAGCTCTGTGGGATGACTCATCGCATACAAATGGGTATCAGACGATTTTCAGAATGTTCTGGAAGGTGTCTTTAATAATAATCATCATCATAATCATAATCATAACGATAATAACTGGGATAATAATACTGGTGATAATGATGTTAATGATGATGATAATTTATTTTTTTTATATTTTTTTTTTTTTTGCATTCACCCGCTTTGAACTCAAGTTAGTCCATAGACTTGCTACTATTTCTACTATACTGGACTGACTTTTGCTAATGGATTAGTTTTTCCTATTACCAATGTCCTACGCCATCAGGCGAACCCACTCCGACGTCAGAGGTACTTGAAATGTATGTCCCTATGACGGAAGTCAACATTTTAGTCCAGCTGACCCATCAACAATGTTTCCGCTGTCGTCCGTTCATTTTCAATGCAGGAAGTTCTCAGTTTATTCCCTGGTCCATTTCTATTTTCTATACTGTGTTTTTCGCTGTGTTACCTGGGCCCGCCCGGGAAGCCATGCATGTCCTAACAGGCGACTAAGAAGGGTTGGGCTTGGAACTGGCATCCATATCCCGTAGAAAACTTTAGCCGAAAAATCCAAGCAGTCACGAATAAGTCTAAACATTTGTTGGGGGAGGGGGGAGGGAGAGAGAGAGAGAGAGAGAGAGAGAGAGAGAATAAATCGTACAACCAAGAGTAAGGAGGCTTTTCCAGAAAAAGGAATGGGGTACAGAGAAAGTCGCAAGGAGTCTGGGTCGCTGATTAACTTCCTTTCGTCTCCAGAATTGGTACCTGGAATGTTAAAACTATGTATTAATTGGTAAATACAGCAAAGGTGGTAGAACAAATGAAATATTAAAGGTTTAGCGTGTTGGGATTATGCGAAGCAAGGTGGAAAGGAGTAAGCAGAAGGCTTCTAAGCACAGGTAAAACAATGGAGTTTCCGTGGCGAAGTTGTCAAGTCATCTGACTCAGGCTACGAAGGTTGTGGGTTCGATTCCTGGCCTTCGGTTTATGAATGCATTTTTTTTTCGGAGACTCCTAGGGTCGTCGCTGGAGCTACGGAGTTCGTGCTTTGTGCGACGCTTTCGGCAGTTCGCTGAGGAAAGAGACTGGGCCATATGGGATAAAACCCGGTGCAATAAAGTCGACCCTGTCGACTTTTAACCGACTTTAAAAAAAAAAAAAACAATGCTGATCTCAAGCCACCCAGAAGAAAATTTCCCCCATGGCCATATGAATCGCCCAAATGTTATCAAAAGAGGCAGATAAAGCATTAATTGAGTGAGAAGTAAAGAGTTCTAAAATAATAGCATCAACATTTAGAACCACCATCAAGAAAATACATATGAACGTGATCCAGCGTTACACGCTAACAAATGATAAGGATAAATCAGTTTTAAGTGGGAATTTAACATGAAATTTCAAAATGCAACAGGTAATCAGAGAAATGGCAATATGAAAATGTTGATGGATAACTTGCAAGCCAGAATATGATCGGCTAACACGGGTTATGAAGAGATGATTGGGTAACGTGAACTAGGGGTAATGACCGAAATTGGGTAATTATTCGCCAGTTTTTGCGCAGTTGTTCAATATATCATCGGAGGAAGTGTTTTTACTATTTACACAAACAAATATAGCATCTTGGGTATCACCAGACTACAACAACAGTTGACCTCATCTGTATTAACAAGGCATCTGCATCAACTGTACGCGATTTAACCGTTTTTAGAGGCCATTCTGTGTTATATTATCACGATCGACATTCACTCACCTTGGGATTCCCATATTCACAAGTGTACTCAGTCCTCCCATGCAGCAGCTATCAGACAGCATCTCTACTCACTGTTCCCATGAGGAGTTGGTCGTAATGTCACCTCTTTCGCCCTCGCAGACGGCATCGATCTTAGCGATGCAGATGGAGATTCAAATCATTTGCTCATGTGTATAATTAAGTTGACACTCGAGAGGTATATAACATCTTATAAACACGAAATTTAATTCAATGTAGGGTGTTTCAGAAATCAAGAAACTAAGAATCATGACCTGCAACAATTTGTAGACGCGATGGGTACGGAAGGCCGCAGGCAGCAGGTTAAAAACATGTGGGATGAATCATGTATGGAAGTCCTTGGGGGAAAAGGATCGGAAATATACAACATGTATTGCGTCGAGAACTCTCCAAAACAGAAGAAAATTAAAGAAAAAGGTATATTTAAATAATATGAAATCCAGAGCTATTAAAGCCATGTCCATCAAAAGTACACAGAAGTTAGTATAGAAGCAAACGAAGGAAATTATTACCTGTTCTTCCTTATCCAAACATTACTTCCAGGGGCGGAATCGTACACCTATTTAGGTAGCAATTGTAAACAAAGGCGGAGGAGCTTGCAGGGATTTGAACATAAGAATACAGAAAGCAAGAGGAGCTTGTATGGCCCTTGGAAATTTATGGAAGTCAACAGAAATTAAACTTAGCACCAGCTCGGAATATTTACCTCCAACGTTAAATCAATACTGCTGTACGAATCAGACTCATTGAGAACAACTAAAACGGTTATTATGTAACAAACTTCAAACATTTATTAATTCGTGCCTGCGCTGATTAGAGGGACTTAGATGGTATGGCAGTACTACCAATCTGGAGCTGATTATAAAGCGCTTTAGTTTCTTCCTCTTCCACCATTGTGGTTAATTCGTACACTTGTAACAATGTTGGCATCCTGGGCTTTGCTTTAAGTCTGACAGAGTTGTGTTGAGTTAAGAATCGATATCACTGCACTCAGGACATTCCCATACGTACTCCGCCCCTCCCATACGTTCTCCGTCTCCTCGTTCAACAGCCAGTGAAGAGTTATACTACTAATCGTTCCCACCGCTATCAGATTAAAAGTTCTCCTGGCCTTCCCTCTCAGTTTTGAGATTCTTCCAGAACCCCTGCCGATCCCCCCGCAATCTCATTCTTTCCACATATGGGTTCTCAATCTGTTCCTCCGCCTTCTCCAACTGGTCCCACAGGCGCATGACCATCTTCCCCTTGTCCATAGGCAATCTGCCACCAAGAGGTGCATTCCCTGCTAGCCTGTCAGCCTGTTCATTCCCCCATACTCCCGCATGGCCAGGGCAAAATATCCAAACAATTCTCACAACCTGTGACCTCTGAAGCGACGAGAGCCATTCCATGCGAAACATTCTTTTCTCCACCTTACTAAGGATTCTTTTTGAATCCGTAATGAATACAACATATGTTGCAGTGTTTAAGTCTGACAATAATGATTCTGTCTCTCTCAAAGGGTGTTCTATCCAGCAGCAGCGTCTTTTGTTTGTTTTTTAACCTCTTGATTCGCTTGTATTTATTTTGTTCTTTCCATGATCTCCAGATTGGCGATTCTATCATGCCAGTTTAGTCGCTCAATCCAGCGCAGGCGCCAATTAAGGAATGTTACAACCAAGGAGTGTGTGTAACGTAAATGTTTTCACATATACTGCTACTCCGTTTCTTCCCTGTTTTTCTCCACCAGATTTCCTCCATTCTGATATTAGCAAGTCCGTGTACACTTCATCTGTGCTCAGTGATTCATAGTTTGTTTTTCAATTTTGGATGTTTCGACTTCCTTGATAACATAACATTGTCATGTCTCGCTGTATCCATAATTATCACATTCTATATTCATATGTTCAGTTTGACAGTGTCCTTCTTTGACAGTATTATCTGGAAGTCTGTCATCACATTTGCTATTACCATTCCGCAGTGTGTGTATACGATTCTCTTGGCCTTGAGGTTTCACCAGCCAATCTTTTTTTTTTTTCACGTTCTTTATAATTGCTATGACTTCTTTAGTTTTCTAGACATCTCGAAGAAGCTAGCCTGCTATTGCTGCCTGTCTTGCACTGATCAATGGTGATCGTGGTCGTTGTCTGTATAAAGAGTTCCTCTGCCGCTAGACGCGACCGTTAGACATAACCAACAATTATCCTTCTGTCGCCAGCTCTTATGCTCATTCCGCTAGCTGCAAACACGGAACTGTTTATCCTGCTCATGTGGAACTGTTTATCCTGCTCATGTGTAACTGTTTATCCTAATTATGACCCAGAAGGGTTGAACAGGATACATGCTATTTAATGTTCTTATTTCAGTGTAAACACATTATTTTACTACACGTGATATAAGATTTAGATTGACGCTTGCCTGTCTGTCCTTGACCCAGTTTCCACGCATAGAATTACCCTTTAAGTGATTGTTTTATCAGCGCCCATTATCTGGCATGACCATGCATTCCATATGTCTCTACCCTTTATTTGTCGGCGTGTGGTGGCAAGCTTTTTGTTGTATACATGAAATAAAACACGCTGTAATCGGGCTAAAGGCAAGAACATAAGAACATGACCGGTCATGGCGACATTCTGATCGCCACCTGCAATACATGCTGCCGCAGTGTTCTGCTGTGAACTTGGTGCAGTGTTGCTTAACTCGGTGCAGTTTTTCTTACTGGGTGCACGTCTGTTTTATTACGAAAACATGTAAACACTCCCATGCCTTCAGACATACTTCCACCACCGCTGCCTGGTCTTGAGTTTTCATTGGCAGATCTCAGACACATGTTGTAATTTGTGGCTGCATTGCAGCTTTTTAACACGCAGTTCTCATGTAACAAAATGTTAGTGGGAATTTCCAGACCTTTCGTGGGAAACTCACAGCTGAGTAATCTGAGGATATTATGTTTTCATTGCTGCATAGACTTCAGAAATGTAGAAGATATGAGAGGAACCACCATTGGGGGACGTAACATCGATAACATTAGATATGCGGATGATACAGTATTGATTGCAAACATGAGCAGGATCTCCAGCATTTAGTAGTTGCGGTTGTTGCACACAGTGAACAACTCGGGTTAGAATTAAATTGTAAGAAGACACAGATTATGGTAGTCACTTGGAAGAAAGAAATACCACAATGCAATATACACGTAAATGATAATATTCTTAAATTACAATTATTTAGGAACAGATATAATATCTGATGGGAAGTACCTTGAGGAGATTAGAAAAAGAATCGCCATGGCGAAGGCAGCCTTTTGCTTGATGGAAAACATACTGACCAATAAAAAGATGTCATGTGCAACGAAAAAAGAGTGTTAAAGTTAAAGTGCTACATAGAACATGTACTTTTCTATGGATGTGAAACGTGGGCAATGAGCAGACAAGCTGAAAAAGATCTGATGGCTGTGGAAATGTTGTTTCTGCGAAAAATGCAAAGAGTGCCACGGACAGACAGAACAACTAATGACCAAGTCCTACAAAAAAACATATGAAATCCGTAAACTGATTAGAGACATTAGATGTAGCCAGTCACATATTTTGGACACGTTATTAGTAGAAATAAACTGGAAAACTTGGTGACAACTGACAAGATTGAGGGGGAAAGAGCAAGGGGAAGGCAGAGAAGTAAATACCTGGATGGCTTGGCCACGTGATACGGTCGAGACAAGAACACAGAGCTGTTCTACGACTGTTCATCATGTGAGATGGCGAAACGTGATCGCACACGCTTATCGGCATGGCACATGATGATGATGAGATTTCATCTTCTCTTAGTCCAAGCCTTGTAATGTTGGTGATCATGTCTGCACACAGCCTTCTGTCTCTTGTGCTGCCAGTCATCTCTGCTACTGATGTTCCTCCATGCTACGATGTCAAACTTTCCAACATTTTCTCTCTTGGTCTTGCCCTGCTTCTCCTCACATCCAACTTGTCATTGTATTCCAGCATTACACTTCATGACATGCCCATAGAATATGGACTGTCGTCTTCTGGTTCGAGTAACCAGTTCGCTTTGTGAGTTAACTGCATTCAAGATGTCACCATTGCTCTTTCTGTCCGTCCACGATGTTGTCATCATTCTTCTATAAAACTATATTTAGTTAGAGGCTTCACCCTCGCGTAGTAATTCCTTTGCAGAACGTTTCTGACATCACAGCCAGCCACAAGACTCAATCTTTCCACAGTTCCCCCGCCTTATTTATGTTCATACACATGGTGGCTTTGATGACCCGTGTCCACCTTTCTGTTGATTGGCCCCTTGTTGGTCTTCCAGTACTAATGCCTTCCATTGCTGTTCTTTCTAACCCAGTGTGACGTTTCACGTGGCCACCATATCTCAGTTTCCCAAACATGATGATGTTTAGGAGAACATGAGCCAGTTTTATTCCATGTACAGTTTTGGGTGTCGTCATATTTGTTCAGTTTGGATGTCGGCGTGTTTGTTCAGTTTGGATTATTCTTCTGAATCCACTGTATTCTTACAATGTTTCTGTAACTTTTACGTTTTCTTCTTTGTGTTTGCGAATTGGTCCCTGACTCACATCGGTGTGTCCTCTCGGAAAAGATGAATGTTCTTAAAATGTTTACTTTCATTTGTGTGCTGATGTTGTGCCACATTGTCTTAATACTGTTAACCCTCTGCATGGCTATGGCCGGTGTCCTTCTGACTTGTTTTTAAACGCAACCCATTGTTAATTATTAGGTCAAGGTATTCCATATGTGTGACATTTTCAGTTTCTTCAACGTTTGTTGTGATTGTTGGTTGACATGTAGTTTTGTGTATGGACATTAATTGTGTCTGTAAGTCTGCGTGGCGTGGAAGGAGCCAGCCCCACACCCAACCCTTCTGCATCGCCTCCTGCGACATGTATGACATGTTACAGGTTGTTACTATTCTTTGCTTCATTTGGGGTCCCGTAACACACGGCGGTATTTGGCTACTATCAGGCTATGGACCCTCACCAGACACCCGGTCACCTTTACGCTAATGACTGACATGTTACAGGTTGTTACTATTCCTTGCCTCCCCTTACGACATCTGTGGCAGTATACAGTCTTACTATTCCTTGCCTCCCCTTACATGTGTGGCAGTATACAGTCTTACTATTCCTTGCCTCCCCTTACATGTGTGGCAGTATACAGTCTAACTATTCCTTGCCTCCCCTTACATGTGTGGCAGTATACAGTCTTACTATTCCTTGCCTCCCCTTACATGTGTGGCAGTATACAGTCTGACTATTCCTTGCCTCCTCTTACGGTCCTGGTAACACACGAAAAGGGGAAAGGTGTGTATAGTCAGCCAATGAACCATCGCCTGAGAGACATTCCCGGTAACCTTAAGTTAATCTATGCACCATGAGTAAGGCCAGACTGGCTTTTATTGTTTCCTTCGCTCGCTTTGAAGTCGAGCGTAGTCCCCACATGTGCTACTGCTATTAGTAGTTACTACTCTCTGTCTCTGTCTCTCTGTCTCTGTCTCTCTGTCTCTGTCTCTCTCTCTCTCTCTCTCTCTCTCTCTCTCTCTCTCTCTCTCTCTCTCTCTCTCTCTCTCTCTCTCTCTCTCAAACACACACTACCAGCATGATCTGTACTGTAAGTGGCCCCCCCCATTAGCTTTTTAACTGTGGCCAGCCATTTAACTCCTCAATGCAGTATATCGAGAATAAAATGCAACAGCAAGCCCATTTCATATATTGCATTTCAGTCTTTGATTGTTGCTATGGAAAACAGCAAAATCCAGTATTGTTCTGTTCAATACTTCATCTCACTTTTTGAAGTGGTGATAATGTTAAGGTGGCATGAATGTATGTGAATGGACTTAGAGGCAGCTGTGTGTTTTTTAACATCTGCCAAGAAACTCATGTGACCACGGCAGTCATGGTGATTGATTATTTTATTTGTCTTGCTTCAGAAAGTGAGTCATGAATGGCATAATTCGGGGTATGATTGAATGGAATGATTGGGTGCTATAATTGGATGGCATGATTCAGTTATATTCTTCTTCTTCTTTCGTTCGCTCGAAATATATCTTCTTCTTCTTCTTCGTTCATCCGGAGTTTTTTTTTCGGACGTGATTGCGTTGTGCCTGTTTACAGCAGAGCTGCGTTCTTGCGCCGTTAGGCCAACACATCCGACTTCTGCTGCGGAATATGTCTATAACTGCAATGTTGTCTCTTGTATGAATCTGACAGTCTTTTTAGTTCACTCAGCGGTCCATAGAGTTTATCTTCCACTGTTGTCTCTCTAGGCCAGAAGGTTCGCCTGGATATGTTGTAGTTTGGGCAGTCCTGGAGTTTGTGCTCTGCTGTCTGCGACGCCAAACCACATGTGCACATGGCTGAGTCACCAATCTTGAATTTTGTATACATGTGGTTGCGTAAACTATTGTGTCCTGTTCTGAGGCGCAGAATAATTCAGTTATGTGATTTGATAACATAAATGGGTGGCATGATTCATTGATATGATTGGATGGTATAATTGGGTAGCATGATTCAGTGAAATGACTAAGTATGACTGGTATGATTGTGTGGCCAAGATCTGGTGTCGTGATCCACCTGCATGATTGGGTTGCTTGATTTTGGTGTTTTGGTTTGGTGACACAGATAGGTCATAGCTTGAGCAGCTTGAACACACGTACTGTTCAGATCATTCTAACATACAAAACAATGAAATCATTGTTGACCCCTAATTTACATGTTGTCAGGACACGGTCAGTGGACAAGGGAGAAATAGGACATTTATTAAAGAAAACAAAACATGGATGGTAAAAATATGATAATGGGAGACAATGGAGAAAGGAGAACTAGTACATGTATTAAAGAAAACATCAAAGAATAGAAAGCATAGATGGTACTGGATGAACCTTACATTGTCTCTGTAAATGTCTGGTTTTTATAGAAGAATGCTGAAAATGCATTGGTCAGCCAAAATGAGTAATATGGACATTTTGAGAGAGGCTAAGTGGCAAAGACAACTTGTCACAATCATCATAAAGAGTTAGTCATCATTATTTGGCCACATTGTGAGAAGTTGGCTAAGTGGTGAAGGGGTTACGGATGCAATTTGTTCGAATGTTGCGTTCAAAACATATTGCAAGAGATTTGGTAGCAGACCACTTTGTGTTGGTTTTCATAGAATTGTATGATTGTCAAACATTCAGAAATCAATGGCAAAGTACTGAACGTAAACTTAATAATAAATAACAAACAGCCAAAATATACTGGGGTTGACTGCTACGTCCTGTAAAGAATATGCTACTAACTATGAGGGGAAAAAAACTGGAACATGTTGTGACAACTGCAAAGATTTGTAGAAAGAGTTTTAGAGGAAGAAAGAGAGAGAAAATTCTTGACAGTCATCTGCCATGGCATGCATTGAAACATGCTGTTGGAGATCTCAGGACGTTGAGAAGCATAATTACCTGCGCCAGTCGGCTAGGCACGTATGATGATGATGGCATGTGTCTATCTTGTTGTCTGTTGATTGCAAGGTTTGCTATCTCATACCTATTATTGATTTTACTGTTCTTCTGCAGGGAGAGCTGCGAGGCTGTCAAGTCTGTATTTTGTTTCCGACATCTGGCAGTCCTGGAAGGCATGAAAACTGAACAGAAGCTGTCAGGCGATATTGGATTGCTGAGTCTGCCTGACTGCCCCACATTGCCTAGCAAATGGAACTCTTCTCAGTTGTGTGTGGAGTCAGATCACCATGGTTTCTCTCCAAGTCTGGTCAGAGGTTAGTTGTCATGTCTCACAATGGCTTAGCCTACACTATGTTCATTAGACAGGCAAATACACAGTTAGAGTAGCAACTGATTGGAGCAAAGTTACAATAATAATTGACTGAAGCAATGTTAAAGTTGCAACTGCTTGGAGCAAAGTAAAGTAGCAACTGCTTGGAGAAAAATTTAAGTAGCAGCTGCTTGGAGCAAAGTTAAAGTAGCAAGTTCTTGGAGCAAAGTTAAAGTAGCAACTTCTTGGAGCAAAGTTAAAATAGCAATTGCTTGGAGCAAAGTTAAAGTAACATTTTCTTTGAGCACGGTTAGAGTACGAACTGCTTGGAGCAAAGTTAAAGTAGTAATTGCATGTATCAAAGTTAGAATAAAAACAGCCTGAGGCAAAGTTAAAGCAACAACTGTCTGGAGCACAGTTAAAGTAATAACTGATTGAAGCAAAGTTAAAAAATAATGACTGCTTGGGACAGAGTTAAAATAGCAAATACTATTTTAGCAAAATTACAGCAACAACTGATTGAGACAGAGGTAAAGTAACCATTGTTTGGAACAGAGTTAAAGTAACAATGCTTGGAGCAAAGTTAAAAAATAATGACTGCTTGGGACAGAGTTAAAATAGCAAATACTATTTTAGCAAAATTACAGCAACAACTGATTGAGACAGAGGTAAAGTAACCATTGTTTGGAACAGAGTTAAAGTAACAATGCTTGGAGCAAAGTTAAAATTAACTGCTTTGAACAAAGTTAAAGTAACAACTGTTTAGGACAGAATTCAAGTAGCAACTACTTGGAAGAGTGTTAAAGGAACAAATGCTTCATACAGAGTTAAGAAGCAACTGTTTTTAACAAAGTTACGGTAGCAGTTATAAGGGAGAACATCCTAGTTATAACAATAAACTATCTGTGAGAATAATATTTGATCATCTCCCTTTGTTTGTTTTTTTTTTTTCTGCGCTCGCTCCCTTTGAACTCAAGCGTAGTCCATAACACTATTTCCAGTAGTGCTGGACTGAATTTTGCGTGTGGATTAGCTTTCCCTATTAATAGTGTCCCTTGCCATCAGGTGAAGCCACTCTGACTTCAGAGGTACTTGTAATTTACGTCCCAACGTCGAGGATGACAGGTCAACATTTTAGTCCAACTGGCCGGTGTAGGGTCCCTTACCACGGCATCAGCACACCGGATGTTTAAGAACATGCATTCTTTCCATTCGGCTGATGCCAAGATAGCGGGTTCAATCCCTACACTGGCCTGTTGGACTAAAATATTGATTTCCCATACTTGAGTTGGGGTTGTAAATTACAAGCACCTTTAAAATCAGATTGGGTTCGATTGATGGCGAAGGAAACTGATAATAGGGAAAGCTAATCCACTCACAAAAATCAGTGATTGACTAGAAGTAGTAGCACGTATATGGACCACACTTGACTTCAAAACAACAGAATGGGAAAACAAACAAAAATGAAGTCCATGGTAACAAGCACTATCTACCCATGAGTAGGTTTACTTTTCCTATTAAGTTTGCCAGGGCAGCTTCCTTACGGCCTGTACTATAAGATTTCCCAACTGCCATGGGGTTTTGTACATATACAGATTGCACAGGGAGCTCCTGTTGTTTGCCCTTACACCAGAAGGCCAGGTATCCAGTCTCACTACACAAGAGATCGGGGGTGTGTAATGTCATTAGATACTAATGGTTCATGGAAACATTCCCAGCCCTATGCGGGGTTCGAACCCAGTACCCTCTGAGCCTGAGACGGATGCCGCAACTCTCATCCCCAGCTCCCCTGAACATGGATCAGATGGGGAATTTTACATAAAACTTCATAGTACTGTTAAGTTAGTTCTTCTTCTTTGCGTTCATCCGGAGTGTTTTTTCAGATGTGATTGCGGTGTGTCTAAGTTATGCGCCCTTGGGCCAAAGCCCGTAGGCCAACACATCCGACTTTTACCGTGCTTTTTTTTACCAGGTTGCATTCCTGGCATTAAGTTAGTTGCATATCCTTTACAGGACGTAGCAGTCAACACCAGCATTTTTTGGCTTCTTGTGATTCCTGGGCAAGTTTACGCTCAGTAGTTTGCCATTAATTTCTGAACTACCAGCACTCATATCATTGTATGGAAACCAACACAAGATGGTCTGCTTCTAAATCATCCGCAGCTGTGTTTCAAACGCAGCATGTGGGATTACGAATTCAGAGTACTTTAAGTATTCAAAAACAATGGGTGAGCTTAGTGCCAAGATAGTATCAGATAACACGGGTTATGAATAGATCATAGATCATAGATCAACAAACTTAAAGTAATTAGTGAAAATGTTGAATTATTCACCAATTTTTGCAGAAAACAAGCAATATTTCATAGTAGGAAGTATTTTTCCACAAAAAACAATATATTCAGCAATGTGGGTATCACACGACCACAATTCATAACATCAAACTGATCATAACTGTATTAACAAGAAATCTAAAATTCTTTTCAGTTTTTATAGGCGAAGATGTAAATTCAAATCACCCTCTGCCAATAAGTAAGATGAAGTTGAAACTAAAGCTGTACCAGAACATCTTATAAACATATAGGATATCTCAGATTCACAACCATGTACTCCCTTAGTTGGTTGGTTGGTTGGTTGGTTGGTTGGTTGGTTGGTTGGTTAGTTGGTTAGTTAGTCGCAGTTCCAACTTCACAGCAACGGGTCGTCCCTATTATGCTCCATTCCTGTGCCAGTGAATATCACACAAAACGCTCCCCACTGCCCAATGTGAAAAGTGGAAAAGTCTGGAGTCTCAACAAACAACAGCCCGCACAGATACACTGTGCATAATGCCACCGCCAGAATGTCAACACACCAGTCCCCCACGAAACACCTAATTCATCTGATGGAATCGGCAGTCATTTTCCTATCTGGATGTTTCCTAGATATTCACCTACACAGTCCACGAAAATACAGTTCATCACCGACGGCAGTGGCAGTCAACCAGAAGCCCAGCAGCCACGCATTTCTGCATAAGGCAAAAACCGGTCAGCTCTGGGACATAGCCACCTGCCATAGCTCCGAACATGCAGTCACGTTCCAAAAAACTTGGGCAGATTCAAAAGCACTTCACACGAAACTCACAGCTCACAGTGTCGTGCCACGCACTCACTCAGTAGCAGGGTGATGGAACCATCAAGCCTCCTTAGCCGCCTCTTACGACATGCGTGGTAGGCTACGGTGTTGCTATTCTTTGCTTCCCTTGTGGGCCTCGGCAACACACGTTCACTCCCTTAGTGAACTTACAGAAGTCACAAAGAATATGTTGCATGATTTATTGCCTGGCATATTTTGATGTATCTCATCAGGTGCATATAGTAGAGATATATATTATATGAAGTTAATATATGAATAATACTTACGGTGAAACAATTCGCACACATAAAACACAAACATATGTGTTATTGAAATAAAAAAAACTATCAAACTCTTGATAAATGGGAAAGCTGCTATTCCAGATGGTATCCCAGTAGAAGCAGTTAAAGCCATTATAAACACCTCAGCTGAATTACCAATTATTTGGCATAGTCAGGGAAACTGAATAAATACTAGTAGACAGGAAAGAAATATATCTAGTGAAGCTACCATTGAAAGGTGACCTGCAGGAGTGTGACAATGATGGAGGAATAATGTTATTGTCAGTTCCTAGGAAAGTATTAACAAGGATCATTTTGAAGAGATTAAGAGGTGCCATTGGTAAACACTAAGGGATGAACTGGTAGGCTTCTGACCAAACAGATTCTGTATGTAGTGAATATAGTGGAAATATCACTGTGCAGTGAAACATCCTGCACTAAAAAGAATATATGTTTCTATTTTACCCATTTATCAGCTGTCTGACTTCAGTTTTCAAATGCAGCATCTCCAAATCTATTTATCCTTCTGTCTCATTGATAGCTCGCTTGGTCTTATTTGGAAGATATACACTTCATATTCCATTATGCTGCTAGATAGAAACCATTTTAACTATTACAAGCTGTTCAATTTCATTTTGCCAGTTGCAGTCATTTTCTATTTTTCTGCTTCCACATTCAAATTGTTTCAGTGTTGGTGATAGTCTGTTATAATCCTAGTCTTCTTGTTCTTCTGCGTTATCCAGAGAATTTTTTCGGACATGATTGCGTAGGGATACACAGAGTGGAGAGTGGAAAAGAAGAAGCAACACAGACATTTATGATCTGTTTAAGTCCCTGCTAATCACTGGTAGCATGAAGGCTAATAGACTGCAATGGCTGGGGCATGTAGAAAGAATGGAAGATAATAGGGAAACAAAACTCGCTTACACTCAGGAAATAAATTACCGTAGACCCTGAGGTAGACCAAGAAGACGGTGGAGAGATAATATACATACAGACCTACAAGCACTTGGAATCAACGACTGGCAAAAGAAGGTCAACCAGAGAGACGAATGGAGACAGCTTGTATCTTCAGCAAAGAACCTCAATGGCTCAGAATGCTGAAGAAGAAGAAGAAGAAGAAGTAGAAGAAGAAGAAGAAGAAGAAGAAGAAGAAGAAGAAGAAGAAGAAGAAGAAGAAGAAGAAGAAGAAGATGATGATGATGATAATTGCGTTGTGCCTATTTACAACAGAGCTGCATTCTTGTGCCGTTAAGCCGACACATCTGACTTCTGCGGGTATTTGTTGACCGGGTTAACCTTCCCGAGTAATCCTTGTCTGTTAAGTGTCTGGTATAAATAGTTTGTGTACAGGTACACCATTTGTTACATGTTCATGTGTTTGTACACTTGTGTTATTCTTCTTACAGAAAAATAGAGGTCCCTTTTACATGAGGTGCACTGGGTATATGGTGCTAGACCCATATTTGTATAGACCAATCAGCACTCTGCATTTCAGAAAATGAAGAATATCTTACGCAATAAGTCACTATCATTGAATGTAAGAAAAAGGGTGCTGAGATACTATATAGAACCTGTTTTGCTGAATGGCTGTGAATCTTGGAATATAAATGAACAAATTAGGAAGAGATTGGAAGCAACAGAGATGTGGTTCCTTAGACGAATGTTGCGAATTCCTTGGACTGCCAAAGTAACTATCAATGAATGCCTTAAAGAGGCTAATGAAACTAGAACATTATATAAGACAATAAGAAAGAGACAAACAGCTTTTTTTTGGTCATGTGATGAGAAGAGAGGCATTAGAGAACATCGTAACAATTGGAAATATCGAGGGGAAGAGAGGCAGAGGCAGACCATGAGTATTGATGGTGGATGGATTGCGACGGTGGCATGGAGGAATATCAACGACAGAGTTGATCCAGAAAACCAAAGACCGCGATCTGTGGAGAGTCATGAACGCCTATGCCAGTCGGCACGGCACTTGATGATTGAATCAGCACTCAGTGGGTCATGTGGTCAGTGTCACACCGGCCGTCTTTACTTCCCAAAACATTTCCTGGTACCCATTTAAGCTGGGTCAACCTGGGAGCCCGGGTCAATTGTTTTGTATTTGAATTGGGCTGGAACCCAAAACCACCAGTATAGCAAGTGAGCACACTTGTTATAAGTTGCATGTAACTGAGGCAAAATGATGCACATACTGGATAGTATTTCTGTACATCAAGATACAAGTGAAAAGATGTATGAATGAATGATTCATTAAATTAAACATATCTTTATGGCACCTGAATTATCAGTTGTGTACCCGTCTCACACTCTGGGGTTGTCAATTCCATACACGAACTCCACACATGAACCCCACACATGGACTCCACACTTGCCTGCCAAGACAGTGGTCCAGATTTAATCCCCATCAGAGGCAGAATTTTTATTTCCAACTAGTGCAGCTTCGGAGTCAACCAGTACAGCTCGGGTTCAACTAAGTCTCATACAAATGGGAACTAGACAATTTTCATAATTTTCTTGGAAAAGTCCGCAAAGAAAAGGTGACAGTCAAGGGAACTGGTCAGCTCACCTCATCAGTCATGGCGTAGAATAAGTGATGGTCTAATACTTTACTGACCAATGGCTTTATGCTATGGCACTTACCTTATGTCACATGACCTCATCCATTGTACCAGCAAGTAATCTGTTGTCTCAACAAAGCAGTCACACATGCTGTAAATGTTCTGTGTAGGTTAGTTTATGCATGTACACCTGAATCACACATACTATCCACGTAATATTCTGGTTTAGTTTATGCATGTATGCTATCTATCTATATATCTATCATTTTGAAAACAAAAACTCAAAATTCGGCCTCGTTCAACCTGCTTCTTCAGCGTTGGTTAGAGTTGAGATCCGTAGTTGTGTGGACTGTTAGTCCTAATTTGAACTGGTTTTATTGGTTCCTTTCTGGTTGTGGGATAAGGTTGGTTTTTGTGCTGCCTGGTAATTTCCTTTTTGTCTTATGTTGGTCCTGTTAAAGACTGGTCCGTAGTGGGACCTACTAGGTTCCGCAGTCTCTCATTTGTTTGTTTGTTTCTCTATTAGCCCTACTAAGTGCTGGCTGTTTCTTGTGTTGTCCTCATCAGGACTGGTCCCACTCATGTCCAGTCCTCATAAGGACTTGATATAGGCAAAGGCAGAGAATTCAAGTGCAGTCTCAAGTTGTCCTCCTGGTCAGCCGCTATAGCTGTGTAGACTTATGCATTCTATAAATATGCTGTTCTGTGTTGATTTATGTGTGTACGCCAGAATCACACATGCTATCCACGTTCTGTTTGGTAGTTTTGTTCAAATTTTTACATTTATCCAAAACAGCGGCCTATTTGGCCTACTCTGTGCAAGATGTTTTCTACTGGATATGGAAGCTCCTGGATGTTCACCAATATCCAAGGAGGCTAGGCATGTGATCCGCTGCCTAAGGATCACAAGTTCCTTATTTAGTTAAAGCAGCCATCCATAACTGGACTCATAGCGGGTACCTCTTGACCTAAAGCTGAGCGCTACCTCTAGGACAACCTGAATTATAAATTATTGTGAACAAGAAAGTGAAGGACTAACTTGTAAAAGCGCACAAAACAAGAATCAGGGTGAACAAACCCACAAAAACCACAGACCTTAGCAATAACCACAGCTGAAAGAAGCAGGTTGAACGAGGCCGAATTTGGAATTTTTGTTTTTAAAGCAAGCAATTGAAGGACCCCTTCCACACTGGAGGTGTATTGGGTGTATGGTGCTGGTGTCATACTTAATAGACCAATCAGCACTTGATGGGTCATGGGTCATGGGTCATGGGTCAATATTACATCAGTTAGCTTTACATCCCAGAACATTTCCTGGTTCCAATGTTAGGCTGGGTCCATTTGTTTCATCCCCGCCTCGATGGGTGATGTAGTCAATATTACATCAGTTAGCTTTACATCCCAGAACATTTCCTGGTTCCAATGTTAGGCTGGGTCCATTTGTTTCATCCCCGCCTCGATGGGTGATGTAGTCAATATTACATCAGTTAGCTTTACATCCCAGAACATTTCCTGGTTCCAATGTTAGGCTGGGTCCATTTGTTTCATCCCCGCCTCGATGGGTGATGTAGTCAATATTACATCAGTTAGCTTTACATCCCAGAACATTTCCTGGTTCCAATGTTAGGCTGGGTCCATTTGTTTCATCCCCGCCTCGATGGGTGATGTAGTCAATATTACATCAGTTAGCTTTACATCCCAGAACATTTCCTGGTTCCAATGTTAGGCTGGGTCCATTTGTTTCATCCCCGCCTCGATGGGTGATGTAGTCAATATTACATCAGTTAGCTTTACATCCCAGAACATTTCCTGGTTCCAATGTTAGGCTGGATCCATTTGTTTCATCCCCGCCTCGATGGGTGATGTAGTCAATATTACATCAGTTAGCTTTACATCCCAGAACATTTCCTGGTTCCAGTGTTAGGCTGGGTCCATTTGTTTCATCCCCGCCTCGATGGGTGATGTAGTCAATATTACATCAGTTAGCTTTACATCCCAGAACATTTCCTGGTTCCAGTGTTAGGCTGGGTCCATTTGTTTCATCCCCGCCTCGATGGGTGATGTAGTCAATATTACATCAGTTAGCTTTACATCCCAGAACATTTCCTGGTTCCAGTGTTAGGCTGGGTCCATTTGTTTCATCCCCGCCTCGATGGGTGATGTAGTCAATATTACATCAGTTAGCTTTACATCCCAGAACATTTCCTGGTTCCAATGTTAGGCTGGGTCCATTTGTTTCATCCCCGCCTCGATGGGTGATGTAGTCAATATTACATCAGTTAGCTTTACATCCCAGAACATTTCCTGGTTCCAATGTTAGGCTGGGTCCGTTTGTTTCATCCCCGCCTCGATGGGTGATGTAGTCAATATTACATCAGTTAGCTTTACATCCCAGAACATTTCCTGGTTCCAATGTTAGGCTGGGTCCATTTGTTTCATCCCCGCCTCGATGGGTGATGTAGTCAATATTACATCAGTTAGCTTTACATCCCAGAACATTTCCTGGTTCCAATGTTAGGCTGGGTCCATTTGTTTAATCCCCGCCTCGATGGGTGATGTAGTCAATATTACATCGGTTAGCTTTACATCCTAGAACATTTCCTGGTTCCAGTGTTAGGCTGGGTCCATTTGTTTCATCCCCGCCTCGATGGGTGATGTAGTCAATATTACATCAGTTAGCTTTACATCCCAGAACATTTCCTGGTTCCAGTGTTAGGCTGGGTCCATTTGTTTCATCCCCGCCTCAATGGGTGATGTAGTCAATATTACATCAGTTAGCTTTACATCCCAGAACATTTCCTGGTTCCAGTGTTAGGCTGGGTCCATTTGTTTCATCCCCGCCTCGATGGGGAGTTGGATTTCAACACATGGCCATGGGGCATGCTAGCCCCTGCACTAACATGGCTCCAAATTATAATGAATGAATGAATAGCTTGTTTGCCTCTGCACTAACATGGCTCCCGATTATAATGAATGGATGAGTAGCTTGTTTGCCTCTAAATTGACTTTTTCATACTTTCAGATGATTGTTACATGGAGAAAGGCCGCTGGTATAATGGAACTGTCAGTTCTACTATATCTGGGTTTACCTGCCAGGCCTGGGTGGACACATCACCTCAAAAGCATGATCGTTCCCCTTTAATATTCCCTGAGTTGATTGGGGCAGAGAACTTTTGTCGTAACCCTGCTGGTGAAGAGGGCCAGCCTTGGTGCTACACAACTGACACACAACACAGATGGGAAAAATGTAACATAAAGATGTGTAACATGTGTAAGTCAAAATTTGTTCTAACAATTTAGAAATGGCTATGGTTATGTCTAGGGTAAGCCTTTTTGAAGGTTAGGAGTGCATAATGGATCAACGGTAGCTCTGAAACACTTTCATTGGCTTTGCAGGACTACTTATCAACAACTGGTTGTCTGTTGAGAACACTGTTTTGCACACACACAAGATATATGTATTATTTCTAGGCAGATGACAAACATCTTCCAGGAAACATCAATAAATAATATGCATATTTCTTTGTGCCGAATCAGAATATAACACTGCCTTCTCAGGCCTTTCTGTTATATTGAAATAAACTATTACACCGGACTCTCGCTTAGTCTTACAGTCGCCAGCTATAGGGACTGATCCTCACCCTGTGTATATGGCCAGTCTTCACTCAACTGTCACTTTCTAACTTCTCACTACGAGCCAAGTTTCACCTCACCTTACCCAGAGTGCCTCTCCCAGACCAGTCTGTCCTCTGTCAGAACAGCCAGTCTACATGTCAAGCAAATATCACAGTCAGTGATGAAGAAATGTAAAATGTCACAAACTGTGAATATCTTGGCTACATAATCGGCAACAATGGCACCTATTTAAAAGAATTCAGACACAGGCTGGCCATAGCAGTGCAAAGGTTAAACAATATTTAGAACCTATGCAAACAAATTAAAGGATAAGTTTTGAGAAGATGCATCTGTCCTGGGACAACTGATGGATGTGAATTAGGGACCATGTTACAATCACTATAGAAGAACATAAGGCTTTTACTTTAAATGTTATGGGAAAATTCTTAGAATATTGTGGACTAAGAAGCAGCAAAATGCTGATATTCCATAAGATATGAACATTGAATAAAACTAGTCCATAAACAACATGCATCATGTCTCGGAAACTGAAATACAAGTGCTTTGACCATATTAAATGTCACTCTGGTTTTGACAGAACAGTGTTGATGGGTATGGTTCTTAGAAGAGATGGTGGAGGTTGATCAGCACAAAGATAGACACAGAACATTGGAGAAACCTTGGACATGACAATGCATAAGCCATGGGAGCTGGCCAAGGATTGAAAGATTTTTCAGCAAGCCATTGTGGAGGATTTCTTACACGATGATAACATCAGAAACAATTGTCAGAATAGACATTCATCATTGTCAGCCAGACATCTCCATAGATGCTAAGATCTCCTCCTCAAGATTTCAACTAGTCTGTGTTGACTGTTAACTCCAGTTTGGTGTTGGTTTACTAATCTTTTTGTGTCATTTAGAAAGCCTTCAGGTTCTACACTCTCTGCTTGACCCCTTTGTCTCTCATTTTGAACAAAGCCTTTGTCTCATCCATGACTTGAAATCTGCAGTTTCTTCTTCTTTGCGTTCATCCGGAGTGTCTTTTCAGATGTGATTGCGTTGAGTCGTTATGCACCCGTGGGCCAAAACCCTTGGGCGAACTCATCCAACTTCAGCGTGCATATTTGACCAGGTTAGCACTCCTGGGAGACTCTCACTTTTGTGGTATTGTCTGCATCCCAGCTGGTCAAGTTGGAACGGTCATAGACTTTACGGTCATCCCTCAAGGGAAGGCAGGGACAGTCCATAGCATTTTCCGCCATCCAGGGTGGCTTCCATAGGTTGCAGAGCTGATACATAGCGCCCTGGTGCTGGACTCATTGAGGGAATCGTCACGTCCTACTCATGGCTGCTTTAATTCCTCACTTCAATATATTGGGCATATCGTTCGCCACGAGCTGTTCCCGCACAAACCAGACCGGTCTGCAGATGGTATCCACTCAGCAAGTTTTCGATTCGTACATGTGCTTATCGTTGTGCCCAGACAGAGCTGTTCCGGGCACGACGGACATTCGGAAAACTAGCTAGTCAGAGCTGTTTCGGACATGAGCGGCGTTCGGAAACTAGGTAGTCAGAGCTGTTCCTAGGACGAGAGACATTTGAACAAGACATCTCACTTAGACGTAAATGCGTACTGCCAATTTTTATTTTGCCACCCATAGGACAGCACTTTCCACTTTGGCGGGCATTTTTATTGAGGTTAGCCTTTTTCGGGTTTCGAGGCATGTTAGACTTGTTGTTTGCTCCACTCCTGGTGGTGCCCTTCCGTCAATTCCTTTAAGTTTCCGCTTTGCAATCATACTTCCCCCGGAACCCAAACACTCTGGTTTCCCAGAAGCTGCCCGCAGCGTCATCGAAGCAACTCCTGCGGATCGCTAGTCGGCATCGTTTATGGTCAGAACTATGACGGTATCTGATCGTCTTCGCGCCTCTGACTTTCGTTCTTGATTAATGAAAACATTCTTGACAAATGCTTTCGCAGAAGCTCGTCTTGCGGCGATCTAAGAATTTCACCTCTAACGCCGCAATACGAATGCCCCCGTTTGTCCCTGTTAATCATTTCCTCCAATTCCGAAAACCAACAAAATAGAACCGAGGACCTATTCCATTATTCCATGCACCATTATTCAGGCAGCCGAGGCCTGCTTTGAACACACTAATTTTTTCAAAGTAAACGCGCCATTTTTCATGCTCCCTCTCCGGAATCGAACCCTGATTCCTTGTTACTCATTACAAACATGGTAGGCATGTCACGTACCATCGACATTTGATAGGGCAGACATTTGAAAGATGCGTCGCTGGCACGTAAGGCCATGCGATCAGCACAAAGTTATCCAGAGTCACCAGTGAGAATGCCGCGCTCCGCGAAAGGCATCAACGATTGGTTTTGAACTAATAAAAGCGCTCTTCCCGTGAGGGTCGGAGCTTGGTAAGCATGTATTAGCTCTAGAATTGCCACAGTTATCCAAGTAGGATTGTGTCATCTAAAGAACCTCGACTGATTTAATTAACCATTCGCGGTTTCACTGAGAGACAGTGTGAACTTAGACATGCATGGCTTAATCTTTGAGACAAGCATATGACTACTGGCAGGATCAACCACATATCTATCGGACAGACGGACTATTCACGCACACGCAGGCCAAGAGTAGCATTGCTAAAGCACGCCCTCCCGGTACAAGGTGATACATGCAAAGCCACTGGACGCCTACCAATGAGCTTTCAAGCTACACCGGCAGGGCTGACCAAAAAGCTATACCAGCTTACTGACTGCAGGTCCACTACTCATCGAGAGAGAGTGAGCGTTTATCGAGACTTTTTCGAACGGTCGTAGAAATTTGCTCTTTTGCCCGCTCAAACCACGACCCTAGCTGCACGATGCGGTTACATTCTCGAAATGCCTGCCTCGCTAACTTGCATTGGCTGGGAAGATTCCAATTTGGTGCACCTTACACAGCCTTCTGAGACAACAAATGCTAGACACAGGACTGATCTTGTGAACCAGACCAGCCCTCACAAATCTGCAGTTTTATGGCATGTATGTTGTCTGTTCAGTCTGTTGTTGGATCCTTGACAATAATTGTAGAATTAGCCAAGGTATCTGCATTTTTATTCCCTTTGGCCCCAGCATGATCTGATACAAAAACAAAATCAGTAGTCTTGACCATGAATTTCTATATTGACTCAAACCGCTATCCCTCAGGGCAGTCGGGTGGCATCTGCTGACAATGAAACACCTCAAACCTGTGGAGGTAACATCACCGACCTCGACCTAATCCCAGCAGTCCATGTGTGATGTGCTGACTCATATCCTGGTTACATCATTATTATCAAGTACCATGCCAGTTGTCGTAGGCGCTCATGTCTGTCCACAGATCTCGGTCTTTGGTGTTCTGGATCAAACTCTGCTGCTGATATTCCTCCATGCCACCATCTCAGTCCATCCCACATCATTTCTCTTGGTCGGCCTCTGCCTCTCTTCCCCTCGATCTTTCCAGTCGTCCTGGTTACATCATAATATGCAGATTTGACATTCTGGTACCTGTCTTGCACACTCCATTGGTTTCTGAGCTTTCAGCCGACATTTGCGACACAGTTCCTGTGAAGATGGTAATTTAGTGCAGGGAAACACTTCTATAGATACACATTCTGTTCAGAGCTCAGATGCCCTTAATGCTAAATTGCATCGGATTTAAGAGTTAAAACTCAGTCTTCCAGAATTGAAAAATACCTTTTGTGGGTACTGGGTCAGCATGGAGAATGGAAATGTGCATGAAAAGGATGTTTGTAACATTATTGTTGTGGGGTGGTGAATAAGAGAAAGAACAGATCTGTTTGGAAGAGAGAGCCGTGGCATAACTAAAGACTATTAGAAGATTATTAATCTAAGAAAGACTGGAAACTGACTGGGTGAAATTTTGTTTTGTGACAGGCACAATACTAAAGAACAAACATGTATCAATAACTACTAAGAAAGCACTTTACAACACAATCTTCCTACCAACTCTATGTTACCAATGCCAAACCTGGATAATGACAGAAAAAGAGAAAAGAAAAATCACAACAACAGAAATGTGATTCCTGAGAAGAATACTCAATGTATCAAGAATAGATAAGATCAGAAATGAAGAAATCAGGACTAAAGTGGGGGTTACAGCTGCACTAGATTTTATTAGAAAGCAGCAAGTCAAATGGTTTGGCCATGCAAGTAGGTTACCAACTAACAGTATACCACAACAAGCAATGATGTACAGACCAGAAGGAAACAGAGGAAGAGGTCGACCAAGTAAACGATGGACGCAGGGAATAACAGAGTGCATGGGAATATCGATAGATGAAGCCCATAAGTGGGCAGTCTCTCGCTGTTTATGCTTCACCTCGACACCGCAAGGTACAAGAAGAACATGATGAGATGAGACAGGCACATAATGAAGACACACAGCAGTAATAACATCTGAAGACACAGTGGCAGTAACCATACTGTGACAACAGTAAATGAGGACAAGTAGTGGCAGTAACACAATATTTAGACAACAAATAATGAAGACACAATGACAGAACACCAAACTGTGACAACAAATAGTGAAGACACAATGACAGAACACCAAAGTGTGACAACACATAATGAAGACACATACTGACAGAGTAGACAAGAGGCCATGGTGTTCACTTGTGGCTCAAGTAGACCTTGTTTGTCTCACAGTTTTGACTGTTCACATTTTTTACAAAGTAAGAACAAGGATAGTATACTTCTGCCTGGACCTAGGGTAGTTCATCGTATGTCAGGACTTCTCAGGTAAGGGTGTATAACAGAGTAGCCTTGCTACAGGGGAATCAAAAGTGGCGTGCAATGGGAAGATTAGTATAAGCACGCTTGGGCACATCACTAAGGGGTAAGGGGTAGGTAGGGCTCGTCGTGCTATGACGAGCCACATGGAAACAAGTGAGTTTGGGATTGTTCCATCATCAGAGAAGGATGCTTGTTAACATCTAGTCTGACACTTATTGATTTTGTCAACAACGTTTGTATGATATATCACCGATTAAACTGAAGTAAGAATATTCGGCCTTGGACTGACGTTTGTCCCTGTTGCTTTACTTTCACGAGCTACTGTTACATATCAGAAATGGTGCCGTGACCAGGATGAAAAGCTCAGAAGGCCTGTGCGCACTGCCCAGGTGCAATTTCTACATTAGATATGCTATCCACAACAAAATTATAGCATGCGTAGTTCTTCTATACACATGTTTGGATCATTCCCGGTACTACAGAATTCATGTACTGTAGTGAAATTCTCCTGGTGTGATCTATGGAAGGAGACTGGGGCATTAATGGAGATATCCTGGTGTGATCTATGGAAAGAGACTGGGGCATTAAAGGAGATATCCTGGTGTGATCTATGGAAGGAGACTGGGGCATTAATGGAGATATCCTGGTGTGATCTATGGAAGGAGACTGGGGCATTAATGGAGATATCCTGGTGTGATCTATGGAAAGAGACTGGGGCATTAAAGGAGATATCCTGGTGTGATCTATGGAAGGAGACTGGGGCATTAATGGAGATATCCTGGTGTGATCTATGGAAGGAGACTGGGGCATTAATGGAGATATCCTGGTGTGATCTATGGAAGGAGACTGGGGCATTAATGGAGATATCCTGGTGTGATCTATGGAAGGAGACTGGGGCATTAAAGGAGATATCCTGGTGTGATCTATGGAAGGAGACTGGAGCATTAATAGAGATATCATGGTGTGATCTATTGGAGGAGACTGGGGCATTAATGGAGATATCCTGGTGTGATCTATTGGAGGAGACTGGGGCATTAATGGAGATATCCTAATGTGATCTATGGGAGGAGACTGGGGCATTAATGGAGATATCCTGGTGTGATCTATGGGAGGAGACTGGGGCATTAATGGAGATATCCTGGTGTGATCTATTGGAGGAGACTGGGGCATTAATGGAGATATCCTGGTGTGATCTATGGGAGGAGACTGGGGCATTAATGGAGATATCCTGGTGTGATCTATGGGAGGAGACTGGGGCATTAATGGAGATATCCTGGTGTGATCTATGGAAGGAGACTGGGGCATTAAAGGAGATATCCTGGTGTGATCTATGGAAAGAGACTGGGGCATTAAAGGAGATATCCTGGTGTGATCTATGGAAGGAGACTGGGGCATTAATGGAGATATCCTGGTGTGATCTATGGAAGGAGACTGGGGCATTAATGGAGATATCCTGGTGTGATCTATGGAAAGAGACTGGGGCATTAAAGGAGATATCCTGGTGTGATCTATGGAAGGAGACTGGGGCATTAATGGAGATATCCTGGTGTGATCTATGGAAGGAGACTGGGGCATTAATGGAGATATCCTGGTGTGATCTATGGAAGGAGACTGGGGCATTAATGGAGATATCCTGGTGTGATCTATGGAAGGAGACTGGGGCATTAATGGAGATATCCTGGTGTGATCTATGGAAGGAGACTGGGGCATTAATGGAGATATCCTGGTGTGATCTATGGAAGGAGACTGGGGCATTAATGGAGATATCCTGGTGTGATCTATGGAAGGAGACTGGGGCATTAATGGAGATATCCTGGTGTGATCTATGGAAGGAGACTGGGGCATTAATGGAGATATCCTGGTGTGATCTATGGAAGGAGACTGGGGCATTAATGGAGATATCCTGGTGTGATCTATGGAAGGAGACTGGGGCATTAATGGAGATATCCTGGTGTGATCTATGGAAGGAGACTGGGGCATTAATGGAGATATCCTGGTGTGATCTATTGGAGGAGACTGGGGCATTAATGGAGATATCCTAATGTGATCTATGGGAGGAGACTGGGGCATTAATGGAGATATCCTGGTGTGATCTATGGAAGGAGACTGGGGCATTAATGGAGATATCCTGGTGTGATCTATGGAAGGAGACTGGGGCATTAATGGAGATATCCTGGTGTGATCTATGGAAGGAGACTGGGGCATTAAAGGAGATATCCTGGTGTGATCTATGGAAGGAGACTGGAGCATTAATGGAGATATCATGGTGTGATCTATTGGAGGAGACTGGGGCATTAATGGAGATATCCTGGTGTGATCTATTGGAGGAGACTGGGGCATTAATGGAGATATCCTAATGTGATCTATGGGAGGAGACTGGGGCATTAATGGAGATATCCTGGTGTGATCTATGGGAGGAGACTGGGGCATTAATGGAGATATCCTGGTGTGATCTATTGGAGGAGACTGGGGCATTAATGGAGATATCCTGGTGTGATCTATGGGAGGAGACTGGGGCATTAATGGAGATATCCTGGTGTGATCTATGGGAGGAGACTGGGGCATTAATGGAGATATCCTGGTGTGATCTATGGAAGGAGACTGGGGCATTAAAGGAGATATCCTGGTGTGATCTATGGAAGGAGACTGGAGCATTAATGGAGATATCATGGTGTGATCTATTGGAGGAGACTGGGGCATTAATGGAGATATCCTGGTGTGATCTATGGAAAGAGACTGGGGCATTAAAGGAGATATCCTGGTGTGATCTATGGAAGGAGACTGGGGCATTAATGGAGATATCCTGGTGTGATCTATGGAAGGAGACTGGGGCATTAATGGAGATATCCTGGTGTGATCTATGGAAGGAGACTGGGGCATTAATGGAGATATCCTGGTGTGATCTATGGGAGGAGACTGGGGCATTAATGGAGATATCCTGGTGTGATCTATTGGAGGAGACTGGGGCATTAATGGAGATATCCTGGTGTGATCTATGGGAGGAGACTGGGGCATTAATGGAGATATCCTGGTGTGATCTATGGGAGGAGACTGGGGCATTAATGGAGATATCCTGGTGTGATCTATGGGAGGAGACTGGGGCATTAAAGGAGATATCCTGGTGTGATCTATGGAAGGAGACTGGGGCATTAATGGAGATATCCTGGTGTGATCTATGGAAGGAGACTGGGGCATTAATGGAGATATCCTGGTGTGATCTATGGAAGGAGACTGGGGCATTAATGGAGATATCCTGGTGTGATCTATGGAAGGAGACTGGGGCATTAATGGAGATATCCTGGTGTGATCTATTGGAGGAGACTGGGGCATTAATGGAGATATCCTGGTGTGATCTATGGAAGGAGACTGGGGCATTAATGGAGATATCCTGGTGTGATCTATGGGAGGAGACTGGGGCATTAATGGAGATATCCTGGTGTGATCTATGGGAGGAGACTGGGGCATCAATGGAGATATCCAGGTGTGATCTATTGGAGGAGACTGGGGCATTAATGGAGATATCCTGGTGTGATCTATGGGAGGAGACTGGGGCATTAATGGAGATATCCTGGTGTGATCTATGGAAGGAAACTGGGGCATTAATGGAGATATCCTGGTGTGATCTATTGGAGGAGACTGGGGCATTAATGGAGATATCCTGGTGTGATCTATGGGAGGAGACTGGGGCATTAATGGAGATATCCTGGTGTGATCTATGGAAGGAAACTGGGGCATTAATGGAGATATCCTGGTGTGATCTATGGAAGGAAACTGGGGCATTAATGGAGATATCCTGGTGTGATCTATGGGAGGAGACTGGGGCATTAATGGAGATATCCTGGTGTGATCTATGGAAGGAAACTGGGGCATTAATGGAGATATCCTGGTGTGATCTATTGGAGGAGACTGGGGCATTAATGGAGATATCCTGGTGTGATCTATTGGAGGAGACTGGAGCACTTGTGGAGATAACCTTGTGCACTAAAAGAGATTTTATACAAACCAAAACAAACTGTGACTTCTGGGTTCACTGATTTCAGGTTTTCACTCTAGGAAAGATGTAGAAAATATGACAGGCTTCTAGCGGTGTTAGCAACATCATCAACAAGTATTTTGCTGACTGGCTTCAGTGGTCAAGTTTCTCTATCTATCCTGATATCCAATGGCATGTATAAATTCATGTGCTGACTTCCTTTGTGCCATAACACAAGATTGTCAAGAATTTTCTCTCCCTGTCTTCCTCTATTGCTCTTTCCACAAATCTGTTCATATGTCACAGCATTGTTCTAGTTTTTGTCTTCTCATAATGTGGCCAAACAAAACAATGAAGACTGTGTCTTTCTGATGTTTGTCTTGGCGACTTAGCCTCCCTCAAAATGCCCAGATTACTCATTTTGACTGTCCAAGGAATTTTCAGAATTCTTATATAAAACTACATCTTTAAAGTCTCCATGGATTTTTTTTTTTTGCTTGTTTATTAATTGTCCAGGATTCACAGTTGATGTTAGCATAGAATATCATAACATTGACCCTTCCCATGCTACCCCCTTCCCATGCTAGCCCCTTCCCGTGCTAGCCCCTTCCCATGCTAGCCCCTTCCCATGCTACCCCCTTCCCATGCTACCCCCTTCCCATGCTACCCCCTTCCCATGCTAGCCCCTTCCCATGCTACCCCCTTCCCATGCTAGCCCCTTCCCATGCTACCCCCTTCCCATGCTACCCCCTTCCCATGCTACCCCCTTCCCATGCTAGCCCCTTCCCATGCTACCCCCTTCCCATGCTACCCCCTTCCCATGCTACCCCCTTCCCATGCTAGCCCCTTGCCATGCTACCCCCTTCCCATGCTACCCCCTTCCCATGCTACCCCCTTCCCATGCTAGCCCCTTCCCATGCTAGCCCCTTCCCATGCTAGCCCCTTCCCATGCTACCCCCTTCCCGTGCTAGCCCCTTCCCGTGCTAGCCCCTTCCTGTGCTATCCCCTTCCCATGCTACCCCCTTCCCGTGCTAGCCCCTTCCCGTGCTACCCCCTTCCCATGCTACCCCCTTCCCGTGCTAGCCCCTTCCTGTGCTAGCCCCTTCCCATGCTAGCCCCTTCCCATGCTACCCCCTTCCCGTGCTAGCCCCTGCCTGTGCTAGCCCCTTCCCGTGCTAGCCCCTTCCCGTGCTATCCCCTTCCCATGCTACCCCCTTCCCATGCTACCCCCTTCCCATGCTACCCCCTTGTGCTACATATTTTGGTAATGTGTGTTCTAGCAAAAATATATATTGACAAAGGGTAACTAGTCACTATGTCTCATAAAGTTGTAACATAATGTATGTGAAATACTGAACTAGTATTCATTCTTGTTTTGTTTTTCTCTAATCAGATGACCGTGACGATGACATGAAACTGGTTTATATTATTGGGTCTTGTGGACTTGTCACGGTTTGCTTTAGTATAGGCATCCTGGTTTTTCTTGTGAGACATTGCCATCGCACACGTAACACAGCTTCACGGAAAGAGGATGTGGACGTCAGTGTGGAGAATCTGCCACTGAATTCTGCTTACCATCAGGTCAGGATTTTGTTGTGTTTTGTACATACAGATGTGATTATTTTGTGGTTTTTAATGCAATAGCTTCTTCTTCTTCTTTGTTCTGCTGATTTTATTTTCATTATTTGGGGGACAATTGAGTTATGCCTATTTACAGCAGAGCTGTGATATTTGTGCTTTTTGCCCGACACATGTGACTTCATCCAGGCATTTGTTGACCATGTTAGCTTTCCCTGGGAGTTTGAGTTAATCACCAAATAATGAAAAGTAGATTGTGAGCTTTACTAGAACATGATTACAAGAAACAAAATGGACGTTGTGGCTAAGACCTTCGTCAGCACAGGACAAACACACACACAAACAGACACACAACTACATGAACCACACCACATGAAAATATTAAAGTTACTTATCTGTATCCTTGTTTGGCTGAATATGTCTTGAGCCACTATCAGTGGATGGAATTAACCGGATGTATGGCTCAGACGGTCACTGGATTAAAGGTCAATAACGCCAGAAACCCAGTGATTTGGCTTAGCCTCCCGGTGGGGGGGGGGGGGGGGGGGGGACAACCATTGGGAGGATGGGGGAACGCCCTGGTGAGCTAAAAGTAAAAATAGAGATTAGTAGAGCACTATAGCCGGCTCTGTGGTGAAGGTGTCATGGATGCAGTTCACAACTACGCATCCAGTGCTTGAAAACACAGAGCTGCAAGTGATTTGGATGCCGATCGCCCTGTGTTTAAAAATAATACTGGGGTTGACTACGACGTTCTAAAAAGGATATGCAACTAACTTTTTTTGTGGATATACACATGCTGGGATGGGTTGGGGGAGGGGGTTTGAATACAATAGCATGCCTCCCACTGGAGAGCAGGAAACAGATAGTTGTTGGTTAGGGTCTCAAGTTTCATGATGCCCAGAAAATAATGTTTTGTGAGTTCACATAACCAAGACAAGAACACAGAGCTGATCCAAGGCTTTGGTGATCTTGTGTGAGATGGTGAGACATGACTGCCCATGCTTATGGACATGGCACATGATAATGATGATATTTCAGATAATGCATTTTTTTTTTTTATTTACCTATTTTGGACAATTATATTCAAGCAGTGCTTCCCACTTTTTAAATAAGGATGCATAGTGTTATATGCTGCTTCAGACTGTATAAATTATATACTGTTGCTTGTTCTGTCAATATATTTACAGTTTTTCAATAAGCAACTTGTTGACATTGTTTTGTAATTTATCTTTACAACTACAGTTATAGTTAGTTGCTTATCCTTTGCAGGACGTCGCAGTCAACCCTAACATTTTTTGGCTGTTCGTGCTTTCTTTGCAAGTTTACGTTCAGTAGTTTGCCATTGCTTTCTGAACAACCGGCACCATACCATTTTCAGAAAAAACCAACGCAAGGCGGTCTGCTGCCAAATCGTCCGCAGCTCTGTTTCAAACACAGGTATGCGGGATTGAGAGTGTGCCCATAACCCCTTCGCCACAGCTGCAAACTGCCATAAAAATTGATAATGAAGTAGGTCAGTAATAGCCAATCCAGAGAGATGTGCGACAATGGTGTGTAATGTCTCCAGACCCTGTTTTCCATTATAGTGATAATATGAGAAATTTAGAAGATATGAACTCATATAGACTCATTGCGATGGTTCCATTAATCGAATCCTTTTGTCACGTTTCCTGTACTCTGGTGACTATTGTCCATGATATTATGCTTCTGACATTCAACATAGTTCAGTTTTTGGTAGCCATCTTAGGCTGGGTCAACCCTGGAGCCCGGGTTAATTTTAAAAAACTGGTCTGATGCATATCAAATTCAAGACCAGCGGTGTGACAGGTGATTTGCAGAATTACATTCTTTTACATTTATTTATTTTATTTTTTTTTAAATTTTTTTGTGTATGTGTGTGTATATATAATTCTTAATGTTGCTGTTATTATTTTAGAACTCTCTGCTACCCACTCTATTAATGCTTTCTCTGTTCTTTAGATAGCCGTAAGGCCACTTTTACTGTGAAGGGCATTTTCCTTTCTTTGATCTGAGGACAGCTCTTTTTCACTTGTGTTTTTGCCTTTTCCCTCCCGTTTCGTTCACATTATTCCAAAATGCTTATTTTATAATATTTCATGTTCCCTACCACTTGTGCTATCTTTCCCAATTCCTACATAGTTCTAGCATGCCAAGTGGCAATTCTGAAGATTTTCCTAGGCGAAAGAAAATACTTCAGCGATCCAAACACTTGATAGCTTTCTGCAAATATCATTATTCTTCCATGAAAGAAGCCTTTCACCATCTAGTTTGGCTGCTTTTTTTTTTTTTTTGTTATTTCTATAAACTTGTTTTTGGTTTGTTGCATTTAGCAGCTAATGTATACAGGTTTAAATAACCAGGCCTAGGTTTTTTAATCTTTTTATTGACAATTATAGCACTCTGGCCATTGAATACAATGTTTCTTTTGTTTTATATTTTTCAGATGAAATCCAACAGGCTGAATCCAAAGTTAGAAACGCTTGAGTTTCCCAGAAATGACATTGTTTTTATTGAAGACATTGGCCAGGGAGCATTTGGACGTGTATTCAAGGCTAGGCTTGTGTGCAGCAGCGGCAACTGTCACATCAGAGGAGGAAAACTGAGTGACAGTAAACACAGTCTCAGCAGTGGGAAAAACTGCAAACACAAAAATATTTTCTCCAAGGGAGACATCAGACCCTTAGACACTTCACCTTATTCTAAATACTATGATTCTAAATTATTAGGAGAACATCTATCCATGTTATGTGAACATAACAAAGACTTTGGCTACAAGGATTGTGATCTTGTGGCTGTTAAAATGCTGAAAGAAGATGCCTCTGAAACAATTCAGGCAGACTTTGAAAGAGAGGCATCTCTAATGGTTGAATTTGACCATGTAAATATAGTTCGACTTCTAGGAGTGTGTACAGTAGGTAGGCCTATGTGTTTGTTATTTGAGTACATGAGTAAAGGAGATTTAAACGAGTTTTTGCGACTCTGCAGTCCCGACCAGTGTTTGAGACGAGGCAATACAGAATCAAATCCATCTTTGCAAGATACAAGCAGCATAACCATTCAAGACCAACTTCACATGGCTCGGCAGATTGCCTATGGAATGCTTTATCTTTCCGAACGTGGTTATGTTCACCGTGACCTTGCCACCAGAAATTGTCTTATCGGGGACAACCTTATAGTTAAAATCTCAGACTTTGGCCTTGCCAGGAGTGTTCACAGTATGGATTACTACCATGGCAGTGACAAAGATGCAATTCCTGTTCGCTGGATGCCTCCTGAAGCTATTCTATACAATAAATTTTCTACACAGTCAGATGTGTGGTCGTTTGGAGTATTGCTTTGGGAAATCTTCTCATTCGCTATTCAACCTTACTATGGAATGACCCATGAGGAGGTTGTTGACTACCTCAGGGCAGGGAAAGTTTTACCTGCCCCAGATTATGGACCTTCATCAGTCTATGAACTCATGAAATCGTGCTGGCATCGAAAACCATTGTCTCGACCTACATTTGTGGCACTTCATAAATCTCTGAATGTAATATATGAGGAGATCAGTAAATTAAAACTGATGAATGTGGTAAATTTGTAGGATTGTTAGCTGGTTGTGATATGTATATATTGTTGATACTCTTCCAGTATATGATTGTGGTTACATTAACATTTTATACTACATTTGTTTCTTCATTGAATCTAGACGCTGATCAGTGTCATCATTTGATAAACTTCATCACTTGAAGAATGCACTATGTATAAACATTTGATTTACCAGATATGACCCTAACATGTTATTGTCCATGAAACACTAAAAGAGATCTAATATTTCTTAGACTAACAGGAAAGTTTATATCTGAAAATGGATTAGGCATCTGAGAATACAAAATTGATAGCTGAGGTGTTAGAAAATTTAGGACAGGTGTTTAGACTGATGACTTTGTGTACGATTGTTTATTTTTTAAATGTTAATAATGACACATATGTAATTACATAAGCTTCAGAAATATGGAGCAGAGACTGTAAAATATTTTTAGCAACCATTTTGTTTTTTGTGAACATGAATGATGCAATTTTTGTATGAAAACAATCAAATACAAAATTTTGTCGGAGATTATAGGCAATAGACAATTCAGGTGGAAACAATCATGTGTGTAAAAATATGGAAATTAATGGAGAAGAAAATTAATCATAATAAATAATTCACTGGCAGAAGTGAATTCAGATCACATAAGCCTGAATGCCAATTGTGGGTCGTAGACATGCCATGATGAAAGCATCAACACCCAAAGTTCTCCTTTGTTGTCTATTCTCAGAGATTCATTTCAGCACATAAAAGCCATAGCCTTTTCACTCTTTGATGTTCTCATGCCAGGAGTTACTTTGCCTTCCTCTTCTGCACCTGCTTTCAATTGTGTCCCAAATGATTGTTTTAATTTGTGACGGGTAACAACCCAAACCGAGTGCCAAACACCTGCTTTACATCTGTGGCTCATTTGAGCAGATGTCCTGACAATTTTCACAAAACATACAGACACATAGCAGCGGTAGGAAGTCCGAACTCAGTGCCCTAGACTTGAACACAGTCTTTATTCTTGACATTGTTCTTTCCAGTGGTACATCGTGTAACACCATGTAGAGGGTGGGTGTATCTTATAATGAAATACATGACAACTGGCGAAACAGTTATTATTATTATTATTATGTGCCAATAGTTATCATCTCGAAGCCCTACTTCACCGCTGTACTAACATGTTGATATTTAAATGTCAAACTAACTCACAGTTTTGGTTACAGGCCATGTTGACTACAAAAGCCGTCACCCTTGATACCGACAACGTTGCTTATTCTCCATTGACTCAACATAGCACGTTGAATGGAGGTTCTATTCTGTCAGTAGGCATGTTGATAGTTGTAACTAACAGCCTTATAACAATCTGCATGATGTCTCCGAACGCCTGGGTGCGTTTTCACAACCAGCCCACAGCACAGCTCTAGCATGACTCACTTTCATGCTTCGCGCCCATGACGTCAGTTCCATCCTCTCCAAATTCGTGGCATCTTGAGTGATCTCCCTTTTCTCGTCATCCATCACTATCACTTCACTCAACACGTTTTTGGGGTGATTGCCGATATAACGTTGTTAACTCTACTCTACTCTTATTGATCGTTAGCTGTACTATATACTTTCTATTAGTATATAGCAATGGTACTGTATGCTTGCTCATTGCTACATGGCACCGAGCAAGCTTTCAACACTTCACTATAAATCTGGTTTATTTTATCCTGCAAATGTAGTTCCTTTCTCGATTAAATATCTTAAATAGAAGTATCATTTTTTCACATCAAAATCTTTGTGATTTTATCTCTTGATTAAAGTAAAAACACAACAGGGTTTTTTTTCCATCACAAAGATTTCTTGATTTTGTGAATAAAAGTGCTATAAGGTATTTGTGGACTATTGACATTTAATACAATTAGCAGTTTGACATAGACTAATGAAGATTTTAAAATCTAGAGGTCTTTGAATTGTTTTGCAGCTTGTGATTACATAGGTTCACAGATGTAAACATGTTTCTATATTAGGCTCTTTCTCTTTCTTTGTGCAGTCTTTCTCTGTGCTTTCTTTCTCTGTTAATGTTTAATGGACAATTTTGTTTTTCGTGTGTTTTCTTCAAATCTATATTGCTATTTGGCAAGATAATAATATGAATACTTAAAAATTATAACTAGAATAAAATTAAACAAATATTTTAGTAAACGTTACTGACCACAAATACTGGCTTCATATTGAAAACATAAATATCATTTTCTCCCCACCCCCATTTTTACTTCCTGTCCTTAGAGGACTTAGTCTCCTCTGTGTCACTCACATGTGACAATATTTTATCCTTCAACAGTGAATCAGTAAACCAAATTGTTATGAATGATAGACATTTTAAAGATGTTTCTGCTGAAATAATTAAAGATACTTTTCCAGTTTTGTAGGTTAAAAAAAGTAACATAAAGGATCACTTTTTATGTAGTGAGGCATATTGGACATATGTTGCTAGCAACTTATTGTTATTGACCAACCGGCACTCGGTGTACGATGTGGTCAGTCTCACACTGGCTGCCTTTACTTCCCAGTATCTTTCCTGATACCCATTTAAGGCTGTGTTGGCCTGGGGAGCCAATGTGTTTTTTTCTTAATTAGCGGCAATATGGATTCGAGCACATGACAACTATGCCAGCAGATAAATATTCTAGCCATTGTGCTCCTCCCCACTGTACGTAATTACCACCAGCCTTCAGTGCATCAATGATACTAGGATGATGATGAGTTGTTTGATGTTCATAGAATGCATGTTTTTTACAGTGAAATCATTGCATCATTTGCGGACCATGAATTCAGATCTCATGTGCATGTTTTTTTTTAATTTTTCTAGTATTTAGTTTGCCTAAAAGTTTTCCCATTAGACATTGAGTCTACTGTACTTGATGAAGTAGTCTCCTTTCACTAAGTTCAGGATGATTCCTTACAGATCTTTGGGTCTACTGTACTTGTTGAAATAGTCTCCTTTCACTAAGTTCAAGATGATTCCTTACAGATCACTGGGTCTACTGTGCTTGTTGGAATAGTCTCCTTTCAGTAAGTTCAATATTATTTCTTACTGATCATTGGGTCTACTGTGCTTGTTGAAATAGTCTCCTTTCACTAAGTTCAAGATGATTCCTTACAGATCATTGGGTCTACGGTGCTTGTTGAAATAGTCTTCTTTCACTAAGTTCAAGATGATTCCTTACAGATCATTGGGTTTACTGTGCTTGTTGAAGTAATCTCCTGTCACTAAGTTCAAGATAATTCCTTACAAATCATCAAGTCTGTTTGAAAGGAAATACCAAAATCCAGTGGAGAAAACATCACCAACATTGACCCAATCCCAGCCAGCTTGTATATACTGTGCGGAATCATGATTTGGTTACATTCTAATATACTCCCCACCTAAGTGAAGTTTCAGTACCAGCCTTGAACACACATGAGATTTCTGAGCTTGGAGGAGAGGTGACCTCTGTAGCACTGTCCCATGGAGATGGGACTTTGGAACTGGGCCAGGAGAACAGCTTCACTCTGATAGATGCAGGCCCTTTCCTGGGCTGAGGCAATCTGAACGCTAGTGCTTCTGCCTTAAGAGTTGAAGCTCAGTCTCCCAGGTGGCTCACAAGCAACCTAAATGTGTTGACTGAGGTCAAGACTTAAAGGTAACTGTCACAGACATCAGAAGGGGACAGTTAGCCATATCATAAGGAGAGAAAAGAACTCTGAAACAGACTGTAACTATTAGAAATATTCATGTAAGAACATTCTGGACAGTCTTGCATCAGGAAAGATGTCAGCTCATCAATTGATTCATGGTGCTAAACAAGGAGAGTTATGATGAGATATGACTGCCCATGCTGGTTGGCAAGACATGTGATGATGATGATGGTAACAAGTTTCTGGATCTAGTTCTAGCCTCTTTTCTTCTGTAAGTGCTTTCAATGCCTATAAATGTATTTCTGTTCTTACTTAGATAGTGTCAGGATTTTCCCATTCCTCTCCATTATACTTTGAACCACAACATAAAACTTAAAGCACTATTTTTTTTTTTTAAATAAACTATGTTGATTCATTGAAAATGCATAACTAATTGAATCATCATCATTAAGTGCCCTGCCTGCTGGCGTAGGCATTCATGTCTCTCCATAGACATGACTTTGGTGTTCTGGATCAAGCTGCTGATGATATTCCTCCATGCCACTGTCTCAGTCCATCCGGCATCATTTCTCTTTGCCTGCCTCTTCCCATTGATCTTTCCATTTGTTGTAATGTTTTCCTCCAATGCCTGTCTTCCCACCACATGATGAAAGAAAGCTGTTTGTCTCTTTCTTATTGTTGTATATAATTTTCTAGTTCCATTAGCCTCTTTCAGGCAGTCCAAGGAATTCTCAACATTCACTAATGTGGGATAGACAGAATAATAAACAAAGAAGACTCTGGTAACCCTTCACACAGGAAATTGCCCAAGTCATCAAAAGTGCCATCTTTAGGAAACCGATCATGTGACTAACAGAGACAATGTATTTTGTGTGTTGTTTAACACACAAAATGGATGAACATTAAGATTAGCAGAAGCTGATGCTATTAATTTGTCAAGCCAACTTTCTGTAAACAAAATAAAATATGATAGTCAGTTTAAAATTACTGTGGTAGACAATTTAAACTACTGTGAGATTATGTGTGTTGTATATTTCAGCTTGACGGATTTATCTTTTTGCTTTAGTTTATGCTGTGTGACTTCTGCAATATGCACCTGACGAACTGCAGCAAAATATGCCAGGCAATAAAATGTGCAACCTTTATTGTTAAAATTTGCTACATAAAAACATTGCTTTGGAAGACATTTCATTTAGTTTGTTGTTGCATGCATCAGAATTTCTCATTGCGTCTTATCCTTTATTAAATCGCAAAGAATGGCAGGCCAGTGTTAATGACTGATATTTTATTTGCAATGGGAGGACGTTATTTATGGCTGATAACTTTTACCAAATTTGTTGCTTGAATATGTCCCGACTACAATTTATCAATAATCCTTTGATAATCATATATAACTTCAATATTTTAGATGAAATTGAATAGGTGGTATCTAACTAATGAGTTACTGCACCCCATGAACAGGAAGTCACCAACCACACAAATTCATGTTCTTTTCAATGGGATATTTTCTCCTGTGCTTGTTGAAGTAGTATTACATTTCTGTCTGACCAGCATGGCTGTGCATGTCTCAGCCTAGAAACATGTGTATCAGAACAATTTGAGAATTCTCTGGGAATGAAAGGAAATGAGGCTTGCAGCAATACTTTCACTAAGTTCAGGATGATACCTTCCAGTGCATCTTCACTTGATACATTCAGAAGCCTTTTCCCCCAATGTTGAGGTGTCTATCCCCAGTATTTTCATGTCTCGTTTGTATATATGCTTGAATTGTAGCACTGGACGTTATGTTTTTCAGTTTTTCTATTAGCAGTTGCCAGCTATATATATTTATCAGGTACCTCAGGCTGTGGATTCATGGATGTGTAAATGCATTCTACTAAGTAGTCGCGGAGAGGTAAAGGTGTACATAACGAATACTGTTTTCGGTGGTGAGAAATGTTAGGCCTTCACATATATTAGATCATGGGTTTGTGCTCAAGTGGTGTATCAGGTGCATGTCTCACTTTCATTCCCAGATAATTCTCAAAATGTTCTGATACATGTTCCTAGGCTGAGTTATCCACATCCATATTGATCAGAAAGAAATGTAATCCTACCAGTAATGAGAATTGAATCTCAATTGTTGAACCAAGTAGTATATATTTTGATTACCATCTTTTTAGTCAACAAGCTATTTATTGGGCATAAACTGATTAAGTTTAACCATATTCTCATTAATCTTCTGGCAATGTTACTAACCAGTCCCAAGAGATATAGCTTTGTATTTTCTTAATTGCCAGCTTAGACTTAAAATTGATTCACACTTTACCCCACTCCCGATCTACCTACCTGCATCCTTGCCTGCCTGGAAAGTTTGTTGACCATGTAGATCAGCAAAATGTGGTAAAAGATCACTGTCTAAAATATTCAAATCTGTGGTACGCACCAAATGTTTTTACAACTTTTTTGAGTGAATATACAGAATTGTAAGTGGAGTTACAAAATACCATATACAGTTTTCATCACAGGAATTTTGATTTAAAAATCATTTAGTTAAACAATCAAAAAGCCACATTCACGTATGTGTTTCTAAAATACCGGTACTGTGGCGAAGGGGTTCCAAACGCAATTCGCAATCCCACATTTGAAAAACAGATGGATCTGCACCACTGAGTGAGTTGTTGGTGCAGGATCATGTGTATAGTGTGGAAGAACAGATGACACTTAGTGGAAGCAGACCGCCTAGTGCTGGTTTTCATACAATGGTATGCCTGCCAGTCATTCAGAATTCCATGGCAAACTACTGAACGTAAACTTGCCAAGAAATCACAGCCAAAATAATGCTAGGGTTGACTGTGACGTGCTGTAAATAACTTCTTTTTTTTTTATCAAATTAAGGCATATCCCAGTCATAGGCCATAAGCATACAAGGACGGCAGTTTTGACAATAAGTGTAAATTAACCACAATAGTATGTCACAGGGAAAATAGGTGTACACTGATGGAAGTATCACCACTCATTGTAACACCCCCTGCATGCAGCTCTGGACACTTATCTGATACACAACAAATCACACCCAGGTGATGTAATCATCCACATTGATGACTCTGTAATAAGAGGCAAAAAAGGTGCCTGAGTGTCCATAGCAAAAGTTATCGGACAGTGTTTAATCTGAAAATGGAGGTGAAGACAGTCACTGCGGAGTTCCACTGGCTGGAGGACAAACAGCTCACACGTCATGATTGTAACAGACTCACATCACAAAGCATGCAGAGAAGAGATAGGTATGCTTCGTGCAGAGTGGCATGCTTCAATTCTTTAAAAAATTAAAGATAAGGAGCATCCTGTGGATCTATTCCCCGGGACATGCTGGTGTGTTGGGAAATGAGCAGGAGGACAGATTGGCTGGGTCTGCACTTCTGGGTAGGGTATTTGTGCAGGATAAGGCAGATGTGGTCAGAGCCCTTTGGGATGATGTGTATAGTATGGGAGAGCACATACATCATCACTTCCTGGAGAGAATGGTGAGGCAGGGGGTGACAAGAGGATCTGCTCGACACTCAGTTCTCTGAGGAAATACCAGACAGACACATATCAGGTTGCAGCTGGTACCATTAGTATTGGGATTCTTCAATGGTTGTTAAGATGAGGGCGAAGCATGTTAGGAATGCCCGGAGAGCTATATGTCGGTTCTTGACTTAACCCATTGTTAGTTAACCGCAATAGCATTTCCCAGGGCAAGAAACCTACTTAGAAAGCATGTTAGGAATGCCCGGAGAGCTATATGTCGGTTCTTGACTTAACCCATTGTTAGTTAACCGCAATAGCATTTCCCAGGGCAAGAAACCTACTTAGAAAGCATGTTAGGAATGCCCGGAGAGCTATATGTCGGTTCTTGACTTAACCCATTGTTAGTTAACCGCAATAGCATTTCCCAGGGCAAGAAACCTACTTAGAAAGCATGTTAGGAATGCCCGGAGAGCTATATGTCGGTTCTTGACTTAACCCATTGTTAGTTAACCGCAATAGCATTTCCCAGGGCAAGAAACCTACTTAGAAAGCATGTTAGGAATGCCCGGAGAGCTATATGTCGGTTCTTGACTTAACCCATTGTTAGTTAACCGCAATAGCATTTCCCAGGGCAAGAAACCTACTTAGAAAGCATGTTAGGAATGCCCGGAGAGCTATATGTCGGTTCTTGACTTAACCCATTGTTAGTTAACCGCAATAGCATTTCCCAGGGCAAGAAACCTACTTAGAAAGCATGTTAGGAATGCCCGGAGAGCTATATGTCGGTTCTTGACTTAACCCATTGTTAGTTAACCGCAATAGCATTTCCCAGGGCAAGAAACCTACTTAGAAAGCATGTTAGGAATGCCCGGAGAGCTATATGTCGGTTCTTGACTTAACCCATTGTTAGTTAACCGCAATAGCATTTCCCAGGGCAAGAAACCTACTTGGCAGTGTCTATCTCCCCCCCCCCCCCTCCCCCATGTGTACTTGGCAGTGCCCATCTACTCCCCAGATTATTACTTGTATCATATAGATTATTGAGGGTGACAGCACTGAAATGGCAAGCAAGCATGCCTGCCAGCACAGTGGTTATGCATTCAAATCCCCATTGAGGCCAGATTTTTATTTTTATTGCAGTGAGTTCCCAGGTTGGCCCAGCCTAAAATAGTACCAGGAAATGTCCCCTAAGGTAGTTAGTGGAACCGCTATAAAACACGGAGCTGAACAATGAAACAAATGCTTTACTTGAGTTGTGTCTGGAAAATCTGGTTCAACTTGCCATCATACCTCATAAAGTGAGTAGTAACCTAGTAAATTCAGAATTTTGGTTCAAATAATGGGTGCCAGATAATTTTCTGGTAATTGTTTAGACAGAACAGTGAGAAAAGGAAATGGCACTTCATTTCATTAAGTCATGGCCTACAAAATGTGAAGGCCCAAAGTTCTCATTCCATTGGCAATATCTGTCATGGGACTATACAAACCTCTACTATAATGTCCGCTATCACCGGAGCTCTCAAACTATTTTGTCTCAGGACCCCGTTATATTTTAAAAATATTACTGAAGACCCCGGTGAGTGTTGGTTCATGTGAGCTGTACTACCAATATTTATTGCAAAGTAGCCCATTGGAAATGGGTCAAGGACTCCTTAGAAGGGTCTTGAAGACCTCCATGGGTTCCCAGACCAGATTTTGAGAAAAACTGTTCTGTTAACATCATTTTAGTCACTTGAGTATTCTGTTAAAAGTAATCTGATGATAGCTGGGTGCATTTTCAAGATGTGCTGCATAGAATTTATATTTATGATGAATACAAGGTCTGTTTAAAAAGTAAAGGACCTTTGGCCAGGAAAAATACAATTACTCAGCTGGATGTCTGAAACCTGTTTTAGATCATATCCACTTCTCCCAGTGGTCCGCCTTTGTTGGAGGATTTCAGGAAGACCTCTTTGGCAATGGAGTGCAATGTGGCTATCACGTTCTACATACCTTCTTGTGGCTCAATTCAGGCCCTTTTCAGTTGCATTTTCAGCTTAGTAAACAAAACAAAACTTGCTGTGAGCTGTGTCAAGTAATTAGGGCCTGATGAACAAGAGGAATATTGTCTTTGGCCAAGAAAGTCTGAATCAGATATGATGCAAACAGACGGACCTGTGTATATTGGAAAATTGGCAGCTCTATCATGACATGTCCATCCATTTTTCAAATTTAATTCAGGTTTCTTGGTCATATACAATATTTCTCATGTTCACCAGCCTCCCAACTCTCCCAACATTGCTCCTTGTGATTTTTGGCTTCTTCCCAAACTGAAAATGCCACTGAAAGGGACCCAATTTTAGTGACTAGAAGATACTATGTTGAATGTGAATGGTATGCTGTACCGCAACCCCAAAGAGGCCTTTCTGGAATGCTTCCAACAATGACAGAACACTGGGGGAAGTGTGTACAGTCCAAGGGGGAGTACTTTGAAGGGAATCATGATTTCAGACCTCCAGGGAGTAATTTTATTTTTCCCGCCAAAGGTCTTATACTTTTGGAAAAGACCTCGTAAAACAAACATACAAGTTTCCACAATGTGCTGTGTAGAATTTATACAAAATTGATAACATAATCATATATGTTTAGGAGTAGACAATATTCATATTGATTTGTAATTGTTTATTTTAAAATGCTACATTTTCTTGTGCTAAGTTAAATCCTTACATTATATTGTTTTTGTGATATGTTTAGCTTACCTACCTCTAAATCTGTTCCTGACATGAGAGATCCATATGCATGGTACTATAAACTGCACACGCAAATAGATCCTGTATTTTCCTAGTTTTTATCTGATCTCTTGTGTTTAAATCAGTGGTACATTACTGAAAGAGACATTATGACTATGCAAGAAATATTGACTATGGTCTATACCCCATATTTTAGACCGATCAGCACTCACTGGGTGATGTGGTCTGTACCCCATATTTTAGATCGATCAGCCCTCAGTGGATGATGTGGTCTATATCCCCACAGTTTAGACCAATCAGCACTCACTGGGTGATGTGGTCTGTACCCCATTTTTTAGGCCAATCAGCACTCACTGGGTGATGTGGTCTGTACCCCATATTTTAAACCAGTCAGCACCAATCAAGGATAATGTGGTCTATACCCCATATTTTAGACCAATCAGCACTCACTGGATGACGTGGTTTATACCCCATATTTTAGACCAATCAGCATTCAGTAGATGATGTGGTCTATACCCCTGTTATAGACCAATCAATACTCACTGGGTGATGTGGTTGATATCATGTCAGTGTCTTTAACTTCCCAGGTAATTTTCTGGTACCAATTTTAGACTGGGTTGTCCTGGAAGCCCAGGTCATGGTGCTGACTAGACTTTTAAAATATTGGGAATAATAAAATAATAATACATATGTTTTATGTTATTAGGAATAACAAGTACGTTTTAATGAAGAATAACAAGTAAATACATTTTATGAGTAATAACAAGTAAATATGTTATATTTATATGTTTTCTTAGGAATAAGAAGTAAATATGTTGGTTTTTTTTTTTTTTAAACTTCATGGTGAATAACATATAAAATTGTTTGGGAATGACAAGCAATTATATTTTTCTGTCCACTGTTTTATTGAGCAGGAATAACAAGAAATCAGTGCCTTAAATGAATGTAATTAACATGTTACTGCAGTATTTATCTGCTTTTCCATCACCTGGGATTTTAACTTGTTGATGTCCATCTGCTGCATGTAATGCCAGTTTTCTCTGGTGTGGAAGAAAGAAACTGAAAGATGCAAAGCAATGTGGAAGATATAAATACATTATTATAGCTTTTATCTAATTGTTCATTTATAAATAAAACCTATGTTTTATTAAAGATGGGAGCTGCGGTAGGATAGTGGCTTGTCTGTCGGACTGGTGGTCTTAAGTTCAAATCAGTTTTTGGGTGAATATTTTTTAATTGAACTGGGTTTCAACCGGGTCCTAAGTGGGTACTAGGAAATGTCGTGGAAAGTCACAACCACAGCTGCGACACTGACCACATCACCCACAGAGTGAGTGCCAACTGGCCTATACATTTATGGGTCTAGCACCACTTACCAAATCAACCTTAAGGGTTGTAAAAGGCTCCTTTTATAAGTAAAAGTGAGCAAGTTACATGAAGTAAACAAGTGGATGAGTGAGTAATAAATAACCCAGAAGGAGTGACGTAATAGAAGAGTAGAAACAATGGTAGCATTGATGTTTTAATTCTGTAAATACGGCCTATTCTGTCATACTGTGATTAAAATGAAATGTTATACTTGCAACAGACTTGGTATGTGTAAGAACAATTGTGCCATATCCCATGGGGACTATGGTGGTTCAGTGCTAGCATGCTTGCCTTCCGGCCCAGGGCCACGTGTTCACATCTTTATCCAGGCAGGGATTTGTTTAATGCACCTGGGCTTTCAGGCCGACCCAGCTTTGGATGGGTACCAGAAAATGTCCTAGGAAACAGGTGGCTGGTTAGATACTGACTTCATCATCCATCAAGCGCAGATTGGTCTATATAAAATATGGAGATAGCACCATATTTCCCACGTCTCAAGGCATGGAAATGGGTCCTTTTCTTTTCTAACAGTCACACCAAACTAAACCAAATGTTAGCTTTGATTTGAGGACATTTCTAACTCTTCTTTAGCCTTACAACACAAAGAAATAACAATAAACCAATGTTCTTTCGTCACGGGAGCTACGGAGTTTGTGCCTTGTGTGACGCTTTCGGCAGGCCAAAATGCGGAAAGAGACCGAGCCATGTAGATTAAACCAGGTGCAATGAAGCTGATCCTCTCCATTTTTGAGGCTTTTTTTAATGTTTATCCAACTAAAATTGTGTCATCATCGTTTCAACTTGAAATTGTATGATAACCTATAACCTTATGTTCTGCATGGAGCCTTCAAACATAAGATTATGGTGATCAGAAAATATGGTTGGAAACAAAGATGGCATGTTTTCATCTTGAAAAGTGCAAACAGTGACTTATTATTATCTCAGCAAACCAAGATAAGTCTTTATTTATGAAGGGTTGGTTTTTCCTTATTGCCCTTGTCTTAGCAAACCAAGATATTGAGTCTGTTTATGAAAGTAGGTTTATCCTGCATCATCTTGCCTTAGAACACATGTGTGAGATATACAAGACGTCTTGTTTTTCTCTACATCTTGGACAGAACAGAGAAGAAGCAACAATGAAGGACTACTTATACACATAATTGAAATGTTCCCATCTTGGAATGGTCCAAGTTAAATTCCCCCAAATGAGGCAGGATTTCTGTTCCCTGACCAGTATGGCCCTCATACACTTGGTACCGGATCATTATAAGAATTTGGCAGGCGACGAGCTGGCCAGCCCAGGATCAACATTGGGGAGCTGTGAAGTGCAGTGCTGATGATCATGGGTTACAAGTTCCACCGAGGCAATTTTTGTTAATTGACCTGGGCTCCCAGGTCAACCCATCCTAAACTGAGTACCAGGAATGTCTTGGGAAGTCATTGCAACTGGTGGGACCCCGACCACATCTCTCACTGAGTGCAGATTGCTCTACACAAATATTGCACTAGCACTATACACTAAAAACTTAAGGCTTTTAAAAAGAATCCTTTTCTTACTGACCAACACTCACCACCCCAATGGCAGTGTCCAGTCCTTACTGACCAACACTCACCACCCTAATGGCAGTGCCCAGTCCTTACTGACCAACATTCACCACCCCTATCGGATGTCAGCATGACCGAATGGATAAGAGAACTTATTCTTAAACATCCAGTGCTGAGGTAGTGGGTTCAACTCCTACACCAATCAGCTGGACTAAAATGGTTTCTTCTCATCCTTGACTTGGGGTGTAAATTACAAGGCTGAGAACAGATTTAGAACCTGTGTGTGGAAAGAATCAAAGTGAAGAAACAATACTCTGGCATAACTGAAACCGCTGGAAGTTTTTATTTTTACATAAATATTTATACAGTACTAATATACATTCTACAGACATGAATGACATAAATACTCCGCGTAGTAACTTACACATGCACAAACAGAAAGGTTATTCAATCAGCTGAATGTCAATGATACTACCAGGCCACATTAGGCAGCCATCAGCTGGGTGTAGCACTCAGTAGAAGATTGGATAGCAGATTGCTACACATAAGTATATAGTTTTAAAAGTGCCTATTCCATATGTTGTACAATGTCATGTAGCACGTCCTGTACTGAACACTGCTCCCTTCACAGCCTGCAGGAAACACCCTGGAAGTGTCACCAGTGTCGCTACCTTGTGCATGTTCATGCACATGGTGTCTTTGATGTCTTGTGTTGGCCGGCCACTGCCTTGCCTTCCTGCAGCCAGACCTCCCATTTCAATTTCCAAGACATGAAACTGCTTATGACCCAGTTTGTTTGTTTTTTCTGATGTTTAGATCTTGAACATGTCGGCAATTTTCTTCTCGACCCATGGTATTCTAAGAGTTTTTCTACAACACGTTAAGTTCCTAGAAGAATTGTTCATGTAAGTTACAAGAACAATTGGTGCTTATTTTATGCAGAGTTGACCTGGCAGCTCAGGTCCATTTTTTAAAATGCCCATCTCAAGGGCGATTTGAACACATGATCAATCACCGGGCAACCGGCTAGCCACTGCGACACCCTGCATAACTTATTACTCAGGTCTTTTTCAAGTTGATCTCTCAGTTACCTAATATTATTAAAATGGCCTTGCATGCTACCACTGTTCATATAAATAATACATGTTCGCATTCAGGTGTCCATGTTATTGTTCCTAATAAAAGCAGTTGATAGTATGAGGTTCGTGACATTCCTGTAGCTGTTAGCAGAATCTATTTAGCTAACACTGTATCTGATTACATTCACTGTTGTCAGATGGGCAGGACTAGGACAGGACTTACCATTCCTCTTTTGAAGGTGAACACACCTAGTTATGCAATTCAAGGGTCAGCATGTCCAACTTCTGCATGCCTTTTTACAAGGTTTCCTGCCTTATCTCCCTTATTTGAGATAGCTAGGTATGTGATCTCACTACCCAAGAGATCGGGGCAGTGTGTGACACTAGGTACCAATGGTTCTTGGGGAAAATTCCCTTCCCTATGCTAGGATTTGACTACCCAAGAGATCGGGGCAGCGTGTAACACTAGGTACCAATGGTTCTTGGGGAAAATTCCCTTCCCTATGCTAGGATTTGACTACCCAAGAGATCGGGGCAGCGTGTAACACTAGGTACCAATGGTTCTTGGGGAAAATTCCCTTCCCTATGCTAGGATATGACTACCCAAGAGATCAGGGCAGTGTGTAACACTAGGTACCAATGGTTCTTGGGGAAAATTCCCTTCCCTATGCTAGGATATGACTACCCAAGAGATCGGGGCAGCGAACACTAGGTACCAATGGTTCTTGGGGAAAATTCCTTTCCCTATGCTAGGATTTGACTACCCAAGAGATCAGGGCAGTGTGTAACACTAGGTACCAATGAAAAATCTCCTTCCCTATGCTAGGATATGACTACCCAAGAGATCGGGGCAGTGTGTAACACTAGGTACCAATGATTCTTGGGGAAAATTCCCATTCCTATGCTAGGATCTAACCCTGTACCTTTTAAGCCTGTGTTAGGCAGCATAACCTCTCAGCCACCGCTTCAAGTTGAGAACATGTCCATGAACAGAATAAATCAACAGTACAGACATACAATGCAGGGAAGGGAAGAAACACGTTTATAGCAAACTTCACTAGCGTAAGCAGTTAAAACTGCCCAAACCAAACCATCAACAGGAATGGATACTACAATTAAGCAACAGAGTCTAGTTGTAGGTGGTTTCATCAGGAATGTGAAAAGGTTTGAACAAAGTGAACAAAACAAACTGTACAGAATTAATAGACAACAGCCTCTCACTACAGTTCAAGCAAACAGATCTGAGACTGAACCATGATCACACACACTTGTCAGCATGGCACATGATGATGAACCACATATACATGTCACTCCAACACATTTGTATGAAACTAGTCCCATACTTGTGGTGACCAGATAGTCATAATGCAGTATCATGCTGACCACTCACTTTCCTAAAGAAATTAGTAGCCATTTTATGAGACTGGGTCAACATAAAAGCTGTAGTTTAGCAATTGAACCCCAGACTACTGCAATGGTAAGCCAGCAAGTATCCTGACCCCGCTACATTTCACTAAAGTGGATTTGGAAAACGGCCTGGTACTTGAGCATGTTTTCATCTGAATTTGTAGATTCAATGACTATTGAAATTAGCTGTATGAAGTTTAAAATTCATCCCGCACGCTTCAAACACACAAAAATCATGTTCAAATGAAATGAGGATAACTGAAGTAAAGCTATGAGAATGCAATAAATAACAGGAAAACTAGAAGTATCAAATGACAGCTTTACAAGATTACAATCACAAGAAATTATAGACGCTTTGGTGACAGCCGTTCATCAACAAAGACAAATAGACAAAGATATGTTTGTTTACTGATGAATTTCTTGCTCTAATATAGGCCGGTTTTTTTGTTTAAATGATTGTGTTCTTGCAAAGCTGAAATTCTAAACTTGTTTTTCCTATTATTCATATAATTTTCAAACACTCCTTCTACAAACACAACCGCAGAAATAAGTAAGTTGACACCCGCTCACAAAAGAAAACTTGGAAGCAGACAATGCAAATATGATTGGTGTATGGCTGCAGTGTATTACAGACAGCATCAAGTCAAACATGCCTGTTTTATTATGCAAGGTACTGCCGTTTTTAATAGATATCCTTGGTCTCACTATGTCCTGGTCAATGCTGAAGAGTTGCTTATAACCACAAGACTATTATCACGAAAGAGTTACCTATGACCATAAAAAGAGTGGCGATCACCAGTTTCCAATGCCAATTGGTGATCAAACTCCATATTTATAACTGCACCTCCTTCACACTCAACCGCAAATGTTTCTCTCTCTGTCTTCTCTACTGCCTTCCTTCATGCCTGACTGCCAGTCTTCCTGAAGCAACGAAGCTCGTCCGCATCCTGACTCTCATCACTCCTTTAAGCTCCAACTTCATCAGTTTTCAAAGTTTATTTTTTCTTTCAAGTTAACAATTTGTGCAGGAATGTTAAGCATTGAAGTATCAATTTTAATGAGATGTGCACTTCTACAGAATATCACCCCTGGTCAAACCATAAATGACATGTTCTGAATATTAACAGCAAATGAATCAAATAGGAATTACAAGAATTAAATAGTTAATTCCATTCACACAGCCACAAAGACATAAAATATCTCAGGAAATACACAATACATTTGATACTTATACTTGCAAACTGTATAAAAGAATTTAAAAAGAAAAAAAATACAAACAGTACTTGATTATGTGGCCTATTCTAATTATGAACTTTAAAAAAAAGCTGCATCCACTCTCTCTCTCAAGTACATATTTATTATTTAATTCAAGAAATATCACATTCTCAATATACACAGCTGACGTTAAGTATTTAAGTATTAATTAACCTACGCTAAATCAAGTTTTAAAGAAATTAACACCTGAGGTAATTTTAATATATACTTTATCAGTTCTATGACTGGCATATACAGAGTGTAATTAATCTGACATCAAACAATGCTCAAGATGAAATAACTCTAACAGAAAGCAAACAATTTATAATCGTATTGTTTCATGTTTCAAACAAAGTTAATACCTAGAGTTAATATAACAATGAACCTAATTTAACTGCAATAGGATTGGGGCTGGGACAAAACCCAATCCAATAACGGTGGGATAGGGGTAGTGTGTGTTTGGCCTTAACTTCTGCATTCATTATCAGCATTGTGGCTACGGTTTGCATTCGCACTTTCCTCATGTTGGACTGGTAGTGCATGGTTCCGTCGCCCTGCTACTGAGTGTGTGTGTGGCGCGACACTGTGAGCTGTGAATTTCGCATGGAATGCTTTTACATCTGTCCACGGTTGTTTTTAGCATGAACTGCATGTTCGGAAAGATAGCGGCCGGCTGTTGTGGATTGACTGATTTGCCTTTTCGGTTCACAAGTGCATTTTTCAGGAGACTCCTGGGAGTCGTCGCTGGAACTACAGAGTTTGTGCTTTGTGCGGCGCTTTTGGCGGGTCGCCCAGCAGAAAGAGACCGAGCCATATGGGATAAAACCCCGGTCAATGAAGTCTTTCTAGTGACTGCCGATTCCATCGACAATGAACTATTTTTCGTGGAGGACTTATGTGTTGGCATTCTGGCGGTGGTATTATGCACAGGCAATGAGGAGCATTTTGTGTGATATTCACTGGCACAGGAACGGAGCATAATGGGGACGACCCGTTGCCGTGAAGTTGGAACCGCGACTAACTAACTATTCATTATCAGCAGCTGAAATACACTTAATATAAAATAAACAAAACGCTACATTCATGGGAGTGGCCTCCCGGTTAAATAACCCAAAAAAAATTATATAATCAAATGGTATTGAATATTTCATTAAATAAATGTTTGATCATCTCGACCAGAGCCAGATTCCATGCAGTGTTGACATACTAATCAATCTGATTGACAAATACTACACTGGTGCTAGCAAGAACCCCACTTATACAAGATACAGCAATGTTGACACTAACAGTATGTGAATCGATCAGTCTGGCTAAGGGAAGTTAATCAGCGCTCTCCATGCTTGCACTTGTTACCTGTAATAATAAAAAGAACTGGTGTAAAGCTTTGTTGGGAAACGAAACACACACAAAACATGTTAATGAATTATATTTAAATTATAATCATTACATCGTCTCCCCATCCTCTCTTCCTGTGTGTCTTGCAGAGCCATGACACAAATATATTTCTGACATAAGCTCTTATATTCACCTCATATACCATAGTGTTTGTTGCCTAAACTGAGCTGTTGATCCACCTTTTACTTTTCTTTCTGCAGTAATAGAACAATATATTGCTTTTCTTTCTGTTTATATAAACAATATATTATTTTTCTTTCTGTCGTATCTGAACATTATACTGCCTTTCTGCTGTAACTAAACAATAATCTGCTTTTCATGGAGCATTGTCTGTCGATAGTCATAATATGTGGCAAAACTTATTTATTTGCTTTCTTTTTGTGAAGATTAAGACTGATCTAACAATATAAAGGACATGTCTATCGCTGTTTTCCCATTCAAGTTAAGACATCTGGGTGTGCTTCTTATGTGGTGATATTCACTGCCACAAACAGTCCATTAATACTCCCAGAAACAAGTAAACAGCTTCAAGTAGTTAGGAAGTATAACCTGAAATGGCAAATCAGAAGACGATATCGAAGATAGAAGCAATAAGGCAAACCAACTCTTTGGCCAAATGGCATCAATACTAAAGAACAAACACCTACCAATAGACTCTTTTTTTTTTTTAAATCACTCTACAACAATCTTCCTACCAACCTTAAGCTACCAATGCCAAACCAGGACAATGACAGAGAAAGAGAAAAGAAAACTTACAACTACAGAAATGAGATTCCTGAGAATAATACTCAATGTATCAAAAAGAGAGAAAATCGAAGTGAAGAAATCAGGACTAAAGTGGGGGTTATAGCAGCGCTAGATTTCATCAGAAAACAGCAACTTAAATAGTTTGGTCATGTAACTATGCTTCTAACAGTATTCCACAACAAGCAATGATGTACAGACTAAATGGAACCAGAAGAAGAAGCCGACCACGTAAACGATTGACAGAGGGAATAACAGAATCCATGGGAAACATGAAATATGAAGCCCATTAACGGGTACTCTGCCAATATTTATGCTTCACCTCAATACCACAAGGTACAAGAGGAACAAGAAGAGATGAGATAGCCCATTATTTACTGTTCCCATTGTTTCAGGACATGGTAGCAATATATTTTCAGTATTTTACATTAAATGTTAATAATGAGCCAAAGCAGCAGTGAAGAGTGCTATGACTTGCCAACACAATGTAAATGTACTTGGTTGAATGTCGCTGAGTAGGCATGTCTTTGGACTGGGTTGACAGAGCCTTGTAATTTTAGTACCATAGACTTCCCTTGGAAGGCACAGAAGGGAGTTGGTCACCCATATCATATTATGATCCAGAATATTTAGTTTAATTACTTTCAGATCCCTGAGTAGGCATGTCTTTGGATTGGGTTAACAGAGCCTTGTAATTTTAGTACCATAGACTTACTTCCCTTGGAAGGCACAGGAGGGAGTTGGTCACCCATATCATATTATGATCCAGAATAATTAGTTGTATCTACTTTCATATCCCTATGTCAGTGTCTACTGCATGACTGTTTATAACCAATGAAATAGCTATACAGCCCGGAGAAGAACTGAGTCATGATCTTGCTACATGCATGACATTTTCAACCTAAAAGTACTTGCAACTCACTCAGGCTCCCAATGTGAGGACCATGACCACATCTTGTACAGAAGGTTGCTAAGTGTTATGTGGCAGGGTTGCAGCAGTTATTTTCAAGTACATTTTGAGAAGTGTTACTACAAAGATTTAACACAAGAATTCCAACACGGCTAACCGATATTGTTCTATTAGTGGTTGTAACACTAAATATTATATTGTCTCAATGGAATCAAGTAACTCAATGCCCACTGCACTAGATACCTGAAAGGCAATAAAAACCTGCTGTGTCCATACATAAACTCTTGATATTATTTTCACTACTGCCAATGGAGGGCCTTTAATAATATGACCAAACTTCTTGATTCACTTCTTCTTCTTCTTCTTCAGCGTTCCGAGCCATTGAGGTTCTTTGCTGCAGATACAATCCGTCTCCATTCGTCTCTCTGGTTGACCTTCTCTTGCCAGTCATTGATTCCAAGTGCTTGTAGGTCTGTATATATATTATCTCTCCACCGTCTTCTTGGTCTACCTCGGGGTCTACGGTCATTTATTTCCTGAGTGTAAGCGAGTTTTCTTTCCCTATTATCTTCCATTCTTTCTATATGCCCCAGCCATTGTAGTCTATTAGCCTTCATGATACCAGTGATTAGCGGGGACTTAACAGATCATAAATGTCTTTGTTACTTCTTCTTTTCCACTCTCCACTTTGTGTATCCCTAATGGGTCCAAAGATGCGTCTTAAAACTTTGTTCTCAAAGGTTTGTAATAAGGCTTCGTCTCCTTTCGTTGTACTCCAGGTTTCAGAGCCATACAGCACAACTGGTCTGATCAGTGTCTTGTATATTGTGATTTTGGTGTTACGAGATAACGCATTTCATTTTAGTAGATGTTGTAGTGCATAGTATATCTTATTTTCAGAATTGATTCTAGTTTGTATTTCTTCCCTTATGATGTTGGAGCAGTTGAAGATTGTACCCAGGTATTTGTATGTTTCCATTCTCTTAATGGTCATATTATCTATTTGTATGTGGCCAGAGTTTTTAGCCATTCTTTCTCTTGAAATTACCATATATTGTCTTATCTTGGTTGATAACCAGCCCCATCTGTTGGGCTTTTTCCTTTAAGTGAGTCAATATTTCCAATGTCTTTTGTTCATTTTCCCCTATAATATCTATATCATCTGCATAACCAAGCAGCTTGGATGTTCCTCCAATATCACAGTCCTCCTTTACCTTCCTTACATCACCCTGTTTCAAGCCAGATGTTATTTGGAAAGGGTCTGATTTCCTGCCTTTATATGTTACTATATTATAAGCATCTTCCATACATAGTCTGGTCATGTTGATTAACTTCCTTGGTATTCCAAATTCCTGCATAGCATTCCATAGACTATTTTTACTTGTTTCTCAATGCAATCTCCTGTTATGGGTAGGTGATATTATAATGCCATCACATTTTGTAGGCCTGAGCCCAAGGAGGAGGAGGTGGCAAATCTTTCGCTCACTTAGAGACAATAAATGTCAGATGGTGCTCATTAAATTATCAGCTCAGCTCACTAAGGTGCATATGCAACATACAAATTAATTCTAGCAAAAACAACATAAAGCTACCTGCAAAATGGCAATGATAAGTCCAAAAAGGCCAATAGCTGAGCCAAAGATCTCAATGATCAGGATCTTCACAAACAACGAGCCATTGGCAGCATCAGCAAGAGCAGCACCAGACCCAACAACGCCAACACAGATACCACAGGCTAAGTTGCAGATCCCAACGGTCAGTCCAGCTCCAAACATTTTAAACCCTGCAATGACATCAACACATGTGTACAGAATGGATATATAAATATTTTAATCCCGCAATGACATTCTCAACACATTTATGTAGATTGGATATATGAATATTTAAAACCCTGCAATGTCATCAACCCATGAATATAGAATAGATATATGAATATTTTAAACCCTGCAATGACATTTTCAACACATTTATGTAGATTGGATATATGAATATTCAGGAATATCAGTACAAAGAAAAGTGTAAGTCAATATTACAAGAATGCAATCACTTAACAAGGACAACAGGCAGCCTACAATTTATGCTGGGGACTTTTCTGGAGAAAAGGGCACAAATGAAACCCTTCCACAATGAAAGTCAATGAGAATGAACTTCATGTATAATTATATGTTCACAGTAGCAGTACCATTGAAAATAAAGAGTGGCATATTTAAGCTTTCAAATAAAATTGTTATAGCACACCAAAATATGAATAAAATTAGTTGAACTGCGGTAAAGCTGTGGAAATGTAAACAATATAAAATAACACAAGTAATGCAGCTCTACAGAACATAATTACAAATAACACAGGACGTTGCGGTGACTAGCCTTCATCAACAAACAAATCAACACAGTATCACAGACTGCAATTCTGAGCCAAATAGCAAAATAATTTTTTTTCAAATTTTCATTTTCTCTTTACTGTTCATTTTTTCAACTTTTCATTCTTCTCATCCTTTCTTATGCCTTAATGTAGTCACTGGAGGGTCTTCTCTGTGATTATATGTTGTGTTTTGTGTATGTATTTGTTTGCTGGTGAAGGCTAGTCGCTGCAAACGTCCTATATTTTTTGTAATTCTGTTCTGTAAAGCTGCATTACTTTGTGTTTTTATATTATAGCAAATCAGAATGCCATGAACAGACAGAAAAACCAATGACCAAGTCCTACAAGGAGCAAATGACAACCGCAAACTGAATCGAGAAAAAATAGAAGTAGACAGTCAACATTTTTGGACACATAAGAAGAAATAAATTGGTGAACTTGGTGACAACTGGCAAGATTGAGGGGAAAAGAAAAAGGGGAGGGCAGAAAAGTAAATATCTGGATGGATTGGCTTCTTCTTTATCCAGAACACTGTAAGAATTGTTCTGTAACATTTAAGTTCAAAAGTCTTGACTTTCTCCTTAAGTGCTTTGTGAAATGGTCTGTGATTCAAATATGTACATTGCCACAGGAAAGATGCAATTTTTCTCAAACTGTATACTTTGTTTGCTGGTAATATAGTTAAACCCCTGCATTGCTATCGGGAATCTCCTCCTTACTATCCCCCTTTGTTGACGAGAACATCGGCAAGTTTAATATTTATTATTACCTGTAGGAATAACGATTTCATCCAAACATATTTCAGAACTAGTATCGTTCTTTGGAATCAAATAAATTACTTATAGAACCGATTCAGCCCTGGTAAAAGATTGGATCACTAGTTAGCTGGAAAAAATAAAATCAGAACACACTATTCAGTAGATTGTATGTACAGAAGATTGGAATGAAGAATTCCACCAACTTCATGGGAAGCAAAGTGCACCAAGAATTCCACCAGAGACATGATCAGCAAATGCAGTCCCTCCAGAAGAAACCACCTGCTCTGGGGTCCAAAAAAAAATATCTACTTACTGTGGAGTCTAAAATAACTATCAACAACAAAAGTTCCACAGTGTTAACATACCATCAGGAGCTGTTTTGGACAAAGGTTTCAACTTCACCATCATACCAAATGCAAAGCCCATTCTGAAGGTCATAACCAATCAGAAAGGCAAGGCACAATTTCTACCAGTGGAACAAAACAGTGAATTCAAGATCAGGAAAGCTATAGAACAAACTTATCCATCTAGAGTAACATCACTCTCTAGCAGACAGACAAGATAGTCACAGGCTGACAAATAATGACATCATTATATTACCTGCAAACAAGGACAGACTGGCTGTTATTCTGGACAGAGACGACAATTATCAAAAATTAGGTCAGTGTGGCTGAATAGTTAACGGCACTCATTCTTAAACATCTGGTGTGCTGATGCCGAGGTAGTGGGTTTAACCCCTACACCGATCAGTTGGATTAAATGTTGACTTCTTGTCCTTGACTTGGGGATGTAAACTGCAAGTACCTCAGAAGTCAGAGTGGGTTCGCCTGATGGTGAGGGATTCTGGTAATAGAGAAAGCTAATCCACACACAAATCAGTCCAGTGCACTTGAAGTAGTAGCACATCAAAGCGAACAAACGCAAAACAAAAAAAACACTGAAAATGAGAATAATCAACCCAAAACACCTGGAAAAAATCAATAGTCTTCCTTGCTTCTTTTTTCCTTAAAGGGTAACCAGCTGTGCCAAACCTAGAGACTTACCTGCAGCGTAGTTTCTATAGATACTTTGATGTGATGTCAGCTTGCTCATATCTACACTCTGAAACCAAAGAAACAAAATGCTGTGACAAAGTGCCACTTGACTAGTTCATGGGTCAACTCATCATTATCAAGTGCCATGCCAGCTCCACAGATCTTGGTCTTTAGTGTTCTGGATCAACTCTGTTGCCGATATTCCTCCATGCCACCATCTCAATTCATTCAGCATAATTTCTCTTGGTCGGCTTCTACCTCTCTTCCCCTCAATCTTTCCATTCACGATGTTTTCCAATGCCTCTCTTCTCATCATACAACCAATGAAAGTGGTTTGTCTCTTCCTTATTGTTGTATATTATGTTCTTTCAGGCAATCGTCGCTAAGTTACTCTGGCAGTTCAAGGAATTCAAAACATTCATCTCAGGAACCACATCTCTGTTGCTTCCAATCTCTTCCTAATTTATTCATTTACATTCCAAGATTCACTGCCATACAACAAAACAGCAGGTCAACTACTAATGAGAAATAATGGCCATCATCAATAACATTGACAAAATGTGTATATGCATGCACAAGACGGTGGTGTAGACTTTCAACAGGAATGATCTTCCACAGTTTATTGCACTTTGTTCATTTCATTAACCCTTTACAGGGCAGACGTTTGTCCGTTTTTTAGCTCTGAACGGGTAAGATTTTTCAGGTTCGGTAAAATTTTGGTTGCGTTAGTAAAAACATAACATCTAAGATGTTAGTCAGCAGATTTTAGTTAAACAAACAACAAAATGAAGGAAAATGCATGCAGATTATTTTACTCACATGAATAAGTATGTTGAATGTTGCTGGTAATCCACAGATGAATACAAATATTTACAAAATGCAACATACTGTTTGTGATTGTCAGTCATTTATACGGCAATTTATAAACACATTTTCAGAATCACAATCACTTTCTTTAAAGTCCGACTCACTACTGCTAACCCTGATCACCAATATCTAGCTCTGATTAATAGTCAACTTCGTGCCCTTCAATGTCACTTAAATTGAACCCAGCGAAATCTCCGCTATCACTTGAAGAATCGTCAAAATCCATTTTGAAATACACAGCATAAAACCTCCAAAAATTATTTTAAAATCCGTTCAAATTCAAAGTACACACTTGCAAATGTCGGCCACGTTGTCAAGCTATCAGCAAAACTGAAAGTAGACAATCGGAAGTCTCAGAAAGTCGCGAGATCGCGTTTTTAAAACGCTTAGTATTCACGGGCATTTTCGGTCCTTTTGCCCGTCCATTGGTAAAGCCGCTTTTGGCTGTTATGCCCGGTAAAGGGTTAATGATACACTCATTTCAACAAGTCCAGTATTTATTACATGTAGCCGCGAGGCATAACGCACCAGCACTTAAACTTCCAGTGCGCTGACGGGCTTCAATCCCTACACTGGTTCAGTTGAACTACTTTGACTTCTTATTCAGAAAGCTATGGCAATCAGCTGAACGTAAAATTGCCTAGAAAATCAAGCTGAGGTTGGGGTTGATGGCAACATCCTGCAAATGACATGCAACATTTGTATGCAGCTTCCATATGCTTGTGACTGACGTTCAGTCATTGCATTCATTACACGTTTTATTTGTTTCTGTATCTGCCAACACTGCATGAATAATGCCAAACAATCTAACCAAGGAAACACTTCTCAACTCATCAGCCTTCTCAATTTCGTGATGTTTTGAAGTGACAAGTATGAACAGAAACAGATAAAACAAAGAGTAAGTTAAGTATGTGTTTTGTCACTCTATCATTTCTCTTTCTCTGTATAGAAAAACCATGAGAGATATCAAAGACAGACCAGGAATACAAGTGGTGCATTATAATTGAAAATAATCTATAGACCAGGAATACGAGTTGGAGGTTGTAATACACTCTACCCTATGCAGATGACAGTATTGATAACTGAAAAAGCAAAAGATCTGCATCTGTTAGACATGGGAGTAATAGACAGTGCAAACAAAGGACTTTCGTTGAGAGAAACAATGGTTACATTAACGAAAGAAATTACACCAAAATGAACATTACAACAGAAGGCGAAAAACAATCAATAGAAGAGGCAGAGACACACAAACAGAAATAATGCTGGTAGGCCTAAAATACTAGCATGAAGGAATGTCATCAAGAGAACAGACCCAGAAACACAAGGACAGAGATCTGGGGAAATACATGAAAATCTATGCAATTTGCTCATGATGATGACTCATGTTTTCCCTCTAGGCTCATAAGTGACAGTGACAAAACAATCAAAATTAATCCATCGTCGTATCTGAGCAACAAAGGTGCTGAAATGCATGAAGCTACAGAGATAAAGGTGAACAGAAGCTGATAATACTTACAGTAAGGTTTGTACTGATGACTATAGCCATGATAATGCCGTAAATAGCTACAGCTTCACAGAAGATGATGCTGATCAGGTTCTTGGTCTTGATACGAGGAGCTTTGACACCACCGCCAGCTATGCTTACTCCAGTTGTGTAGATACCCCTAGCAAATATCAACAATGCATTCACTCATCAACAAAGCTGTAGTTTTGCAACATTAACAGTAAGCTCCCTGTCACATTCCACACAGCCTGTCAACATATTAACCTGCATTCAATCCACAGCTTAGTGGGAGATTTGTTCAAACACAAGAGTAGACTTCTTCAGATGCTTGGTCTGGAGCGAACATCCCTGATCATGACTCTCCAAGTCTCTCTGACATCTGATATTTTAATAAAGTTAGTGTTATGGACGAATTTGTAATCCTGCACACCGTGTTCAAAACTCAACTGCGGGTGATTTGGTAGCAGACCGCCATGCACTGGTTTTCATACAATGGTATGAGTGTCGGTCGTTTAGAAAGCAATGGCAAACCACTGAACTTATACTTGCCAAGAAATCACAGTCAAGATAGGTTGTGGTTGACTGCGACGTCCTGTAAAGGATATGCAACTAACTTAGTGATGATTATTTGTTGCCCAGCTGTTTAAGCTTTCCACGTACATCTTTCTTTCTCCACTGCCTCTCTTGTCTAGAATTTCTCCCATAAGGCTCATTTCTCTATTATTTTTTTGTTCCCTCACTTTCAACTAGAGTGTAGTCTATACTTCCAGTGCACTGGACTGATTTTTGTGTGTGGATTAGCTTTCCCTATTACCAGTGTGCTTTGCTATCAGGCGAACCCACTCTGACTTCAGGGGTACTTGTAATGTACCCCCCCCCCCCCCCCAGTCAAAGACAAGAAGTCAACATTTTAGTCCAACTGACCAGTGTAGGGGTTCAACCCGCTAACTTAGCATCAGAAAACTGAACCTTTAAGAGCATGTGCTCTTATCCATTCAGCCATGCTGACCTCATCCACTCCTTCTGCTAATCGTCGTCATCAAGTGCCATGCCTTCTGCTAATAGGTCCCACAAATTTCATTTGTCTTTTCCTTGTGGTTTTGATGAGTGACCTTGTAACACTTGTATCTCTCGGTAATCAGTATGTTTCCTTCCTTGTCCTCTATATTATTAACATTCTTCGCAAAGTGAATAAATTAAGTACCACAAATTCTGGAATGGTACAACTATTATAATATTGCTCTATTACTCTATTTCATAATGCTGCAATGTACTACGTGAAGTTCTATTATGATTGTAAAAAATTAAACATTGCTTTTAGTGATCACAAACTAAACATTGTGTACACACTTACAACCATAAGGCTTCACATTATGAACGGCAATTAGATATTCTCAATATATGAATAAAATTATTCTCAATATATGAATCAAATTAAATGAGATTCCACAAATTTCAATGCTTACCAAGCTGCTCCCACAACTGACAAGGAAATAGCCATGCCGACTCCAATGAGGGCCCACATGTACGGAGAAGTTGAAGTGAGAAACCTGACAAAAAATTGTTAACCATATCATTATAGTTTATAGAAATTCTTACATTTCAAGCAGTAGTAAATAATAAAGTAGCCAATTTACACACAATTAAAACAACATGGAAATATAATGTTAATCCCTCATTCCCAGTGACTTGGTCAAGGCATGGCCTGTATTATACTGGCTAACTGGACTTTCACTCCAGAGTTGAAAGACATATACTAACCATTCAGCAACCCGTTTGCCTATCTTAATAAAATTATAAAATTCTAGACATCTGAATACTAAACTATTGAAAGATAAAGTAATACCATTAACATTGACCAATATTATTTACAACTATAAGAAAACAGACTTTGAAAATCACAAGATACCTGAAGAATGGCTACACAAAATGGACAAAAGATTTCTCAACGTATACCCCTATGAGACAGTCCCAATACAAAGTCAAGCATACATATGTAACCTTTCTCTAAAGATAAAAAGAAACACCTGGAGAAAAGAGACAGAACTGAATCATGTGGGTAGGACATTGATGAAGCTGCATGGAATATCTCAGGATATCATGTTTGGAGTCAGTCAGTTGAGGTTCTATGCCTCAAGAGAAAATGTCAGTCAGTTGAGGTTCTATGCCTCAAGAGAAAATAAAGGGCAAAAGAATAAAAGGATCATATCTCTCGAGCATAGGTTATGATATCTGGGCAAATATAACATTCACATCTTAACTGCTCACAACATCATAGCAATTAACACAAGCATTACCATCCTATGTCAAATCGTGCTCCTCTTCCAGTCAGCAGATAATCGAGTCCTGAAATAACATGACAAAATAACATTTAGAACAGTTATGATTTCATTGTTCACAATGTATTGGTAAGTTTAATTGATCATCATGTAACAGGTCTTGGACAAATTGCCACTCTCCTCGTGGCCTGCTGGAAAGATGATTCATTGCCAGTTCCCCTGTCACATGTATTTTCATGCACAAGGTATATTCAATGTCCTGTATCCATCTTTGTGATTTTGTGTTTGCAGTGATACTGATCAAATATTGTGACAATTGTATCTCTCATTGAGACTCATATTTGTTACAATTAGGTAAAGAAGCTAAATAACTACAAACAGGTGAAGATATATTATTCCAGGTGTATGTTCTTGGATTATTTCAATTCAAATTGGATATACAAGTAAAGGACCCTTTTACACGACTTCTGACACACTGGACACACCATGCTAGACTCACATTTTCTAGACCAATCAGCACTCTAGAGGTAATGTAGTCAATATATCACCGGCCGCCTTTACTTCTCTAGACCTTCATGGTACCCATTTTAGCCTGGACCAATCTGGAGGCCCACATACATTTTTAAAATCCACCGGGATGTGAACATGAACCCGTGACCACAAGTATCTAGCCACTGAGCTACCGAGCCTCCCATAATGGATTTACAACATGAGAATCTTCAATAAATGGTCATTAAATGCCTTAGAATGTCAGAATGTGACTGTGACTTGATGATGTTATATAATTATTTACATGAATATAGCACATCTTTTAATAATTGCAACATCTATAAAATGATGTATCTTTAGTTATTTCAACAGCATATTCATTACATTTAAAATACTGTGTCACTCATAAAAATATATATGAAATGAGCAAAACTACATCCAAAATTATAGACAGACCTATAGTTAAAAATCTTACCATAATTCTGCCACAACACATTTTTTTTAAAATTCAGTAGGTAAAGTCCTAAGTCTTTGACATGGAGGATTCATGTATCAAGCAATTCTGATGTACTACCCCGGCATCAGCACACCGAAATATTAAGAGCGTGCAATCTTGTCTATTCGGCTATGCTGACCTTCTCTGGCAACCATTTCCTTGAAAAGTTCTGTTTACTCTCTCCTGTGTCACTTTACCAATCCACCCAGCTCTATTTGGGTAGCCTCCTCTTTCTTTGCTCTGTGTCTATCCCACATATACTTTCCCTAGAGAGACTGACCTTCTCAATACTTATTTCACCTTCATTAATCATTTACACTTCACTCTGTGTCACCTCCTATCAGATGATCTATGGTGACAATGGCACAGGGTCTAATTTGTTCCCTGGGATTTATATTCTTCCATGACACAGTTAGTTGCATATCCTTAACAGGACGTCGCAGTCAACCCAGACGGAGCAGTTCGTAATCCCGTGTGCCCACGTTCGAAATACAGCCACGGGCGATTTGGCAGCAGACTGCCTTGCGTTGGTTTTTTACAAAATGATATGGGTGCCGGTCGTTCAGAAAGCAATGACAAACTATTGAAAGTAAACTTGCCAAGAGATCACAACTACAAGCTGGTGGTGACTGCGACATCCTGTAAAGGATATGCAACTAAGTTACTAACTGAACTCACAGGATGTGGTGGGGAGCCCAGACTGAGAATGGGTACCAGTAGCTGGAAATTTTCTTGGAAGTAATGGAGGCCGGTGAAATATTGACATCATCCATCGAGTTCCGTCCGTTCTATTTAAAAAAATATGGGGCTAACACCATATACCCAATACGTCTCAAGGTGTGGAAGGGCGAAAAGGCCTTACTTTCTTACTAAAAACCCTAAGGTTGGTTACCAGAGCAGACAGAAGTACGTCGGTCTAAAGTACTTAGAACTGCTTAATTTTTAACACTCACCAACAAGGATCAGCACAAACAGTGCTACGCTGAATATTATACGATAAACAGCAGCAAGTGAGGTTCCAAACCGTTTTGTGGGCTCCGTAGGAACCTGTAAAACTCCTGGGGGTGTCCTGTTCGACTGCATCTTCTGTTGTCACCTTTCTCACTCATATGACTGACTCTCGTGAGATTCCGCTTTGCGAGATCTCATGTAACCGACAAACGTCGTAAAGATTTTACACAGGATTGTACGTGGACGTATGTGTTGTATTAATTATGTATATAAATTATGGTTCTTTTTGAGTACTAAATATAGTTGCTGAAATAAGATGTGTTTGTGTGGGGTTTTTTATGAGACAGAGATTTTGATTTTCGATCAATCTTCTGTAAAATATTAGGTAAAAGGTTACCGACAAAAACCGCAAGAACAGTTACTTTTCATAATGTTCACGTGATGTTGGTAAAACGGAAGGTGTCATGTCGTGTTAAGAAATAATGACGACAGCCTTCGAGGGGGTATGAGTTGACAGAATACTTGACATATATCATTATGAAATAAGGTGACCAGCTTTATTTCTCGTTATATTTGGATTTTCCTGAACAAGTCGGTTACTTATATGTATGACATAGTACGCGGGAGTGTCTAAGAAAGCGGCAACTGAGCAGCTATAGAAATTACGAAAGACATCGCAAAGCACAAAAGAGGAAGTGGAGATGGCGGAAAGGGTGCAAAAGGGAACAGTTGAGGAGTTCAACTCCGTGCAACAGAGGCCGAAAAAGCTAAATGAGATAACTTCATGAGTGAGCTGGAGGTGATAAGACTTAAGGTAGATTCTGGAAACTGCAAAGACAAATGCGGTCAGGCCCTTTGCAATGGTGTGTATAGTGCAGAAGAGCGGATAGGATAGAATCTTTTTTGGCCCGTGCCCCCCTTCACCATATTTTCAGAACGTCATCCCCCCCCCCCTTTCGTATTTCCTACCTAAAAATTTGGCCCGTGCCCCCCTTCACCATATTTTCAGAACGTCATCCCCCCCCCCTTCGTACTTCCTACCTAAAAATCCCCGCCCCTTCACAGTATACATAATAATGGAAGCTACATTTAATAGCACATACTAAAACAAGTCTAGACATCCACATAAAACGTGATTTGTGGGTCTACTTATTTTATAAAATGAATTTTAGAAGGGTGAGACGTACAGAACTATAAAGTATGAAGGGAAAAACAATATCAAGTAATCGGTTCTTGTATTAATGCGATCTTGAAATAATCTTAATTCCTCCCCCCCCCCCCCCCTAGAAACAATAAAATTCCCCCTAGGGGGGAATTCCCCACCGGTTGAGAACCACTGGGATAGATCATCACGGCTTGGAGAGAATGATGCTGCAGGGAATCCAGAATTACCAGATCTTGCCGACACTCAAAACTCCAAGGAAAGTCCAGTTGGACACATAATCAGACTGCTACTGGTACCATTAGTTTCGGGAGTATTCGCTGGCTCATTCAGACAAGGACGGAGGACGCATAGGATTGTCCCGTGTGCTGTGACGTCGGTTCTTGACTCAACTCAAAGAGTTGTTCCAGATAGTCCATTCAGAAATGATTGCCCGCATTCACGATCAACTTTTGTGAAAACTGTCTATTGCATCGTTATGAAATGTTTCTCGCCGTCTTATATTTACCCCCACCCAAGGAATATGTCTTTGATAGGTCCAAAGGCAATTTAAATCATGGAAAGCGGCGATATTTCTTTGATGTTTTGGCGAAAAACTAGTGAATTCACGCTAACAAACTTGTTATAGTTATACAGTAATGCTCGTCAATTCGGATGACGACATCAGTATCAGTAATGCTCGTGAATTCGGATGACGACACAAGGCGTATGGGAGTGGGTGCAATGTCTACTCTGCTGAAACAGAACATGATTACCTGTTTTGCGCGACGAATATAGCAGTGAATATCTCTGAAGTGGGCTTCCTTCTTAACGGCCAAGATGCTGGTCCTCTTTTTATTGAAGTTTACAGATTGATTCGTATGTTCATGTGTTGTCCCCTCATTTGACAACGTGTTTGTTCCCACGTTTTTTGTTATGCCACAATATGTCAGTTTCCACCGCAATATTACTCTTCTGTTGGTATTCAATGCGTTTAGTGTTGTTTTTTTTAAATTATTATTTCAATGTCAGTTGTTTGTCACCGTTGAGGGCTTACGGAACTGAAAATTCATCACTGTGGAATACAAACTGTTACCATTGACAAGTTGTATTGTTTGTGCCGATATTGTAATGTTAAGGGCCTGTAATTCTTCTGAATAGTTGGAACAAAAATATCCCAGTAGGTGTGCGTGTGCCGGCTTCGTGGCCTAGAGGTTATGACTTTTCTCCGTAATCTCGTATACCCTTGTGGGTAACGTGATGACGGTGAGAATCAGCAGTGGTTCGAATCGCATCGGTAACTTACGGGGTATGTGAGCCGGCCGCTCAGAAAGCAATGGCAAACTACTGAGCGTAATCTTGCCGAGAAATCAACATACAACTGAAAGATGCTGGTGTTGACAGCAATGTCCTGTAAAGGATTTGCAAAAAAAAAAAAAAAAAGGTGTGCGTGTGGATTCATGTCTGCGATCTGCCCAAACCTTAATCTGTGTCGGGCGATTCCAGTAGGTTGATGACTGCTCTCGGTTGCATAACATTCATCCTTTCTCCAAGAGTCATCTTCCTCTTTCAACACATTGGTCCTCACATTTGTTCCACTAACTTTTATCAATATTTAATAGCACGGACTGGGTTAGTATCTTGACATCAGACAATTTGAATATAGTATTGTCAGCTGCCACCTGTCCTTTAATTTTAGCCCACAGAAGTTCTATAGGGTTTTAATGAAAATGGTACGGCGGAATCTCAAGCACCTATGGCCATGCTCTTCTATCAACTTGTCGATTTGATATTTCTTGCCTTTTTGCGTCTGTTTTACAAGGACCAACAATTCTAGCTTGAAATAGTTTCTGGAAATGGTATGTTTTCCCTTCGGAGCCATATCTTTGTTGCTTCCTTTGTGCTCGATGCCGTAGGTATTTTGTCTTATTGTGAAACAACATTGTGATATGATGCATTGTCCATAATTAGACAAGGCGGTCTATCTAGAGATGGAAGCACTGTATTCTCGAGCCAATCTCTAAATATATTACCATTCGTCTCGTTATGATAATCCATATTGTCTGTATGTTTTGATACGAACACGAGTCCATCATTCTGTAGTAAATCACTATGCATACTACCAGCATGGGCTATGACCAAACGCTGTCCTTTACTACTGGCACATATCACTTTATCTTTCCAGCCATTGATTGCCATTCATTTTCATTTGTGTGGTGCGCATTAATCTAGGTTTCATCTAAATACTCTAGGTCAGGGATGGCCAACCTTTTTAGCTGGCGGGCCAAATTTCAGAAATAATATTTTCTGCCGGGCCACGCATCTAATTTTTTTTTTTTTTTTTTTTTTTTGTTAATTAAAGTAAACAAGCAAGCGTGCTACAGCCTCGACCACATCATCGCTTCCCACTTCGTGGGCCGTAACATGACGTCCGGCGGCCCTGCTCTAGGTCATAATTTTCTTTGCGCATTTCCCCTATTTTACATAGATATTTGCTTCGCATGGCTCCTAAATGCTGTTGCTGGCAAATGATATTTATACCTACCGTGTACTTTCTAAACATGAAGCCTAATGTCCTTATAATTTTCCACAAAGTTGTCTTAGATAGCTCTATGTCATTGCTCTTTCTCAACCAAACCCTAAGTTTTCTTATAGTCACCGTTTCTTTGGTATCCAGCATTTTTATATTAGCTCGCCTTGTGACATCCTTGTCAAAGCTGTCTACAATTGCCTTTCTACCTACCGTTTACTTATTGTTTGGTGGTTTCATTTCAGATTCCTGCGCCCATCGACGAAACGACCGTTTACTCAATCCCAATACGCACTGTTCTTTTCTCGGGATTTGTAATAGTATATGAAACAGTTTCCTGCGATTAGCTTCTTGATAAAAAAAAAATATGTGTACAACAGCATAGTGATGCTTTGAAGTGTACAAAATTTCACATTCAATCCAATTCAACAATATTCACACATTCAGATGTTAGCGATAAATGGTCAGATTTATAAAAATAATCACGTTTCAAGAAAGCAACTACATTACATTATTGACGACACCTCTGAACGCCCCCGTTCCACTACGCGAGGTGTTTGTCATAAGGTCATTAATTGAAAAATTAACTATTGAGCGCTGATGTTTCTTGGTGAAGATGTAATATATTTTATAATATGCACTTCATCTCTGACCCGTAAATTATATGCCGCATATAATCAAACATTGAAATATGGTGTACAATCTCCAGAACAAAGAATTTGTTTGTTGGGTGGACATAATAATAAGATTATATGCTATTTCTGATCATTTTCCCTCGGTTGGTTACCGAGATATGGATTTTTGTATTGAGGCAACCAAATGTGAATGTACTATAGCTTCCCGGGGACGATTTTTAATGACATAGTTTTATCTGTTGTTATAATGACTCTCATTTGTAGAATTCCATGAATTCTTTAGAAGATGTGGTGGTTCCCCTTAATTTCCACATCTACACTGGAGTATGGATCCCCCCTCTCCCCCATCGCCTCGAGTGCTGAAGGTCCCGGGTTCAAGCCACAGTGAGAACCGGAATTTTTTCACGTGGACTTCTAGTAACAAAATTTTCCCTGGTCTCTGGTTAGTGAGATCGGACGCCCGTGTTTATTGTTGCGCACGTAAAAAATCCCTTGGCAGTTTGAAATCGAAAAAGAGTAGCCTAACGGCGCTGCCCGGGAAAATTTTCGAGTTAAAAATCTACTCAAAGTATTTCAGGATCCTCGCCGGTGCTACGGAGTTCGTGCACTGAGCTAAGATTCCCCGGACTCCGGCTTTAGTTAGGAGTAGAACGGAGCACTTATGAGTTGATCCGTCGACTAAATAAACTAAACTATATTACCCCTGCCTTTGATATTAATTTTCGACTGTCAAACCAAGTGAGTGGCCAGCTTTGCTCAGCTGCAGGGTTGTTCACTTATATCTATGGATACTTGGTCCCCAGAATTGCGTTTGCAACACCGTGGAAATGCACTTGAGATGCCCTCTTCCACGGCTTGCGATGCCGTGGTGGCATTTCTCAAACTCTCCAGTACTTTTAGAGGACCAGATTAAGTTCTAAAGACAGCCGCAGTCATAACAACAGATGGAAGGGTTGTAGCATCGATTAACAGCAAAAGCCACATTTCAGAAAATGAAAAATATCTTAACCAATAAGCCACTATCATTGAATCTATCTTGTTCATAACCTATATAAAGCAAGAAAGCGACCAAAGTGAGATCGTAACACTGCATGATTGATTAATTGATTGATTGATTGATTGATTTAGGAATCGACATCACAGCATTCGGGACATTCCCATAAGCGCTCCGTCCCCATCCTCAGCAGCCAGCGAAGAGTTCCAACACTACATGAAGAACAGAACTCAGAAGAACCAACGACAAATCACACCGTAGAACTCTTATTTGCGGATGATCAAACACTAATAGCAAAATCAGAGTCAAAATTACAAGACCACATAAATAGTCTGAACGAAGTGTGTATGGAACATAATATGAAAATTAGCACAATTAAAACAGAGGTAATGACTATAACCAAAGAAGAAAGCACAGTAAACTTTCATCTAGAAGAACACCCCCTGAATCAAGTAAAGAGCTCCAAGTACCTAGGAAGTATAATATCATCAAATGGCAAATCAATAGACGAGATCGAAAATAGATGCAATAAGACAAACTAACTCATTGGACAAATGGCACTAATACTAAAGAACAAACATGTATCAATAGCCAATAAGAAAGCACTATACAACACAATCCTCCTACCAATTCTATGTTACCAATGCCAAACCTGGACAATGGCAGAAAAAATTAAAAGAAATATCACAACAAACATGAGATTCCTGAGAAGAATACTCAATGTATCAAGAAGAGTGAAAATCAGAAATGTAGAAATCAGGACTAAAGTTGGGGTTACAGCAGCGCCAGATCTTATCAGAAAACAGCAGGTTAAATGGCTTGGCCATTTAACTAGATTACCAACTAACAGTATACCTCAACAAGCAATGATGTACAGACCAGATGGAAGCAGAGGAAGAGGCCGGCCACGTAAACGATAGATGAAGGGAATTACAGAGACCATGGGTACCACGTATATGAAGCCCATGCAAGGGTACTTTCCCGCTCTTTATGCTTCATCTCGACAAGGTACAAGAGGAATCTGATGAGATGAAATGAGATTGAATGTCAAAAAGAGGGCTTTCTTCTTCCAACTTGTATGAACCATTGGGCCATAGGACCTCAATCTACTCATTCAGTCCGTCCTATCCTTAGCTATTCCGTGCAGCTCTGCCCGTGTCTTCTCCATGTTAGTTATTTCTGTCTCTGCCTCTCTTCCCCGTATGGTCAAGCTCTTCCTCTATTTCTTTTGCACTGAGGATTCCATAATAATACCTTTCTATTTATACTAATATCAGACGTTTCTTTCTACGCACTATCCAGCGACACTATCTTTTCTTCACCTTTAGGTTCACTGCTCGTATTGTTCAATTCTCTCCATGAGCTCCGTGTTGATGGCTCTATTATTATACCATGTTAGTTATATTTTGAACACGCACCAGTTAATGATTGTTTATACATTTAGTTATTAATCTAGTATTCGTTTTAGTAATCGTTTCCGTCGTTCTCCGTGTTTCTCATCTATACGTTAATACCGATTTAACATTAGAATTGAATGTTTTAATTTTGGTGGTACGTTTAATTTCTTTTAACGTCCACAAATTTCTTTGCGTAAAAAAAAAAAAAAAAAAAAACTTCCCTTGCCCTTTTTTTTGTTTTCTTATTTTAATATCACCCACTCCTCCCCTCCCCCTTTCTCTGTCCATTTCCATTTGCTTCATTTCAGAGAGTACTGAAATGTTATACAGAACTTGTTTTGCTGTATGGCAGTGAATTATGCAACGTGAATGAACAAATTAGGAACGACTTGGAAGCAACAAAAATGTAGTTCTGAGAAAAATATTGCGAACACCTTTGACTGCCAGAGTCACTAACAACGATTACATGGAAACTTCCGATGACAGCAGAACAACTATGAGAAAGAGACAAACAGCATTCTTTGGTCATATAATGAGATAATAAATTAAGAGGTATTGGAAAACATCGTTACGACTGGAAAGGCCAGTGTGAGTAGAGGTCTAGGCAGACCCAGACAAATGATGTTGGGTGGTGTGAGACGGTGACATGGTGAGATATCATCAACGGAGTTGATCCGGAACACAACGATCGAGATCTGTGGAGAGAAATGAACGCTTACGCTTTTTGGCAGGGCACGTTATGATGATGCTCATGCTATCATAACACTTGCAGCTGCGTATAACTATTGGGAATCTCCGTTGCAAAGTGGTCAAGCTGTTTGACTCAGGCTCCGAAGGATGTGGGTTCGACTCCAGGCCGCATTCTTCGGTTCACGAGTGAATTTTTTCGGAGACTCCAATGGGGTACCATCAATCTTTATTGACAACTGGAGATAGTAGACCATTTTACAAATTTAGGATCAGAGGTAAATAGCAAATTATCCCTAGATCAGGAAATCAACATCAGGATTGGTAAGGCAGCAACAACAATGAACAGGTTAACAAAAAGAGTGGGAAAACAGGAAGCTTACTGCCAAAACAAAAGTCCTTGTCTATCAAGCCTGTGTCCTCAGTACTCTTCTTTATGCCAGTGAAGCCTGGTCAACTTACTTACACCAAGAAAAACGTTTAAACTGCTTTCATATGTGGTGTCTGCAAAGAATACTTGGTATTAAGTGGCAAGACAAAATCACAAATACTGAAGTATTGGAATGATCAGGCTGTGTGACGGTTTGTTCCATACTGTCTATGTAGACTTAGATAGAACATGTTAGGAGGATGGATGATCGTAGAATACCAAAGGACATCTTTTTTGGTGAATTACAGATGGGTAAGAGATCTCAGGGTCGGCATCTACTACGATACAAAGATGTGTTTAAGCGGGACATGATTGATACAGGCATAGATAATGCACATTGGGAGCAAGTCACAGCTGAACGTGTTGCATCGGGGGCGAATATAAAAAATGGAATAAAGACAAAGGAGAAAATTATTGCAGATAGGTCATACACTGAGCATGTCAGGCGTCAGATGGCGCATGGTGGTGTAAATTGCCATGTGTTCACACGCATCCATTGTGGACGAACATTACCCGTCAAAGTGGTCTGATCTGTCACATTCGCTACCACCATGAGTTGTAATTATGCCTTTTTGAAGCACAATATATCAAACAATTGTCTGTTAAGACAAGGTGCCAGTCAGTCTATCCATGAGGAGTTGGTTATGATCTCCTATTGACCTCAAGGACAGCACCAGTGTTCTTGGCCAGACCAAGCTTTATTCCCATTTCATGTAATCAAGCTAGTGCCAGGGTCTCGCCATCTGGTTTGTACTACAATAACCATATCAGCCCTGTGCATGCTTCTTCTCGCTTGTATTCATGTAATATTTAACAGACAGCACATTAATTACATTTTACTCTAGCATTGTGGATATGTACATCCATGTGAGGTATGTGTGGTGACTGTTGGTTGTGATTTTCTGTAGCATTTCACAGTCTGATAAGATTACTGCATGTGTGGCTGACTGTTCTGCTGCCCAAGCAATTCTCTGGAGATGGGGGTAACCTCCATAGTCAGGGATGATTTGCTGTCTGGAATGCGGTGCTATCCTCTTCTTGTCCCCCATCCTTTGTGCTGTGTATACCTAGGCGCTTACCTTGAACAAAGCTTCACGGACCCACCGATGTTGTTGTTTTCTGGACATGAATGGTAATCTACATTTCCCTTATTTCAGTGTCAATCAATGCATGTTCTATTCTCTGAGTATCCCTCTAGTGTAATGACAGCCTGAGAGTGTTTTTGCATGTCCATGAGTACATCAGTCCCTTCCTCTCTGTATTCGAGATTGTCCAAGTAACAGACCTGTTTGATTTTCTCATTAGTCAGTCATTGCCATCCATGAGCGACCTCTATTGAAGTGCATTCTCTTTCTGTCATTGCTAGGGCTGTGCAGTGGTGCTTTCATGTCTGATGATTTTATTTTTTTTTGCGCTCGCTTGTTTTGAACTCAAGTGTAGTCCATACACACTATTTTTTATAGTAGTCATAGACTGAATTTTGTGTGTGGGTTAGCTTTCCTTATTAACAGTGTCCCTCGCAATCAGGTGAACCCACTCCGATTTCAGAGGTACTTGTAATTAACGCCCCCAAGTCAAGACAACAGGCCAACATTTTAGTCCAGCTGTCCGGTGTAGGAGTTGAACCGCTAAACCTCGGCATCAACACACCGGATGTTTAAGAACACGTGTTCTTATCCATTCGGCCATGCAGACCTGCATGTCTGATGATAATCTTAGGAATGCCTTAACCTGGTAATTTTGTGCATGTTGGCCCCCGCCGGTAAAACAAAGACATTTAGCATGGCTGAGCAATTCATAAAATTGTGTGAAATATGAAACTTTATTTTTTTGAATTTGTCAGATCATTTGATATAATAGATTCCCTCCATAATGGTAACATGAACAGAAACTTAGAACAATAAGTTCATAACCCTAAAGCTGCAGATTAAACAAGATGACTTATTGATGATTTAGCAATAATCATTTAGTGCAATACAAAGAGATTCTTTATAAAATAATAAAATCAAAATATGTACTGCAGTGTTATGAAAACATAGACTGATGAAACAGTGTACTGTTATAGACACATATGGAGCAGTATAATCATTTGAACTAATCTCACATAGTAATGATATGTTCACTAAAAAATAAAATGAAAAGTCTGAGCAGACACATTTTTCAAAAGGTTAAGAAAGAAATTGTCATGCCAACCAGCAAGAAAAGGGAAACAATTTATAGTTCCATAATATAATTTATTATTTAGTGTCACTTTTAGTGGAATGTTATTTTTTAGGAATATAGTTAGTTTATCTAAACACAAGAATAATCATATATGTAATATGAATAAGTAAGTTTAAAAAAAAAAAAGTTAAATAAGTATTGCTAAAAACACTGGCAAATTTGCATCAACAACAATGACTGACATTTGTTTAAAAACTGTCTATCCTATCCTTGCTGAAGGCCACTGAGGCAGGAAGGCATAACATGGAGAAGTCAGCAGAATTCAGGCTGTTTGCATGAGTGGCTGGTTACTACATATTTTGTGCAACCAGCATCATCTGACAATGTCACTGGTTAGCATCGTATGAAGAAGTATGGCTGGCTTCATGTTAAAAATACGGCAGAAAAGGGACAGAAGCAAGATGTAAGACAAGCAAGAAAGCAGACACATTTTGTGCTCTTCATTAATGCTGAAGCAGTCATATTAGGCGAGAAATTATTTGCAGAATCATGGATTGATCTGTATTTGAGAGAAGACAAAGGGAATAGAGATAAAAAAGAGAAGGAAGAAACAAGAGACAAGACACACCTTTCTGTTTCATTTTGATATGCTTGCTTAAGTATTGCTAATTATATTGCTAACTATATTGTCCTGTGCATGCTTACATTAGATAATTCTCCCTGGGCATTTGGGTGCAGCTTGTTCACAGTGAAAACCTCAAACCCGTGGTGGAAACATGACCAACTCAGCTCTAATCCCAGCCAGTCTATGTGGTGTGCCTAAATATGACCTGGTTACATCCTAATGTGTCTGTTCTCAGATGTGAAGTTCCAGCTTCAGTGTTGCATGCCCCACTGGTTTCTGGAGTTGGAGAGGGGAAGAAGAGCTCTGACTTTGGTCCAAAATTGAGAGAAAAATCCTCTACCCCAGCCTTACTGCAACACATGCAAGCCCTTTTGAGGGCTTTGAGGACCTGAACACTGACTCATCAGCCCAAAAAGCTAAACCTTAGTCTTACAGAGGATTCACAACCAAGCAACCAACCATTAACTAATGCTAATGATAGAACTGAGTCTTACAGAGGATTCACAACCAGCAACCAACCATTAACTAATGCTAATGATAGAACTGAGTCAAGAAGTGGCATCACAGCACTTGGGACATTCCCTTAGTGCTCCATCATTTGCAACAGCCAGAGAAGAGTCCCAATACTCATGTTATCAGTTGCAGTCTGATTATATGCCCATCTGGCCTTTCCTCAGTTTTGAGTGTTGGCCAGCTTAATAATAGAGGAGAGCTTATGTTAATAATGTGACAGAAATGTGACACCAGTGTATATAAAGGATTGTCTAGCTAAATTCCTCAGTTTTGAGTGTTGGTCAGCTTAATAATAGAGGAGAGCTTATGTTAATAATGTGACAGAAATGTGTCACCAGTGTATATAAAGGATTGTCTAGCTAAATTCCTCAGTTTTGAGTGTTGGTCAGCTTAATAATAGAGGAGAGCTTATGTTAATAATGTGACAGAAATGTGACACTAGTGTATATAAAGGACTGTCTAGCTAAATTCAAAAGTATATTTTTATGTTTACTATTTCCAATGTTCATGTTTTAATATCATCATTTATATTGTAATTAAAATCAACATGTATGCAAAAGTGCCATTTTCAATTTTCTGCATCAGTCAACATTAGTAGTTTTGAATGTTGTTCAAAGAATTCACCATTAGTAAAGTAAACCATATTTTCTCTAAGTCTTACAATATGTCACTAGAAATAAGCGATCACATAAATACCTACATAAGATTACCAACAATCATATGCAATCTATTACCTATCATACGAATAATGATATTTTGATCCACATTACTGATGAGTTACAGTTTTACAATAGGCAAATTCCCAAAGATAGATTATTAATCACATACAATACACAAAATTGACCATTTTGAGAACATAGGAACTGAAGAAGGAAGTGACAACTGGGAAGTGTGAGTATTTTCTGGGGATGACAAGAGGAACAAGATGCTGGAATGGGTTGACAGTGACATGACGATGATCACAAGTTGAATTTATAGTAGGCAAATCCACAGAGGCAGATTATTCTGCAAACAAGAACATGACAATTGTCATGTTTTCCTAGTCATGTTATGAAAAGAGAAGGAATGAAGCTGGGAAGTTTTGAGATTTTATAGGATGCTAAAACTAGAAGGTGGTACAGTCGGGCGGCTGAATGGCACTGAAGCTGATCAAGAACATAATAAACATTTGTGACAGGATATAAGGGCTGGTTCCATCTGGCATCACATACATACATGTAATGTGAGGACATTGTTGTGTGTGCATATCATCCTACAACTGCCATGGCTGTATGTCTTTAAAACATTCCATACAATGACAGGTCAAGTATGATAATGTAAGATCCCATCAATAAGTTAGTTGCATGTCCTTTTACAGGACATCACAATCAACCTCAACATATTCTCGCTGTTTGTGAATTATTAGACAAAGTTACATTTGTAGTTTGCCATTCGTTTTTGAATAATCAAAGCTCATACCATTGTTAAAAATCAACACGTTGCCATCTGCTTCAAAAATTGCCTGCAACAAATTTTTAATGTGGTATGCAGGAATGAGAATTGAGTTTGCTACCAATTCGCCACATATACTGAATGATCCTATCAGTGTTAAGCATATAGTCAGATATTGAAACTTGACACACACACAAAAAAAGGTTAAACTTTAACTGCTTATGCCTGAGGTTATTGCGATTAAAATCACTAGGATTTTGAATCAGATTTCAACAGGAGGGGAAACATTGTAAAATAGAAAAGAAAGCTAAAAATTCATTGTAGTAAAAAGACATGGCAGTAAAAAGACATAGTAGTAAAAAGATATAGTAAAAAAAACAGACAAATGTTTATAAACAGATCAGTTAGAAAAAAACAACACAACCTTGAGTATCCAAAAGATTACGTATTTTGAAGGGCAGATAAATTTGCCTGTCAGAAAAATATATGATGATACAACATCAATTTACTTTTAAAAAATGAAAGTGCAAGACAATTACTACTGTATCAATCATAATATATGTAGTTTTAACAGCAAGTTATTGAATAGTACTATAATATTTGTGTATAATATATGCAGTTTTAACAGCAGTTCTTTAACATTAACAATAAATGTAGCATATATATCATACCCCTTGTATCAACTATAAAATATGTAGTTTCAACAGTAGTTATTTAACATGATCAACCATAATATATGTAGTTTCAACAGCAGGGTAAAAATTTAATTTAATAGAAGTGATTTAACTGCATCTTCTTCAGTAGTTATCTGACAATACAATCTAAAACACAAAATAGTTTCAATGAAGAGATCTTAAAGTGAATTATGTGAAGCATTTATATTTTCAACAGGATTACCATCCAGGGTTTCAACAGATACATCAACTGAAATATATACGGTTTAAAGAGAGCTATTTTAACAACAGTGATAACATGTATGTTGTTTAAACAAGGAGACGATTTTTTGTATCATATAAAACAGTTTAAATAGACAGGTTTTTAAAGCATATTGTCCAAAATTGTGCAGCTTCAACATCAAGGTTATCTAATGTTATATCACCATTTCATCGATTTCTGGTAAACAGTGAAGATACAGCTAATTTTTAACATCAGTTTGTTAATGAACCTGGCAACTTTACAAAGTCAAGTAAATGCTTTCAGAAACAATATGTGTTCTTTTTCTGCCATGTGGCCAGATGTAAGGCACTGTTTACACCCTGGAAACCATCAGTAAAAGAAAAACATTTATTTCAGTACCACATGGCACATTTAAAATATACTCAAGCTGGCACAGTGATTAGCATAATTGATTGCCAAGACAATTGTTTCGAGTTCATTCCCCAATAGTTGCTGGATTTTTATCCCAGATCATTAAGCTGTGGGGTTGACCCAATTTCATAAAACAGCTACCAGATAATTCTGTAAAGTGTTTGGAAACTGATTGTACAGGAAAAACACCAAGAGTGGAATCTAGTCAACTCACCCTTCACTTTGCTGGCCTTGTAAATGTGAAGGTTTAATATTTTATACCCTGGTGAGATTACTTTTGCATTTTGATTTGTTTATATTATAAAGTACAAATACAGTTCTTAGATCAACCTGCCTTTGTAAACTGGCTTTGGAGACATTGTATATTTTAGTATCTATTGCTTCACACAAATAAAGCAGTATCTACCATGTGATTTCCTTATTGTATTTTCCTATACCTTCCCAAAGAATACATACTACAATGATGGCCAGTGTGCCTACAGGAAACTAAATGGAAATTATGATAATGGCATTCAGAAAAGTTTGTTGTTTTAATTAATGTATAATCCACTTGGTGGAACTTTATGTACGGTCTATTCTTCTGCATGAATGTGAATGCTGGAAAATGAGTAATGAAATGATGAATAAATTGGAAGCAGTAGAGATGTGGTTTATTTTAGAAGAATGTTGCTAATATTGGGAACCAAGTGAAAACAAATGCTATTGTATTGACAGCTGCAGGTGCTACTAAACCACTCATTAAAGCTACAAGGAAAAGACAAATGAAATTTATGAGTATGGCCAAGAAAGACATAAAAAGATGTATTTGGAAAGTTTAAACCACAGGGCTACAAAAAATTATAGCAGTGTGAAATTCATTAAAATATGAGATGATATAGATTATTGAAGAGTAATAATATGCCAATATCTACTCCAGACCAGGTATTTAAAGAAGAAATAGAACCAGTCACATGATGAATCATATGGATGTCTTCACAACTTATGTGCCAGACTAGTGTCAAATTTTATCAAGTCTAAGCATTTAAATAATTATTAATGTTCTTTTTTTTGGGGATGCAATAATTACAAAGCAAAAACACCATACTAAACTACAGATACCACCCTCATACAATATGATCAATGTAAACAACCTGCAACACTGATAAATGACCTTAAGTGACTGTTTCTTAATATTAATCACTGATCAACAAAAATGTAAACCAAAGTTAAATACAACCTTGCTGCAGCTATTGCTACTTTATTTAACATAACAATAGATACTACACCTAATTAACTGATTCAGTGCCAATACAAAAAGTAGGTTTAGACCACACATGGTACACAATCAAATGAACAAGTATTATCATGTAAATTTCCATTCACTGATCATTGAATATGCGGACGATACCATAAAACAAAACAAATAAGATTACACTAGTTTGGCAATATATCGTCCTTCTGTACAAAGGGGAGGTCCTATTTGGGGATATATTATCTTTCAGCACTGAATCAGTTAAACGTACAACAATGACAATATTGTAAACCTCTATCTAAATCAAAAAGGCACCAGAGTAGAATGTTATAGTGTAAAACTGACAGTTTAAATAATTGAAAAATATTTGTTAAATACCCATGGTCAATCTGCAACATAAATATCCACTCACATAAATAGTATGTGACTAGTGGTGTCAGGTTTTTCTAAAATTGTTAGAGAGATAGGAGGAAGGGGAGAGGGAGGAAGGGAGGGGATAGACAGAAAGAGGGGAAGGAAATATGAGAGAGAGAGAGAGAGAGAGAGAGAGAGAGAGAGAGAGAGAGAGAGAGAGAGAGAGAGAGAGAGAGAGAGAGAGAGAGAGAGATTAAGGCAAGTACTGCATTTTGTAGTGATGGAGAATTCTTTGGAACAACTATATTGAATGCATACATTTATATGAGGCAGGTGGCTTGGCCCTTCAGAACTCTTCTCCACAACAGCCTTTCAAAATTTCTGCCACGATCTAGATGTCCTGTCTCTGTGGTTGTCATGAATAAATTATATATCACACCCTAAGTCCATTTACATTGAGAGCCTCCTCTTCTCCGCACCCTTAGTATGCCTCTATCCCTATTGATGTTTTCCACACATTTTGATGTTTTCTTAATTTTGTCTTAGTAACCAATCCTCTTTGATATTGAGTTCTTGATAGATAGATCTGTTTGTCTTCTTTATCGTCCAATTAATTTATTTTTAAAAAGTTGTTGCATATCCTTTATCTTCCTCCTGGAACGTCAAGCATTCTTTGCCCACATTGTCAAAGAAAATTTCGAGCCAAAATAGGCCTTATCACCTTATCAGCCATCTTAGAACTCACGGCTCCATACTTTCAACCCCACTGGATGAAATGAATGGTCATCATCATTCTTGATGGACAAACAACACAGGACATCAAAGTAAACCCCAGTATTTTTATTTTGTTTTTGCGCACATTCGCTTTGAACTCAAGCGTAGTCTTTACACGCTACTTATAGTAGTGCCGGACTGAATTTTGCGTGTGGATTAGCTTTCCCTATTAACAGTGCCCCTCACCATCAGGCAAACCCACTCCGATTTCTTGTAATTTACATCCCCTAGTCAAGGACTATAGGTCAACATTTTAGTCCAACTGTCCAGTGTAGGGGTGACCTCGGCATCAGCTCACCAGATGTTTAAGAACAGGTGTTCTTATCCATTCGGCCATGCTGACCTACAACCCCAGTATTTTTGGGTTGTTTGTGGTTTCTTGGGAAGTTTACATTCAGTAGTCTCATCCATTCCCCTGGCCATATTCCTTGATACACTGATACATGATTTTATGTTGGTATTCTTTGGTATTGGGATCTATATTGTTCTTATCCATTCCCCTGGCCATATTCCTGTTCCCCATACCTTTTACATAACGTATGATATATTTTCACACTTTGTTCTCCTCCAGCTTGAATAAACTCTGATGTCATGTTAAATGTAAATCTGGTATTTATGTCATGTAAAATAATCCTAGAAACAATCAAATCCAGCAGTAAGTCGCTTATATAAAGTATGACTTTATAACTATAACGTACAATAAAATGATACTCCTGCTGATGCACAATCAATTTATTTATGAAAGCTCTACTGACTTACACTACAAATATATAGTATGGTAATGGTCTTTGAAATGTCAATGAAACAAGTATACAATGAAAACATACAAATTTCAGAAAAGTAAAAATATCTATCCTTTACAAGGAAAAATACTTCACACCACAGACATTTACTGCAGGTGTTTCAGTTGCAAAACTGTCTGTAGTTAGAGGAATATTGTCCTAATTTGTGTGTGCTTGAAAGTGAGAACCTAAAGGCAAAAATATACATTTTCCCAACATGTTGCTATATATATTTGCTTCACTGTGACTGCATAAATGACCACTGTATTATAAATATGCAAAATAAATTTGATTTTGTTGTTGTTGCATTTTCTCGCTTTCAACTCAAGCGTAGTCCATGCATGTGTTACTATTTCTAGTGCATTGATATGATTTTTGCGTGTGGATTAGCTTTCCCTATTGCCAGTGTACCTCACCATCAGGCAAACCCACTCTGACTTCTGAGGATATCAGTTTGATTAATATAAACATAACATATGTGGAATCTGTTCAATCCTTTTACAGAAATTGTTCAGCCAGTTACATCTTTGTATCCACAACAATGCATATAAAAATGAGTGCTATACTTACAATAAAACTATTCAGCATGTATTGACACTGACACGATGACTTACACTCAAGAGCAAGTTTGTACTGAATTAAGAATAAGCACACAGCACTGACCCCTTAAGCATAACTCTCAGGGAAGATTTACTGGAGTACAAGAGGGGGAGGAGTAAGAACTAATAACTTCAAACTATAAAGAATGATAACACATTACAAAACTAATTAACACACACATACATATGAATATTCATCATTTAAATGTTGATAACAGCTCCGACATAATGTAAATTAAAATGCATTAAATAGATTGCTGACATTTTTGCTTTAGAATGTGAAAGGAAGTTAGAATAACATAGGAGAATAAGAGCTGTACAATCATGAATTATAAAAGCTCTCCGGTAAATATATATATATATATGAAAATGTGGCCCATCCAGCCATAAGACAATAACAAAACATTCACTGTGTTTCAGGGAAATGCCTATCTCTGCATCCGGTACACAACACAAAGAAACAACTTCTGCCAACAGAGATCACACATCATTCCTTGTGTTACAAGCCTGGTGAAGAAGATATGAATTTCCTCAAAATGAAGCTAACGTTTACTTTAATATTTTATTGTGGTTAAACAGACCAGAATTTTTTTATATACATATTACCACAATTCTTTGATATGAACCAACATTAAGGAGATGTCCTAACTGGCAAACTTGAGATGCTGCATAACACTAACAGGGCGCCTGTGAAAGTCTTCTGCTGTAAGTGACCACTCCAATCATATGTATGATCCATTACTATGATCTTGGTTAATGTTTCATGCCATTCTTTGGCCTGAAACCATTTGGGTTCTTGGTTTGCCAGTTCCACAAGTCCCGACCTAAAGAAACAAATAAAAAAAAATCTGTATAGTAAGACAGATTAACCTTATAATTACAGCTCTTGATATTCTTCGAGGAGCCTGTCATCATCATTACAATCACATTTCTGTTAAGAAACTAGTGCCATTAAATTTAACTCTTTCTCATTCAAACAGTTGTCCCTTTAATGTGTTAACTGTCTGTGTCAGGAAAATGACAGTAATAACTAGAAAAAAGGAATTGGTAAAAACAAAGGGGCAAACTATGACAAAAGATAAAGCAATAAATTGGCTGAATGAATTTATGTAACAGCTAACTGAAACAGAAGCAGTCATGCAGTGCAGGCTAGTTTAAGACAAGTGGAATTCTATGTTTGTAATGTGAGCCACATTCCTAATTTAAAATTGTTACACTTTCTATATATACAATATATACAAATATGTGGCTAGCTCCATATTTCCAATGTACTTCAAGGCATGTAATAGAGTCCTCTGTGAAACAAAATATGATTCTTTTACATGCCCTAAGGCTGGTTAGTTTAAAACTCTCAGAGAACTTAAGTGCAAATTACTGCAAATAGAATGTTGATACTGAAAGAAACATTGACAACATTTGCTTTTTACAGCAAAGACATAGCCGTCTTTTCACTATCCTCAAAGTTATGAAGGAAAAAAAAGACAAACTTTTGATTATATAACGAGTGGCTTTCTCCTTGTAATGTTTCTGCATCATTAGTTTTTTCATCAGTAATAAATTATTATTTTTTTATACTGCTGTAATCACTTTTGCTGTTAAACTTTCTCATTCATTCAGTAGCATGTCCTTTGCATAACCTCGCTCCTTTAACAACCTTCCGGAAAACCTCTCAATCATAAGCAAGATTACCCGTGTCCGATACACCCATCTGGAGATCATCCGCCACATCCTGCACCCATCTTCTCTTTGGCCTTCCTCGTCCTCTCTTTCCAGGCACATACCCCTCCATTATTGTCTCTCCAAACTTGTGTGATGTTTCAAGTGACCAAAATATTAAAATTTTCTATGTTTTCTCGGCTGGCCGAGTGAGGAGCGGCTGGCCGAGTGGCTAGAACACCGCACTCTCCTTCGGGAGACCTGGGTTCGATCCCTCAGTAAGGTGTGGGATTTTATTTTGTCAGGGGCAAAAAGAAAATCCTAACCTGCAGAGTTCACTGCGACTGCACTAGCCAGGCGGCCTTTATTCCTCAGGCTCAAAGACCCCTCTGCCATACACCACAAGGTACTATATTGGCAGTAAATGACAGTTTATGACAGCATCATCTTTAATAGCCAACCTTCTTCAATACTCAGCTCTTGAAGTATGGATGCATTTATTCTTTTCTTTATCCAAAATATTCTTAGAATTTGTCTATAACATTTATATTCAAAGACATTTATGCACTGTTCAGCTTGTTTAGTAAGTGTCCAGGTCTCACAGGTGTATATTTCAAAGGGAAAGATGCATGCTCTTAAAAATTTGTTTAACTTTCTAGGTTAATAAAATTACTATATAAATGTTGTTGCAATACTTGTATGGCAGATACGGCTGTATGGAGTATTCCATATATTCTAGGTCATGGTATAATGACAAATTATGAACCCCATCCCTCAGTACCTTTCCCTACCAAATAGGTCATTAAAAACTGAATGTGGCAGACTCAATTCTAGGCACATTCTAGTAAGCAAATTAATATAATCTTGTCACTTCTGTGGATCAAACTATAAACCATTATGCTCAGAGCCAAGATGTGCATGGGACACACTTGGAGGCATTCAGCAGACTGGTTCAAGAAACATCTGAGGGACATCTTACAACATACTGACAAGCCTGCCTGTAATCATTTCAATTTCCTGAACATAAGGGCTTTGGTGATGTCATTAAGCCATGTTATTTGAACAGCTCCATCAAGCTTAACCCTACCAGACCGCTGTACCCATTCTTCGGGAATTTCCTATTCTGCCGCTAGACCGCTGAACCTAATTTTCGGTATTTTGCCTAGTACGTGAAAAAAATGTATCACAAACTAAAAATAACCAACCAATCGTGGTCAAATCTCATGGTTAGTCATTGCAAATGTCTGCCCCCATGTGTTTGAATTGACTTTGTGTGGTTTAACGTTAAAAAGTGAAAAGTGAAAAGCTGAAAAGTGTAAAAAACCTTGCTTGGGGTGACAGTCGCTATCTATGTCAAGAAAGTGTAACATGCTTAGTTTGGCAGGATAGAAAGCCCATCACATTTATTTCAAACTACCACGATCCAACCCAAAATGTTGTAATAAAGAGAAGAAATAAAGATGGCAGTGTGCATGAAATACAGATGCCACAGCTGGCGAAAGACCATAATAAATATATGGGTGGCTGTGACAAAAATGACCAGATGACCCGCCTTCACCGGTCTCGTCGTCATTACCGCTGGCCCCGGCGGCTTTTTATAAAATTTTTTATGTGGGCCATTTATAATTCTTATATCTTGTATGCTTCAAAGCAGCAAGCTGCTTTAAAAAAGCCAGATTATTTCACCAGATATATTCAGAAACTGTGCTTGCAACGTATTGGTAGATACAGGACATCAGCCCACCGCCACCCACAAAAGGAACCCTGCCCTCAACGGATGACCCCTGGCAATCATTTTCCAGAGATTCCCCCTGGGACATCGTCTAATCATATCTGTGTTGTGTGCATGGAAAAGCACTCCAGGTACAACAAGCAAAATCCTGGAGTGTCTTACAAAGACAATCCATGCAAGAAGGTGAAGAGCAGCATCTGGTGCTCACTTTGCAAGAAGTACCTCTGTGTGAAACAAGGCTCATCCTGCTGGGTTGATTGGCATACACAGGTGGAATATTGGCGCTAGATGAAAGGTAGACCTATTTTCTACAATGTCTCCATGTTCCATCTTATTCTAACCACTTGTTTGCATGTAACTACTATTTTTCTATATCATGTTGGTTTTTTCTCTTTAATGCTCAGGAGCCCAGGTATAGGGGACAGTTAGGGTTAGGGCCTCAGGTCTGGTAGGGTTAAAACAGAAAATCATTCAATTACAACTATGAGAGATAAAAGATCTTGAATAACGAAGACACAAACAATAGATTGCACGATTTATTTCCTGGCATATTTCGCTGCATCTCATCAGGTACATACTGCAGAAATCACACAACTTACGTGAATTAATTAGATAAATCCTTCAAACTGAAATATACACATGTTCTCACAGTAATGTCGATTGTCTACCACGGTAATTTTAAACTGACTAACATGTCTTTCTGCTTACACATGGACGGTTTACGAAGGTTGATTAGTATAGCTTCAGCAAACTTTAACAATCGACTACTTTGTGTGTTGAACAACACACGGAAGGCACTGTCTCTTTCAACCACGTGGCCACTCTCGAGCACATGTCTCCCGACCGATGAAGCCAGACTTTTCCGGTGTGTCGGCCTGCCTAGGCTACCATCTTCTGTATGTAGTATCTTGTCCAACCAATTCGGAATATGTTCTGAAACCCTGCAATGTAACTGTCGCTCAGTTTTGCCTATGTAGATTGCCTCGCATCTGCATGTAAATTGGTAAATACAATTTGATTTGGCGTACAAAGCTACAGGTTCTTTTACTGCTGGAACTGGGATCAGTGTGTTTCTGTACCTGATGACTAGAGCTGCAGCACAGAATGTTCGCTCGACTGCTATGGTGAGCCGGTCCCGCAGACGTTGCATTACGTCATCTCCTCGGAAGGTTAGCTGGATGAATACTTTTGAGTTTAGGGACTGTAGTTACTTCTGATTTCGGTTTGGGCTGTTGGCAGTGGCGCTTTATAAATCCTGTGGAGTACCCATTCAGGTTTAAGGCATTCTTCAGAGTTTTAAATTCCTCTGTCAGTGTGTCCTGGGAGCATATCTTCCTAGCACGGTCAAACAGGGTCCGTACTAAGCCCCGTTTGTACTGGACAGGTGCGAAGCTCTGAAAATTTAAGTATTGGCCAGTCCATGTTTCTTTGCGGTACACCGATCTTTGAATTGTGCCATCTGCTCTATGTCTCATTAGGATATCTAGAAACGGCAACGCTTCATTGTATTCGTGTTCCATAGATAAAGAGATGTTTATATGTGCCTCGTTCATTGTGGCCTGGAACGACGTTGCTTGTAGCTCGTCTGTGGTGATAATTAGTATATCGTCCACGTAACGACGGTAAAAGGCCAAGTTATTGATTTCTGAGGATCTCTTTTCTTCTAAGTGTGCCATGAAGATATCCGCTAGAATAGGTCCAAGTGGGCTCCCCATGGCCACTCCGTCAATTTGGCGATATGACTTGTTTAGAAAGTTGAATTGTATGTTGGCAGTACATAATTTTAATAGCCTCTCTAGAATAGCTGATGGTATGCCTAGTTTTAGTTGTTTGTCTCTAATGCGTTCGCTTATTATATTCACGGTCTCGTCTAATGGAACGTTGGTGAATAAAGAGGCAATATCCATGCATGCCATGTGTTTGTTGTTTATGTCCATAGTATCCAATAATTCCACCAGTTCGAATGTATCCCTGAGTGTTCTTGGATCGAAGGACTGTCGTACTGGCTTTAAAACTGGCTTTTAGTTTGAAGGATTTATCTAATTAATTCACGTAAGTTGTGTGATTTCTGCAGTATGTACCTGACGAGATGCAGCGAAATATGCCAGGCAATAAATCGTGCAATCTATTGTTTGTGTCTTCGTTATTCAGATAAAAGATCGCAAAGACTGGAAAACCCATCTTATTTTTCAATGGGGTCGATTTTACTGTTCAGCCTCACTGTCCAACAGTTTTCTTTAACCAAATATTTTTAAAATCTGATCCTCTAATCCTTCACATGTCTGTTATTTCCACTGATCTATTCATGTACCCTCCCCTTTTTTGTTCAGTGCCCATTCCACTTATAACTTCATAGAGGCTGACTTTTCTCCTGCAACACTTATTTCACTTTTGCTTATACTTTCTTCACCATGTGACTTCCTGTAGGTCTTCTGACCTACAGGAGCTTGTGGCACACAGATTTTTTTGTGTCTTAGGATTTAGATGTCTCCAGGATCCCCACTTTAACAGGTAAGTAACTTTTTTGAAGTTTTTTTTATAATAGTAATTCTATCACTTTATTTTCAAATTTCTCTATCACAAGCCATATGTCCTGCCTGTTGTTGTCTAGTATAAATTATCTATCACATCTTTAATCCATCTAGGACATTGTCTTCCTCTTCTCCTCTTCCCCAGTACGCCTCCCTCCATATTTATCCTCTCTAGACATTCATGTGTTTATACATGCCCAAAATGTTTAATTGTCGCAATTTTATTTGTTGCAATAACCAATCCTCTTCATTATTTAGTTATTGTTGAATAGATATATTTCTTATCTTTTCTGCCCAATGAATTTTTAGTTAAATTTGTTGTGTCATTGACAGGATGAGAATCAACCCCAGTATTTATTAGCTGTATGTGATTTTCTAGGCAAATTTTACGTTGGGTAGTTTGCCATTGCTTTCTGACTGGCTGATGCTCATTCCATTGTGAAAATCAATGCAAAAATCTGCTCCAAATCACTTACTGCTGACTTTGAACCTAGTATCCCAGCACTGACAAACTGCGTTCACAACCCCTAGGTCACAAATGGTGACACTTGGTACTCTTCTGTAACACTTACATTGAAAGGCTCATATGTACTTTTCAGTTGATTTGTTAAATATAAACATTACGCATAATAAAAGTTTTATACCTGCATGTTGCCACAAAAATATGCATGCTCTTAGTACTGTCTTTTGTTAATTTATCTGTTCCAATCCATAAAGGTTTTCATTGCTGTCATTTTTGCAGAGCCATCTTTATCTTTCTGATAATTTCTTCCACCACAATTTCATCGCTGATCGACAGAGAACATAATATTCAAAACTGCTCACTTTATGTAATATCTCGCCAGTGATAAATATATGCGTTGACATATTTGCTTCATCAGTTGTCATAGTTTTGGTATTGAAATTATCCACCTTCAAAAATATTGATATTCTTTTTTAAAACACCCTGAACTCGTAGAAAAGAAAAGCAGTATTATAAGTAAACCTACACATGTCATCCAGGCTGTATGTTGCCTTCCAGCCCAGTTCTGCCTCTGCTTTCTTTGGGTCAGCACACATAGCTGCCACATCACCATCTCTGCGTGCGACTACTTTGTAATTTATCTGCAGATAGCACAAAAAACATATAACGAACTTGAATGTATTATGTCAAATCTATAAATACTTCTTATTTCAAATGTTTATAGTTTAACCCTGTGAACCTGTGGCACCACTTATTCTGTACGTTTTAAAACCCAGATCTTGTGTACCAGTTTATGAGACCAGTATCTGAGATTGATGGTGTCAGTAAGTAAAGGACCCGTTTACATATCTTAAGGCACACTGGACACACTGTGGTAGACCCACAGTTTTATAGACCAGTTGGGACTCGGACTGGGAGATGTGTCAGTAAGTAAAGGACCCGTTTACATATCTTAAGGCACACTGGGCACATGGTGGAAGACAGTTTTATAGACCAGTTGGGACTCGGACTTGGGGAATTATGGTCAGTATCGTTCCAGTCTCCTTTACTTCCCAAGACATTTCCTGGTGCCCATTTAGGTTGGGGCGACCTGGGAGCTCAGGTCAATTAAAAAATATCCTAGTCTTCCACAATGCAGATCAAACCCATGACTACCAGGCTGGCAGGAGCGTCTAGCTACTACACTACAGAGATTGGCCAGCAGGAGCATCTAGCCACTACACTATAGAGATTGGCCAGCAGGAGTGTCTAGCCACTACACTACAGAGATTGGCCAGCAGGAGTGTCTAGCCACTACACTATAGAGATTGGCCAGCAGGAGTGTCTAGCCACTACACTACAGAGATTGGCCAGCAGGAGCATCTAGCCACTACACTATAGAGATTGGCCAGCAGGAGTGTCTAGTCACTACACTACAGAGATTGGCCAGCAGGGGGATCTAGCCACTACACTGTTGCAGCTCCTGATTCATGGTGTGGGCACACAAACATTCAATTAATAATTACGTTTAGGAAGTACAAGCAGTTTGTGGGAAGGTAAATACAAATGGTGGTATTGATGAATTCAGAATATTTGAAATGTGATGCTTAATGTTATGATGAAATATTCAAGAAATGGTCCACCCCAGTGGCTAACAGTGGGACAAGCTGAATTTGTGCACAATGATTTGGTTGACGATGAAGTGGACTTTTATTGTGATTCTTCAGAAGACATGTAAATCACATGCGATTACCACTTCATTGACACATGAGATGTGGGTGTATGCCCAGGTATATATATTTTAGACAGGTTAGTCTCCTGCAGATATATTCAGACGTCTATACTTATAATCATCATGTTAATGGTGTAGGCATTCATGTGTCATCACAGATCTGCTCTTGATGTTCTAGATCAGTTCTGTTGATGTTAGTCCTCTGTCACCATCTCAGTTTGTCCATCATCTGATCTCTTGGTCCGGCCCTGCCTTTACTTACACTGATCTTTCCAGTCATCACAATGTTTTCCAATGCCCTCAGCTCATGACATGACCAAAGAACACTGTCTTCTTCTTTTATTTGTATGTAATGTCCTACTTTATTAGCCTTTTCCAGGTACTTGTTAGTTACTCTGGCAGTCCAAGGTATTTGCAACATAGTCCCAGAAACCACATTGCCATTGCCTCCAGGTTCTTCCTGATTTGTTTGTTCACATACCATGATTCACTGCCATACAGCAGGACAAACTGTTTAATATTTATTTGCTCTCTTTCTGACATTCATCATTTGCACAGATGGCTCTATGAGTGTGAATTAAAACTGAGAACTTAGTTGAGTTTAAATTGAAACTGAGAACTTAATTGAATTTGAACAAGCACTGAGCACTTAGTTGTAATATACCATAATTAAAACTGAGAACTTAATTGAATTTCTTCTTCTTCTGCTGCATTCACCCAGAGTGTTTTTTCAGACATCCACTAAGCGAGCTTTCAGTTCGAACATGTACAGACGTTGTGCCCAGATGACTAGCTGGTCAGAGATGTTCCGGTCAGAAGACAAGATAGTCAGAGCCGGGCACAAGGGACATTTCACTCGAACGTTTTTGCATTGTGCCTATTTATTTGCAACCTTTAGGCCAGCACATCCGACTTCTGCGGGCGTTTTTTAAAACCAGGTTAACCGTCATAGGGTAAAACTGAGAACTTTGCATGCCAGCCTGGTTGCCATGGATTCAATTCACATTGAAGAAAATTGGTTTAATGATCCAAGCTCCCAGGTTGACCCATCCTGAAGTGGGTACCAGAAAATGTCTCAGGCAGTAATGGACGTCAGCGTGGCATGACCACTTCAGCCATCCAGTGCTGACTGTCAATGAAAATATGGGTATGCACCATATAGCCACAGGGTGAAAAGGGTCTTTTACTTTTTACTTTACTTTAGTGAAGTAATTTTGGGTAATTTTTAATAAGCAAGCACACTTACGAGTATGACACATTAATTAATTTTTCACGTGGCTCCATTTAAATGGTCTGTTACAGACTGAGTGGCTAGGGTTTAAAGCCTAAGATAAACTCCCTGTAACACTTTATTTTGAGTGAAATTAAAAACAATGTGAATAAAGATAGAAAAAGATGATGTAAAAAATTACAAGATGAAGATCATCATCATCATCATCATCATCTTCCACTTCTGCTGTCAAGCATCGTGGGGAGGAATAATTTGCACTCCAGCGCCCAATGGGCGGCACTGGATAGTGTCATTCCATGTGATTGTGCAACGTCTTTGATGTAATCAATCCATTTTCTTCTTGAATGTCTTCTTGGTCTCATTGCAGATCTTTGATTAACCCTACCAGACCGCTGCACCGATTTTTCGGTAATTTCCTAACCTGCCGCTATACCACTGTACCTAATTTTCGGTATTTTGCCTAGTACATGAACAAAATGTGTCACAAACTAAAAATAACCAACCAATCGTGGTCAAACCTCATGGTTAGCCATTGTAAATGTCTGCTCCAATACGTTTGAATTGACTTTGTGTGATTTAACGCGAAAAGATTCTGAAAATTCACAATGAAATGAGCGGCTGATGAACCAAGCACTTCAACAAGAAAGCAAAGTAGGTCTAGGTTTTTCAACAGGTGATCGATACTTTGGTTTATTCAGAATGGATTGGCACACAACGGTGGAATATTGGAGCTAGATGAAAGGTAGACCTATTTTCTACAATGTCTCCAAGTTACATCTTATTCTAACCACTTGTTTGCATGTAATTAACATTTTTCTATATCATGTTGGTTTTTTCTATTTAATGCTCAGAAGCCCAGGTAATAGGGACAGTTAGGTTCAGGGCCTCAGGTCTGGTAGGGTTAAGGCCAGTGATGGTAGATGAAGATACATGTTAAAATAAGCAAATAGCAGTAGAAGAGTAAGAAGTAAGATAAGTAGCAGTTAGGTTATGAGCAATTTAATGTAAAGGGATAGAAATGAAAGAAGTGTGTTGAGTCAAGAACCGACATCACATAAGTGCTCAGTCAGCTTCAAAAGCCAGCACAGAGTTCCAATACTAATTGTGCAGAAAGGAAGAAAGAAGCACCGCCATACCTTTTTGCCACAAGCTTTCTCAAATGCCTTGATGACATCAATAACAGAGGAGCCTTTTCCGGTCCCTAGATTATAAACCTGTCAAGGAAAGATGATACATTTGTCAAGGAAAGATTATAAACTTGGCACACCAGACAAGCCTATAAATGCTTGGTCTCTCCCAGCAGACGTCACAGGGTGTAGATACAGACTCTCTGTTGTGAGCGGGTTAGTTACATGTGTCCTTGTTTGCATTCATTGTAACCAGTTCCATACTCCATGATGGCACGGTCAACCCAGTTACCTTGAACTCTGAAGGTCATGGGTATGTTTTCAGACTGCATCATTCAGATCACAAGTGCAATTTTTAAGGAGAACCCGGGGGTCATTGGAATTATAAATTCATATTTTGTGCGATCTCTCAGCAGATGGCTTGCCGTTTTGTAACAAAAGACTAAGCCAGATGTGGCAAAACCAGGTGCAATGAATTTAAACCCCTTGCTTTTAATCTTTAAATTAAATATATCAACTCTAACAGCCACTTCCTCTTCTTTCACTTGAAATTTGTCTATAACTGCACTGTTGTCTCTAATTTGAATGAACTTCACTGCCTTTGTTAGTTCACTCAGTGGTCCATAGAATTTATTTTCCAGTTATTTCTCTAAACCAGAAGGTTTGCCTAGATATGTTGTATTTTGGACAGTCTTGGAGTATGTGATCTGCTGTCTGCAGCGCCAATCCACATGTGCACATGGCTCATTCGCAAATCTTGAATTTTGTATACATGTGGTTGCGTAATCTATTGTGTCCTGTTCTGAGGCGCAGAATAATGATTTGTTCTGGTCTGTTCATAAGGTGGTAATCACAGTGAGTTGGTGTTGGTGGCTTTCTGACTGATTTGATCATTTTTTTTCTTTTTCATCAAGAGATGTGGCATACTACACCAAGCGAGCACAATATATCCCCCTAGTTTGTTTTCAATGACCCAATGAAAGAGCTCTTGAGAGCTCACACCAGCTCTCTCGCTTCCGCACACCCCATGCATGACTCAATTAATAGGTCCACACAAGGTGTCAAAAGTTTGAGGCTCCCAAAGAGACAGCCACTGCCATCCATTCTAAACTTTCTGATGTGTGGACAAAGAATATGAGACAATATTAATTTTTGTATGTGAAGAATAGATTATTGACCCAAAGCACAGATCCATCAGCGTGCACTACTGCACCCTCAACCTCAGCATGTGAATGTATCATGTTTCATTTCCAGGTCCACCCTCTCATCACTCTCGTTGCTCTCTTGCTAGTGTGCTGATCACCTGTAAGATAACAGTTGTTTCTGCCACTGCCACTCAAGAAAAACACCAAGAATGAAACAGTCCAAACAGACAACACCAACAGCAAGACCCAGACAGAAGAGGAAGTAACAAAATAGGAGAAACAGAAAGTGAAAACGAAAGCAACCAAGAATGTATGGTGACCAGGAGAAGAGTCTACACTCCACTAAGATCAAGTGTCCTGGACACAAGATTTGAAAGAAGTGACAGACCACAAAGATTCAACAACACAGCAAGCCACAGGAGAGACAGATGGAGCCACTAACAGCTATCGATGAATCACTATCTGAAAAAAGAACACCATGAGACGAAGTGGGAACCTAACAACACCAGGTCTTACAAGTGTGCAAACCTCACCAGACATGAGTACGGCAACAAAGATTAAATCAACATCAAGCCAGAAATGCCTAGAAGCAAAACACGCAGATCTGTTTCCACAAGCAGAAAAGAAACACCATAAAGGCCCCAATTATAACTAACCAATAGATCAACAGTTGAACAGGGCCTGAAGATATTCTTCATCAAGCGAGCAAATGAGTGCCACTGTTTATCCATTCAGAAGTAGTCTATGCTTGAGTCATCCATGACCTTCCTCGTCTACTTCTGGTCTCCTTCCACATTTCTATGTAAAGGATGGTGTCTGTAAGGATATGTCCTTCTCAGGATGTTGCAATCAACCCCAGGGTTGACTGACTAGGCAATTTTATGTTCAGTAGTTTGCCATAGTTTCTGAATGAGAAGTCAACATTTAAATCCAACTGACTGGTGTAGGGATTGAAACCTATTACCCTGCCATCAGCACACAGGACGTTCAAACATGAGTGCTCTAAACCTTTTGGCCATGCCAACCTTTTGGTTTGGACTATTGTATAATAAAATAAACATAAGTCCAGGAGCCTGCTGTGGGTATGTGAAGTCTAAGGACCATCACATGTTGTCAGCCTGCTTGCAGGCAGGAATAGGTGGCCAGGATTTCCTTCCCATGGTCAGGTGAAGAGCTGACACAAAGCATTGTCCAACTGTGCACTCATGCCATTGTCAGCACAGTGTCGTAACCATTACACCAATAGTACACCCACTAGACATATGTATGCTTGCATCTTATTAACAGAAGTTCCAGCTTGTACCCCCTGCTTCTCAGTCTTCTCATGCGCTGCTGTTTTTGTAAAACTAACACAAGAAATTTAGTTTTTTTGGGATGTATGTTGCTTTATTTGGGAACTCTTTGAGACTCCCAAATGTTTTAGCATGTACCTCATTATCTCAACAGGGTAATCCTTTGTGCATCCCAAGATGATTCTCATCCATCCATTTTGAATACCATCCAGTCATTCTCAATGGGAGTCTGTTAATGTGATTATACCTAGTCCACAGTCAATCACAAACAGAACTAATACATTGTCCAGCATGATCAACAATCTCTGCCCCATACATGCTGTGGTCACTAAAACAAATGATAACAACAGAAAAGATATTTCCAGCATTCTAAACATCTGTCTTTAGACCATCCAATTACTATCTATTTTTCTTGTGACTGGGAAACGAATAAGGCCGAGTACAATTTGCCAACAATTCTAATTTCTAACTAAGTTTGGATGTTAGCCATTGCCCTCCTTAAATCTGTAAAAGAAGAAGAAAAATATGATTGAAATTTAAATGTCTAAGTACAAATTAAAAAAAATTTTTTGCATATCCTTTACAGGACAATGCTGTCAACATCAGCATCTTTCAGCTGATTGTTGATTTCTTGGCAAGATTACTCTCAGTAGTTAGTTACTGCTTTCTGAGCGGCCGGCTCACATACCCCATAAGTTACCAACGCGATTCGAACCATTGCTGATTCTCACCATCGTCACATTACTTACGAGAGTATACGGAGAAAAGTCGCTAACCTCTAGGCCAGGAAGCCGGCAAGTACAAATAAAAACACATAATGACTAGAAAGGTCAATGAAAGGAAAAACACACAGACAGAGGTGAATCTTTAGACCAGAGTCTTCGTCAATGAACAAGAAATGTAAAACTATAAAAAACTCAAAACAGATGAAGCAAAAGAACACTTACCACAGCATCTGAAAAGTAATCCAATGCACAAAAACTTAACACAAACACTATGAAAGTTACCTTAAATCCAGTGGAATCCTTAACCTTTGACATTGCAGCTATATGACCTTTAGCTAGATCAGTAATGTGGATATAATCTCTGACTCCTAGAAAAATTGGGGGAAAGATAAGATTATTATGTATATTATTCTCCCTCTGATTGATTGATGTCTGTTGACAATACTTAAAAACCTGTGAATAAAACACTACCAACTTACACCTAGTAATAGCCAATCTGTATGTGCTGTGATGAATCACGATCGGGTTACACCCTAATAATTCTCCCCACAGATGTGAAGTTCCTGTACCAGTCTTGCACACCCCACTGGTCTCTGAGCTTGGAGAGGGAAAGGAAAGCTCTGCAGCAGTACCAGTGTAAGTGATGCTTTGGTACGGGATAGGAGATCAGTCGTTACAGCCCCCTCTGCTGTGTGTCCACCGTGACGAGGTAGAGGGGCTTGTGCGTCCCAATGACCCCAAGAGCTATGCCGACGGTAGCACAGCTACTGGTAGGGCCACCCATGTCGGACAGGTCAAGGGAGAGGGACCAGACGAAGAGACACACAAACCTGCTGCCTTGTAGGTAGACTGGGGACAGTCAAAGGCTAGGGAAAGCACCCGAATACATGCTTGTCAAAATCGGATGTACTGAGCCACAGGCTTGACAAAGCAGTGCAACATAAAACCTGCTGCCTTGTAGGTAGACTGGGGACAGTCAAAGGCTAGGGAAAGCACCCGAATACATGCTTGTCAAAATCGGATGTACTGAGCCACAGGCTTGACAAAGCAGTGCAACGTAAAACCTGCTGCTTTGTAGGTAGACTGGGGACAGTCAAAGGCTAGGGAAAGCATCCCAAATAAATGCTTGTCGAAATCGGATGTACTGAGCCACAGGCTTGGCAAAGCAGTGCAACGTAACTTAATTCATGATGTCACAAATCAAAATTAATCGTTATGGTGCTAATCCCGTGAAGTCCCATCAGGCGGTGATAGTGCCGGGCCCCCTGCCTCGAGGGGGTCCACCCATGACTACTGGTGGTCACCTTCCCCTGTGCTGTGGAGTCAAGGCACAGAGGAGTAGGTTAAGAGCTATTGACCAAATACCCCGGACACTCAACATACTACAGTGGAATGCCGAAGGAGTTTACAAGAAGAAATACTCCCTAACACAGCGTCTTCATAAAGATAGAATAGATGTGGCATGCATTCAAGAGACACACCTCAACGCCAATCACAAATTCTCAGTCAGAGGATATCAGGCCACACGTTTCGACCGCGAAGGACACAAAGGAGGAGTTCTAATACTTACACGAAATACAATACCTTGCAGCGAAGTATCTGTGATCTCTGACAACCAAACAGAAATTATAGGTGTTGATATAATGATAAAGGATGTGAAAATAAGAATCTACAATCTGTATAGCCCAGCAGATAAGGACCTTACACTCTCAAACATGAAAATAACCGACACAAACTGCATTATTGTCGGAGACTTTAATAGCCGTTCAGAAAGATGGGGATACCCAGATACTGACAAAAGAGGAGATGAATTGGAGGACTGGGAAATAGACTCAAATCTCCATCTACTCAACAAAGCGGATGACACACCGAGTTTCTACTCCAGAAGATGGCTTACCACTTCTACTCCAGACTTAGCTTTCTGCACAGGAGACATCCTCCACAAAATCGATCACCATGTGCTGGACCAATTAGCAGGTAGTGACCACAGACCAATCAAGCTTGTAATGAATATGGAGTATGTTCCACAGGAGCAAAAGCCCTTGCCCCGCTGGAATTACAAACGAGCAGATTGGGACAGATTTGCCATACTAACAGACAAATATTGTGAAAACATAAATACACGATATGGCAACATAAAGCAAATGGTGGAAAGTCTAAACAGAGCGATAATACAGGCAGCCACTGAGTCCATTCCTAGAGGAGCGAGGAAAAATTACAAACCATACTGGACTGAAGATGCCAGGAAGACAGCAGAGAGAGAACAAACAATTGAAGCGAATACCTCTCTCAAAGCCATCTCAGCAAAATATAACAGAACAGTAAATCAAACAACAAGAGATCGTTGGAGGGAAAAAACAGAAAACCTGAATTTTGACAGGGATGGAAACAAACTATGGAAACTAGTGAAAGCCATGAACAATGAAGGACCTAGAAACAAACAAATAACAATTAAACAAGGAAATGCCTTGCTTACAGGAAAAAAGGCTGCAAATGCACTAATGGAACACTATGCAAATGCAAACCACATTGATATTACAACTGAACAGAAGAAAGCAATCAAAGACAAACAGATACATCATAGAAATACAGAGACAGCAGCAGAATATATGATGGCAAATCTAACAATGGAAGAAATGGAACAGGCAATGAATACCCTAAAAAAGAAGAAATCACCAGGAAAGGATGGAATCACAAATGAAATGCTAATAGGACTAGGCACCAAGGCAAAGAAGAAACTACTAGCAGTCCTAAATAACAGCTGGAAGAGAGGAATAGTCCCACAGGCATGGAAGGAAGCTATACTAATACCAGTCCCAAAGAAAGGAAAAGACCTGGAAGAACCAAATGGCTATCGACCTATCAGTCTACTTAGCTGTGTAGGAAAATTAATGGAACGCATTATCAATGGCAGGCTAACGTGGCATCTGGAAGAAAACAAACTCTTAACACCACACCAAGCAGGATGCAGAAAGTACAGATCCACTGAAGATCAAATAACCTATATAGCTCAGGAAATAGAGGATGCCTTCCAAGAGAAAAAGCACACACTAGCAGTCTGGATAGATTTAGAAAAAGCATTTGATAAAGTATGGAAGGAAGGACTGAAAGTAAAACTGCAAAACATGCATGTTTGTGGAAAAATGTATAAATGGATCAGCCACTACCTTGAGAACAGAACTGCCAGGACAAAAGTACAAGGACAAACAAGCAAAATGATGCTGCTGGAGCAAGGTGTCCCCCAAGGAGGAGTTCTTTCACCAACATTATTCCTAGCATATATAAATGACATCGCGGAAAATTTTCCAGCCAGAGTACACATATCCTCCTTTGCAGATGACCTAGCCATATGGACATCTGAAGAATATATTAGTACAGCTAACAGCAGAATACAGAAAGCCTTATTAGCGCTAGAGGACTGGTCAAAATCATGGCTAGTGAAGATAAGTGAGGAGAAAACAACATGCACAGTGTTCTCCCTCTCAAATAAACCTCAGCAACCTAAGCTGGTATTGAATGGAAAAATATTGCGCCATGAAGAAAATCCAAACTATCTAGGAGTCACCTTTGATCGTCGCTTGACATGGAAGACACAGGTTGAGAAAAATCGAACAAGAGCAAGGCAGAGAATGGCAATCATGAAAAAGCTTGCTGGTACAACGTGGGGAGCAGATGAGAAAGTTCTCAAGAAGTTATATACTGGACGGGTGAGGCCAGTACTGGAATATGGCATTGCAGCTTGGGCAACAGCAGCTAAGTCAAACTTTAACAAAATAAGTAGAGTCCAAAACCAAGGAATGCGAATCATAACTGGAAGCCTGAAGACAACGCCTATTAATGAACTAGAAAAGATCACTTGTTTACAACCAATGCAGGATAGAAGAGATAGCAGAGCCCAGCAACAAGCAGAAAAATTTAGAAGATTGACAGACCACCCTATGTACAACAGATTTAATGGTTTTGGAAAGGGAAGACTGAAGCGTAGCAACTTTGTAGAAACTGCAAAACGAAGGATTAGGGCAGATCCTATTCTTAACATATCAACAGTCAAGCCCATACACAATGCACACAAGTTCCCAGCTTGGAGACAGCAGCAACTGCCTGAGATGACAGAAAACATTCCTGGTATTGAGAAAAAGAACACTCAGCATGAAACCGAAAGAAGAGAAATAACCCTAAACTACATAAAAGAACATTACCCAAGCAGGAATTGGACCCATGCATATACAGATGGATCAGCCAAAAATTCAATAGAGAATGGAGGAGGAGGAATTCTCCTAAATTTAAAAAATGGAGTGAAAAAAACACATTCAATGGCAACTGGAAAATTTTCAAGTAACTTCAAAGCGGAGGTAGAGGCTCTGAAAACTGCAGCAGAAATGCTCCTGATGGAGGAAAATAAAGAGAAGCAAATAGCTATCTTCACAGATGCAAAGTCAGCTGTCTCAATACTGAAGAGCAATAACAGCACAGAACTAACTGACCTAAGAGCAGCACTCCATGGTCTATGCCAGAAATCCAAAAAAGTTGTAATACAGTGGATCCCATCACATTGCAGTATACCTGGAAACGAAGAGGCTGACAGACTGGCAAAAGAGGGCAGACGACTACCACAGCCTGACATAGACATAACCTATAATGAGGCAAAGAGGTTGATAAAAAGCACCTATAGAACCAAATGGGAATCAGAGCATCCAGGCCATCAGAAGGATGATGCATATTACAAACTCGACCGAAGAGAACAAGTAGCAATCTTCAGACTCCGCACAGGACATAACAGGCTGAAATACCACTTGTTCAATAAACTAAAGATAGGAGATACCGATGAATGTAATTGTAGAACTGGAAAAATGACAGCAAAACATTTGCTGCAGGATTGCCCAACGTATGCAGAACAGAGAAAGATATTTTGGCCCACACCTGTTTCATTTGAGGACAAGCTCTATGGAGATATCAACAAGCTAAAGTTGACCGCAAATTACTTTAACTATATACAGGTTGACATTTAAAGGTGCATGAAGACCCAGAGGCATGAAATGGAATATTGCTTGGATAGCAAATCCATTATGTGGAAAGTCCAAATCGAAAGCTCGCTGTGTGGGCTTCATAAAAGGTGGAAAAGTGTCCTAGTGGCACGAAATGGAATATTGCTTGGATAGCAAATCCATTACGTGGAAAGTCCCAATCAAAAGCCCATTGTGAGGGCTTCATAAAAGGTGGAAAAGTGTCCTAGTGGCATGAAATGGAATATTGCTTGGATAGCAAATCCATTATGTGGAAAGTCCGAATCAAAAGCCCACTGTGTGGGCTTCATAAAAGGTGGAAAAGTGTCCTAGTGCCACAAAATGGAATATTGCTTGGATAGCAAATCCATTACGTGGAAAGTCTGAATCAAAAGCCCACTGTGTGGGCTTCATAAAAGGTGGAAAAGTGTCCTAGTGGCACGAAATGGAATATTGCTTGGCTAGCAAATCCATTACATGGAAAGTCCGAATCGAAAGCTGTGTGGATGTCATCTGCAGACTGCATACTGGTTTCCGGAAGAACAGCCTATGGTGAACGGAAGGCCCAATATACGGAAGTGAGGCTAAGCAGCCATGTGCAGGACGTGACGATTCCTTGGGTGAGCCCAGTACCAGAGCGCTATGTATCGGCTCTGCAAGTATGGAAGCCTCCTTGGATGGCGGGGAATGCCCATGGTCTGCCCCTGCCTTCCCTTGAGGGCTGACCAGGATCTTTGGCTGTTCTATATGGACCAGCTGGGATGGGGGATAACACCACAACAGTGAGAGTCAAACGTCCTAAGAAACCCCCGGGAAGGTTAACCCGGTCAACAAATGCCCGCAGAAGTCGGATGTGTTGGCCTAACGGCGCAAGAACGCAGCTCTGCTGCAAACAGGCACAACGCAATCACATCCGGAAAAAAAACTCCGGATGAACGAAGAAGAAGAAGAAGAAGAAGAACCGTACTCCAAGAGATGTGAGCCCATATCAGGGCAAGGACAACCTGAGCACCAGTGCTTCAGACTTGAGAGTTAACATTCAAGTCTTCCAGAGGATTGATTGATTGATTGATTGAATGATTGATTGATTGATTTAGGAACCGACATCACAGCATTCGGGACATTCCCATAAGCGCTCCGTCTTCCAGAGGATTCACAATCAACCATGAACTGTGTATATTATTACAGGTATCTGACTGATTGCCAGACTTATTTTCAATGTTTATTTTGTGTACAAAATGGAAAGAAAACCACATTTCTTTTCTATTTAAGATGTATAGTGAAGTTTCAAAAAAAATATATAAAGAATAAAAAAAATGGGTTGAGTGTTACGCCAAACAATACATATTTCATTTGCAAATTAATTGAATATTGTACAAGTTTAGTAGTAGGCCTCTTTCAGTCCTGTAGGACTACAGAGCTGTCCCGCTGGGGACTGTATAGTCCAATGCGAGAGTTACAATCTCTGTCACAGTTTCCGCATCTGTAAGACGAGGCAGGTCCCGCAGTAAGTGACTGCATTTTATGCCTGTGTCGCCTATCCTCAGTTTGTTGGATCAGATTGCGCACAAAGAGCACCATTCTGTTTTGTACATCTCTTCTCCAGGAACATCTGTCTGCTACAACTCTTTCCCACGTGTCTGGATCTATGCCGAGGGTCTTCATATCTTGTTTACACACATCCCTATATCACATTTGGGGTCTTCCGGTTGGCCTCTTTCCTGTGGCTAGTTCTCCGCATAGGAGATCTTTGGGAATACGTTCATCCTCCATTCTAGATACATGGCACAGCCACCAGAGGTATGTCTGCTTGAGGAAGGAGTGCACTGTGGTAATATCTACTCTTTCAAGCACATGTTTGTTTGTTATATGGTCTTTCCATGATATGCCAAGGATACTACGTCTAAAACATAAGTATAAGTATAAAATACTGATTTATCTGTGACAGATTTATTGAAACATTCAGCCTTCCACAACATTTATCAACATTCTATTACCCTGATGTATTTTAGCTCTGTTTACTGTATTTGTTCTCATGTATAATACTGTTCTATTTCTGTTGAATAGGATTTCACTTGTATTTATGCTCTTTGCTGACCAACATTTCTTATTATGTCTTTTATCCTCTATTGGGGAATAATCTCTCAACCAACAAAGACCAAATTATCCTATTAGTTTGCTATCTCCTACAGCTCCTTCCTTGCCCTCCCAATATTATTCATCTCTGTCTGTAATTCTCTTCTCCATGTGTTTTTAGGTCTTTCCCTATTTTGTTTGCTTTGCTGATTCTAGGCAAGAGAGTGCCTAGTTATATCATCCCCATGTTTTCTTAGTGTATGTCCTATCCAGTGCCTTCTGTAACAGTGAGGGAATTAGGTTAGGATTAAAGAGTTAAGGAATGCTGCGCATTCCTTGACTAGGGGGAAAACCATAGTGAACGTGGGTGCACGAATGAAGAAGTGTATCTAGGTAAGCACACACGTCACTTGGGGGCTAGCGAGAAGAGATGTCAACACCAAGAATGGAGTCTCCATCATGTGAACTGAGATAGAACGGTTCGGCTAATAAAGTATCTTTCTAACAACGCGAAGACTTGTGTGCTGTACGATCACTATTATAACCTGTGTGTGTAACATCTCTACACTATTACACAGGTTGATTTGGTGCCGTGAATTTATGAAACATGGGAGGTCGCGGTGAGAGAGAGTACCGCCATACAAGATGGTTATGTCTGGCGTGTTTGGAGAAGTAAATATTAAAAAAACGCAACAGATGAAAGTTGACTGTTGGTAGCTGTTCTGGGTTTTCACTAGATTCCTGATTAAGAAGGAGATCCATTTTCAAGGTCAGCGCTAAAGAAAAGGTTTGATTGATACTTATTTTTTTGAAAGACTGATGTTATTGCATAATTATGAAATTAACTGGAGAATTGACCAACGCAAAATGCTATATTGAGATCAAGTAATGCTGTTCTGCATCAAAAATCAGTATAAATTATGAGTTTTAACCCGTGGGACTGTTGAAGGTGAAGTCAAGGGTATGGTGCAAATTACATAATTATGAAATCAAGATCTGCAATACTCTCTACAGTAACTTCAATTAAAGGAAGGCATAAATGAAACTTGTCTCAACTCGGGGTTTGGATAAAGTAATTTAAACTGACCATGGCGAGAGTCCCACATAAAAATAAGAGACTGAATAGCGTCAACTTTCAGTCCAATTGTTGTTGACTGGATTACGTTTGCGCTGAAATATATATTTGAAAATTGCTGCTGGAAAGTGAGTTTTTTTTGCTGAAATCGATTGTCGCTTGCGTGAAGGTGACCTTAATCGAAGGGAATCTACAGTAATCGAGCAAGTAATCAAACAGTCTTGTTGCGAGCCTGATATCGAGCGTGATCAACGTCAGGAAATAGTTGGAAAGATCTGAATTCGATTTCGATTAAATTAGTAAGGAAAGAAATCCAGAGACTCTTCGTTGTTCTGCTCATTTCAACGAGCTTGGTTAGAGTCCTTTTTTTTTATGTGGTGTAGGTAATTCCGAATCAGGAGGTCAATTAAATTCTTTTGTTAGAATTCAGGATTGAAACAGGAATATTTCTTCATCAGGATCTTCGATTGGAGCCTTTAGTTAAGATAATTAGATAATATTAGAGTAATTAACAGATTATGTATTGTTGCTGGGTTTGAAATTAATATTGTCTGAATTATTTGTATATTGATTAATAATTGTAAATTTTAGGATGGAATCCCAAGATTTTTCACAGGTACTCACTGGAGTTGGCGGGGCAATATCAAGGCTAGATGCAGTGTTAAGACAACAAAATATAAGCACTGATGTTGAAAGATTTAGTGGTCAAGCAAATCAGTTTAAGAAATGGATTATTTCTATTGAGAAGCATGCATATTTAGTAAACGCTACAGATGGAGAGAAAAAGAATTTGGCATACAGAACAAGTACAAGTCCAGTTTCTGACCATATTAGAAGGAAGTTAGAAGCAGCAGGAGGTGAAACCTGGGAAGAATTTAAGGATGATCTTGCAAGAAAATATGCTGAAATTACTGATCCACAACACGCATTCTCAGTATTGCGACAGACTAGACAAAACAGCACAGAAAGTGTTCAGTTATACAGTGACAGGTTAATCAATTTAGCAGAAGAGTCATTTTTGGGACAGAATGTACGAGCAGAAGAAGTGGAACGGATGTTAGTAGGGATTTTTGTTGATGGGATTAGGTCAGATGGATTGAAATTTAAATTATTAAGAGAGAATCCTGCAAGATTGTCACAAGCGGTAGATATCGCTATACAAGAGGAAAGCTTGAGGAGGAGGTTTAGGTTAAGGGTAGGACGAGAGTTAGGTAGTAGTTCGGAAGATAGAGTTGAAGAACCTATGGAAATAGGACAGTATAGACATGGATGGAGAGGAAGACAAGGAGAAATACAGATGGTGCAAAGAAACGAGAATGTATATAATCAAGATAGAAGAGGACAAGTGAGAAATACTGTAAGAGACAGGGAAGGTAACACAAATAACTCGAATGTGGTTTGTTGGGGATGTCTCCAACGGGGGCACATTTTTCGCTTTTGTGGTAACAGAAGTGGCCCATCGAATACGCAAAATAGTAGAGGTGTTCAGACGAGTATACAGAATAGAATTGCAAATGGCAGACCAGCAAATTGGAATTCTAGAGAAATACAGAGAAATTTTAGAAGGTCAGGAAATCAGGGAAATTGGCATCCCGCTTACTGAATAGGATCGGCAGTAGGAGGGAAGATAGTAAGATCCAAAAAGGGCATCAATATATTAAAAACCCAAAGGATGAGTATAATAGAACATTTAGAAATAAAAAACAAGCCGAGGTAAAACAATTGTCATTAAATATGGTAGATCCTAGCTCATGTATAGTACAGATAGGAAAATATAAAGTTAGAACATTAGTGGATTCGGGAGCACAAGTTAGCGTGATTAAAGAAGCATTTTTATATCGAATGTTAAAAAATTGTAAAATATTTAGAATTCAGGAGAATCTTCATTCGGTAACGGGACAAAAATTAGAAGTGTTAGGACAAACGATGATAAATTTGAAATTAGGAGGGATAAATGTTAGGCATATGTTCCATGTAGTTAAAGATTTAAATAGAAATATGATATTGGGACGAGATTTTTTATTGAAAAATGGGGTGAGACTTTTATTTGATTTGCATAAATTAAAATTCCAAGATGTTTACGTAGATCTAGAAGAAGATATGCATGTGTCGACATTAGTTAGAGTCAAAACGACCATGAATTTAAAACCACAGTCAGTTAATTTGATACAAGCAAGACTGAAGAGAAACCCGTATTATGTAGCAGGAAACATAGTTAGAATCACCGAATTGCAAAATGAAATAATTGATGAGCCAGGTTTAGAAGTTCCGGATGGAATAATAGAATTAGATAAAAGTTTAACATTTCCAGTAATGGTTATTAATAACACAGGTAGAGAAATTAAATTATACAGAGGATGTGTAATAGCCAAGCTAGAACATAACGTTAGTGACATAATGGCAACGGATAGAGTAAATATGGCAGGCATAAGTTATTCAGAAACCTCTTATGAAAGAAGTAATAATAGACGCGGATACAGAAGAAAAGGGAACGTAAGAATGGATGAATTGATCCATCCATCTAGAAGAAATACAGCACAAATACATTCAATAGACAAAGTAACAAGAGAAAAAGAATTGTTAGCACAATTAAAAACTTCGCCAGAAAATAAAGAAGTGTTAGAAAAACTTATAAAGCAAAATCAAGATGTGTTTGCGATAAATGATTTAGAATTGGGTAAGACACAAACAGTTACGATGGAAATAGACACGGGAGATCATCCACCAATTAGTTTAAAACCATACAGAACTCCATTAAGAAATAGAGAAGTAGTAGAAAAGGCAATAGAAGATATGTTGAAAGCAGGCATAATAACAAGATCAAAATCGGAATGGTCATCTCCGGTGGTAATTGTGGCCAAGTCTGATGGTTCGAACAGGTTCTGCTGTGACTACAGGGCGTTAAATAAAATTACTAAGAATGTAGCGTACCCATTGCCGGTGATTGATGATATTTTGGGGTTACTTAATGGCTCTACATATTTCACAACGCTGGATGCAAGGGCAGGATTTTGGTGCATTCCGATGTCGAAGGACGCGCAAAGGAAAAGTGCCTTTTGTACTCATATGGGTTCTTACGAATTCTTACGTATGCCATTCGGTCTCAAAAATGCACCATCTCACTATATGTTCTTAATAAATGAAGTACTAGACGGTATGCAAAGTTTTGCCCTGGCATATATTGATGACGTATTGATTTTTACGAAAGGAGATGTAGAGAATCATTTGAAACATGTTAGACTAGTATTTGACAGATTAAGAAGGCATGACGTTAAATTAAAGCTTAGCAAGTGCCAGTTTTTAAAGACAGAAACAAAATATTTAGGCTATATAATAAATAGAGAAGGTATTAAACCAGACCAGGAAAAGATAAAGGTTATTAAAGAGTTACCTCCTCCCACTAATGTTAAGGAAGTGCGTGCTTTTATAGGAACGTGTGCGTATTATAGACGGTTTGTACCAGCTTTTTCAAGGATAGCAATACCTATTACGAATTTAACGGGAAAATACGCTAGATTTAAGTGGGATGATGAGTGTCAAAAAGCGTTTGAACTTTTAAAAGATAGCTTAACAGTGGTACCATTATTGACACATCCAGACTTGAATAAACAGCTAATATTATACACAGATGCTTCAGACAACGCAATAGGAGCATGTTTGGTTCAACCATATGAAGGAGAAGAATCTGGAATACCAGGGGTTAAAAATGAAAGACCAATTTATTTCTTGTCTCATAAACTCAGCAAGACTCAAAAGAAATGGCCGATTATTGAGAAAGAAGCATATGCTATACACTACGCTCTTCAAAAATTAAATTACTATTTACATAACGCCAATTTCATTATTAGAACTGACCACATGCCATTAAAGTCAATATTAGAAGCACCAATACAAAATAGGAAAATACAAACGTGGGCATTGAATTTACAAGGGTATAATGCTAAGGTTGAATATGTGTCAGGGAAACATAATACGTGCGCCGATCTTTTGTCTAGAATCCCGTACCCACAGTCATCAGGAAACACGGAAGATGAAGTTGAACCAGAGGTAGACGATCGAAACTGGCAAGTAAATATATTAGATTCTGCCATAATAAATAGGGAAGAATTTGAGAGTTTACCATCGGAGCAAGAGTCGGAATCTAGAACAGAAGACCCACATTTGGAACAGTTTGATATGAAAACAGAACAAGAATTAGATCCAAAAGTAGTACAGATAAAAAAGAAATTGAAAGAAACAGGGGAAAATAGTTTTAAAAGAAAGTTTGTAGAGTTACAAGAAGACAATCAATTATATTATATCAGTGAAAAAGGTGAAGGAGTAAGAAAATATATTCCGAAACATTTAGAACAAGAAGTCTTAAAGGCGTACCACGATAATAATGGTCATTTTGGACGAGATAAGTTAGTGAAGGTTATTAGCAGTAAATATTATTGGCCGAATTTATTCAAAAGCGTATATGAATATGTGGAAGCATGTGAAAAGTGTAGGTTAAAAAACATGAAGATAATTAAATGTCCTTTACAAGATACTGATATTCCGCAATTTCCAATGCAGAAAGTAAGTTTGGATATTTCAGGTCCTCATCCAAAAACATTATCGGGAAATGTATACCTACTACATATAGTTGATTCATATAGTCTTTGGCCAGAAGTGTATCCAATTCCAGACAAGAGTGCTGATTCAGTTATAAATATGCTTTTACAAGAATTTATACCAAGGTTTGGGTGTCCACAAATAATACTTACAGACAATGGGAAAGAGTTTGTAAATAAAAAGTTTGAAAAATTGGTAAAAGATTGGAATATAAAACACATTAAGACTTCATATTACAGACCAACTTCTAATGCTAAAAATGAGAGACAACACAGAACACTATACAATATTCTAGCGAAAAATGTAGAAGAACACGATATGGATTGGGATCTTTATTTGGGGATAGCATTAGCGGCGATACGTACACACGAAAATGAAGGAACAGGTTTCTCACCATTTTATTTAGTATATGGAAGAGAACCAATATTGCCAATTGATAATTTATTAAAGCCTAGGAGAAAATATCTGGGGGAAGATTTTCAAGAAACAAGGTTGCAAGAGATGCATAAAGCACATATACGTTTAAGAAATAATATAATTAAAGCTAGAGAAAGACAGAAGAAATACGCAAATAAAAATGCACACTTACAAGAGTTTAACGTAGGGGATAGGGTATATTATAAAAAACATAGAAAAAACTCTAAGTTTGATGCTCATTGGGTCCCGGGATACTATATTTTAGAAAAAAAAGGTCCAGTGTCGTATACTATTAAGAATCAAATTTCAGGGCATGTTGCACGTTCACATGTAGAACACTTAAGGCGGGATAATGAGGAAAGGGATGCAGAGAATAATAATAATAATTATTGTTCCGAAGAAATATTGTCAGGTGGACAGATGGTCAGACAATCGGTATATCCAATACCTATAGAGAATGGAAAACAAGTAACAACAGCATCTACTACAGCTGAACAAGAAGAAACGGTACCAAAAACAGTCATGACAGAGGAAAATAACGTGTATGACGATTATATTAGTGAAGAGTCGGTCAGGGAAAATATTGAACCTCCATTTATGAATACAAGACAAGCAGTAAAAAGAAAGTTGGATAGACAGAAAGAAAAAGAAATTAAGAGGCAAAGGAAACTTAGAGCGAATTCTTCGAGTGAGGAAGAGATGCCACTATTTGAAAATTTGTTGAGACGGCAAGATAGGAAAATTAGATTGGATTTAGAAAGGAAGAGATTAGCGGTTGCTAGTAATGAGATGGGGAACAAGAGATGGATGAAAAGTCAGAAACTGATGAAGAAGCTGATATGAAAGAAGATAGCTCTCCTCGAGAGGATAGCGACATTGATATAGATATTGCAATTATAGAAAAAAATTTGAGGTTATTAAAGAAATGGAGAAGTGATAGATGAATAGAGTGATACAAGGTTCTGCAGATGGCAGATAGAAGAAGAAGTTGGACACGATATTTTTGTGTTTACAAAGGTACTTGATGGAGTTTTGCTAAAGCGGAAAATTATTATTGGGTACTCAGAAAATGGTCTTGAAATTTATAATGTATGTGTACATTGATTAATGTGTGGGGATAATGATGAGGGGATTGAATTGGTTTGCTCAATTGTTGGGACTTCAATTGTGTTTTATGAAATGTGAAAAATAAGTTAACTTAGATGATTATTTTTTACGATGTTTTGGGTTGATTGAGTTACCTTAAGTGTGTTTAAAATGATTATTACTTTGAAGTTCAGTTAGAAGATGAATTAAAGTAGTGGTTAGTGAAGTGACTCTATATGTAGTAATGGAGGGGTATGTTGTTATTACATGTGGGGTATGCAATGTATATACAAGGTTTATAATAGGAGCTGGGTTGAACAGCGTTTAATGGGAGAATATGGGGGGAATGCCAAGTTGAGTTTTGGCATTTAAATAACTGCATATTGGAAGAAGAAGACTGTACTTAACAGTATAATAATAGTTAGGAAGTTTTTTGTTGTGGAAGGAATGGTAAACGGGAAATTGGTGATCTGAATAATACAAAGGCTAGCAGTTTTGGATTAACATATTTTTTTGATAATAACAATTATTATTGACGGAAACTGAAGATAAATTTTGAAACTTTATTTTTTGATAAAGTTTTGAGAATGTATGGGAAGAGAAAGGTGATTACTTCTTACTTTCTTACTTTTTCCTTACTTTTATTAATTTCAGGTGCGCACCTACCCAAATCTAAACTAGCTATTTTTTTTCTGTCTATCCTAGAATACTGAGAGTGTGAGAATGTGAATAAGGGGGAAATAAAGGATAAGGGGAATATCTTCAGTTTTGTCAATCATAATTTGGATGGACATTTTAAAGTTAAAAGCGGTTCGCTTATGGAGACTTTTGTATTGTGGGGAATTTTATGGAGAGTTTTGTAGAAGGTTTTCTAGAGAACTTTATAACGAGTTTTGTAGAGAGTTTCGTTATTATTGTCTCTAGTTAGCAATTGGCTATGAGGAGATAGGAGAATTGAGTTAGGAAATATATGGAATTGTTGTTATTGTAGAATAGAGATGTAAAGTTAACTAATTAAAAGTTGGGGTTGAGATTTTTTCAAGGAAAAATTCTCTTTGAAGAAGGGGAGGCATTGTAACAGTGAGGGAATTAGGTTAGGATTAAAGAGTTAAGGAATGCTGCGCATTCCTTGACTAGGGGGAAAACCATAGTGAACGTGGGTGCACGAATGAAGAAGTGTATCTAGGTAAGCACACACGTCACTTGGGGGCTAGCGAGAAGAGATGTCAACACCAAGAATGGAGTCTCCATCATGTGAACTGAGATAGAACGGTTCGGCTAATAAAGTATCTTTCTAACAACGCGAAGACTTGTGTGCTGTACGATCACTATTATAACCTGTGTGTGTAACATCTCTACACTATTACACTTCTCCTCACCTCCTGGTTCACAGTAATTTGTTTAGTCTCTCCATGAACTCTACATTGGTGATTCTGTCATGTCATGTTTCCCCCACCATTCTGCACAGGCACCAATAAGTGAATGTTTGTAGTTTTATAAATTCTGGTAGTTGTTCTCCATGTTTCTGATCCATGCAGAAGTACAGATTTAACACTGAAGTTAAAAATTATAAGTCTAAAGCTAAGTTTAAATTCCTTTGACTTCCACACATTTTCTAGTACTATGAAACTTCCTCTTGGCCTTTTTAAAAATATTTCTATCTTTCCCCCATTTTGTGTCTGCAATGCTTCCCAAAAAAAGGCATATGATTCCACTTCTGTAAATGAGGTTTCACCAAGGGTTAGGGAAGTCTATTTCAGGTTGTTTTGTTGTGTTGTTTTGTTGCGCTCACTCGCTTTGAACTCAAGCATAGTCCATACACACTATTTATAGTAGTGATGGACTGAATTTTGCGTGTGGATTAGCTTTCCCTATTAACAGTGACCCTCACCATCAGGTGAACCCACTCCAACTTCAGAGGTGATTTCAGGTTGTTATTTGCTTAGTGTGACCTCATTATCTTTATCTTTCCTCTATTTATTTTTAGACCTAATTGTTGTGACCTCTCAAGAAGTGTGATTAGTTATCCTACATCTGATTACATGGCAGAAGTGCAATATCGTTGGTGAAATAAAAATCATCAGGTTGCGTTGTTAAGCGCCGACCAACATTTTATAAACTAAATAAAGGCTATGCTTTTAGATCCCCCTACTTATGACTTTCTTCCATGCCCCAATCTAAAAATATATAAATGTGCCAGTTAAATGTAGTTTTATACACATTTATATCACTGACTTAATAAATAAACTAAAGAGTAATAACCACACTATTACATAGATCTAAACATTTAATGATACGTTTTTATTTCAATGTTTCAAGTTTCACAAAAACGAGTAATAAGAACAGTAAAGACAAATTAGCTGTTTAAAGTGAAAAGAAAAATCACAACAAAAGGATCTGAAATGAAAAAAATCAGGACTAAAGTGGGGGTTACAGCAGCGCTAGATTTTATTAGAAGGCAGCAAGTCAAATGGTTTGGCCATGCAACTAGGTTATCAACTAACAGTATACCACAACAAGCAATGATGAACAGAACAGAGGGAAGCAGAAGAAGAAGCAAACCTCGTAAATGATGGACGGAGGGAATAACAGAGACCATGGGAATATCGATACATGAAGCCCATATGCTGGCACTTTCCCGCTGTTTATGCTTCACCTCGAAACCGCAAGGTACAAGAGGAACAAGATGAGATGAGAGGTGATACACATTTTAATGTTACAAATTTAGGGTAATAATGTTTAACTTTATCAACATTGCAGTTATAGACATATTTCAAGTGAACGAAAGAAGAAGAAGAAGTTCACAGGTACATACCACATTAGAAAAGGAGATAGAAAAAAAAATAAAAACATGGGGAATAAAAGAATTCCAGTATTAAAAGTATCTAAACATAAATAGTTGTTATTAAGTTGAATGTATACAGAGATAAAGTTTTAGGGACATCTTGTGAGAATGAAGTCCACAGAGCCACACACCTTTGCACTGAAAATCAAAGAAACAGGCTACAAAGCTAGAGAAAGACCACAAATTAGATGGATAGATCCGGGAAGGTTAACCCGGTCAACAAATGCCCGCAGAAGTCGGATGTGTCGGCCTAACTGCGCAAGAATGCAGCTCTGCTGTAAACAGGCACAACGCAATCACGTCCGGAAAAAAAACTCCGGATGAACGCAGCAGAAGAAGAAGAAGATGGATAGATTCTTCCAAGGGTTACTACACAAACAACTTCAACACAGCCTTGGCAACAAATCTAGCAACTACCCCTACAGTAAAAATGACCCACAAACCATCATGGATAGACAATAGATAGATAACTTATATCTTCAAATATGTACAACTGAGATCATGTGTCATGGGTAAATGCTTGAATTCTTGTTATATATTTACCTGTTCCATCGTGGGTGTTGTAGTCATCGCCAAATACCATCAGCTCTGATCTCTTCCCAATAGCCACCTGAGACACAAACGGTGTCAAGTTGTTAGGGATACCTTGAGGATCCTCTCCTATCATGCCAGAACTGTGAGCTCCAACAGGATTGAAGTAACGCAGCACCATCACACTCCATTCCTGTACAAAACAACATTTCCATTAGGACAGCTAATTTCACTTTTATGTAAGCCATTCCAGTCTCATTTTATTGACATTTTTCATCTTAATCACCTTTACTGATACATAAAAAATATTAATAATAACACTTAAAACCAGGAGGATAGTATTTAGGGCCGATAATTCCAAGTGTTCTAGATAGGATAACTGATACTTCACTCTCAATTTTACTTGTTTTTTTTTTTTTTGCTATACATTTTAAATATCCTTTTATTATCACATATACCAATATAGTATTAAAACAATGCAAATAGTTAACTCTTAATTTGTAAAAATAAATTACACCTCAGTAAAATTCCTCTTTAAACCCTCATGTTACATAAGAGTTAATAAATTCCACTCTTTTTTATATTTTTTTAAAGCAGAACTCATTTAATAGCACTCTAAGATAATCCATATGGGCTAGTCTCTCTCATAAGATTTTGAGGTGTTTTATTGTTTACTCCAGCACAAAGTAGTTAACATCTGGTCTCACACGTGCTCTTTCTGCCTACGATGTACAAGTAATCGCAAGGCAGATACTGCTGTAGGGGTTTAAAGCATTAGACCTTTTGCATATACCAGGTCACTGTACAACAAGGTGGATTGGTCAGCTTCGCTTCTTCATGGATTGGCCAGCTTCGCTTCCTCACTGCACTTCTTTCCCAGGAAATTCATACAATGATCCTGCAATATTTTAGGAGGCTACCCCAGTGCTTTAATGTTTTAAACAAAATCCTGCCACTGCTGGAAACTGAACCCATTAGTAATGAGTTGATAGTGAGTGCACTAACCACTGAACAAACAGTTATTTTCTGTCTAGAATTACAAAGTATTCAATTTATTTATTACAAATATTTTCTTCTGTGAAAGATACCAACCAACAACAGCTTATTTGCAGCAGAAGTGATGTGTACACTTCTCTCTCAACTAATTTATACAAAAAATAATAAATATATTCCTTACAACCACACAATTTAGTAATTAAGCTCTAAAATATTTCAACTGAATTAGGATCACAACTTGGGGTGCAGAATTCTGCATGAATAAGCATTTTATTTTTTTATCTAGATCAGCATTAGAAGAGATCAAGAGAAATTATCCTGGATGGCCTTAATGGTGGCACTGAGGAATGTCATCAACAGAGCTGATTCAGAACACCAAGGACCAAGATCACACAAGAAACATGAATGCCCACATCATTTCAGTTCACACAACAATGATAATGTACATGTCAAGAAGAATATACATATATGTTTACCTACACTGAGTTAGTAAATAAGAAATAGTCTACTGGAAAATCCAGAATGAAGACATTAGTTTAATAAAGAATGTATAGATAGAACCTATCAAGTGCCTTATTATAAGTTTCCTACTATGAATCACTGACAATGCAAAATTTCAAAACTGAAAAATTGTAAAAAGAAATAAGCTGGAACCCATCTAAATAATTTATGATGAAGCCACACAATTTAATAGAAAAAAAAAAGAGCAGAAGTGGAAAGCATATGACCAACTGCATAGAAGTGAGAAAGACATCATCTGCAGGCTCATCATGGAACATAAGCTGAGACATTGTCTGTTCAATAATCTAATGATAGGAATTATAAATGAATGCAGTTGTGGACTTGATAAAAAAAAGAGGCTATTAATTTCCTGCAAGTGTTTAACATGGGGAAGATAGAAAGTACTTTTGGACAAAGCAGTTACATTTGAGGACAAATTCTCAGGTTTGAGAGCAACCTTCAGTTGATTACTGACATATTTAATATTAACTGACTCAAACTGTCGTTACTTTCAATCTTTTTATCCCAAGGATTAGTACAGTAAAGTAATATATGTTTGATTATTAAAGAATTATAACAATATTATGAGGTAGAAAGATTTAAACTAACAATTTAAATAAACTGGGTTCATGTACTAGCTGTCAGGGACAGATGGAAACAAGAAAAGTATCTTGTCTTTAGAGTAATATATGGTTATACACTTAAATAAAACCTGGATAAATATGGCAAAGCTGTGGAAATGTAAACTATATTAACAATTCTATTATAGACCAATAGCAATTTTTACTGAGGTTTGAGGGCTAATTCCCTTTCTCGCAGCGATTCTCTTCCCAAAATTAAAGCAAAGTTTGGTACCTATGTATGGTTACATGCATTAACCCTTTACAGGGCAGACGCTTGTCCGTTTTGTAGCCCTGAACGGGCAATATTTTTTCAGGTTCTGTAAAATGTCGGGTCGCATTAGTAAAAACATCACAAATAAGGTGTTAGTCAACCGATTTTAGTTAAATAAACAACACAATGAAGGGAAAAGCATGCAGAATATGTTACTCACATGATTGTTGCCGGTAATCCATATATGAACACAAATATTTACGAAATACGGCATGTTGTTTGTGATTTTCCGTCACCTATACGGCAATTTACAAACACATTTTCAGAATCATAATCACTTTCTTTAAAGTCCGACTCACGACTGCTAATGCAAAGTAACGCTTTACACTGATATCTAGCTCCGATTAATAATCAACTTCGTGCCCTTTAATGTCATTTAAATTGAACAGAGCGAAATCTCGGCTATCACTTGAAGAATCGCTGAAATCCATTTTGAAAAACAGCGTAAAAATCCCGAAAACTATCAAAAAAAAGTCCGTTCAAATTCATTGTAGCGCGTTTACAAATGGCGGCCACGTTGTCAAGCTATCGGCGAAAGTGAAAGTAGCCGTCGGAAGTGTCGGAAAGCCAAGAGATCGCGTTTTTACAATGCATAATAGTATTGGGCGCAATCGGCCGCTACGCTCATTTAAGCGATCGGCCGGTAATGGCCGCTATGCCCTGTAAAGGGTTAAAACAAGACTGTAATTTGATTTTGACAGATCACCGTAGGCAGGAAAGTTTCTGATAACACATATAAATTTAAAAATACAGTGTATGTAAAATTACTGAATTTGTCCCTACCGGTTTAATTCTACATATATCAGACAATATCTCCTCCACAAAATGCTTGGATTTTGCGTAAGGACTTGAACAATTTCCAACAGGATGTTTCTCATCCATGGGCAAGTAGGCCGGATCACCATAAACTGTCGCTGAGCTGGAGAAAATAATGCTCGTCACTCCATTCTCACACATGGCCTGTAAGCAAAAGAGAAGAGTGAATGATAGATTGTACAATTAACAAAACAAAATTAATCACAGAACAAAAGCATGTCATTGTCATATCTTGTTATGAAAATTATAACATGATTTTTCACACGTTTTAAAGTGATTCACCTAACTTACAAACATATTTCAACATGTGTCAACTAACTTAAAAACATGTTTTAAATGGTGTCAACAAACTTATATTTGCAAATTGTGTCAACTAACTTAACAATCTTATGTTTTAAATGGTGCCAACTGACTTAACAAACTGACATTTTTAAAAGTCTGTCAACTAACTTACAACACATGTTTTAAAGTGTCAACAAACTTACAAACACATATTTTAAAGTGTCAACCAACTTACAAACATGTTTTAAAGTGTCAACTAATTTAAAACTCAAGGTCTCCATGGTGATGTGGTCAAACTGCCTGTCTCTCGCTTTGAAGGTAACCGGTTCATGTTTGGTCTGCATCATTCAGACCATGTCTGCAATATATCTAGAGACCCCTGGGGATCAAGGCAGAAGCTACAGAGTTCATGCTTTATGTGATTCTCTCAGAAGGCATCTTGTCCTTCTGAAAGAAACCCAACTATCTGGTGTAAAACCTGGTGCAATGACATCAATCCTCATGCCATTACCTTTTGTTCTGACCTTCCAACTTACTTACAACTTTACCTTTTATTGCAACCTTCCAACTAACTTCCAACTTTAGTTTTTGTTCTAGCCTTCCAACTTACAACTTTACCTTTTGTTCTAACCTTCCAACTTTACAAACCAATGTGTTTCAAAATTTGAATAACGAAGACGCAAACCATATATAGTACGATTTATTGCCTGGCACATTTCGCTGCATCTCATCAGGTACTTACTGCAGATGTCACACAACATAGAGTAAAATAACTAGAATCATTGACTGAGATGCAGCGAAATGAAACATTGTTTTGTTGTTTAAAAATGTTGACAAATTTACCTCTATCAAGTTAATAGTGCCCAGAACATTCACCCTGTAGTACAGAAGTGGCTTCTCCACAGATTCTCCAACTGCCTTAAGAGCTGCAAAGTGGATGACAACTGAGATCTCTGGATGCTGTGGAGATATGTATGTTGATAACAGATCACTTGATATAATATGAAGTACCTAACACTAGCATTAAATTATATACATTTTTATCATTAAGATACTATATTCTTTTTCTTCTCCATTATCACCGTTACATAATTTGTTTCTTTCTGACTATACATTTTGCTCCAATCTTGTGTCCTATTTTTTTTTCTGATTATGTTATATGCTCTATTACTGTTCTATTCATATTTAATGAGAAATGGCCTATTTGGTCTCAATGTATGTTAACACAATGAGCAAATGACTTTGTTTAGAATATTCTTTGCTCATTCTATTCCCACCATGCATTTTGGTGATATTTGCATATTCTTCTATAGGCAAAGAACACCATCTTGAGTAAACAAACATGGAATTACTTGAGACAGAGAAACTACTTACTGTGTTCAATGTATGATAATATTATTGCAGTTTTGTTTAACTGCTGTCAAAAGATGTAGTGAAAATTAAAACCTTTTTTAACATTAAATTATTTTTTTTTAAATATTCACTGAGATTTCAACCAAACATGACAATCAGCAATGAATAAATTGAAAAGGTCACAAAATATGATTACCATGTCTCCATGGCACTGCAAGCTAATAATAATGTGGGGCATAATGTGTTTTATGTTTCAATAAACAAATCTACCTTGCTGAACACATCCAGAAGGGCACTCTTATTAAGCAGGTCAACATCGTAACATGGGATAGAAGTTCCTCTCAATGCCTCAATGCGCTTTATGCTTTCTGCAAATAAATTTCAGAAAATTAATATCTGCATAAATTAAATATATGCCTCTGTTCTGGAAGTTCTTGAGTTTCCCCATTGTCACTAACTGTGTTTTCTCTGTATTGTTTTTGTTAGATTCATTGGGGAACTGCATTTGTTGCTGATTCATCTGCATACACACAGAGGTCTTCCTTGTGTAGTGTTTCCCTATGTAGTACATTTCTAGATCCCTACAGATCTGCATATACATTCACAAGGGTCTTGCTTGCGTAGCGCTTCTCTACATACTACTTGTACATCTATATACCTATAGATACATAGAGGCCCTGCTTGTGTAGTGTTTCTATATGTAGTACTTGTTCATCTATATAACTACAGATCTGCATGTACATTCACAAGGGTCTTGCTTGCATAGCGCTTCTCTACATACTACTTGTACATCTATATACCTATAGATACATAGAGGCCCTGCTTGTGTAGTGTTTCTATATGTAGTACTTGTTCATCTATATAACTACAGATCTGCATATACATTCACAAGGGTCTTGCTTGCATAGCGCTTCTCTACATACTACTTGTACATCTATATACCTATAGATACATAGAGGCCCTGCTTGTGTAGTGTTTCTATATGTAGTACTTGTTCATCTATATAACTACAGATCTGCATATACATTCACAAGGGTCTTGCTTGCATAGCGCTTCTCTACATACTACTTGTACATCTATATACCTATAGATACATAGAGGCCCTGCTTGTGTAGTGTTTCTATATGTAGTACTTGTTCATCTATATAACTACAGATCTGCATGTACATTCACAAGGGTCTTGCTTGCATAGCGCTTCTCTACATACTACTTGTACATCTATATACCTATAGATACATAGAGGCCCTGCTTGTGTAGTGTTTCTATATGTAGTACTTGTTCATCTATATAACTACAGATCTGCATATACATTCACAAGGGTCTTGCTTGCATAGCGCTTCTCTACATACTACTTGTACATCTATATACCTATAGATACATAGAGGCCCTGCTTGTGTAGTGTTTCTATATGTAGTACTTGTTCATCTATATAACTACAGATCTGCATATACATTCACAAGGGTCTTGCTTGCATAGCGCTTCTCTACATACTACTTGTACATCTATATACCTATAGATACATAGAGGCCCTGTTTGTGTAGTGTTTCTATATGTAGTACTTGTTCATCTATATAACTACAGATCTGCATATACATTCACAAGGGTCTTGCTTGCATAGTGCTTCACTACATACTACTTGTACATCTACATCTGTATACACATACATTGAGGCCCCGCTTTAGTAGTGTTCCTCTATGTAATACATTTATGTTTACTTGTGTGATGTTTCTCTTTGTGGTACACGTATATCTACACCCCTACAGATATTCATACACATACGCAGCAGTCTTGCTTGCATAGTGTTTCTCAACATAATACATGTGGGTCTACCTCTTCAGATCCCTACAGCAATATCTTTCAGGGGATTACTGTTCTATTGTTATCAACTTGATTATTTGTCCTTCAATGTTCTTTTTCTTCAGCCAAAGCATCTTACCTCAGCCTTGCATTTACAGTCTGGATTCACCTTTCTAGTCTTCAATATTCCTGACATGTATTTCAATGTTCTGCCACATTCCATACTTCAGCTAGATACAACTCTCTTCTTCAGACCACAAGACCATTGCTGCAATCAATAATTTTCTATAACAAATCACACTGCTATAGTTTATAAAGTAAATCACCTGTTGATTCAGTTCTATACTGAACATTAATCTTCTTGTTATTGTAACATTTTCTTTCTCACGTCACTCAAGTTCGTTTATTCTGAGGTCACTCGCTTTGTACTCACATGTAGTCCATACATGTGCTACTACTTATAATGCACTGGACTGATTTTTTTATGTGGACTAGCTTTCCTTATTACCAGTGCACTTCACCATCAGGGGAACCCACTCTGACTTCTAAGGTACTTGTAGTTTACAACCCCAGACAAGGACGAAAAGTCAATATTTTTAGTCCAACTGACCGGTGTAGAGGTTGAATCGGCTACCTCAGCATCAGCATACCGGAAGTTTAAGATCTTGATCATGCTGACCTCCTCTTTATTTGTTCTGAGTTATTTTAATTGTCTAATTTTGATCTTATTCACTTAAATTGTTTTGTCAGTCACTATTTGTATAAGACTTCAGTGTTTCTTTGTTTCCCATGAAAGCCCTTCATTTATTGCTACAACCACATTTCAAATGCCTTAATTATTTCTTGACATGTTTGTTTAGGCAAACACCTCCAATAGTACAGACCTGATTTAGTAGTAGGCTTTATCTATGTATTGTACATCAGCTAACAAATACTGTGGGCATGACATGACGCTTACACCCAAAGAAAACTGATGATTCATTTAAGAAATAGACAATCAGCATTGTTTTCACAAGTCTTGAGATGGATGAGAAAAGGCACACTGGAAAATGTCATGACAAGAAGAAGTTGAGAGGGTTAGCGAGACAGTGCAGCTTAGACTGAAGATCTTGAATGTGGAGGAGGAACAAGACAGGGTGAGACCTAAACAGACGACATTAGACAGAACTCGCATAGTGATACAGACAAACATCTGCAGTGGAAATTATTGGCAACATACATGACAGAAGACTGTGGACAAACGATAACCAACACCATATAACATGGACTATAAAATAACTATGAAACTGAGTACATCAATTGACCAATAGAGAAACTCTCTACTGGTTCACTTACCAGGACAACCATTGGAGAAGTTGTCAATGACGACAACATTATAGCCATCTTCCAGCAGCGTAATCACTGTGTGACTGCCAACATAACCTGCACCACCAGTTATCAAGACAGTCTCTTTTTGTGAATCTGCCATGTTTTATTTTCTTATTTTTACGTCTGTATAATCAACTGGCAGAAGACAAATAAATAAAATGCATTACATACTACATCTGGACAGATGTAAAAATTACTGATAAAACACTTGGTAATGTTTACTTTGGTCAAATATTACATGCAATATATTTTCTATTAGTATTTTGGACACATAAAAAGACATGAAAGTCAAGACAAGATAACTATGGAAGGGAAATGTATCAAGGAGGAAGAGAAGAGCAAGACCACCACATAGATGGATTCGAGGTGTGACAGATAATTTATACATGATGGCAACAGAGATGGATTCAAGATGTGACAGATAATTTATACATGATGGCAACAGAGATGGATTCAAGATGTGACAGATAATTTATACATGATGGCAACAGAGATGGATTCAAGATGTGACAGATAATTTATACATGATGGCAACAGAGATGGATTCAAGATGTGACATAATTTATACATGATGGCAACAGAGATGGATTCAAGATGTGACATAATTTATACATGATGGCAACAGAGATGGATTCAAGATGTGACATAATTTATACATGATGGCATCAGAGATGGATTCAAGATGTGACATAATTTATACATGATGGCAACAGAGATGGATTCAAGATGTGACATAATTTATACATGATGGCAACAGAGATGGATTCAAGATGTGACATAATTTATACATGATGGCAACAGAGATGGATTCAAGATGTGACATAATTTATACACGATGGCAACAGAGATGGATTCAAGGTGTGGCAGATAATTTATACATGATGGCAACAGAGATGGATTCAAGATGTGACAGATAACTTATACATGATGGCAGCAGAGATGGATTCAAGATGTGACATAATTTATACATGATGGCAACAGAGATGGATTCAAGATGTGACAAATAACTTATACATGATGGCAGCAGAGATGGATTCAAGATGTGACAGATAACTTATACATGATGGCAACAGAGATGGATTCAAGATGTGACATAATTTATACATGATGGCAACAGAGATGGATTCAAGAAGTGACATAATTTATACATGATGGCAACAGAGATGGATTCAAGATGTGACATAATTTATACATGATGGCAACAGAGATGGATTCAAGATGTGATGTAATTTATACATGGTGGCAACAGAGATGAGACATCTCTGTTCCCTGAAGAGTTAACATCTGTTTGAATGTATGATTCTGTCTTGAAAATTATACTTTCATAAGATCACAGTGACTTTGTTCAAACACCATTACTGTTGTTCAAACAGAAGTGACAGAAGTTTGTGTGTTGTGTGTGTTGAAAATGTTCTCCACTGAACAAAGGACAAATGTTAACTTTTGTATTAAGTTCAGAGGTCACCCTCAGAGACATTCACCTTGCTTCAGAAAGCATACATTGGTGCATCATCATCCAGTGCCTTGTCCTCTGCAGAATTGTGTTCCTATAAGTCTTTTGGAATTCCTCACTATCAGAGTCCAGGTGTTCTACCTCTGTTGTTTCTATGTGTACATAGACTATCACATCTTGAATCCATCTACGATGAGGTCTTCCTCTTATCTGTTTCCCTGATTCACCTCCCTTCATAATTATCTTTTCCAGGCATTCATGCTTATTTTCATGCCCAAAATATTTAACTTTCCTTAATTTTATTTGTCTAAATAACTATTCTCCATCATTTCATGTTCTTGTTGCATAGACCTATTTTTTTCCATCTGATTAATTTTTAGAATTCTTCCTAACACACATTCACAGGCACATGTGTGCTTTACAGCTGGTTTGCTAAATGTCCAAGTTTCACACACAAATTTTGGGTACAATCAATATTCATATGTGATTGAATAACATGAGAATGACATGACAGGAAAGATTGGGGACAATTAATATTTATCTGCGATTGAATAACATGACCATGACAGGTAAGATTGGGTACAATTAATATTTATCTGCAATTGAAACAATCAAGATGTGACAGGAAAGATTGGTTCAATTAATAATTGTCTGTGATTGAATACCATGACTGATACATTACAGGAAAGATTGAGCACAATTAATAACTCTGTGAATGCCTAAGGTGACCATGACATGACAGGAAACATTGGTCCAATTAATAACTGTCTGGGAATAAATGTTGGCTCCGTGGCGAAGGTGTTACAGATGCAGTTCATAATCTTGCTGCGTGGGAGGCTGCATGCCCCGGTGAGGACCGGGATTTTTTCATGTGGACTTCTAGTAATAGAAAATTTCCCCTGGTCTCTGGGTAGTGAGATCGGATGCCCGTGTGTATTGTTGTGCATGTAAAAAATCCCTTGGCAGTTGGAAATAAAAAAAGAGTAGCCTAACGGCACCGCCCGGGCAAAATTTCGAGTTAAAAATCTATCCAAAGTATTTCAGGATCCTTGCCGGTGCTACGGAGTTCGTGGACTCAGCTGAGTTTCTCCAAACTCAGGTTTGAGTTAGGAGAATGGAGCACTTATGGGTTACACCAGTGTGCCGTGATGTTGATCCATCGACTAAACTAAACTAAACAAATCTTGCATACTGTGTTTGAAACACAGCTGTGGGCGATTTGGCAGCAGACTGCCTTACGGTGGGTTTTTTATGAAATGGTATGGGTGCTGGTCATTCAGAGAGCAATGGCAATTACTGAACGTAAAACGTGCCCAGGAATCACGAACGGCCAAATAATGTGGTTGACTGCTACATCCGGTAAAGGATATGCAACTAACTATTTCTGGGAATAAATAAGGTCACCATGACATAACAAGAAATATTTAGTACAATTAATAACTGCCTGTGGTTGAAAGGATCCAAGAAAGTCCAGTATGTGCTAGTCATATGACAAGTCACTGACTCACTGATGAACAGCTGGTGAGTTTTTTGGTGCAGACTGAGGCAAAATATTTCACATTAAAACCAAATGTTTCCTATGTGTGTCTATGATGCGTTTCAAGGATATGGCGTTTCAAGAATACAGCTTTTCAATGCTAATTTTATACTTACATGACAACTTACATGTTACAACGACAAACAATAAGGTAACTGGTTTTTAATTTTAGTTTTGCTCACACGCAAAAATATTCACCAGCATGCATATTGAGCAATTCACTGAACGTGGTCAAAAGGTCTAGACTGGTCTTATACACCACGAGTGGCTTGACATACTGAGCACATCGCAATTAATCAAACTAACTTTCATCTATGTACAGGAGCACACAGGTGTAATAGGTTACAAGTTAGCCAATTAGTTGGCTAAATGGTGATGATAGAGGTAGGAAGAGCAATGGATGGGCCAGACATCATCAGCACTATACGAGTTGTTGGCTGAATAGTGGACTTTAACCTGGAAATCTGCTCCCTTGTCCAGAGTGAGGGAGATAGGAGTGAAGCTGGAACAGTGGACTTTAACCTGGAAATCTGCTTCCTTGTCCAGAATGAGGGAGAGAGGAGTGAAGCTGGAAGCCGCCGGACATTTTTTGGGGGTGGCATTTGCTCACTTTGAACTCAAGTGTCATCCATACTTGTGCTACAACTTTTAGTGTACTGAACTGATTTTTATGTGTGGAATAGCTTTCCCTATTATCAGTATCCCTTGCCATCAGGTGAACCCATTCAGACATCTGAGGTACCTGTAATTTATGTCTCCAAGTCAAGGATAAAATGGTGACACCAAAATGTGACATAGAAATAGAAGGAAACATTCTTAACCAAGTGGATAATTTTAGATACCTAGGGGCATTTATAACATCAGATGGAAGATGTACAACAGAGATTAAGAGCAGAATAGGGCAGGCAAAGGCCACATTTCAGAAAATGAAGAGTATCTTATGCAATAGGTCACTATCACTGAGTGTAAGAAAGAGAGTGCTGAAATGCTATGTAGAACCAGTTTTGCTGTATGGCAGTGAATCTTGGAATGTAAATGAACAAATTAAGAAGAAATTAGAAGCAACAGAGATCTGGTTCCTGAGACGAATGTTGAGAATTTCTTGGACTGCCAGAGTAACTAACGACAACTGCCTGAAACAGGCTAATGAAACTAGAACACTATATACAACAATAAGAAAGAGACAAACAGCTTTCTTTGGTCATGTAATGAGAAGAGAGGCATTGGAGAACATTGTAACAACTGGAAAGATTGAGGGGAAGAAAGGCAGAGGCAGACCAAGAGAAATTATACTGGATGGATTGAGACGGTGGCACGGAGGAATATCAGCAGCAGAGTTGATCCAGAAAACCAAAGACCAAGATCTGTGGAGAGCCATGAACGCCTAAGCCAGCTGGCAGGGCACTTGATGATGATGATGAAGTCAAGGATGAGAAGTCAACATTTTAATCCAACTGACTGGTGTAGGGGATGAACCTGCTACCTCAGCAGCCGCCAGACATGAACATTTTGTCAAGAGCACAAGACATTTGTTTAACCAACACAGAACTGGTACAATTGGCCGATATTATACGTTGATGGAGATATTCAGGAGGAATTTGTAGCATAATGATGATGATCCTCATTAATCACTTTAATTTTATTTTAATTTCATATTAGAAATAATTTAAATTGTCTGCTTCATAATGTACTTTAGGTCAGCATGGCCGAATGGATAAAAATGTGTGTTCTTAAACATCCGGTGTGCTGATGCCGAGGTAAGGGGTTCAAACCCTACACTGGACAGTAAGACTAAAATGTTGACCTATCGTCCTTGACTTGGGGACGTTAATTACAAGTACCTCTGAAGTCGGAGTGGGTTCGCCTGCAGGCGTTGGACATTGTTAATAGGGAAAGCTAATCATTCAGTCCAGCACTACTAGAAGTACTATGGACTACGCTTGAGTTCAAAGCGAGCCAGCGCAAAAAAAAAAAATAATGTACTTTTACTCATTTAATAACATGTTCTCATATCTTAACATGTCAGATTAACTGGCTGATTTATAAACCCCCTAAATGAGTAACTAAACTTTATATTAACAAACTGAGAACCGTGGCGCAGTGGCTAGCATGCGAGGCTACTGGTGGTCATGTCCTGGAATCCCCATCAGCCTGAGTTTTAAATTAACCTCATCTCCCAGGTCAACCCAGCCTAAAATAGATAGGAAATGTCCTGGGCAGTAAACGTGGCCTGCGTGATTTTAATAACATCATCAATGGAGTATCAATTTGTCTACAATAATATGGGGTTTATTTATTTTGTTGCATTTTCAGCTGCTATTGATGTACTATGCAAGTGTTACGTTCAGTAGTTTGCCATTGCTTTCTCTTTCTGAACGACCGGCCCCTTACTATGTCTATAGTATACCTTTTTCGAAAAAAAAAAACCAGCACCGCCGTGTTTCGAACCCGGGTGTATACGGGCTCACAAACCTCGTTAGCAAGACCTTAGCCACTGAGGCCGGTAATATGGGGTTACTACGCAATAAATATGCCTCAGGACTTGTGAAACTAAAACTAAAACTGCTAACTAAAATAAATTGGGAGGATCCTTTTATTTTGTTTTACGGTAGTCTAGTATTAACAACTTCAACTAACAATACATTACTTACAGTACGTAGCAAGTTTCAATAATATTAATTTCTTATTTCAGACTGTACAATAAGAGGCAGATAATAGAATACAGACACACAACAAAATAATGTCTGACCTGTTCATAAAATGATTTCTTTCAAAACGTCGTCCTGGTGTGCCTCAGTTCACTAACCCACTTCCTGGCCTCAAATCACGTCATGAACCCAACACCAACGAACGGGGACCGGTACTTACCTGGTGACACCTGAGGCTGACGGCAAATCGATTCTGTTTCCCACCATGTCAAGGTATTCGATTATTTGTGTGTGATATGGGACAGCAGATGTGCAAGTGTGTGTAATGGGACAGTAGATGTGCAAGTGTGTGTTATGGGACAGCAGATGTGCAAGTGTGTGTAATGGGACAGCAGATGTGCAAGTGTGTGTAATGGGACAGTAGATGTGCTAGTGTGTGTAATGGGACAGTAGATGTGCAAGTGTGTGTTCACCAATAATATTAATACAAAATACATCAATAAATAAACAACTTAAATCTTGCATGTCATTTGCACCCGATGTTGATTTTCTATGCAAATGTACGTTGGGTTGTTTGCCATTGCTTTCTGTCAACATTGAAGTCCAGTTACATGCCGGTGTAGATGTTGAACAGCTTATTATAATATATCATCATCGGCGTACTGGAAGTTTAAGAGCGAGTGCGCTTATCCTTTCCACCACGTCGACGTCTAAATAAATACAAGAACAGAACATTATTCAGGCCTACACCCACTCCATCTGAGGGCAGACTCTATGGAGATGTCAACAAGCTCAAGTTGGCGGCTGGTTGATTTCAGTAAATATATTTAGGCGGGCATCAGAGGGTATTCATCTTCATGTAGTGCATCATTTGGAGAACGTCGCCCTCACCATCGCGTGTCGAACATCCTCTCGATCTATTGCCATTTGTTCTGCTTCGTGCGCCCTCACGCCGTAGGTGTCTGCGATGTCCTGTGTCCATCTTAGTGCTGGTGACCCTTGCCCCTTCTACCAGGAACAGTACCTCCCACACTGTTTTTCCCAAGCCACTGCGGCGTTTTTTCTGAAGGTGTACGAAGAAGAATGAAGAGGAGAAGGATAAGACGAAATAGATTGTATTTGTAGATTTATTTTGAAATCCCCAAAATATATCCCGGATAGAGGTCTGGTGGTCCTACTTTTTGGTTCTTCTTCGTTTTTCGTTCGCTTGAAATGTGTCTATAACTGTAATGGTGTCTCTTGTATGAATTTAACATAAATGTTTCATAGCTGATTGCGTGGCATCATGATTTCTGTGGTGCGCCTCCTAATATGTTACCTTTGACTTCAGCACCTTTCCTTTGCTAGAGTAAACTTAGGGCTTACTCGAGTTTAGATATACATGTATGTATACATATGTCTGCGCATGTATGTACGTACAAACATATCTAGAGCAGTCTGGTTTTATGGCGCCAGAGACTCGCTGTCGCCCCTTCTCCTATTAGTTAACACATTTCCGCCACGTGAAGGCCAGGAATTGGACTTTTGCTACCAGGGGTGATGAATGCACATACCATGGGGTTATTTTGCAATGTTGGGCGCTCACCCCAACTCTGCCCCTCCCCAGATTCTTAATGTCCGCACCGTGCACACGGGACCAGCTACTTGTTGTGCACTTATCATACAAGGCTAGATGCCCGATTTTATTACCCATTGATAGGATTCTGTATAACACCCCCGTGGTTATTCTAAAATGTTTGTTAATATAATTAATGTGTGTCCTGTTTTAATAAATGCGCTTACTGATAGCCTCTGATAACATACAAGTAACAGAAGTAAAGGACTCCTTTACTCGCTTTAAGGCTCATTTGTGCATATGGTCAAGGCTCATGTGTTTATGTACCTGGTCAGGTGGTGGTCAGTATCGCGCCGGCCGTCCATACTTCCCAAGATATTTCTTGATCCCCATTTTAGGCTGGATTTACTTGGGATCCACGGTCAATTTAAAAATTCCGTCCCGATGCGGATTCGAGTCCATGACCACCTGCCCGGCAGACGGGCATCTAGCCACTACGCTACCGTGTATGGTCAAGAAGATCGAGATGGGTGCCGCTCGAAGACAACGGGTGGAACTTTGACCTCTTGAGGAGATCAAACCTGATAAACATCAGGTTAAGTTTTGTGCCAGGTCAACAGGGTGTAAGAGGTAATAAGCAAGCCGATAAGCCTGCGGGTCGGGCTACTGTAGAAAGTGGACTGGCGACGGAACGAGCTGGTACGCATGTTGAATACCATCAGAGAGACGGGGCGATCAAACCAATCTAAAGATGACTGCGGACCTGCAACACTGACCAGACTGCAAAAACAAATGAAAAAAAGGTGATGCCAGATTAGTGATAATCGTTATCTTCACACTCCGGACAAGTCCATGGGTGCTTCAATCTCCTCCTTAACTTTCCTTCCGGCGTACGTCTGTCTACTGAGTGTAGACGTTCTGTGTTGATTTATCAAGTGTCTTGTACCCTTGACAAAATCACAAATGTTCATATCTGGCCGCCTCACCCCTGTCTCTATTACGCTGGACACGGAAGAAGATTCCAATGTGTTCTTAAAATAACCTATTCGACCTGCATCTCTTATGACTTATGGCGTTGATGATGAACCATTTCCCTTCCATTGTCGATCATCGCCATGCCCGTCAGCCGATCGGCTTGCCCGGTGCCTTTCACACTTGAGTATCTCGGTACATATATGGCAGTTGTTTTTTAATTCGCATATCCTTTACAGGACATCGCTGTCAACAGCAGCATCTTTCAGCTGTCTGTATAGTACTTGTTAGTGCTGTTGCATACCGAGTTAATTCAAGGCATTGGTTATCGTCTTTGTTTCAGTCGTAAGGCTGCGTGTTGTCACGACAAATTCACAACTTCCTTCAGTGACAGCAGTACATCTGGAGGTTGCTGTGAATGCCCATGCACTCCGCGGATCACAAAGCCGTCCGTATACATCAGTGCTGCCCTCTCTGGTGTGTTCATTCATATATTACCCTTTTGACCTTAGTGTCTACTGCGGCTGAATTTTGCTGTCTGGGACTTCTATCAAGAGAGAAATTGGCAGAAATGGAAGTGCGGATATCTGATGTTATGGTGACCACTCCCTTCCAAGATTCATATCTATATTCTTGGTGGATGACCTTTTCGGCACCTCCCATCCATGATTTGCCCATCTTCAGTAGACTTCCGGTAGGTATTGACAGGACAGCGTGGATTGGGTGTCGATGACCTTCACTTTCTGCGCAACTTTGTTCTGTTATACATAGTGGAAACGTCAAGTATGCATCTCATGGCACGGCAGGATGTAACTCTGGTGCGTCCTTGGATGATCCGCGTGGCTTCAGCGTCTATTTTCTCGGGTCTTTTTGCTTGTATGGTTCTTATCTTTGGATTGGACAGGACTTGCTCAATGGTAATGTCAGTCCCTGGTACAGCATCACATGGCCATATGGCATGGCCGAGACAATAACACGGAACTGATTCATGACTCTGGTGATCGGGTAAGATTGCCAAACATGACCGCCCACGCTTAAAGGCATGATACATGATGATGATGATGATATCGTGACTTACGCGTATCGAACATGCCGCAACCTGATCTCAAACACCATTCAGACATCTTAGCAATGAAAGCCCGGTTCTTAACGAATGATTTAAACTCAACATCTTCTCTTCTACCTACATGCGAGGCGCTTACTACACACATGTCCCATAACAAGGCAGCGCTTCACTACAGATACGTAGCTTTTGTATATATGTTCAGGTTGGTATTTTTATGTTGTTGTATCAGTGTATGTTTGTTGTTTGTGTGCTGACGAAGGCATTAGCCGCAACGTTCATTTGACACTTGTGATTATTGTGTTGTAATATAGCTTGCCGATTCTACTTCTCGTATTCGTTGATTCACTCATTGCATGATATACCGCATCAACATTTTCATATAGTCGTTTATTAGATTGCCAGTTGAGTTTTGACATTTCATGTAAAAGTTCTCCTTAACAGATTTAAATCTACCATTTGTTCGTGCGTAGCACTAGATCACATTCAAGTTTATTGTCTTTTTGATAGTTCTAAATTCTGCTGTTATTATTCAACAGCTCACTGCTTCCCACTCTAACAATGCTTCTTGTGCCTCTTTGGATAACATTAGAGCCACTTCACTGCGGGGGGATATTTTCCTCTTTATGACCTGAGTACAGCACTGTTTCACCTGTGCTTAAATACTGTCCACCTGTTCCGGTCCACCATATTTCACACAATCCCAAGATGCTAATAAATATAATATTTTATTTCTGCTGCCACCTGTGCTGTCTGACCTAATTCATATACATTTTTAACATTCCAGGTGCCAGTCCTGAAGATTGTCCTAGGTGGAAAAAAAAATTAATCAGCACCTAGGACTCCTTGCGGTTTCTCCGCAGCGCTTCTTATCTCATCTTCTTCATTTTTAAAAAAAAAATTATTTGGCGCTCGCTCACTTTGAACTGAAGCGCAGTCCATACACATTACTTCTAGTAGCAATGGACTAAATTTTGTGTTTTCCTTTCCCCGTGATTAGCTGGGTAATTATTGTTTCTTTACTTGACATGTCCATGGTTGGTTGGATTTTGTGCCTGATTTTTTTCTACGTGATGGGGTAACCTGCCCTAAGTACAACCCTTCTTTGGCCGCCTCTTACGGCATGAACGATAGGGTGAGTGTTACTATTCTTTGTTTTCCTTGCATGTCCCGGTAACATAAGCGGAATCGTCCAGGTAACATAAGCGGAATCCTCCTTAGTCGCTTTTTTCCGATATACGTGGTAAGTTAGAGTTACTATTCTTTGTTTCCTTTGCGTGTCCCGGTATCATAAGCCGCGGAAGCCTCCTTGGTCGCTTTTTGACGATATGCGTGGTAGGTTACAGAGCTGCTGATTGTGAGGATTACAGAACTGTTAGCGTAATGAGCCATATCACTAAGATACTACTGAAGGTCATTCAAGAAAGAATTCAACATAAAATAGATGAGGAAGTAGCTGAAGAACAATTTGGGTTCCGCAAAAACATCGGCACCAGAGAGGCAATGCAATAATCTGTTTGAGGATGTTAATTGAAAAATACATAAAAGTTCAGAAATACGTTTGTGTGAGTGTGTGCGTGCGCGTTTGTGTGTGTGTGTTTTTTTTTTAGACTACAAGAAAGCTTTTGATAAGGTACAACATGAGCGACTAATTACGTGCCTTCAAGATACAGGAGTAGACGGAAAGGACATCGGACTTATTAGTAATTTGTACTGGGAACAAGTGGCACCAATTAGATGCAGAAATAATTATTCGTCGCCCATAGAGATAAAAAGAGGAGTACGACAGGGATGCGTGTTGTCCCCAAGCCTCTTCAACCTATTTTCAGAAATAATTTTTAAACAAGTCGAAATGCCTAGACTTAACATCAAAGGAAGAATCGAAAACAATCTTAGATATCCTGATGCTACCGTGTTACTAGCAGAAAGCGATCAAGAGTTACAAAACCTAGTGGAACAAGTAAACATGCCTAGTGCAGAATGTGGCTTAGATATTAACATCCTAAAAACGAAAACTATGATAATTAGCAATGGAAAGGAAATGTCATCAATGAACATGACAGTAAACAGTGAGATACCAGAACAAGTAACAAGTTTCTCCTATCTGGGACATGTAATAACAGATGATGGCAGAAGTGAAATATAAATCAAAAAGAGAACTGTTAAAAAACTGTTAGAGAACGTTAAAAGACATTTTTAAAAAAAAATTAAGTTGCATGTCCTTCACAGGACGTAGAAGTCAACCACAGCATTTTCACTGTTCGTGATTCCTGGGCAAATTTTACGTTCAGTAGTTTGCCATTGCTTTCTGAACGACCGGCTCCTATACCTTTTTCGAAAAAACCAGCACCGCCGTATTTCAAACCCGGGTAGGCCTATACGGCTTCACAAACCGCGTTCGCAAGCCCTTAGCCATAGAGACCGGTTAAAAGACATAACACTCTTTTAAAAACCATACTAGAGGGCAAGGTTGAGGGCAAGCGAGCAAGAGGTAGACAGCGATACAAGAGAGAAGATAACATCAAGAGATGGACGAAAATCAGTCTGACAGAATATTAATTCAAGACGAGAGGCAGACAGTATTGGAGATCAATTGCAGCAAACCTTTATTGTGGAGACGGCTCCTGATTGATTACAGAGCTACTATTCTTGCTTCCCCTGGGTCCCACACGAGGGGGGGGGGGGGGGGGTAATCATATATGAAACAAATACAAGAGACACCGGAAGACGATTATACTTTCCATCGACAATGTAAAGACAAACCAGCGCTAAGAAGAAAAAGGAGAAGGGGGAGTAAGAGGGGGTGGAGGAGAATGATGAGCAAGAAGAAAAAGCTAGAGGAAGAAGAATGAAGAACAAGTAAGAATACCAAGGAATCGTGTAACAATTGTTTGAAAACTATTCCGACGGAAACACAAACACGCGCGCAAGCAAGCACTCGCGCGCGCGCACACACACACACACACACACACACACACGAAACACGTGCGCACGATTTTAAGTACGAGGGTTAAACAGAATAAGTATCGAATCCATTCAACATCTCCACGTACTATATTTTAAAAAAAAACCAATACGCCATATTTGACACGCCGAAGATTAAAGGGTCACGTGGGAGACGTCTTTGTCGAGCAATGTCATCTGTTTGAGAGAAGTGGAGCATGGCTATTATAGGTGGGAAAACGTGTGAGAAACGGTATGCCATTTGTTAACACATTCGCTGCATCATGGGATGAAACAGTCCAGTGGAACAGTATTTTCTATCACATGCTCTCTCTCCCCACATCCCAACTGTGGGTTGTCAGTTTGCTAGAATGGTTACGTTTTTAGTAAAGTTTTGCCATAAATAAACAAAGAAAGCTGGAACCTGATAATGATAATATAATAATTGATAATAATAATAATAATAATAATAATAATAATAATAATAATAATAATAACAACAACACAAAAATTGTTAGTCGGAGACATAATTTAAGTACTAAATATCGGAAAGTCAAACCAGACATAATGTAAAACAGCTTACAATGGCCATATGAAGATATCCGGGTAAAGATATGGCTGTCTCGCAGCCCGCTACTCGACTAGGTCATTCATTTTAGTTTGACCTAAATTCTGTTTACCGTCTGAAGGTTAACTCTACAGACACAAAGAATTCGACTACTGCCTAGCAACCGTATCAGAGATACTGGATACTTCAAACAATGAAATTTAGAACATGTGGTAGGGGAGAGAAGGCTTATGGCGTCGCAATAAAGATAATATAAATACAAGGTGAGGTTCAGAGTGAGGTGTCATCATCCAGTACCCCATGTGGACAACAATCACCTTCCGATTGACAGGACTGTCAGGGCACAACCATATTCAGCTGCTTTGATGGCTGTCCAGTCACAGGACTATCTACTATCATTCTGAACCGGTGATGGACCCTACTATAACTTCTCCTTGAGGTTGAATGGGGTAGGGGTAATGGTGAAATCGAATCGAAGAGTGAGGTGATAAGGCATCCTTCTCTAGTTGGGAAAGGTGTTAGGCTAGAATCCGAGGACTAATCTTGCATTGCGATTTTTCCCCCGAGTAACTTCGTGGCCTCTTTTCTTCTCCATCCTCCTCTCCTACTCCTATGTATGGTCTCTTGGTGGCTAATAGGATGTCCAGCCTTCTCGGTATGTGGGAAATAACAAAAGCACTCGGGCATACATTACGCGCCCATAGTCAGTTGAGCACAGTGTTATGTTGTTTGTCCATCAAGAATGATGATGACCATTCATTTCATCCAGTGGGGTTGAAGGTATGGAGCCGTGGGTTCTAAGATGGCTGATAAGGCCTATTTTGCTCGAAATGTTCTTTGACAATGTGGACAAAGAATGCTTGACGTTTCTGGAGGAGGATTTCCTGCAGTGGTTTTTCTGTCCTGCCTTTTCTTTACAGCTCTTGCAGTCCTGGTTGCCTCACACATGACTGCACCCTAGATATATGACGTTGGATGAAGAATGACTTGCGCGATGACTTGGCTTAAAGTGAGGAAGAGTTGCACAATTCGTCGACCTCACTCTCTCGCCTGAGTCCATCTGAGTCCAGTGGCAAGACAAGTCGAGACGACCGGAGACGAATACAGGTGCAGTGGATGACCAGGGCGCTCTACGTGCCTTGCCGTGCTCATTACGTTCCACAACGCTTTGCAGGTAAACACCGTCTTGCCCGTTGAATCAGGAATGATTTCTTCCGCGCAGTCTGCCGAATCCTGTATTCACATGCTGGGTAGGCATACCCTTGTTTACCGCTTGGTTTGACACCAAATCGGCCACCCACGCCTGGTTTAGCCAGCCTCTCACAGCTGTTGCCCGGGTGTGGCCGCTGTCGCATGCTGACAGCTACTAGGAGCCACAGGCGCGAGCTGGGTGTCAGGCTTGGACCAGTGGGGGATGGGTCCTGAAAAGGACATGAGAGTCATCCTTACCAAGGGACGCAGAGGTGTTTCCAAGGCACCAGGGCCGGGTTATATACTGGCCAAGACCTATTGACGCGTCCTCGTCGAGCGTCCTGGGCAACAGGTCCCTTCGGGGTCCTGGCTAAAGTCAGTAGGATCGCCGATTCCTCCGAAGTCGGAGAGTGTCTGCCTGTACGGCGAGGAACCACTAGTCTGCACACCAATAAGCCAGACATGGGACAACGGATACTCACGCAAAACTCAGGTCCTGTATGACATCACACTGATGTTGGACAACAGGATGCCTTCATCCGACATACAGGACTTCACGTTGGAGCTCAAGCCAACGAACACAAGCAAGCAAGCAAGCAAGCATCCTTACCAAAGGGTTGAGTACAGTAAACAGTAAGCCACTCATCTTCTGCCCTGAAATAAAAAAAACAACAACACATTTTAAACCTCCCAAAAATATAAATATTTACAGTATGTGTGGGTTCTAGTATACATACATTACATAAATAATTATTTCCTAGTATACATACATTAGAGCAGTGGTTCTCAATCGGTTGGGAATTCCCCCCCCCCCCCGGAATTTTCGGATTTACAGAGGGCGGGGGGGGGGATAAGATTATGCCAAGATCGCGTTAATACAAGAACCGATTACTTGATATTGTTTTTCCCTCCATACTTTACGGTTCTGTACTTCTCACCCTTCTGAAATTTGTTTTATAACGTAATTTGGCCTGCAACTCACGTTTTATGTAGACTTGTTCTAGTATGTGCTATTAAATTTAGCTTCCATTTTTACGTATACTGTGTTGGGGGGGGGGATTTATAGGGAGGAAATACGAAGAGGGGGGATGAGGGTGACATTCTTAACATATGGCGAAGGGGTGCATGGGCCAAAAAAGGTTGAGAACCACTGCATTATAGGCATCAGCTTTGGAACGGCATTCGTGCACTGTTATACGATTCTCCCAGTGTAATCTAAAGAAAGAGATCGGGGCTCTAATGAATACTTTCACAGTGCGATGGTCCTTAAACCCGATCAATAAATAAATCAAATCTTGTCGTCTCTGCTTCTCTCAACAAAGGGGCACATTACATCTTCGGACTGGGCACATTCAGCTAGGTTGACATCTGATGGCGGGATATCGTACAACCAGCTGACGACGAATTTGGACAGTAAGATCACCTACCATATGCCATATATCCGTCCATGTAGGGACATTTGTAAAGCTCTTAACCTTGGCCATTCCTATTCTCGATTTTTTTTTTTTCAAACATATTCTTTTACTGCTGTTGTTGATGTCTTGGCAAGTTTACGTTCAGTAATTTGTCATTGCTTTCTGAACGACCGGCTCCCTTACCAATTTGTTAAAACAAAGCGCGACGCGGTCTGCTGCCAAATCGATTGCAGCTGTGTTTCGAACGCAGGTAAGCGGGTTCACGAATCGCGACCGTAAGCCAAGAGCCATGGAGCCCGGCAATTCTCTTTTTTAGAAATCAAAAATAGAATAGGAATGGCCAAAAATACTATCAGCATCATGCAATCAGTATTAACGATTAGAGATGGTGACGCATGAAAAATATATACATATTAGTATTTTATTATTTTTGTGTTTTTATCGTGTAGCCTGTTGGTATGAAATATCTACTTCTTTTTTTCTACTTCCATGAGCGCCAAAAAATACACGTGTGTTTACTTGTGAACAATATAGCTGGTGGGAATTTGAAGATCGATCCATGTAGTCGTGAACGTAGGGGTCAAGAAACGTGAGAAGCCCGAGAAGTAATATTTCGGCACCTTAGTGATCTCGGCATGTAACACATGTTAGGGGCTAGAGAGAGAGAGAGAGAGAGAGAGAGAGAGAGAGAGAGAGAGAGAGAGAGAGAGAGAGAGAGAGAGAGAGCGAGGGAGAGGGAGAGAGGGAGGGAGGGAGGGAGAGAGAGAGAGACAAGTCATATGCTGATGAGGTAGAAAGGTGTGCGGGAGGGTCTGAGTGTTGGAGCCAATTTTGTGTGATTGCAACTGCATTGAGAAGACATAGCTATCGAGGTCATTGCCTGAATTAATGTCCGCGCTTCGTGTAAATGTAGACCGAAACATGTTAATGACCTGTCCACTGTTGTTTCCTCTATTGTCCAGAACTTTAACCACCGCCACTAGTTAACTCCACCCTTGATTTCATTTCAAGGGGGCTGCGTGGTCTCGAGGTATGGTGTCCGCCTCGAGTGCGGGTTCAAGCCCCGCAATTTTTTTCACGTGGACCTCTATTTTTTTTTTTTTTTTTTTTTTTTTTTTTTTTTTTTTGGCCTCAATATAAAATTCAATATCTCAGTAACCAACTGAGGGAAAATGATGAGATTTAGCATATAACCTTATCATTATGTCCACCCAACAAAAAAAAATTTTGTTCTGGAGATTGTACAGCAGATTTCAATGTTTGTTTATATGCGGTATATATTTTATGGCCCCCGCATTCATTCCACCATTTTAAGAGTATTACCGCTTCAGCAAGACACACCCCCGCTGTTTTTGAATTTTGTCTGCGTGGTTTTCGCTTTTGGCAGACTGAGGGAATTTATATGGGGTAGTTCAGAGGTGTCGTCAAACTGTGGGCTCTTTCATGAAACGTGATTATATAAATAAACTAGCTGGCTCGGCCCGGCTCCTGGCGGGGATCTATCTATCTATCTATCTATCTATCTATCTATCTATCTATCTATCTATCTATCTATCTATCTATCTATCTATCTATCTATCTATCTATATATCTATCTATCTATCTATCTATCTGTCTATCTGTCTATCTGTCTGTCTAATCTACCTGCCTGCCTGCCGGCCGGCCGACCGATCAACCGACCGACCGACCGACCCACCCACCCAGCCACCCACCCACCAACCCACCTACCTTTCTGCTTACCTACCTACCTACCTTTCTGTCTGTCTGTCTGTCTGTCTGTCCGCGCTATTAAATATTGATTAAAGTTACTGGAAAAAACGTCAGGACCATGTGTTGAAAGAGGAAGAGGACTATTGGAGAAAGGACGGATTTAATTTTATGCAACCGAGAGCAATCATCAACCTACTGGAATCGTCCGACACAGATTAAGGTCTGAGCAGATCGCAGACCTTAGTCTACGTACACACTTACTGGGATATTTTGCTCCAACTATTCAGACGAATTGCAGGCCCTAAACTTTACAGCATCAGCATCAGCTGAAGAAACAAGAAGGAAATGAAAAATAAGGTAAGAAATATATTCCTTCTACTTTCCTGTTAATTTACAAATTATTTACCCCGTGCCTCTGTAAATTCTCTGTCTTTACTAATATTACACATTGCACCCCTCTCGGGATTCTCCGTGGTGAAGTGGTCAAGCCGTCTGACTCGGGCTCCGAAGGTTGTATGTTTGATTCAGGGCCGCGTCCTTCATTTCACGAGTGCATTTTTTCTAAGACTCCCGAGGGTCGTCGCTGGAGCTACGGAGGTCGTGCTTTGTGCGACGCTTTCCGCGCTGCGGAAAGAAACTGAGCCATATGGGATAAAACCCGGTGCAATGCAGCCGCCCCTGTCGATTTTAAGCTAGTTCTTTCATTGCACCCACTCCCATACGAATCCGGATACGCCTTTGTGTGTCATCAGAATTGGCAGGTCTCCCATTACCGTAAAAATAACTTTGTTAACGAGAAATCACTAGTTTGTTCAGCAAAACATCAAAGGAATGTCGCCGCTTTCAATGATTTAAGTTGTTTTTGGACTCATCAAAGACATATTCCTTGGGTGGGGGTAAATATAAGACGGCGGAAACAATTTCATAACGATGCAACAGACAGTTTTCAAAATAATTGATCGTGAATGAAGGCAAACAAATGTGGACATACTATAGTAATAAAATTTCCCCTGGTCTCTGGGTAATGAGATCGGACGCCCGTGTGTATTGTTGCGCACGTAAAAAATCCCTTGGCAGTTGGAAATTTAAAAAAGAGTAGGCTAACGGCGCTGCCCGGGCAAAATTTCGCGTTAAAAATATACCCAAGTATTTTAAGGATCCTCGCCGGTGCACTGAGCTGAGTTTCTCCAGACTCAGATCTGAGTTAGGAGGAGAACGGAGCACTTATGGGTTACACCCGTGTGCCGAGATGTTGATCCATCGACTAAACTAAAACTAAATTCTTGATTTCAAACTCTTCTGAAGTTGCACCATTAGACTGTATTATATATACCCTTCATGCCTGCGTGGAGCGATTTCACAATGGGCAGAAGAGTTGGTGGGCAGCCAATCTTCTTTAGTGCCTTGAACAGACCCTCACGACTGACCAAATCAAATGCCTTTTTGAGATAGGTGACTGCAATAAACAGTGGTTGATTCTGTTCACTGCATTATTCTTGCTTTTGTCGCAATGTGAATATCATATCAATGGTAGACATGTTATGTCAAAACCCACACTGTGACTTAGGGTAAACTTGATCTCCCAAGACTTGAAATGTTAGTTGTTAATTTACTACTGGACTACGGTTTAAAAAAAAAAAAAAACGTAAAGTGTAGCCACTTTGATTACATATCGCGATCGGTCATTCGCGGTCAAGATCACGTGACCCGGTGGCCATGTTGCTTGCTCCAGAATTTTGGCCAAATTCCTAAAGTGGTCATTTTTTTATTTAAATTCCGAAAACAGTGCGATTTTGACTGGCTATAAATAGATCAGTATTGTGAGCCACGCGGTCTAGTTTCAAGCACATGTGATCAGAAGGCTATAATTCTAATCTATAGTATTATTGAAATTATTGCTGTGTATTTTCAAGTATTGAGGTAAGTTCACGTGTGTACAGATTGTTGCTAAAGTTATCATATCAGTAGATTAATAATATTAGTAATAATTGAATTCTCCATCCACTTATATATCTCTGAGTGCAATTTAATTACTTATAACGATCGCGGGAAGTTACAGTAACTGTTTGAAGTGGATCACGTCAGCCTGTCTCAAGCGAAACAATCGGCACCCAGAGACTTTATTCCCAGAGCACTGGGAATAGTGATTCCGCATTATTCACAGATTTTGCTGGTCACATGAGGTCACTGAGCGTTATTCTCAGTGCGACCAATCGACAGTATCACCACGATTTAAAAAAAAAAATGGGCACTCTTCCGAATAACGGTTCCAAATTATTTATTGTAAAAAGTATCCCTTACAGGGCCTAATTAGGTGATTATGCTAGTTGCGATGTGCTGATACAGGGGCGATATTTTATGCTTTCGCCAATTTTCGCCCATATTTATGTAAAGGTTGCGCGCTCACCATAACTCCTGTTCCCCCGGCTTACATAGCAACAACATTTGGAACACCCTGAGTGCACTGATATAGGTTTTTAGTTCAACATCATCATCAAGTGCCATATCGGCTGGCGTAGGCGTTCATGACTTTCCACAGATCTAGGTCTTTGGTTTTCTTTCTGGATCAACTCCGCTGTTGATAATCCTCCATGCCACGGTCTCAATCCATCCAGCATCATTTCTCTTGGTCTGCCTCTTATTTGGCAAATAAAATTCACGTTTACCAAAGACATTATTGGATCATTCCGACACTGGATCACTCCCTCTCTGTCTGGGGGGCTGCGCCCCCCCCCCCCCCCGGCAGCTTCCGCAGATCCATAGAGCACATTTTATTCTTCTCAGTTTCTCAGATCTATATTATAGTTCGTAATGGTTAATATTTTTTTTTATTAAACATTTTTTTAAAAAATGAAAAAAAAAAAGAATTGCCGGTGGGGAATCGAGCCCTGGTCTCCCGCGCAACAGGCGGAGATGCTAACCACTATATAAACAATATAGTCAAACACGTGTCCCGATGACGTCAACGTACGTCACATGACCAACAGAATCTGAATAATGCAGATTCATTATTCCCAGTGCTCTGGGAATAATCAGTCCGTTACGGTAAAGGACCCTTCCTATTTTAAGAGTTGTAGTTTCACAAGTCCTGAGCCATGTTGCGTACAAACTGATACTCCATTGGTGATGTGATTATTACGCTGGTCACATTTACTCCCCGGGACATTACCTTTTCCCTATTTTAGGCTGGGTTGACCTGGGAGATGAGGTCAATTTAAAACTCAGCCTGATGAGGGATTACAGGACATGATGACCACTGGTAGCCTCGTATGCTAGCCATTGCGCCGCGGTTCTCAGTTTGTTACTGTAAAGTTTTAAGTTTAGTTATGTATTTAGGAGGTTTATAACAATATTACTTTGTCAAAGTACTGGCAGTAGTGTACTATATCAGCCGGTTAATCTGTCATGTTAAGATATGAGAACATGTTATTTACTTATTAAATGAGTAAAAGTACATTTTTTTTTCCACTGGCTTGCTTTGAACTCAAGCGTAGTCCATAGTGGGGCAGTGAGGAACATTTTGTGATATTCACGGGAACGGAGCATAATGGGGACGACTCTTTGCTGTGATGTTGGAACCGCGACTAATGACTAATAATGACTTCTAGTAGTGCTGGACTAAGTTTTGCGTGTGGATTAGCTTTCCCTGTTAAGCAGTGTCCCTCGCCTTCAGACGAACCCACTCCGACTTCAGAGGTACTTGTAATTAACGTCCCCAAGTCAAGGACGATAGGTCTACATATTAGTCTAACTGTCCGGTGTAGGAATTGAACCCTTTACCTTGGCATCAGTACAACCGGATATTTAAGAACACGATGATCTCATCCATTCGGCCATGCTGACCTAAAGTACATCATGAAGCAGATAATTTAAATCATTACTAATATTATTATGAAATTAAAATGAAGTGATTAGCGAGGATCATCATTACCATCATCATATTCTGATCTCCTCATTAATATCTCACTATCAGTATCAGCGTCTATCGGCTGATTGTACCAGTTCTGTGTTGGCAGGGACGGTGTGATCGAGTGTCGGAATCGATGTATCCAATAGATGTCTTTGTTTAACGTGAATTGTATTTGCCAAATGAAATATCGCCCCAATTTAACCACCTTCTTACTGGCGCAAACTAGAATTGACTTGTGAGCGGCCGCTGTGACATGTTTGTTAATTCCCGCAATTCGACTGTGAATAAAGCTCAGGTTTATTCGCAGTTCCTTTGCAAATAAAGTCTCCCTTTTTTATGTCATGGTGACCATATTTATTCCCAGTTATTCCCAATTTATTTAATAACTGGACCATTTGTCATGTCATTGTCACCTTACTCATTCACAGAGTTATTAATTGTACCCAATCTTTCCTGTCATGTATCAGTCATGGTATTCAATCACAGACACTTATTAATTGTACCCAATCTTTCCTTTCACGTCATGATTATGTTTCAATCGCAGATAGATTTTAATTGTACCCAATCTTTCCTTTCACGTCATGATTATGTTTCAATCGCAGATAAATTTTAATTGTACCCAATTTTTAAATTGTCCTTTGTTCAGTGGAGGATATTTTCAACACACAAACTTCTGTCACTTCTGTATGAACATCAGCAATGTTGTTTGACAAAGTCACTGTGATCTTATGAAAGTATAATTTCCAAGACAGAAATATGCATTCAAACAGAAGTTAACTCTTCAGGGAACTTTTTGTATCTACCTAGTAGACTCTTCATCCCGATGTTTGGTCACATGTTAACGATGTCAGTGCAGTAAATGTCATACAAAGTCATAGTTAATTCCCCTCAGTCACTTCAAGTGATTGGAAATGAGATAAAAGTGGGAACATGGTCGTAGAAGGGAGATGAAATAGGACATTTTAAAGGGAAGTGATGCTGAGGGGCATTAACGCAACATATCAGAGTCAGAGAGGTGTTGAACATGAAACCAGCAGATCTCAAGAGATTGTTATCAGAAACACTTTGTCTTAATGCAAGCTTGTGGGGGTGCAGATGTATATCAAACAGCAATATTTGTGGTCATAAATCAGGTACATTATCTTATCTTGACAAAAATACTATGTTGCAGTACACTAGCGTAGACAATGTGTAGATGTTGATTAGTCAAGAAAATTACTACTAATAGCTCACTTGTAGAGTTGTTACCAAAGAAATAACTGAAAATGCTATGCTATATTTCACAGTTAAGGTGTTTCCTTTTATAGACTATCCTTTTTCTGAGTATTGTATTCGCAGTTAGTTAAACAAACAAATCATACAAGAAGTAAGTATTTTTAGTAATGAATGACAGTTTAACCTATACCAATAGTGTCAACCAGTGGCTTGTACTGTGCTGAACTTTTTCATCATAATAGTTTCTCACAATGTCTTTCTATCATAAGTCAGATGTCCCATTTCTGTTGTCATCATGTATAAATTATGTCACATCTTGAATCCATCTCTGTTGTCATCATGTATAAATTATGTCACATCTTGAATCCATCTCTGTTGTCATCATGTATAAATTATGTCACATCTTGAATCCATCTCTGTTGCCATCATGTATAAATTATGTCACATATTGAATCCATCTCTGTTGCCATCATGTATAAATTATCTGTCACATCTTGAATCCATCTCTTGCCATCATGTATAAATTATCTGTCACATCTTGAATCCATCTCTGTTGTCATCATGTATAAATTATCTGTCACATCTTGAATCCATCTCTGTTGCCATCATGTATAAATTATGTCACATCTTGAATCCATCTCTGTTGCTATCATGTATAAATTATGTCACATCTTGAATCCATCTCTGTTGTCATCATGTATAAATTATGTCACATCTTGAATCCATCTCTGTTGTCATCATGTATAAATTATCTGTCACATCTTGAATCCATCTCTGTTGTCATCATGTATAAATTATGTCACATCTTGAATCCATTTCTGTTGCCATCATGTATAAATTATGTCACATCTTGAATCCATCTCTGTTGCTATCATGTATAAATTATGTCACATCTTGAATCCCTCTCTATTGTCATCATGTATAAATTATGTCACATCTTGAATCCATCTCTGTTGTCATCATGTATAAATTATGTCACATCTTGAATCCATCTCTGTTGCCATCATGTATAAATTATGTCACATCTTGAATCCATCTCTGTTGCTATCATGTATAAATTATGTCACATCTTGAATCCATCTCTGTTGTCATCATGTATAAATTATCTGTCACATCTTGAATCCATCTCTGTTGTCATCATGTATAAATTATGTCACATCTTGAATCCATTTCTGTTGCCATCATGTATAAATTATGTCACATCTTGAATCCATCTCTATTGCTATCATGTATAAATTATGTCACATCTTGAATCCATCTCTGTTGTCATCATGTATAAATTATGTCACATCTTGAATCCATCTCTGTTGTCATCATGTATAAATTATCTGTCACATCTTGAATCCATCTCTGTTGTCATCATGTATAAATTATGTCACATCTTGAATCCATTTCTGTTGCCATTATGTCACATCTTGAATCCATCTCTGTTGCCATCGTGTATAAATTATGTCACATCTTGAATCCATCTCTGTTGCCATCATGTATAAATTATCTGTCACATCTTGAATCCATCTCTGTTGTCATCATGTATAAATTATCTGTCACATCTTGAATCCATCTCTGTTGTCATCATGTATAAATTATTTGTCACATCTTGAATCCATCTCTGTTGTCATCATGTATAAATTATGTCACATCTTGAATCCATTTCTGTTGCCATCATGTATAAATTATGTCACATCTTGAATCCATCTCTGTTGCCATCATGTATAAATTATGTCACATCTTGAATCCATCTCTGTTGCCATCATGTATAAATTATGTCACATCTTGAATCCATCTCTGTTGTCATCATGTATAAATTATGTCACATCTTGAATCCATCTCTGTTGCCATCATGTATAAATTATGTCACATCTTGAATCCATCTCTGTTACCATCATGTATAAATTATGTCACATCTTGAATCCATCTCTGTTACCATCATGTATAAATTATGTCACATCTTGAATCTGTTGCCATCAAGTATAAATTATGTAACATCTTGAATTCATCTCTGTTGCCATCATGTATAAATTATGTCACATCTTGAATCCATCTCTGTTGCCATCATGTATAAATTATGTCACATCTTGAATCCATCTCTGTTGTCATCATGTATAAATTATGTCATATCTTGAATCCATCTCTGTTGCCATCATGTATAAATTATGTCACATCTTGAATCCATCTCTGTTGCCATCATGTATAAATTATGTCACATCTTAAATCCATCTCTGTTGCCATCATGTATAAATTATGTCACATCTTGAATCTGCTGCCATCATGTATAAATTATGTCACATCTTGAATCCATGTTGCCATTATGTATAAATTATGTCACATCTTGAATCCATCTCTGTTGCCATTATGTATAAATTATGTCACATCTTGAATCCATCTCTGTTGCCATCATGTATAAATTATGTCACACCTCAAATCCATCTGTGTAGTGGTCTTCTTATTCTCTGCCTCCTTGGTATATTTCCCTCCATAATTATCTTGTTTAGACGTTCATGTATTTATATATGTCCAAAACTCTAATAGTAAGTATATTACAAGTAATGTTTGACCAAAATACACATTACCAACAGTGTTTTATAAGTAATTTGTGACTGAAATCTCTGCAGATGTAGTATGTAATGCATTTTTGTTTATTTGTCTTTTGTTAGTGGTTTGTTGATTATACAGACATAAACCGAAAAAAATGGCAGATTCACAAAAGGAGACTGTCTTGATAACTGGTGGCGCAGGTTATATTGGCAGCCACACAGTGATTGCGCTGCTGGAGGATGGCTATAATGTTGTCGTCATTGACAACTTCTCTATTGGTTGTCCTGGTAAGTGGACGAGTAGAGAGTTTCTCTATTGGTCAGTTGATGTACTCTGTTTCATAATTATTTTATAGTCCATGCTATATGGTTTTGGTTATCGTTTGTCCACAGTCTTCTGTCATGTATGTTGCCAATCATTTCCACTGCAGATGTTTCTCTGAATCACTATGCGAGTTCTGTCTAATGTCATCTGTTTAGGTCTCCCCCGTCTTGCTTCTCCTCCACATTCAACATCTTCAGTCTAAGCCGGCCCTGTCTCACTTCCCCTCTAAACTTCTTCTTGTGACATTTTCCAGTTTGCCATTTCTCATCCATCTCAAGACTTGTGAGAACAATGCTGATTGTCTATTTCTGAAATGAATCATCAGTTTTCTTTGGGTGTAAGCGTCATGTCTGCCCACATGTTGACACAGGACCTGTTAGCCGATGTAAAATACTAGAGAAAACCTACTATTAAATCAGGTCTGTACTACTGGAGGTGTTTGACTGAACAAGTAATGTCAAGAAATTTAGGGCATTTGAAATGTAGTTTAGCGAAGAATGGGGGTGGGGGGGGCGTTTTCATGGCAAACGTAGAAACACAGAAGTCTTATACAAATTGCGACTGATAATACAATTTAACTGAAGCTTGTTGAGACTTCACTAGGAAGAACGAAATACCACAATGTAATATACAAGTAAATGTTGATCTAATATATGTGAAGCCTATACTTAAATCTCCTGTGGTAGTACCTACTTTGTGATGACCTTGTCCTGTTAACATATGTGGTAGGTTTCTTCGACTCTATTATCTGGCATGTTTCCTGTTTCTGAGATATAATTTACACATCCTATATTTAAATTGATAAGCAGACAAGCTGAAAAACATCTGTTGGCAGTCAGAATGTCGTTTATGAGGAAAATTCAATGAATATCATGGATGGAAGAAAAACAAACGAAAGTCCTACAAGAAATAAATGAAAACCATAAATGTGCTATAGGTATAAATAAGATTAAGGCAGTCTAGATTTTGTGGGCAGAAATAAACTAGAAAATATAGTGACAACAGGCAAATTTGATGGGAAAAGAGCAATGAGAAGGCAAAAAGATAAATACCTGGATGACTTGGCCACATGACATAGTCAGGACAGGAACGCAGACCTGATCCAAGACTGTTGTATGAAGTGGTGAGTCATGACTGCCGATGCTTATTGATTTGGCACATGATGATGATTATAATGTTCATAGCAACAGTAAACTGTATGCTAGTCTGATATGGTATAATGGCAATAATTTGTCTTAGTATGCAGTGAAACCACAGCTGCGTGAGATTCGACAGCGGATCGCGTAGCATTGGTTACTTACGGAGGTATGTGAGCCGGTCGTTCAGAAAGCAATGGCAAACTACTGAACGTAAAACTGCCAAGACATCGACAGCAGCTGAAAAAATGCAATGTCCTGTAAATGACATGCGAACAAAAAAATGCAGTGAAACTGGGAAAAAATATCACATTACAATCCTTTGATTTGTAAATAAAGTGCTGCAACAAAATAAAGAAGGCAGAAGGAAATTATTACAACCACTACACCGGTCATTTGGACTAAAATGTTGACTTTTTATCCTCGACCTGGAGACATAAAGTACAAAGATCAGTCAAGTGCACTAGAAAAATTAGCATGTGTATGGACTATGCTTGATTTAAAACATAACGAACGCAAAAAAAAAAAAAGCGAAAGAAACATTAAATTGCTGCACATTCAGAAGGAAATATTACAGTAAACTTGAATGACACGAGACAGAATATGTTACAAAAAAAAAGAAGATGGATGTGCAGTATAGAACAATCAACATGTGGTGTACTTTATAAACTATAGCAGTATGATTTGTTATAGAGAGCAGTAGAAAATTATTGACTGCAGCAATGGCCTTGTGAGCTGAAGAAGAAGAGTGTAGCAAGCTGAAATACGGACAGTGACAAAATATTGAAAAACCATGTTAGGATTATTGAAGTCTAGAAAGTGTAAATTCAGACAGTAAATGGCAGGATGAGGTCAGATGCTTTGGCTGAAAGATTAAAACATCACAGCTCTGATGAAGAAAAAGAACATTGAAGGAAAAGTAAGCAAACTGATAACAGAGTAAAGAAATCCCCTGAAAGATAACTGTTGTAGAGATCTGAAGAAGTAGATTAACATGTACTATATAGAGAAACACTACACTAGGAGGACCAGTATGTATGTGTATGCAGCTTTTTAAGGATCTAACACACAGTCCAAAGAGAGATGGGTGCAGGATGTGGCGGATGATCTCCAGATGGGTGTATCAGATGCTGGACATCTTGCTTATGATCGAGAAGTTTTCCGGAAGGTTGTTATGGGAGCGAGGTTCTGCAAAGGACATGCTACTGAATGAATGAATTACAGTTATATTTTTAAAAAACTACAAAAAAGTCACTTAACTGTTAAAGCGGGGATCCTCGAGGTGTCTAAATCCTAGGACACAAAAATATTTGTGTGCCGCAAGCCCCTGTAGGTCTTCTGACAGAAAGTCACATGGTGAAGAAGGGGTAGAAAAATAGATATAGAGAAACGCTACATAAGCAGGACCTATTTGTATGTTTACAGACCTAAAAGGATTTAGACACACATGTACTATATAGAGGAACACTACACAAGCAGGATTTTATGTTTGTGCATGCAGATTTGTAGGGGTGTGAAGCGATAGACATACGAGGGCGAGTCAATAAGTAAGTCTCACAGTTCTGTGGGATGGCACGTAAATGTAGTTTGTGTTTTCTACAGGTGTCATTAGGTGACAGTAACATCGAACTTTATATTCCCGTTCGTCAAGTGACGCTAGGTGTCTCATGCACATTTGCAGCGCATAAACAAAATGGCGACTACTTACGGAGTGTACAACCAAAGAGCAATGTGCTGTTGTGTGTTGTTTTTTTTGTGTATGGGAAAAAGGACTGCCTGCAATGGACATTCATAAGGAAATGCTTCCTGTTTATGCTGACAAATGTTTGTCCCATAAAGCGGTGCATAGCTTAATGATGCAATTCGAAGAAAACTTCCAGGACTGCTGACTAGAAGAGTGTTGCTTCTTCATGACAATGCCTGACCACATACGGCTCGATTAACTCAGGAGAAAATTAACCAACTAAGGTGGGAAGTTCTGGAACATCCACCTTACAGCCCCGACTTAGCCCCTAGCCAGTACCACCTTTTTTGGTCCACTGAAAATCCACGTTGCGAATCCATTTCGTGAATGACGCCGATGTTGAATGTGAAGCGAAAACGTGGTTTAGAAAACAGAGCAAAAAGTTCTATGCATCCGGTCGGGGAGGACTGATAAAACAATGGGATAAGTGCATCAGTGTTGGTGGAAATTATGTTGAGAAATAAAGGGACAATGTATGTATAAAAATAAATTGGTTTCAAGTTATCATATTTAGTTATTTTTCTACAGCCATTTGTGACTTCCCCTCGTTCATGTACCATATAGAGGAACACTACATAAGCAGGACCTATTTGTATGTGTATGCAGGTCTGTAGGGATCTAGATATACATGTACCACATAGAGAAACACCACACACGTAAACATGAATGTACTACATTAACACTACGCAAGCAGGACATTTGTGTATGTGTATATAGATCTATAGTTGTATAGATGTACAAGTACTAGTAGAGAAACACTGTACAAGCAAGACCCTTGTGTACGTTTTTGCAGATCTGTAGGGATCTAGAAATGTACTGTGTAGAGAAACACTACACAAGGAGAACCTCTGCATGTGTATGCAGATGGATCAGCAATCAGCCAACTATGGAGGTGAAGAAAGCCCAATGAATCTAACAATCTGTGCATAGAAAACCCAGTTAGTGACCTTGTGGAAACAAGTAATTTCAGAACAGAGGCATATTTTTTTTAAATTTCTGCAGATATTAATTCTCTGAAATATATTTTCAGAAAGCATAAAGCGCATTGAGGCATTGAGAGGAACATCCATTCCATGTTACGATGTTGACCTGTGTAATAAGAGTGCCCTTCTGGATGTTTTCAGCAAGGTAAATTATGTTTGTTGAAACATAAAACACTGATACATTATGCCCCACATTATTATTGTTAGCTTGCAGTGCCATGGAGACATGGTCATCAAAGTTTGTAACATTTTCAGTTTATTCATTGTTGATTGTTGTTTTTGGATGAAATGTCAGTGAGTATTTATTTTTTTTAAATTTTAATGTTAAAATAGGTTTTAATTTTCACTGCATCTTTTGACAGTAGGCTTATCTGTTTGATTCCCTTATGCTATACTCTCATCAGTTAAATAAAACTGCAGTCATATTATCATACATTGAACACAGTAAGTAGTTGTTTTTTTACTCAAGATGGCGATCTATGCCTATAGAAGAAGATGCAAATGTCACCAAAATGCATGGTGGGCATAGAAATGAGTGAAGTATATTCTAAACAAAGTCATAAATGCTCATTGTTTTAACATATATTGAGACCAAATAGGCCATTTCCCATTAAATATGAATAGAACGATCATAGAGCATATTACGTAATAAGAAAGAAAACAGGATACAAGATTAGAGCAAAATGTATAGGTCAGAAACAAACTATGTAAAGGTGATAATGGATAAGAAAAAGAATATAGTATCTTAACGATAAAAATATGTATCATTAATGCTAGTGTTTAGATTTAATGCTAGTGTTTAAATGCTAAATGTTATATAAAATGATCTATAATCTACATACATATCTCCGCAGCATCCAGAAATCTCAGTTGTCATCCACTTTGCAGCTCTGAAGGCAGTAGGAGAATCTCTAGAGAAGCCACTTGAGTACTACACTGTGAATGTTGTGGGTGCGATTAACTTGATAAAGGTAAATTTGTCGACATTTTGAAACACACACTGGTTTGTAAGTTAGTTGAAAGGTTAAAACTAAAGGTAAAGTTGTAAGTTAAGTGGGAAGGTACAAAAAAATAGTTAAAGTTGTAAGTTAGTTGGAAGGTTAGGGGGAAAAAAAGTTATTTGTAAGTTAGTTTGAAGGGTAGACAAAAAGTTAAAGTTGTAAGTTAGTTGAAAGGTTACAAAAAATAGTTGTAAGTTTGTTGGAAGGCTAGAACAAAAGGTAAAGTTGTAAGTTAGTTGGAAGGTTGGAACAAAAGGTACAGTTGTAAGTTAGTTGAATGATTAGAAAAGTTAGTTGGAAGATTAGAAAAAAAATTATTTGTAAGCTAGTTGGGAGGTTAGACAAAAAGTTGGAAGGTTAGAACAAAAGGTAAAGGCCAGAGGATTGACATCATTGCACCAGGTTTTATCCCAACCAGTTGGGTTTCTCTCAGCAGAAGGGCAAGATGCCTGCTGAAAGCATCACATAAAGCATGAATTCCGTAGCTTCAGCCTTAACCCCCAGAGGCATCTCTGGAAAATTTGCAGACATGTCTGAGTGATACAGTTCAAAAATTAACCGATGACCTTCAAAGCGAGAGGCAGGCAGTTTGACCACATCACCATGGAGACCTCAAGTTGTACGTTTGTTGACACTTTAAAACGTGTTTTTAAGTTTGTTGACACTTTAAAACATGTTTTGTAAGTTTATTGACAATTTAAAACATGTGTTGTAAGTTTGTTGACACTTTAAAATTTGTGTTGTAGGTTTGTTGACACTTTAAAACATGTGTTGTAAGTTTATTGACACTTTAAAACTTGTGTTGTAGGTTTGTTGACACTTTAAAACATGTGTTGTCAGTTTGTTGACACTTTAAAACATGTGCTGTAAGTTAGGTAATAACTTTTAAAGATGTGTTGTAAGATTGTTGACAATTTAAAACAAGTGTTGTAAGTTTGTTGACAGTTTAAAACACATGTTGTAAGTTTGTTGACAGTTTAAAACACATGTTGTAAGTTTGTTGACATTTTAAAATGTATGTTTTAAGTTAGTTGACACTTTAAGATGTGTGTTTGTAAGTCAGTTGATCTTTTTAAATGTCAGTTTGTTAAGTTAGTTGGCACCATTTAAAACATAAGTTTGTTAAGTTAGTTGACACCATTTGCAACATATAAGTTTAAATTAGCAAACACCATTTACATTTTTGTAAGTTAGTTGAATCGTGTTAAATCATGTTTGTAAGTTAACTGACCCACTTTTAAAACATGTGATTAACTGAATCACTTTAAAACGTGTGAAAAATCATGTTATAATTTTCATGACAAGATATGACAATGACATGCTTTTGTTCTGTGATTAATTTTGTTTTGTTAATTGTACAATCTGTCATTCACTCTTCTCTTTTACTTACAGGCCATGTGTGAGAATGGAGTGACGAGCATTATTTTCTCCAGCTCAGCGACAGTTTATGGTGATCCAGTCTACTTGCCCATGGATGAGAAACATCCTGTTGGAAATTGTACAAGTCCCTATGCAAGATCCAAGCATATGGCGGAGGATATATTGTCCGATATGTGTAGAAAACCGGAATCGGTAGGAATAAATTCAGTAACTTTACCTACACTGTTTTTTAATTTATATGTGTTGTCAGAAACCGTCCTGTCTACTGTGTTCTGTCAAAATCAAATTACAGTCTTGTTTTAATGCATGTAGCCATACATAGGTACCCAACTTTGCTTTAATTTTGGGAAGAGAATCGCTGCGAAAAAGGGAATTGGCTGTCACACCTCAGTAAAAATTGCTATTGGTCTATAATAGAATTGTTAATATAGTTTACATTTCCACAGCTTTGCCATGTTTATCCAAGTTTTATTTAAGTGTATAACCATATATTACTCTAAAGACGAGATACTTTTCTTATTTCCATCTGTCCCTGACAGCTATTACATGAACCCAGTTTATTAAAATTGTTAGTTTAAACATTTCTACCTCATCATATTATTATAATTCTTTAATTCTTTTAATCCTTGGAATAAAAAGAGTGAAAGTAATTACAGTTTGAGTCAGTAAATATTAAAGATGTCAGTAATCAACTTAAGGTTGCTCTCAAACCTGAGAATTCGACCTCAAATGTTGCCACTTTGTCCAAAAGTGCTCTCTACCATCCCCATGTTAGATACTTGCTGCAAATGAATAGCTTATTTTTTATGGAGTCCACAGCTGCATTCATCTGTAGCTCCTGTATTCATCAGTAACTCCTGCATTCATCAGTAACTCTTGCATTCATCAGTAGCTCCCATCATTAGATTATTGAACAGATAATGTCTCAGCTTATGTTTCATGACGAGCATGCAGAATATATCCTGCTCACTTCTATGCAGTTGGTCATATGCATCATCTCTGCTTTCCACTTGTGCTGTTTTTTTTTTTTTTTATAAATTGTATCTTCATCATAAATTATTTACTATTTAGATGGGTTCCAGCTTATTTTTTTTGGTTGCAATTTTTCAAAGTTGTTTTGAAATTTTGCATTGTAAGTGTTCTTCTTCTTCTTCTTCGTTCATCCGGATTTTTTTTTCCGGACGTGATTGCGTTGTGCCTGTTTACAGCAGAGCTGCGTTCTTGCGCCGTTAGGCCGACACATCCGACTTCTGCGGGCATTTGTTGACCGGGTTAACCTTCCCGGGGGGTTTCTTAGGACGTTAGACTCTCACTGTTGTGATGTTATCTCCCATCCCAGCTGGCCCATATAGAACAGCCAAAGGCATCCTGGTCAGCCCTCAAGGGAAGGCAGGGGCAGACCATGGGCATTCCCCGCCATCCAAGGAGGCTTCCATAATTGCAGAGCCAACACACAGCGCTCTGGTACTGGGCTCACCCAAGGAATCGTCACGTCCTGCACATGGCTGCTTAGCCTCACTTCCGTATATTGGGCCTTCCGTTCACCATAGGCTGTTCTTTCAGAAGCCAGAAGAATGCAGTGTGCAGATGACATCCACACAGTGAGCTTTCGATTCGGACTTTCCACGTAATGGATTTGCTATCCAAGCAATATTCCATTTTGTGCCACTAGGACACTTTTTCCACCTTTTATGAAGCCCACACAGTGAGCTTTCGATTCGGACTTTCCACATAATGGATTTGCTATCCAAGCAATATTCCATTTCATGCCTCTGGGAGGCTTGTGTAACCGACATGCCTGTGGTATGAAGTGTGGCAGTCTAAATACTTCTTCATGTACATTTAAATGTTAACCTGAATACAGTTAAAGTAAGCTGCAGTCGACTTGAGCTTGTTGATATCTCCATAGAGCTTGTCCTCGAATGAAGCAGGTGTGGGCCAAAATATATTTCTCTGTTCTGCATATATTGGGCACTCTTGCAGCAAATGTTTAGCTGTCATTTTACCAGTTCCACAATTACATTCATCTGTATCTCCTATCTTTAGTTTGTTGAACAAGTGGTATTTCAGCCTGTTATGTCCTGTGCGGAGTCTGAAGATTGCTACTTGTTCTCTTCGGTCGAGTTTGTAATATGCATCATCCTTCTGGTGGCCTGGATGCTCTGATTCCCATTTGGTTCTATAAGTGCTTTTTATCAACCTCTTTGCCTCATTATAGGTTATGTCTATGTCAGGCTGTGGTAGTCGTCCGCCCTCTTTTGCCAGTCTGTCAGCCTCTTCATTTCCAGGTATACTGCAATGTGATGGGATCCACTGTATTATAACTTTTTTGGATTTCTGGCATAGACCATGGAGTGCTGCTCTTAGGTCAGCTAGTTCTGTGCTGTTTTTGCTCTTCAGTATTGAGACAGCTGACTTTGCATCTGTGAAGATAGCTATTTGCGTCTCTTTATTTTCCTCCTTCAAGAGCATTTCTGCTGCAGTTTTCAGAGCCTCTACCTCCGCTTTGAAGTTACTTGAGAACTTTCCAGTTGCCACTGAATGTGTTTTTTTCACTCCATTTTTTAAATTTAGGAGAATTCCTCCTCCTCCATTCTCTACTGAATTTTTGGCTGATCCATCTGTATATGCATGGGTCCAATTGCTGCTTGGGTAATGTTCTTTTACGTAGTTTAGGGTTATTTCTCTTCTTTCGGTTTCATGCTGAGTGTTCTTTTTCTCAATACCAGGAATGTTTTCTATCATCTCAGGCAGTTGCTGCTGTCTCCAAGCTGGGAACTTGTCTGCATTGTAAATGGGTTTGACTGTTGATATGTTAAGTATGGGATCTGCCCTAATCTTTCGTTTTGCAGTTTCTACAAAGTTGCTACGCTTCAGTCTTCCCTTTCCAAAACCACTAAACCTTTTATACATAGGGTGGTCTGTCAATCTTCTAAATTTTTCAGCTTGTTGCTGGGCTCTGCTATCTCTTCTATCCTGCATTGGTTGTAAACAAGTGATCTTTTCTAATTCATTAATAGGCGTTGTCTTCAGGCTTCCAGTTATGATTCGCATTCCTTGATTTTCGACTCTACTTATTTTGTTAAAGTTTGACTTAGCTGCTGTTGCCCAAGCTGCAATGCCATATTCCAGTACTGGCCTCACCCGTCCAGTATATAACTTCTTGAGAACTTTCTCATCTGCTCCCCACGTTGTACCAGCAAGCTTTTTCATGATTGCCATTCTTTGCCTTGCTCTTGTTCGATTTTTCTCAACCTGTGTCTTCCATGTCAGGCGACGATCAAAGGTGACTCCTAGATAGTTTGGATTTTCTTCATGGCGCATTATTTTTCCATTCAATACCAGCTTAGGTTGCTGAGTTTTAGTTGAGAGGGAGAACACTGTGCATGTTGTTTTCTCCTCACTTATCTTCGCTAGCCATGATTTTGACCAGTCCTCTAGCGCTAATAGGGCTTGCTGTATTCTGCTGTTAGCTGTACTAATATATTTTCAGATGTCCATATGGCTAGGTCATCTGCAAAGGATGATGTGTGTACTCTGGCTGGAAAATTTTCCGTGATGTCGTTTATATATGCTAGGAATAATGTTGGTGAAAGAACTCCTCCTTGGGGGACACCTTGCTCCAATAGCATCATTTTGCTGGTTTGTCCTTGTACTTTTGTCCTGGCAGTTCTGTTCTCAAGGTAGTGGCTGATCCATTTGTACATTTTCCCACAAACATGCATTTTTTGCAGTTTTACTTTCAGTCCTTCCTTCCATACTTTATCAAATGCTTTTTCTAAATCTATCCAGACCGCTAGTGTGTGCTTTTTCTCTTGGAAGGCATCCTCTATTTCCTGAGCTATATAGGTTATTTGATCTTCAGTGGATCTGTACTTTCTGAATCCTGCTTGGTGAGGTGTTAAGAGTTGGTTTTCTTCCAGATGCCATGTTAGCCTGCCATTGATAACGCGTTCCATTAATTTTCCTACACAGCTAAGAAGACTGATAGGTCGATAGCCATTAGGTTCTTCCAGGTCTTTTCCTTTCTTTGGGACTGGTATTAGTATAGCTTCCTTCCATGCCTGTGGGACTATTCCCCTCTTCCAGCTGTAATTTAGGACTGCTAGTAGTTTCTTTTTTGCCTTAGTGCCTAGTCCTATTAGCATTTCATTTGTGATTCCATCCTTTCCTGGTGATGTCTTCTTTTTTAGGGTATTCATTGCCTGTTCCATTTCTTCCATTGTTAGATTTGCCATCATATATTCTGCTGCTGTCTCTGTATATCTATGATGTATCTGTTTATCTTTGATTGCTTTCTTCTGCTCGGCTGTAATATCAATGTGGTTTGCACTGGCATAGTGTTCCATTAGTGCATTTGCAGCCTTTTTTCCTGTAAGCAAGGCATTTCCTTGTTTAATTGTTATTTGTTTGTTTCTAGGTCCTTCATTGTTCATGGCTTTCACTAGTTTCCATAGTTTGTTTCCATCCCTGTCAAAATTCAGGTTTTCTGTTTTTTTCCTCCAACAATCTCTTGTTGTTTGATTTACTGTTCTTTTATATTTTGCTGAGATGGCTTTGAGAGAGATGTTCGCTTCAGTTGTTTGTTCTCTCTCTGCGGTCTTCCTAGCATCTTCAACTTTGTCCTCCAAAATTTGTAGTTCTTCAGTCCAGTATGGTTTGTAATTTTTCCTCGCTCCTCTTGGAATAGACTCAGTGGCCGCCTGTATTATTGCTCTGTTTAGACTTTCCACCATTTGCTTCATGTTGCCATATCGTGTATTTATGTTTTCACAATATTTGTCTGTTAGTATGGCAAATCTGTCCCAATCTGCTCGTTTGTAATTCCAACGGGGCAAAGGCTTTTGCTCCTGTGGGACATACTCCATATTTATTACAAGCTTGATTGGTCTGTGGTCACTACCTGCTAATTGGTCAAGCACATGGCGATCGATTTTGTGGAGGATGTCTCCTGTGCAGAAAGCTAAGTCTGGAGTAGAAGTGGTAATCCATCTTCTGGAGTAGAAGCTCGGTGTGTCATCCGCTTTGTTGAGTAGATGGAGATTTGAGTCTATTTCCCAGTCCTCCACTTCATCTCCTCTTTTGTCAGTATCTGGGTATCCCCATCTTTCTGAACGGCTATTAAAGTCTCCGACAACAATGCAATTTGTGTCAGTTATTTCCATGTTTGAGAGTGTAAGATCCTTATCTGCCGGGCTATACAGATTGTAAATTCTTATTTTCACGTCCTTTATCATTATATCAACACCTATAATTTCCGTTTGGTTGTCAGAGATCACAGATACTTCGCTGCAAGGTATTGTATTTCGTGTAAGTATTACAACTCCTCCTTTGTGTCCTTCGCGGTCGAAACGTGTGGCCTGATATCCCTCGACTGAAAATGTGCGATTGGCGTTGAGGTGTGTCTCTTGAATGCATGCCACATCTATTCTATCTTTATGAAGATGCTGTGTTAGGGAGGCTTTCTTGTTATAAACTCCTTCTGCATTCCATTGTAGTATGTTGAGTGTCCGGGGTGTTTGGTCAATAGTTCTTAACCTACTCCTCTGTGCCTTGACTCCACAGCACAGGGGAAGGTGACCACCAGTAGTCATGGGTGGACCCCCTCAAGGCAGGGGGCCCGGCACTATCACCGCCTGATGGGACTTCACGGGATTAGCACCATAACGATTAATTTTCATCTGTGGCATCATGAAATGATAAAGTTACGTTGCACTTCTTTGTCAAGCCTGTGGCTCAGTACATCCGATTTCGACAAGCATTTGTTCGGGATGCTTTCCCTAGCCTTTGACTGTCCCCAGTCTACCTACAAGGCAGCAGGTTTGTACGTCGCTTCGTCTGGTCCCTCTCCCTTGACCTGTCCGACATGGGTGACCCTACCAGTAGCTGTGCTACCGTCGGCATAGCTCTTGGGGTCATTGGAACGCTCAAGCCCCTCTACCTCGTCAAGGTGGACGCACGGCAGAGGGGGTAAGTGTTCATAGTAGGAAACTTATAAGGCACTTGATAGGTTCTATCTATACATAGTCTTTATTAAACTAATGTCTTTATTTTGGATTTTACAGTAGACTATTTCTTGTTTACTAACTCAGTGTAGGTAAACGTATATGCATTCTACTTGACATGTACGTTATCATTGTTGCGTGAAGTGAAATGATGTGGGCATTCATGTTTCTTGTGTGAGATCTTGGTCCTTGGTGTTCTGGATCAGCTCTGTTGATGACATTCCTCAGTGCCACCATTGAGGCCATCCAGGATAATTTCTCTTGATCTCTTCTAATGCTGATCTAGATAAAAATAAAATGTCTTATTCATGCAGATTCTGCACTCTGAATTGTAATCCTAATTCAGTTGAAATATTTTACAGCTCAGTTACAAAATTGTGTGGTTGTAAGAAATATATCCATTATTTTTTGTATAAATTAGTTTAAAGAGAAATGTACACATCACTCCTGCTGTGAGTAAGCTGTTGTTGGTTGGTATCTTTCACAGAAGAAAATATTTGTATTACAACATTTAATACAATTAGTGCACTCACTGTCAACCCATTGCTCCTGGGTTTAGTCTCTAGCAGTGGCCGAATTTCGTTTAATCCATTAAAATGCTGATGCTACTTAGCCTCATAAAATAGTGCAGTATCATTGAAGGAATTTCTTGGGAAAGAAGTGCAGTGAGGAAGTGAAGCTGACCAATCCACCTTGTTACACAGTGACAGTGAGATATGTAAAAGATCTAATGCTTCAGACCCCTACAGTAGTATCTAGCATGTAATTATTTGTACATCGTAGTCAGATAAAGCACATGTGAGACCAGATGGTGACAACTACTTTGTGCTGGGAGTAAACAAGAAAACACTTTCAAAATCTTATGAGGGAGACCAGCATATATGGATTATTTGAGAGTGCTATTAAATTGGTTCTGCTTTTAAAAAAATGTAAAAAAGAGTGGAATTAATTAACTCTTATATAACATGAGGATTTAATGAGGAATTTTACTGAGTTGTAATTTATTTTTACAAATGAAGGGTTAACTATTTGCATTGTTTTAATACTTATTTTTCTTCTGCGTTCATCCGAAGTTTTTTCGGACGTGATTGTTTTGTGCCTGTTTACAGCAGAGCTGCGTTCTTGCGACGTTAGGCCGACACATCCAACTTCTGCGGGCATTTGTTTACCTAGTTAATCTTCCCGGGGGGTTTCTTAGCATGTTTGACTCTCACTATTGTGGTATTATCCCCCATCCCAGCTGGCCCATTTAGAACAGCCGAAGACGTAACAGTCAGCCCTCAAGGGAAGGCAGGGGCAGACCATAAGCATTCCCCGCCATCTAAGGAGGTTTCCACAATTGCAGAGCCGATGCATAGCGCTATGATACTGGGCTCATCCAAGGAATCCTCACATCCTGCACATGGCTGCTTATATGTACAGCAAAAATCAAGTAAAACAGAGTGAAGTATCAGTTATCCTATCTAGAACACTTGGAATTATCGGCCGTAAATACTATCCTCCTGGTCTTTAAGTGTTATTATTAATATTTTTTATGTATCGGTAAAGGTGATTAAGATGAACAATGTAAATAAAATGAGACAGGAATTGCTTATATAAAAGTGAAATTAGCTGTCCTAATGGAAATGCTGTTTTGTACAGGAATGGAGTGCTGTGGTGCTGCGTTACTTCAATCCTGTTGGAGCTCACAGTTCTGGCATGATAGGTGAGGATCCTCAAGGTATCCCTAACAACTTGACACCATATGTGTCTCAGGTGGCTATTGGGAAGAGATCAGAGCTGATGGTATTTGGAGATGACTACAACACCCACGATGGAACGGGTAAATATATAACAATAATTCAAGCATTTACCCATGTCACATGATCTCAGTAGTACATATTTGAAGATATAAGCTATCTATCTATTGTCTATCCATGATGGTTTGTGGGTCATTTTTGCTGTAGGGGTAGATGTTTTCAATCTAATGCCAAATTTGTTGCCAGGGCTTTGTTAAACTTGCTTGTGTAGTAACCCTTGGAAGAATCTATCCATCTAAGTTGTGGTCTTTCTCTAGCTTTGTAGCCTGTTTCTTTGATTTTCAGTGCAAAGTTGTGTTTCTCTGTGGACTTCATTCTCACAAGATGTCCCTTATACTTTATATCTCTCTGTACATTCAACTTAATAACAATTATTTATGTTTAGATACTTTTAATACTGGAATTCTTTTATTCCCCATCTCCTTTTTTAATGTGGTATGTACCTGTGACATAAAGTTAAACTTCTTCTTCTTTCGTTCACTTTAAATATGTCTATAACTGCAATGTTGATAAAGTTAAACATTATTACCCTAAATTTGTAACTTGAAAATGTGTATCACTTTAAACAGATAATTTGCCTTTCCTGTTTCTTATTTATTTATGAAACTTGCAACATTGAAATTAAAATGCGTCATTATACTTTTAGATCTATAGTAATAGTGTGGTTATTATTCTTTAATTAGATTTATTAAGTCAGTGGTAAGAATGTGTATAAAACTACAATTACCTGGCACATAACCCTTGGTGAAACCTCGATTCAAGAAGTGGAGTCATCTGCCTTTTTGGGAAGCAATTTAAACAAAATATGGAACAAATATATTTTATAATAATACAAGAGGCAAGAGGAAGTTTATAATAGTACTAGACAATTTGTGGAAGTCAAAGGAATTTAACTTGGCATTAGATTTATAATTTTTAACTTTTTAAATCTGTACTACTGCATGGATCAGCAACACGGAGAACTAACATAATTTATATTAACTACAAACATTCACTTACTTATTGGTGCATGTACATAATAGTGGGAACAAAATGATATGACAGAATCGCCAATGTAGAGCTCATGGAGAGACTAAACAAATTACTGTGAACCAAGAGGTGAGGAGGAGGCACTGGATAGGACATACACTAAGATAACCTGAGGACAATATAACTACACACTCTTTTGTCTAGAACCAGTCCTAACATTCCATTTTGCTAATTTTAATGTCTCTGTCCTTGTCTTGCAGTTAGGCGAATCATAATTAACTAGGCACTTTTAATGTAGGTAGCTTGTTGTTGCTTTCCTTCATGGCAGTGACCATACTGGCTGGGTGATATATATAAAAACAAATACAATAAACAAAGCTAAAATACATCAGTGTGATAGAATGTTGATTTGTGGAAGGCTGGATGTTTCAATAAAATCTGTCACAGATATATCAGTAATTTATAAGTTAGTTGCATATCCTATACAGGACGTTGCGGTCAACACCAGCATTTAAATTATAAGTATTTTATACCTGTAATAGCATACACAGTTCATGGTTGATTGTGAATCCTCTGGAAGACTTGAATGTCAACTCTCAAGTCTGAAGCATTGGTGCTCAGGTTGTCTTAGCCCTGATATGAACTTGCATCTATCAGAGTAAGGTTGCTGTAACGACTGTCCTCCCAGCCTGTACCAAAGCATCACTTCCACTGGGACTGCTGCAGAGCTTTCCTTTCCCTCTCCAAATCAGTAACTTTCCCACACCAGTGGGGTGTGCAAGACTAGTACAGGAACTTCACATCTGTGGGGAGAATTATTAGGGTGTAACCCAGTCGTGATTCATCACAGCACATACGGATTGGCTATTACTAGGTCTAAGCTGGTAGTGTTTTATTCACAGGTTTTAGGTATTTAATTGTCAACAGACTCCAATCAGAGGGAGAATAATATACATAACAATCTTAACTTTTTCCCCCCAATTTTTTCTAGGAGTCCGAGATTATATCCACATTACCGATCTAGCTAAAGGTCATATAGCTGCAATGTCGAAGGTTAAGGATTCCACTGGATTTAAGGTAACCTTCATAGTTTTTGTGTTTTGTTTTGTTTCATCTTGTTTGTATCTGTTTCATATTGTTTATTGTTTTACCTTTCCTGTTCATTGGTGAAGGCTTTGGTCTAAAAATTCACCTCTATCTGTGTTGTTTTTTACCTTTTTAGCCTTTATTTGTACTTGGACATTTAAATTTCAATCATATTTAACTTTCTCTTTTACCAATTCAAGGACAATGGGTAACATCCAAACTAAGTTAGAAATTAGAATTGTTGGCCAATTTTACTGGGCCTTATTTGCTTCCCAGTCACAGGAAAAAAAAAATAGATAGTAATTATATGGGCTAAAGACAGACGTTTAGAATGCTGGAATGATCTTTTCTGTCGTAATAATTTATTTCATGGGCAACAGTATGCATGGAGCAGAGATTTTTGATCATGCTGGACAATGAATTGGTTCTGTTTATAATCAACTGTAGACTAAGTACAATCACATTAACAGACTCCCATTGAGAATGACTGGATGGCATTCAATATGAATGCACGAGAATCATCTTGGAATATACAAAGGATTATCCCTGTTGGGATAATGAGGTACACGCTAACACATTTTGGGAGTCTCAAAGAGTTACCAAATATAGCAGCATACATCCCAAAAAACCAAATTTCTTGTGTTAATTTTACAAGAACAGCAGCTAATGACAAGAATGAGGGGGGGGGGGGGGGGATGGGATGGGGGTACATTCTGGAACTTCTGTTAATAAGGTGCAAGCATACACTTGTCCTGTGGTTGTGTTGGTGTAATGGTTGCGACACTGTGCTACCAATGGCATGAGTGCAGTCAGACAACAGGTTGTGACAGTTATTGTGCTCCCCATGGGGGGAAATCCTGGCACAGATTCCTCCATGCGTACAGCATGACATGTGATGGTCCTTCACATACCCACTGCAGGCTCCTGGACTTGTTTATGTTTATTTTATTATACAATAGTCCAAACCAAAAGGTCAAATTGACCAAAAATGGCTGAAATGTAACCTCTATAATTCATTAATTGGAAATTAACATTCTGTTTACTATATTCAATTAACTATAAGAATTCCTGCTGTTAAACTTCCTGTGTGCTGATGGCAGGGTAATAGGTATCATTCCCAACACCAGTCAGGTAGACTTAAACGTTGACGTCTCATTCAGAAAACTATGGCAAACTTCTGAACGTAAAATTGCCTAGTCAATCAATCCTGGGGTTGATTGCAACATCCTGAGAAGGACATGCAGCATTTAAAAGTCTAAATGAAGACCCCATATGTGTGTAACTGCTGACAGACACCATCCTTTACGTAGAAATATGGAAGGAGTTAAGAAGTATACATGGAAGGTCATGGATAACACAAGCTGAGACTACTCCTGAAAGGGTTACTGTAGTAGCACATACCCAATGGGCAGAATGGATAAATAGTGGCACTCATTTGCTCGCTTGGAGAAGAATGCTTTCAGGCCCTGTTCAAACATCAATCTGTCGGTTAGTTATAATTAGGGTCATTATGGTGTTTCTTTTCTACTTGTGGAAATAGAGCTGCGTGTCTTGCTTCCTGGTTTCTATGCATTTCTGGCTTGATGTTGATTTAATCTTTGTTGCCGTACTCATGTCTGGTGAGGTTTGCACATTTGTAAGGCCTGGTGTTGTTAGGTTCCCACTCCATCTCATGGTGTTCTTTTTTTCAGATAGTGATACATCGGCTCCTTCTATCTCTCATGTGGCTTGTTATGTTGTCTAATCTTTGTGGTCTGTCACTTCTTTCAAATCTTGTGTCCAGGACAGGACTCTCAATCTTGATGGAGTGTAGTTTCTTCTCCTGGTCACCACACATTCTTAGTTGCTTTCGTTTTTTTTTTTCATTCTTGGTGTTTTTCTTGAGTGCCAGGAGCAGAAACAACTGTTATCTGACAGGTGATCAGCACACTAGCAAGAGAGCAACGAGAGTGATGTGATGATGGTGTGGACCAGGAAATGAAACATGATACATTCACATGCTGAGGTTGAGGATGCAGTAGTGCACGCTGATGAATCTGTGCTGCGGGCCAATAATCTATATTTCACATACACAATTATTATTGTCTCTTACTCTTTGTCTCCACATCGGAAAGTTTAGAATGGACTGCAATGGCTGCCACTTGGAGAGCCTAAAACGTTTTGGCAACTTGTGTGGATCTATTATTTGGGTCATGTACGGGTATGTGGGTGTAAGGGTGTGTGGGTGTAAGGGTGTGTGGGTGTATGGGTGTGCTGAAGCGAGAGAGCTGATGTTAGCTCTCAAGAGCTCTTTCATTGGGTCATTGAAAATTAACTAGGGGGATATATTGTGCTCGCTTGGTGCATCATGACACATCTCTTGATGAAAAAGAAAAGATTGGTAAAATCAGTCAGAAAGCCACCAACATCAGCTCATGCTGATTACCACCTTATGGAAAGACCAGAATAAATCATTATTCTGCGCCTCAGAACAGGACACAATAGACTATGCAACCACATGTATACAAAATTCAAGATGGTGAATCAGCCATGTGCGCATGTGTTTTGGCTCTGCAGACAGCAGATCACATACTCCAAGGCTGCCCAAAATGCAACATATCTAGGCAAACCTTCTGGCATAGAGAAACAACAGTGGAAGATCAACTCTATGGACCACTGACTGAATTTTAAAAAAGACAGTTAAGTTAATACAAGAGACAACATTGCGTTTATAGACAAATTTGTAGGTCAGCATGGCATGGTGCTAATGTCGAGGTAAAGGGTTCAAGCCATACACCGGACAGTTGGACTAAAATATTGTCCTATCGTCCTTAACTTTGGGACATAAATTACAAGTACCCCTGAAGTCAGAGTGGGTTCACCTCATGGCGAGGGACACTGTTAATAGGGAAAGCTAACCCACATGCAAAATTCAGTTCAGAACTACTAAAAGTAATGTGCATGAGCTACGCTTGAGTTAAAAAATGAGCGAGCGCAAAAGAAAGCAAACATGATAAATTTAAAGGGAATGAAAGAAGAGGAGGAAGAAGTGCCTGTTAGAGTTGGTTTATATAGTTTAAAGGTTAAAGGCAAGGAGATCATCTTCATTGCACTAGATTTTGCCACATTTGGCTCAGTCTCTCTCTACAAAATAGCAAGCCATCTGCTGAGAGAATTGCGCAAAATATGAATTTCATAATTCCAACGACCCCTGGGTTCTCCTGAAAAATTGCATTTGTGACCTGAATGACAGTCTGAAAACATAGCCATGACCTTCAGAGTGCAAGGTAGATGAGTTTACCGCATCATCACGGAGTATGGAACTGGTTACAGTGAATGCAAACAAGGACACATGTAACTAACCCGCTCACAGCAGATAGTCTGCATCTACACCCTTTGACTTCTGCTGGGAGAGACCAAGCACTTATAGACTTGTCTGGTGTGCAGTGATTTTTGATTCTTCATTATAAATAATGACAGATAAAATGCCTTTCTTACAGGCATACAATAATTGATTTACAAGTTTATCTTTCCTTGTTAAGTTTTTAATCTTTTCTTGACAGGTTTATAATTTTTCCTTCACAGGTTTATAATCTAGGAACCGGAATAGGATCTTCTGTAATTGATTTCATCAAGGCATTTGAGAAAGCTTGTGGCAGAAAGGTATGGCAGTGCTACTTTCTTCATTTCTGCACCATTAGTATTGGAACTCTACGCTAGCAGTTGAAGATGGCTGAGTGCTTATGGGAATGCTCCAAATGCAGTGATATTGGTTCTTGGCTCAACACACTTCTTTCATTTCTATCCCTTTACATTAAATTGCTCATAATCTGACTTCTACTTAACTTATCTTACTTCTTAGTCTTCTACTGCTATTTGCTTATTTTAACATGTATCTTCATCTTGTCATTTTACATCATCATTTTCTATGTTTATTCACATTTTTATTTTTACTCAAAATAAAGTGCTACTGGGAGTTTATTTTAGACCTTTAAACCCTAGCTACTCAGCCTGTAACAGCCCATTGCCCTGAGCTTCTCAGCAAAAGACAATAGCTAAATGGAGTCATGTGAAAAATTAATTACTGTGTCATACTCATAAGTGTGCTTTTCTTATTAAAAATTACCCCAAATTACTTTACTAAAGTAAAGTAAAGTAAAAAGTAAAACACCCTTTTCACCCTGTGAGGCATATGGTTCAAACCCATATTTTCATAGACAATCAGCACTGGGTGGCTGAAGTGGTCATACCATACTGACCTCCATTACTGCCTGAGAAATTTTCTGGTACCCACTTTAGGATGGGTAGACCTGGGAGCTCAAGTCAATCAAACAATTTTCCTCAATGTCAATTGAATCCATGGCAACCAGGCTGGCATGCAAAGTTCTAAGTTTTGATTATACTATATCAAATTCAATTAAGTTCTCAGTTTTAATTCAAACTTATAGAGCCATCTATGCAGATGATGAATGTTAGAAAGAGAGCAAATAAATATTAAACAGTTTGTCCTGCTGTATGGCAGTGAATCATGGAATGTGAACAAACAAATCAGGAAGAACAGAGGGGCATTGGAAGACATTGTGATGAAAGATCAGTGTAAGTAAAGGCAGGGGCGGACCAAGTGATACAATGATGGACAAACTGAGATGGTGACAGAGAGGACTAGCATCAACAGAACTGATCTAGAACATCAAGGACAGATCTGTGGAGACGCATGAATACCTACACCACTGACATGATGATTATAACTATAGACGCGGGTCTGAATATATCTGCAGGAGACTAACCTGTCTAAAATACATTTTCTACAATACCTGGGCATACACCCACATCTCATGTGTCAATGAAGTGGTAATCGTATTCGATTTACATGTCTTCTGAAGAATCACAATAAAAGTCCACTTCATTGTCAACCAAATCATTGTGCACAAATTCAGCTTGTCCCACTGTTAGCCACTGGGGTGGGCCATTTCTTAAAATTAAGCATAACATTTCAAATAATCTGAATTCATCAATACCACCATTTTTATATACCTTCCCATAAACTGCTTGTACTTCCTAAATTTATTATTAATTGAATGTTTGTGTGCCCACACCATGAATCAGCTTCTGCAACAGTGTAGTGGCTAGACGCTCCTGCCAGCCTGGTTGTCACGGGTTTGACCCACATTGGGGCAGACTATGATTTTTCAGACTGACCTGAGCTCCCAGGTTGCCCCAACTTAAATGGGCACCAGGAAGTGTCTTGGGAAGTAAAGGACACTGGCATGATACTGACCACACCATTCAGTCCGAGTCTCAACTGGTCTATAAAACTGTGGGTCTAGAACCATGTGCCTTAAGATATGTAACAAGGTCCTTTACTTACTGACACCATCAATCTCAGGTACTGGTCTCATAAACTGGTACAAGAGACCTGGGTTTTAAAACATGTACAGAATAATTGGTGCAGCAGATTCACGGGGTTAAACTATAAATGTTTGAAGAAAGAAGTATTTATAGATGTGTGACACAATACATTCAAGTTCTTGTTATGTTTTTTGTGCTATCTGCAGATAAATTACAAAGTAGTTGCACGCAGAGATGGTGATGTGGCAACTATGGTTGCTGACCCAAAGAAAGCAGAGGCAGAACTGGGCTGGAAGGCAACATGCAGCCTGGATGACATGTGTAGGTTTACTTGTAATACTTCACTTTCTTTTCTACAAGTTCAGGGTGTTTTCTTTCATTTCTCATAGCTGTAAATTTAATTATTTTCTATTTTAAGCCTGTTGGAGCTGTTTTAATAACATGGCTAAATGAGATGTACATCAATACCTTTATGATCAGGCAATTGAAATGATCAGAGGCAGCTTGTCAGTATGTTGTAAGATGTCCCTCAGATATTTCTTGAACTTGTCTGCTGAATATATACAAGTATGTCCCATGCTTATCTTGGCTTTGAACTTCTAGACTAGTTCTAAACTAACCAGCCTTAGGGCATGTAAAGGAGTGGGTGTTACAAAGGACCCTGTTACATGTCTTGATGCTAGGTTTGATCAAGGTTCCATCGCCCCACTACCGAGTTGAGTGCGTGGCACGACGCTGTGAGCTGTGAATTTCATGTGAAATGCTTTTAAACCTGCTCTAGATTGTGGAGCATGTTCGGAGCAATGGCAGATGGCTATGTCCCAGAATTGACCGGTTTTTGTGCCTTTTGCAGAAATGTATGGTTACTGGTCTTCTGGTTGACTGCCAATTCCTTTGACGATGAACTGTGCTTTAGTGGAGGATTGTTGTTTTGAATTCTGTAGACTGCATTATGTATAGTGAATTGTTTTTACATCTGTCTGAGGTTGTTTTGTTGCGTGAACTGCTTTTCGGATGCAAAATGGCGTGGCTGGCTAGACAACATCTGGAAACGGAACAACATCTAGAAACATCGAGACTTTGGAGGTGAACATCTGGTTGGGAAAGTGACTGTCAATTCCATCAAGGATGAACTGTATGTTTCATAGAGGACTTTTGTGGTGACATTCTGGCGGTGGCATTATGCACAATGTGCCTGAGCGGGCCGTTGCTTGTCGAGACTCCTGTCTTTCCCACTTTTCACATGCGGCAGTGAGGAACATTTTATGTGATATTCACTGACACGGGAATGGAGCACAATATATGGGTGACCCTTTGCTGTGATGTTGGAACCGACGACTAACTAACTAAAATGCCTTGAAGTACATTGGATATATGGTGCTGGCCCCATATTTGTGTATACTGCTTGCCACTCAATAGATGATGTGAATGTCACGCTGACTGCCTTTACTTCCCATGGCATTTTCTAGTACCCATTTTAGGCTGGAGTGACCTTGGAGCCAGCCCAGGTCTATTGCAAAAATTGTCTATTGCCTCAGTGGGGATTTGAACACATTGTCATGAAGCCAGCGAGAAAGCATGCTAGCTCCTGCACACTCAAAATAACCAGTAATTTATATATAACTAAAGGCAACCTCACAGCTGTAGGGGTGAAAAGTGGTAGGCTTTCACATGTGAAACAATGTGATAACATAGTAACAAAGTGACCATTCATTACCATTCTTGATGTGTAGTGGTTGGAGCAACCAGATTAACCACTTGTCTGACATGTTCTACAAGACTTCCCTGAATTAATCAGAGAGAGAGAGAGAGAGAGAGAGAGAGAGAGAGAGAGAGAGAGAGAGAGAAATAGAGAGAGAGAGAGAAATAGAGAGAGAGAGAGAGAGAGGAAATCTGGCCCACAGAAGCAGCCCTTGAAGACAAACACTGGGGGACCAGTGAAGACCTCAGACAAACAGTCCTGTTTATGACCCATGTCAGAATATATGCATAGCAAATGTTGATCGCTGAAAAAGAAGAATAAACCACTTGACCCACTACTGTTCATAATCAATATAAATATCTAATTGTCATATTTTGAGTGTAGCAACTTTACAAGAAAATGTAGCAATTTTAGATTAGGAACGTGGCTCACATTACAAACATAGAAGTCCCTTGTCTTAAACTAGCCTGCACTGCACGACTGCTTCTGTTTCAGTTAGCTGTTAATTACATCCCGTTTATTGCTTTAACTTCTTTTGTCACAGTTTGCCCCTTTGTTTTTTCAGTTCCTTTTATTCTAGTTATTGCTGTCATTTTTCCTGACTCATTTATCACATTAAAGGTATAACTGCTTGAAAGAGAAAGAGTTAAATTTAATGGCACTAGTTTCTTAACATAAATGTGATTGTAATGATGATGACAGGCTCCTCGAAGAACATCAAGAGCAGTAATTATACGGTTAATCTGTCTTACTATACAGATTTTTTTGTTGTTTCTTTCTTTAGGTCGGGACTTGTGGAATTGGCAAACCAAGAACCCAGATGGTTTCAGGCCAAAGAATGGCATGAAACATTAAACAAGATCATAGTAATGGATCATATATATTATTGGAGTGGTCACTTACAGCAGAAGACTTTCACAGGCAGTGAAAGTGTTAGTGTTATGCAGCATCTCAAGTTTGCCAGTTAGGACGTAATATTGGTTCATATCAAAGAATTGTGGTATTATGTGTATAAGAAAAATTCTGGTCTGTTTAGCCACAATAAAATATAAAAGTAAACGTTAGCTTCATTTTGAGGAAATTCATATATATATATATATATATATATATATATATATATATATATATATATATATATATATATATATATATATATATATATATTTTTTTTTTTTTTTTTTACTGGAGAGCTTTTATAATTCATGATTGTACAGCTCTTATTCTCCTATGTTATTCTGACTTCCTTTCACATTCTAAAGCAAAAAAAATGTCAGCAATCTATTTAATGCATTTTAATTTACATTCTGTCTAAGCTGTTATCAACATTTAGATGATGAATATTCATATGTATGTGTGTTAGGCCGGCTTCGTGGCCTAGAGGTTATGACTTTTCTCCGTAATCTTGTATACTCTCGTCTGTGATGTGATGACGGTGAGAATCAGCAGTGGTTCGAATCGCATCGGTAACTTACAGGGTATGTGAGCCGGCCGCTCAGAAAGCAATGGCAAACTACTGAGCGTAATCTTGCCAAGAAATTAACATACAGCTGAAAGATGCTGGTGTTGACAGTGATGTCCTGTAAAGGATATGCAAAAAAAAATGTGTATGTTAATTAGTTTTGTAATGTGTTATAATTCTTTATTGTTTGAAGTTATTAGTTCTTACCCCTCCCCCTCTTGTACTCCACCAGCTTGAATAAACTCTGATGTCATGTTAAATGTAAATCTGGTATTTATGTCATGTAAAACAATGTAAATCTTCCCTGAGAGTTTTGCTTAATGTGTCAGTGCTGTGTGCTTATTCTTAATTCAGTACAATCTTGCTCTTTAGTGTAAGTCATCGTGTCAGAGTCAATACATGCTGAATAGTTTTATTGTGTGTATAGCACTCATTTTTATATGCATTGTTGTGGATACAAAGATGTAACAGACTGAACAAGTTCTGGATAAAGACTGAACAGATTCTGCATATGTTATGTTTATGTTAATCAAATTAGGGCAATAGGGAAAGCTAATCCACACGCAAAAATCTTTTCAATTACTAGAAATAGTAACACATGCATGGACTACGCTTGAGTTGAAGGCGAGAAAATGCAACAACAAAATCAAATTTATTTTGCATATTTATAATACAATGGTCATTTATGCAGTCACAGTGAAGCAAATATATATAGCAACATGTTGGGAAAATGTATATTTTTGTCTTTAGGTTCTCATTTTCAAACATGCAAACATTAGGACAATATACCTCTAACTACAGACAGTTTTGCAACTGAAACACCTGCAGTAAATGTCTGTGGTGTGAAGTATTTTTCCTTGTAAAGGACAGACATTTTTACTTTTCTGAAATTTGTATGTTTTCATTGTATACTTGCTTCATTGATATTTCAAAGACCATTACCATACTATATGTTTGTAGTGTACGTCACAGAGCTTTCATAAATAAATTGATTATGTCTCAGCAGGAGTATCATTTTATTGTACATTATAGTTATACAGTCATACATTATATAAGTGACTTACTGCTGGATTTGATTGTTTCTGGGATTGTTTTACATGACATAAATACCAGATTTACAATTAACATGACATCAGAGTTTATTTAAGCTGGAGGAGAACAAAGTGTGAAAATATATCACATGTAAAAAGTATGGCAAACAGAAATATGGTTGGGGGAATGGATGAGAACAATATAGATCCCAATACCAAAGAATAATAAAATAAAATCATGTATCAAGGAATATGGCCAGGGAAATGGATGAGAACAATATAGATCCCAATACCAAAGAATACCAACATAAAATCGTATCAATTACAGAACAGTTGCCTTGATAGGTCACACAAGGACAATTTATTTAAAATAATCACGGTAGGAAAATTAAAGAAAGCATAGGCATTTCTGGCATTAAATTAAATAGAAATACACGTGACAGCACATTTATTTAACATGAGGGGAAATACTGAAAAAAGAGTACAATATGAACTTGAGTGTCTGCAAGATCATCTGGTAACTTTCTGCACCGCCATTTTCTCCAAGTCGTGATTGATTTATGGAGCTTAATGAAAGAAATGGGCTTCCCATTACACTTAATACAGATAATAATAAAAACACTCTACAGTGAACAAAAGGCTGGCATGAGAATATGTGATGATACAACACCTGAACTTGAATATGCTGATGACACAGTATTACTATCAGCAACACAAACGGAAACTAAGAAATAAATCAAGTCAGTGAAAGAGCAAAGGATCAAGCATAACATCTGCAAAAACCCTACGAAGTGCAGACTGTGATACAGATCATCAGTTATTAGAAGCAGATCTGAAATTAAAACTCAAAAAGCTTACCCGAGGACCAAGGCCACTTCGTTTTGATCTCACACAAATACCGGACGCATACAACATAGAAGTTAGGAATCGCTTTGGGGTCTTGATGTCTGTACAAGAAGAAATGACACCTGATGAACTGGCAGTACAAGCTAGAGATATCTTGATAACTGCAGCCAAAGATTTCATTCCGACCAAGAAAACGCAACGTAAGCCATGGATTACATCAGACACGTTAGAATTAATAAAACAACGAAGGGAGCTGAAACAGAAAGGAGATGAATCCGATAGCAGGATGAAGTATAAATCTTTAACTCGAGAAATAAGAAAGAACACAAGAAAGGACAAAAATCAATATATACAAGATAGCTGTACCAGAATAGAGCAATATCATGAGGCTGGAAGAGATTATGAAATGTTCAAGGAAATGAAGTTATTGACAAGAAATGTTCAACCTCAATTGAATGTTATCTGTGACAAGATGGGAAATACCTTAACAGAATCTAGACAAATTCTAGAAAGATGGCAGGAGTACTGCAGTGGAATGTATGATATGAGTGACAGTGAGGATATGAATGAGATACATGAGCCAATGACAGCAGAGACAGAACCTGAACCCTCATTAGATGAAATTGCTTGGGCTATAAGGAACCTGAAGAATGGTAAATCACCTGGATGTGATGAGATACCAGCTGAACTAATTAAAGCAGGAGGAGAAGAAAGCATACACATATATCATGCATTATGTACAAAGATTTGGAAATATGATATATGGCCAAAAGATTGGAAGAGAACTATCTTCATTCCAATACCAAAAAAGGGCAACCTGAAATTATGCACCAACTATAGAACTGTTGCCCTGATAAGTCATGCAAGTAAAATTCTACTAAAAGTCATAATGCGACGACTTAGTAAGAAAATGGAAGAAGAGATTAACGTAGTTCAAGCTGGATTTAGACAAGGAAGAGGAACAAGAGATCACATATTCAACATGCGTTTAATAATAGAGAAGTGCAGAGAATTTAATGTAAACCTATTCTCATGTTTTGTGGATTATTCAAAGGCATTTGACTGTGTACAGCATCAGAAACTTTGGGAAATCATGAGAAATATGGGCTTTCCTTCACATGTAGTACATCTCATAAAAATGCTATATCTAGACCAACAAGCAGCAGTTAGAATAGATGGCGAGACATCAGATTGGTTTGACATCAAGCAAGGAGTCCGTCAGGGCTGCGTGCTGTCACCCTATTTGTTTAACCTGTATGCCGAAAATATAATGAGAAATGTAAGAGATGATATAAACAGGGAGCCATATGATGCCCTAAATATCGGCGGTCATGACATACCAGAGATTCGATATGCTGATGATACAGTATTACTATCCACAACACAGAATGGCATAGAAAACCTAATAGCCTCAACACAATTGAATAGTGAAAATCACAACTTATATCTTAACATAGCAAAAACTAAGATAATGCATACAGATAAAACTACTATGGAGAAAGAAATATACATTAATGGGAGAAAATTGGAGGTGGTGGAAAATTTTGAATATCTTGGGTCATTGATTACGAATAATGGTGACACAATGAAAGAAATAAAACGGCGACTATCCATTGCTCTTCAAAGACTAAAACAGATGAATAAATTATGGTGTGGGACAGACAGAACTACAAAAATTAGATTTTTAAGAGCATGCATCTTTCCCATTGCAACATACGCCTATGAGACATGGACACTTACTAAACAAGCTGAACAGCGCATACATGCCTTTGAATATAAATGTTATAGACGAGTTCTAAGAATATCTTGGGTAAAGAAAAGAACAAATGCATCCATACTTCAAGAGTTGAATATTGAGGAGGGATGGCTATTAAAGACGATAAAACAAAGAAAATTGAAGTATTTTGGTCACTTGAAACGTCACGACAGTTTGGAGAGAACAATAATGGAAGGGTATATGCCTGGGAAGAGAGGAAGAGGAAGGCCAAAGAGAAGATGGGTGCAGGATGTGGCGGATGATCTCCAGATGGGTGTATCAGACGCGGGACATCTTGCTTGTGATCGAGAAGTTTTCCGGAGGGTTGTTATGGGAGCGAGGTTCTGTAAAGGACATGCTACTGAATGAATGAATGAATGAATGAAAGAAATGGGCTTCCCATTACACTTAATACAGATAATAATAAAAACACTCTACAGTGAACAAAAGGCTGGCATGAGAATATGTGATGATACAACACCTGAACTTGAATATGCTGATGACACAGTATTACTATCAGCAACACAAACGGAAACTAAGAAATAAATCAAGTCAGTGAAAGAGCAAAGGGAAACAAATGTAAATGCAACAAAATAACAAACAATAGCAACTAATACAATGAATATGCTAACATATATCTTTATTAATGGAGAAAATTACAGGACGTGAACATTTTTCATATCTAGGTTCACTGCTAACAAGCAATGGAAATGTGATGACAGAAATTGAAAGAAGAAGAAACATTGTTCTGCAAAAACTAAAGCAGTTAAAACCTTTACAGGCTGGAACAGATAGAACAACAAACATCAGAGTACTGAGAGCGTGCATATTTCCTGCGGAAACATGGGTGTGAACCATGGATGTTTAGCAAATCAACTGAGGTTTTACATAAGAGTGTTATAGAATAATTGTACCATTGTTGGCTCTGTGGCAATGGGGTTACGGATGCAATTCATAATCCTGCATACCGTGTTTGAAACATAGCTGCCAGCGGTTGCCTTGTGTTGGTTTCAATACAATGGTATGAGTGCCGGTCATTCAGAAAGCAATGGCAATGAAAAACTACTGAACGTAAACTTGCCAAGAAACCACAGACAGCCCAAAAAATGCTGGGGTTCTAGGTCAGAATGGCCGAATGGATAAGAACGTGTGTTCTTAAACATCCGGTGTGCTGATGCCGAGGTCAGGGTTCAACCCCTACACCAGACAGTTGGACTAAAATGTTGACATTATAGTCCTTGACTTGGGGACATAAATTACAAGTACCTCTGAAGTCGGAGGTGTGTTTGCCTTATGGCAAGGGACACTGTTAACTGATTCACTGCCAATTAATATATCATCAAATGTGACCTCCCATTTTGACAGAATGACAATATATCGCCATACTAGTGTCATCGTGTTATTTGTTTAGATTTGCCTATCTTCTACAGTTTTAATGCTCAGTGGTGGAAATTACATTCTAATACTTGTGCATTTGATTGTGCCCCATGTTTGGTCCAAACCTTTTTTTTTTTGGCACTGAAAGCTAATCTGCCATGTGCCGAATAGCCTCGGGGAAGAGTTGAACAGTAGTAGACAGGACTAGACCACAAAAGAGTTAAATAACAAACGGATGAACAATGATCACTAAACAACCGTAACTTAGTAGAACGGACAAAGAAACTGTAAACACTGCATAATAACAAGAACACCAGTTGCCTAATGAATATTAATCAGTCATGTGACAAGAGACAAACATCACGTGACAGGACGGAAGTTGACAAGAAAAACAAAGAAGACAAGTTCAATTAGTTAAGCTGAGAAGATGCTTGGAGAAAGATCGAAACTTGTGAACAGACAAAGTGATTACCATTCTGCTAATGAAGGTAACAAGATAGAGACCGCCTTTAACTACTACGGCAAACCATTATTAGGAAATATGTCCTGCTGTGACAGCAGCCACTGTACGATGAATGTCAGCAAGTCAGGCCTGCAGTGTGTCCACAACCAGCCGTCCAAGATGAATGTAAGTTGGTCAGTTGTGTAATTACAGACTGACGTGAGTGATACAATAGTGCAGCTATACTCGGGACGATAGGGAAGACTCACTAATGTTTGAAGGAAATTACCAAGTCGACCCACGTATATATCAAACATATCCTTTGTACCCTCCGACAGACTGCGAGGCGTATGAAATAATAGTATCGACTTGTGATGCTATAATGTTGATTAAAAGTGTTGTTCAGACATAGGACGCCAGTGTCCGTTTTTGTTCTGTGTGGAATGTCTTCTTGTCAGTAAAGATGCCATCTGCCTTATCAACGAGCATAACTAAGGCTGTGGCATAATCCACATGCAAAATTCAGTCCAGCACTACTAGAAGTAGTGTGTAAAGACTGCTGTAGTACAAAGCGAGTGAGCGCAAAAACAAAATAAAAATGCTGGGGTTGACTGTGACGTCCTGTGTTGTTTGTCCATCAAGAATGATGATGGCCATTCATTTCTTCTAGCGGGGTTATAAGTATGGAGCCGTGAGTTCTAAGATGGCTGATAAGGCCTATTTTGGCTCGAAATGTTCTTTGACATTCCAGGAGGATTTTAAAGGATGTGCAACTTTTCTTAAAAGAAATTAATTGGACGATAAAGAGGACAAACAGATCTATTTATCAAGAACTCAATATCAAAGAGAATTGGTTACTAAGACAAAATTTAAATTTAAAAGTTAAATAACTGCAGTTGAAGGCCATACATTTAAATATTAATGGTCTTGCACTTTCATTTTAAAAAAAATATAAATTCATGTTATATCATCATATATTTTTCTGACAAGCAAATTTATCTTCACTTCATAATATGAATTCTATTGGATACTGAAGGTTGTATGTTTTTTTTTCTAACTGATCTGATTGTAAACATTTGTCTGTCTTCTTTTTACTACTATGTCTTTTTACTACCATGTTTTTGCTACTATGTCTTTTTACTACCATGTCGGTTTTACTGCCATGTCTTGTTACTACAATGAAATTTTAGCTTTCTTTTCATTTTTACAATGTTCCCCCACCTGTTGAAATCTGATTCAAAATCCTAGTGATTTTAATTGCAATAACCTAAGGCATAAGCATTTAAAGAATGACATTTGTGTGTGCGTGGGTGAGTGTGTGTGTGTGGGTGGGTGGGTGGCTGGGAGGGAGAGAGAGAGAGAGAGAGGTTTTGCTTTCTGACTATAAGCTTAAAATTCATTGGATCAGTCGGTATCTAGCGAATTGGTAGTGAACTCAATTCACAATCCTGCATACCACATTTAAAATCACTTGTAGGTGATTTGGAAGCAGACCGCCTGGTGTTAATTTTTAACAATGGTATGAGTTTTGGTTGTTCAGAAACCAATGGCAAACCACAAATTTAAACTTGTCTAATAAATCACATACAGACAGAATATGCTGAAGTTGATTGTTATGTCCTGTAAAAGGACATGCAACTAACTTATTGATGGGATCTTACGTTGCTTATCATGCATGATCTGTCATTATATGGAATGTTTTAAAGACATTCAGCCATGGTAGTTGTAGGATGATGTGCACACATAATGACGTTCTCACATTACATGTACGTATGTCATGCCAGATGGCACCAGCCCTTATATCCTATCACAACTGTTTATTATGTACTTGATCAGCTTCAGTGCCATTCTGCCGCCCAATTGTACCATCTTTAAGTTTTAGCATCCTGTAAAATGCTCTGTGGCTAAAGGCTTGCGAACGCGGTTCATGAGCCGGGTACCAGGCGTTCGAAGCTCAGCTGCGACCGATTTGTGCAGCAGACCGTGTCGAGTTGTGTTATACCGTGCTGGTATGGGAGCCGGTCGTTTAGAAAGCAATGGCAAACTACTGAACGTAACACTTGCCTAGTACATCAACAGTAGCTGAAAAATGCTGGTGTTGACTGCAACGTCCCTAAGGGATACGCAACAACAACAAAAAATGCTAGGGATATCTATGCCGTATGGGACATTGGTCATACCCACTCATATAAGTGACAATACATGCAGCAAAGGTTTGGCTGACTTATCCCTGTCTAGGAGTAGTAGTAGTATATGAGCATTTGTTCCTATTTTGGGGAATATGGGTTTTCTAATTTTTTTTTTCTAAGGAGGAGTATGCTGTCCATTATATTAAAGCAGATATGAGAGGTGGTCAGTTGGTACAAAGTGATGCTCCCAAAATGGAGAACATCCCGGACCTGAGTGGTGCAATTCCTCAGCGAATGAAAAACAATCTTCGCCTTTATATTTGCCACTCAGGACTGCCATTGCCACACGGGAATGAAGCTAAGGGTCATGAAAATCCCATATAACCTCAACAATCATATTAGAACAGTCACCGGCAACTAAATAACGGAGAAAATATTTTAGACTCGACTAATCCCTACAGTTGTTCTTCCCAAAGGAATTTTTTTTACACTAGATACCCAGCCAGAGGAACATTTAACTACAGCATTTAGATTAGCTGAAGACAGGAGAACATTTAGCATTATTTAACTCACTTAGAACTTTCTGATAGTTCAAATGTGATGGATATTTAGACAATTATGTCATTTGTGAAATGTTAATTTTGTATATTGGAATTGCCCATGGTGCATCCGTTTTCCCCTTTATTTCAATACAGGATTATACTATTATTAGATTGTGTTATTCCGTTTTGTGATCAGAGAAGTGTACGTTCTGGGTGCAATAACAGGTGATAGTGTTTTCTTCATTTGACAACAAACCCCAGAGAGCTAGTGGGCGGTTACAACTCGATTGCACTCTAATCAGAGTGATCTTTAGTTCCTTCAAGCAGTGACTTCCCTGTGCTCTCTGGGTCTTTTTTTTTTTTTTTTAGAAAACCTGAATGATACCTAGTGGAATCTTATAGTCTATATCTGTTTTATCACTAGGGAGTCTTACAAGCCAATTCCTGGTTTTTCTATAATAGTTGGCAACCGAGAATTGGGGACACCGAGCTCCCATTTCTGTTTTATCATACATTCTTCTTCTTCTTCTTCTTCTTCTTCTTCTTCTTCTTCTTCTTCTTCTTCTTCTTCTTCTGATGCTGCTGCTACTGCTTCTTCTTTCGTTCGCTTAAAATATGTCTATAACTGCAATGTTGTCTCTTGTATGAAGTTAACTGTCTTTTTTAGTTCACTCTGCGGTCCATAGAGTTTATTTTCCACTAGCATCTCTCTAGGCCAGAAGGTTTGCCTAGATATGTTATATTTTGGGCTGTCTTGGCGTATGTGCTCTGCTGTCTGTGACACCAATTCACATGTGCACATGGCTGATTCACGAATCTTGAATTTTGTATACATGTAGTTGCATAATCTTTTGTGTCCTGTTCTGATTCTGAAGCACAGAATAATGACTTGTTCTGGTCTGTCCATAACGTGGTAGTCGTATTGAGCAGGTTTTGGTGGCTTTCTGTCTGATTTGATCATTCTTTTCTTTTGGTCGTATGTAACGGGCACATCAGACTGTTCTTCTTTTGCTCCTTCCTTAGGCAATTGATCAGTTCTGTCATTTCCGGATACTCCACAGTGGGATGGTATCCACTGTATGGTGACCTTATGCTGACTAGTAGTGTCCTTAGTACTGGCAATTTCCCGGACAGGAGCACCTGTTGTGTACCATTTCTGGTATTAAGTAATTTCTCTGTTGCTATCTTGATTGCCTCAATTTCAGCATCATAGCTATGGCAGTACTTTCCTGTTGGTACTCTGGCCGTGTGCCAAAACGCTGCTTCAATAACTCTTGAACTTTGAACAGGAAATAATAATAGATTTGTAGGCTCGTTCTTTAACAAAACTTTAACAGCGCCTTTGGTTTGAACCAAGAAGAAGAAATAAGATAAGAGTCGCAGACATGAGTAATCGAACATCAAACGCTGTTTATTTTCCTTTACAGCTCATCGGGTTAGCTTAGCAACAACTAATTACTTCAGATTTGTACGGTGCCTAGAGAGTTCCAGGTCGGTCGGTAATTCTATCAAGGAATGTATATAATATTACTGTTAGATTTTACCGTTGAATATTGATTTAGTTCTGACTTACGTTCTATGTCCGTGGACGACCTTCTCTCACTCTCCTCTGAGTCTATTTCCTGCCGCTTCTGAATTCCATCCAAATTCCTCGGCAGTCGGTTCATTCATTATCAGCATCATCTCATATGGTTGTGGTATCATATCCTCAACTCATATTCCAGCCACTTTGTCCATGTAAAACCATTGGTTTGCCAGTTTGAATGTTCAGATATCTTCAAGCACAGCCTGCCATTTCCAACTCCAAGAAAGTCTCTGCTGTTTGGTGACAGAATGACGTTTCTCTCTGTTGACAACTAATCTCTTAGATATATCTCTGCTTTTATGACGTAATTCTTAAGCATAACTCTATGGCACCGTGTCCCTAGTATTATTTGGGTATTCTATGTACACTCACGCTCCTCTATTTCGAACAGTATTTTGTCTTGACCCATCTGTGTAGACTTGGATCCAAAGGTCCTCTGGGTATTCTTTATCAAGGAAGCTGAGAGTGACTGTTCTGCACTGTACACTTCAATATTTCCTTGTTAAATATTCCTCTCACTTTTGTCTGCATTTGTAGTGATAGTCTATGTTCATCTTTCCATAGAGTTCCCTCTGGAATAGTTGTCAGGGGGATTGAAACTGTGGACAGATCAGTGGTTTCTCTGCAGAGTCGTTTGGCCTGGTGTATAAAGCTTCTTTTCAACCGCCCCATAGCTAAGTTTTCAGATCTGTTCTTCATAGGATGGTCTGGCAAGCTGAGGAACTTTTCTGCTTGTATTAGCGTTTCCGTATCTCTGCGCTCTCTCAGTGCTTGTGTCCTCCCCATCGTCTCCATTTCCACTATAGGGGTTGATCTCATCCCCCCTGTGGTGACTCTAAGTGCTTTATTTTGCACCTTGTCCAGCTCTTGTAGTGTGGTTTTTAATGCCGAACACCACGCAGTTGACCCGTATTCCAGGTGTGGTCGTATGCTCTGTTGATAAACTTTGCTAAGTATTTTCCCACTGGCTCCCCATGTGGTTCCACTTAGCTTTCTCAGGAATGGCTATTTTCCTTCTGGCTTTTGCTACTGCTTTGTTGATGTGCTTTCTCCATGTCAGCCTGCCATCAAATGTTACTCCAAGATATATTGGTTACTTATCTTCTCTTAGGGGTGTTCAATTTATCTGGATGATCCCTGCCTTTTGTTTTGGAGAGAGGGTAAATAGAGTGGTTCTGCATTTATAAGTGTTTATGCTGACACACCATCTATTTGCCCATGAAACAAATGTATCTACAGCTCTTTGTGGCGATCTGGTGGCCAGTGATGCATGTTCATTTGTGCTCCATAGAACCAGGTCATCGGCGTGCATTGCCGCTTTACTTCCATGTGGTAGATTAGCAATGAGATCATTGATGAAGATTAGAAAAAGTGTGGGGGACAAGATTCCGCCCTGGGAAACACCGTTGCGCAGTAGTACTTTCTTGCTCTTGAGTCCGTCTATCTGTCCCCTGGCTCTTCTGTTGTGCAAGTTTGCTTTCACCCATTTGTATATTCTTCCACTGACTTTACAGTTTCTCAGTTTCTTCATCAGACCTTCTTTCCAGACTTTGTCAAAGGTCTTCTTTAGATCTATCCATGCATCAAGCACCAGCTTCTTCTCTTGGAAAGCATCCTCAATTTCTTGAGAGAGGTAGGTTGTCTGATCTTCCGTAGAGTAGCACTGCCTAAAGCTAGCCTGCTGTGGCACAAGGATGTTTTCACTTTCAATGTACCACTGCAGTATGTGATTGATGATGCGCTCCACTGTTTTGCAGAGACAGCGTGTGAGGCTAAATGGTCCGTAGCTGGAGGCAATGGAACTATCTTTCCCTGATTTTAGGAAGGGTATCATGATTGCTTCTCTTCAGGCTTGTGGAACACTGCCTAAGGTCCAGCTGTTATTGAAGATCTGCAACAGCTTTGCTTTGGCCTCTGTTCCTAGGTTCCTGATAATTTCATTGGAGATACCATCAGCTCCTGGTGACTTTCTCATTTTCAGTTTTGATATGGCTAGCTCCAGTTCGCTGATTGTAATAGGTGCCTCCTGAACCTCATGTAGTATTTCATTCTGTCCTGTATGGTGCCATTTCTCTCGAATCTTTTGTTTCTCTGGACTAATTTTGTTATTGTTATCTTTTGCGAATGAGTCTACAAAATGGTCAGCTGCTTGCTTTCCTGTTAAGGTGTTTCCGTCTTTATGTAGTGCAATTTTTGAGTTTCTCCCTGTGCCCTCATCGTTAAGATGTTTTATTAGCTTCCACAACTTCCTTGTATCTCTTTCAAAGTTCAGAGACTCTGTTTTCTCCTGCCAGTTTTTCCGTCTAGCCTGCAGCTTGGCCCTTTTAAATTTAGTTTTTGCGTGCTAGTATTTTTTGTGGATCTCTTGGCTGGGTTTGGCCTCTGCTTGCTTTCTACACACTTCCACATCATTATGCAACTATTCCAGTTCACTACTCTATTCATCACGTGCCATGCCGATAAGCCTGGGTGGTCATGTTTTGACATCTCACTCGATCACCAAAGTTGTGGATCAGCACCGTGTTCCTGTCACGACCATGCCATGTGGCGAAGCCATCCAGATGTTTACTTCTTGGTCCTCACCTTGGTCTCTTCCATTCAATCTTGCCAGTTGTCATCAAGTTCTCCAATTCATTTCTTCTCATAACATGTCCAAAAGATTTTGACAGTCTACGTCTACTGACTCTAATCAGTTTACGATCTTCATTTGTTTCTTGAATGACTTTTTCATTGGTTTTTCTGTCTGTCCATGGTATTCTTTACATTTTCCCCATAAACCACATTTCCACAGCCATCAGATGTTTTTTCAGCTTGACTGCTTATTGTACAATGTGGGGAGCAGATGAAAAGGTTCTTGTACAACGTGGGGAGTAGATGAAAAATGTTCTCAAGAAGTTATATACTGGACGGGGGAGACCAGTATTGGAATATGGCATCGCAGCTTGGGCAACAGCAGCTAAGTCAAACTTTAACAAGTAGAGTCCAAAATCAAGGAATGCGGGTTATAACTGGAAGCCTGGAGACAACGCTTATTAATGAACTAGAAAAGATCACTTGTTTACAACCAATGCAGGATAGAAGAGATAGCACTGTTGTCACTAAGTTCTCCAGTCCATTTCTTCTCATAACATGTCCAAAAAATTGTGACTGTCTACGTCTAATTTCTCTAATCAATTTATTATTTTCATTTGTCTCCTGTAGTACTTGGCATTGGTTTTTCTGTCTGTCCATGGTATTCTTTGCATTTTCCTCAGAAACCACATTTCTGCAGCCATCAGATGTTTTTCAGCTTGACTGCTCATTGTCCAAGTTTCACATCCATACAAAAGAACAGGCTCTATGTATCCCCTCAACACTCTTTTTTCTCGTTTCAATTGACATCTTTTTATTGGTCAAAATGTTTTTCATCTTGCTAAAGGCTACTTAGATATGTTACGGGTTATAAATACCTGTCAATTGGCGTAGACATGAGGCGCCACTTAGATCGTCAACTGATTAGAGACATTAGGCGCAGACAGTCAAAATTTTTTTGGCATGTTATGAGAAGAAATGAATTGGAGAACTTGGTGACGACTGGTAAGATCGAAGAGAACAGACCAAGAGGAAGACCTAGAAGCAAATACCTGGATGGCTTGGCCTCGTGGCATGGTCGAGACAGAAACACAGAGCTGATCCACGACTCTGGTGATCGAGTGAGATGGTAAAACATGACCGCCCACGCTTACCGGCATGGCACATGATGGATGGAAAGGCTACTTTCGCCATGGCGATTCTTGTTCTAATCTCTTCAAGGCATCACCCATCGGATGTTATGACTGTTCCAAGATAACTGTACCGATTCACTAGTTGAAGAGTATTCCCATTTACTGCCTGCTCTCTACCCTTCCCAAAAAAAAAAAGTTGTAATTGTTTTCTCCCAGTGACCCTTCCTCGGCGAGGCGAGTCTCCTGTAGGCCAGCAATATCAATGTTAAGACGATTGAGTTCGGCAATCACAGCCGTTTTTCTCCCATCGTCAATATTGGTCAAGTCAGTGGAAAATCCCGGACACATTGTTCTTACGTTCCAAGTTGCAAGCCGTAGCTTGAGGTTTCAATTTTTCCTTTTATTAGTACATGGTGCATTGGTTTTACAGCTTACGATCCAGATTTTGTCCTAGCCCCAAGCACCCACTGAAGCAGGCAGGCTGTGGCGGATCAGCACCCAATTGGCCGGGGGCTGCCTAGCTTGAGGCGGGCAGTAGCTGATCAGTGACACCTGTAGGTGTCTCCCACCGTCAGAGGCAACGCGTGGCGCTCCATGTCTACGCCAATTGACAGGGATTTATAACCCGTAACAGTTGCCCCTCGCTTTGATTCCGAAACCGGTTAAGACCAGGGATGGAATTATTGCCTCTCCATAGCACAAAGCCTGGGCTAAAATATAGAGACCATGTGTTTCCCATGCAACATGATCCCTCTCTCGGCCTGCCTAGTTCACTCCAGAGGAAAAGTAATACCTATACATCTGGAACAAGACAAGCTGCAGAAGCTGCCGGATCAGCAAAGCAATGCTCTAACTGTCCGCCTGTCGCTGCTTCGATCCTAGACCAGCTGCCAACCAAAGCTTAGGGCCTGGTCTACCCTGCCATGACATTTTGTCTTTAGGTTGCATTTCCTCGCACCAGGATAAGGCTTGTACCCTTCCAATTGCGATCTTCCGCCCGAAGCTGTTGGCACAATGTGGGGTGTCGGGTTTGGTAAGCGCCACCCAACATTCGGAGCTGATAGAAAGCAGGTAGTACCGTCTATTGTCATTTATATCTAAGACCTGATAGTATTAACATATTATTTTTTTTTTCTCATATCCTTTACAGGACATTGCTGTCAACACCAGCATCTTTCAGCTGTACGTTGATTTCTTGGCAAGATACAGTAGTTTGCCATTGCTTTCTGAGCGGCCGGCTCACATACCCCGTAAGTTATCGATGCGATTCGAACCACTGCTGATTCTTACCGTCATCACGTTAACCCACGAGAGTATACGAGATTACGGAGAAAAGTGATTGATTGATTGATTGATTGATTTAGGAACCGACATCACAGCATCACAATACGGAGAAAAGTCATAACCTCTAAGCCACGAAGCCGGCTATTAACATATAGAGAAATTAATAACGCATTAAAATGGAGCATTGTCAAATGCTACATATATTCAACACTAGTGTATGGAGCGGAAGCCTTTACATTGAACAAGCAACTAGAAAGAGATGTGGATATACAGAAGACTATGTCGCATTTCATGGAAACAAAAACAATCAAATGCAGAAGTTCTAGAGAAACTGGGAATTAAGAGAAAGTTGATGAAGGAAATAAAGAGGAAGCAAGTGAACTATTTCGAAATCATGGTAAAAGACATGATACTCTTATAAAAACCATAATGGAATGCAAGGTTGAAAGCAAGCAAGCAGGAGGTAGACAACGATTCAAGTGGGAAGATAACATCAAGAGATGGACGAAAATCAGCCTGACAGAATGTACAGTCAGAGCGAGAGACAGTGCCGGAGATCCATTGCAGCTAACCTTCATTGTGGAGACGCTACCTGATTTATTGAATTCTAACTTAAAACATTCCTGGCTTATAATTTTAGAGTTGTTTCCCTTGTCGGCTGAAACTTGTTTTGGTATTTTGAACAATAATTTAAATAGCCAGGTTTAATAAAACAATGATATATAGTCAGTAGTTCATTGTTTGCTAGAGTAAATATATTTACAACGTGATTATCTAAAGTTAGAGCGATCGGGCAAACAAATCGAAAGCAGTACTAACTGATTGAAGCTCACGAATTCTCAATTCAGGAAATGTATCAACAAGATTTCGTGATGACCGTGTCAACAGTTAGTTCAGTTATGTTACGTCTAGCGAATAGTTCCATTGTATACTATAACAAGGGATACGATAGGGCTAGGTTTATGAAACTTTCACATATGCTGTGGATATTGTTATACTTCCCTCATAGAAGAACAGAACAACATAACATAACATAACACGGTGGGAATTTTAAAACAAGATAAGATTCACTTGTTGATTGTTGATGTTGTTAAAATGAACCAAGAAGAAGTTGGAGAAGGATCACAAGTGGACGAAGCAGAGAATTTTTCATGGAGCCCCACGAATGACGACCGACCATCTGATATTACGTTGGTTGTAGACACATGGAAGTTTCACGTCCACAGAGACGTTCTGGTCAAATCAAGTGGTTATTTTACAGCCATGTTGGCATCACACACAACTGAGAGCAGATCCAGTGTTGTTATTCTGAAGATCTTCAATGACCCAGACATATTTAGAACAATAACGGAAGCTATGTACACAGATAATTTTGGATTAACAGAAGAAAATGTATATGATATTGTTGCAGCTGCTGTAATACTGGAACTATGTGAGCCTCTGAAGTCGATCTACATAAACTACATGAGAAACACTTTCATCAATGACAGCTTTTGCTTTGACTTAATGTACTTTTGTGTTTCCTTTGGATTAAAAGACTTACATTCTGATGCCAGGAAATATTGCCTGGGTCATTTCTCCGAACTGAAACATTCCATTGCTCTAGCAAGCATCACACTATCAGAACTATATGATTATTTATCAGATGAACATTTGCTAGTGGATTCAGAAATGGAAGTTGTTGAAGCAATCTTCACGTGGGTATGTTCAAACAAGTATACTGATATCTACAGTCCAGAGGATTACAAATTAAGAGAAAAAATGAAGAGATTGATTGCTGAGTGTGTTACTTTAAAAGTTGAAGAGGAAAACACATATGACATCATTGCTGATGCTGTTTTTGAAGATGAACTGCATGTTGAACATTTTAAGGTAATTATTTGTGTGTGCTACGTTATCTATTCTTTACCTAAATAAATTACTATTTCTCTATATCAGTGTTTTCCAAACTTTTCACAACATAAAATTATCCTTTTGCACCACGGACAGGTGCCATTTAAAAAAATAATTTGTTCCATGTAATCTGGAATTTTATATGTCCTCAATATACATTTTAATATAAATATAAGATTTAACGTGCCGGTCTCCCTGGCTGAGGAGTTAGCAGCTTTCTCCATAACCCCGAATATTCTCATGGTCGGCGTAAGCGCACGAGAATTGGAAGCGGTTTGAGTCACGCCAGTGACTTATGAGAGTATAGAGCTGGTCGCTCAGAAAGTCGTGGCGTGCTGATGAGCATAATCTTAGCCTAGGAATCAACATACAGCTAAAAGATGTTGATGTTGACCGCAATATCCTGAAACAGGATGGAAATGTGGGGAAAAAAAATAATAAGATGTAACGTATTTGTGGGTGTTGTCCCGGTGCGCTAAATACTATCCATAATATAAGTGATAACAGTGATTTAAAAAATTTTATTGTAGAGATTTTCAAATCGGTTTAGTATCGGTCTCAGCTGGTTACTATTTTTAACTTTCCCATTGAACCAATGATTCACTTCTCCTTATAAATAAATAAATACTTGGGCTATATAGCTCCAGGCTCAATTTATTTTAAAATTAAATCACCATAAAATGGCCACTTCACCACGGAGACCTCTATACAAGTGATTCTTTAGAAACCAAACTCTAAACAGAACAAAATCCCAGAGCTATACTAAAGCAAACACAAACATCATGAAACACCGATAAGTACACAAATCTGCTGTTCAATATGGATGAGAATGCTAACAATGAGTACAGAAATTACTAAGGAAGGAGCAAAAGAAGAACAACCTGATGTGCCCATTACATACCACCAAAAGAAAAGAATGATCAAATCAGTCAGAAGGCCACCAAACCTTACTCAAGCGACTACCACATTATGGACAGACCATTCTTCTGCGCCTCAGAACAGGACACAATAGATTATGCAACCACATGTATACAAGATTCAAAATTGTTGACACAGCCATGTACACATGTGGTTTGGCGTCTCAGACAGCAGAACACATACTCCAGGACTGCCCAAACTACAACATATCCAGGTGAACCTTTTGCCCTAGAGCAGGGGTCACCAAACTATGGCCCGCGGGCCAGATCCGGCCCGCGACGTCATTTAATCCGGCCCGCCGACGGTACTCAAGCCTGCTTGATTTAACGTATGGAACACGAGACGTGATACAATTTGAATGTAAATATTATGTTTAGAATAATAGGAGATCTTCACATGTGCGGAGACCTCCTGGCTGCTATGTGTCTTAAATTTACTATTTTCAATTGGAAATTATTGTATCTAGATTTTCCTGTTTATTGCAATGTTTACTCATATCGCGCCATCCCAAGTCCTTCCCCGGCTCGTGGTAGTGCCGCCTACGCTCTGACGATACCATGGTTTCCATGACAACAAACACACATGCATCTTTCCCTCACCCAGATGCGTCAGACTGTCAACACAGGTCCTATGCTTCAGAAATATTTACTTATTTTTGCCAGTCATCCATTTTATAGGTATGTAACATGGATTTCTTTGTTTGACAGTGATAGGTAAGTGAATTTACAAGTGTGAATAGAGGCAATAGTGTAGGAAAAAGCATAAAAATGCCATAGAATCCTCGTGTTATTACAAAAACATTATCCCCAGCACAGAAGAATTCCCCGGTCAAGATGTTAATGGAGCTGGCCTCTAGGCCACTGTTTTTAACCTTTCTGCTGGAGCAGATCCTTATACAAATGTTTACGTTGCTCAAGGAACTCTGTGCAATGATCCAAGTGTCTGTCCTACTTTATGTAATAAACCAGATGGGCAGAGATGTTGTATGTAGGCGATTTCGGTCTGTTTCGGCGGAACCACTGGCTGCCACTCACGGAATGCCGGATGAAAAACTCCAGGCTGTTTCAGATCCCGTGTACTTTACCCTTCATTATGGCTACTAAGAAAAGAAAAGTGGACGCCGAGTGTGGCATTTTCAATGAAGAATATGGCGTAAAGTGCTTTTTTGTGGAAACAAAGGACCAGAAAACCAACTGCATAATATGCAACGAAAGTGTTGCCATTTTGAAAGAGTACAATCTTCGGCATCACTAAGAAACAAAACATCTATCGACATATTCAAAGGTTTTTGGAAAGTTACTCTCTGAGAAATAAGAGTCCATGAAACGTTGTTTAGAAACACAAAGAAATCTCTTCACGAGAAAGTGTGCTGAAAATTAATCTGTCATTTGTACACATTACAAAATAGATGGCAGAACGAAGAAAACCTTTGCTAATAGCAATTTCCCCAAAATGTGTAAGATGGAAGCAGCAAATAACTTGTGTCCTGAGAAAGCCGATTTGTGTGCAATTATCAGCCTTTCAGCAAGTTCAGTTGTGCGAAGAACAGAAGAACTTGGAGAGAACATAGGAGGGGCTACAGATTTGCGAGAAAGCTAGGAACTTGTTGTGGCATTTTCTGGCGCTGGATGAGTCTACTGATCTCTGGAGTGCGTCACAACTTCTCGTGTTCATTCGTGGTGTCAATTTGGACTTTCAGATAACGGAAGAGTTGGCATCCGTTTGCAGCATACATGGAACAACAACTGGGAAAGAAACATTTTCATGGAAGTGAAAAAGTTTTGCATTACTATAACCCTCAGTGGAATCAGCTTCGAGGTGTTACAGTTGATGGGGGGAAAACATGGCTGGAGTGAGGTAGGGTCTGATGGGGCAGATTAGGACTCATTTGGGAGATTTGCATATTCCGGGCGCTTTGTTCATACACTTAATCATATATCAGCAAGCACCCTGTATGAAAGACATATATTTCTTGGTACAGAAACCAGTCGTTTCTGCTGTGAACTTTATTCGGAGAGACATACACTCAATCACTGTCAGTTCCAGGTCTTTCTTGAAGAAATTGATTCTGAATTCTGTGACTTGCCTCATCGCACATCAGTGAGATGGCTCAGCTGCGGTAAAGTCTTGTTTCGTTTTTACAAGCTCCTAAACGAAATATATGTTTTCCTCACTGAAAAATATAGAGCTGATCTACAGCTTTCCGATCCTATCTGGCTGTCAAAGTTGTCATTTTTGGTCGACACCACATCCCACATGAATGAAATGAATTTGAAACTTCAGGGAAAGAATAACCTCTACTTTGATTTCTACAAATGACTTCAGAGAAAGCTGTCATTGTTTGAAGCACAACTGGAAGGAGAAAACTTCTCTCATTTTCACTGTTTCAGCGAGTTTTGCGCTACAACCGCCGAAGATGTCAGCCACGATTTCCTGAAAAAAATTATTCGTGACTTGAAGGAGCATGTTTTGGAGAGATTTTCAGATCTTGACAGAACTGAGAGTGGCATTCTGCTTTTCAAAGATCAGTTTTATTGTAACCTTGATGATGTGCCAGTTGAACTACAGTTGGAGCTCGTTGATTTGCAAGCAAATGACTTGTTGAAAGAGAAGCACAGAGAAGGAAAACTTGTTGAATTTTACCGCTGTTCACCTGATGTTGAGTTTCCGAAACTGAAGAAATTTGCCGCTGGTATAGCATCAGTGTTTGGAACAACTTATGTCTGTGATGAAACATTTTTATAAATGAAGTATGTGAAGTCAACGGATCGAATGAGATTAACTGATGAACATTTGAAAGCAATTCTCTTGATTGGATTCAGAAATTCCAAGCAAAACATTAATGATATCTTGAAAGCCAAATATCAGTTTCACAAATCTCACTAACATTTCGTGCTACTTGGTTTGTGAGATTCGGATATGTGCACACTAAGTCTGGTGTAACTATCTTTTTGCTAACGTCGCCTTCTTTGATAATATTATTTTAGTAAATAAATATGCTAGTTGTCTTTGTTTTGTGTGTGTGTGTGGATTGCACGCCACTCACCCATGATTAACTTAGTTGTTCGTCTTTTTCCCTGGAGCTTTCTTTCTGGCTTGCAAGTATTGTTAAAGTTAATTGCATATCCTTTTACAGGACGTTTGCAGTCAACACCAGCATTTTATGCTGTTGTTGGTGTCTTTGCAAGTTTACGTTCAGTAGTTTGCCATTGCTTTCTGAATGATCGGCACCCATACCATAGCGTAAAACACCAGCGCAACGCGGTCTGCTGCCCAATCGCGCGCAATTGTGTTTCAAACGCGCGTATACGGGTTATGAACTGCGTCCGTAAGACCTTCGCCACGGAGACTGGCGCAAGTATTGTACAGAATAAGTATCCGGCCCACGCTCGCCATTTTGTCAGTTATCCGGCCTGCCATGAAAACAGTTTGGTAACCCCTGCCCTAGAGGGACAACAGTGGAAGATAAACTCTATGGACCGCTGAGTGAACTAAAAAAGACAGATTCATACAAGAGACAACATTGCAGTTATAAACATATTTCAGGCGAATGAAAGAAGAAGAAGAAGGAAGAAGAAGAAGTAATGAAATGGTGAAGAAAATAAAAGCAGCAGGGACATGGTTTTTGAGAAGAAAGTTGAGAATATCATGTAAAAAGGAGCAAACGAGATAGTAAGAACTGAAGCTGTTACACGACCACTCAACACAACCAAAAAAAAAAAGAGAAATGAAATGTCTAGGGCAGTGGTTCGCAAGCTTTTCAAGCAGAGGGCCATATCTACTATTTTCAGTAGTTAAGCGAGCCACAATTTTATAAAGTTATAAAAGTCGTGCAATATCATTCTTACCTTTCTTAACTTTGGTCAACACAATTCTAAAACTTTAAAGGCATTAGTAAAGTGTACATATACATAAATTGGCATTACTAAATTTTTTTCTTTTACAAGCAAAATTTCATTTAACAATAAATTTTTAATTTTTCGAAAATCATTGGCGAAAATGACTGCTTGCATCTGTAAATCGAACCAAAACGGCAAATGCATCTCTGGGCGAATGAACACAAGTGTTCACATTGTTCGACAGGCAATAGTCGCCAGAATGAAATCATATGATCAGCTGAAGGTGAAGCAGGCAGCTCTAGAAATTTATATCTCAGTGCAGAATTGCATTTCAAATCAATTACTTCATGTAATTGACAGAGCTTGGCAATTGGAAATACGAACGGATTTATGAAGAGGGCAACATTATTCCCCTCTATTGTGAACTCTTGAAATCTCGACTGAAATATATCCAGAAGACTTTCAACTTTTTCCTTGTACTGTAACAAGTCACATTTCTTTTCCACCATAAGTTGGAAACACCTCTAAAGTCCCTTCAGTCAGCTGTCCGATAAACAGTCGTAGTCTCATTGTAAATGAAGAAATGTCATCGCAAAAATTTGTGAATAGTTTTTTCCCCCCGGATCCTCACATTTAAAGAATTTGAATGAGACGTGATGTCCACCAAAATTTCAGGTCATTACCTGTACTCCCCACACACTGACACTGGATGATGTGGTCAACATCAGGCCAGCCACCTGTACTCCCCACACAGTAACTGACACTGGATGATGTGGTCAACATAAGGCCAGCCACCTGTACTCCCCACACACTGACACTGGATGATGTGGTCAACTTAAGGCCAGCCACCAGTACTCTCCACACACTGAAACTGGATGATGTGGTCAACATCAGGCCAGCCACCTGTACTCCCCACACACTGACACTGGATGATGTGGTCAACATCAGGCCAGTCACCTGTACTTCCCACACACTGACACTGGATGATGTGGTCAACATCAGGCCATCCACCTGTACTCCCCACACACCAACTGACATCACTGGATGATGTGGTCAACATCAGGCCAGCCATCTGTACTCCCCACACACTGACACTGGATGATGTGGTCAACATCAGGCCAGTCACCTGTACTTCCCATACACTGACACTGGATGATGTGGTCAACATCAAGCCAACCACCTGTACTCCCCACACACTGACACTGGATGATGTGGTCAACATCAGGCCAGCCACCTGTACTCCACACACACTGACACTGGATGATGTGGTCAACATCAGGTCAGCCACCTGTACTCCACACACACTGACACTGGATGATGTGGTCAACATCAGGTCAGCCACCTGTACTCCACACACACTGACACTGGATGATGTGGTCAACATCAGGTCAGCCACCTGTACTCCACACACACTGACACTGGATGATGTGGTCAACATCAGGCCAGCCACCTGTACTCCACACACACTGACACTGGATGATGTGGTCAACATCAGGCCAGCCACCTGTACTCCACACACACTGACACTGAATGATGTGGTCAACATCAGGCCAGCCACCTGTACTCCCCACACACTGACACTGGATGATATGGTCAACATCAGGCCAGCCACCTGTACTCCCCACACACTGACACTGGATGATGTGACCAACATCAGGCCAACCACCTGTACTCCCCACACACTGACACTGGATGATGTGGTCAACATCAGGCCAGCCACCTGTACTCCCCACACACTGACACTGGATGATGTGGTCAACATCAGGCCAGCCACCTGTACTCCCCACACACTGACACGGGATGATGTGGTCAACATCAGGCCAGCCACCTGTACTCCCCACACACTGACACTGGATGATGTGGTCAACATCAGGCCAGCCACCTGTACTCCACACACACTGACACTGGATGATGTGGTCAACATCAGGCCAACCACCTGTACTCCCCACACACTGACACTGGATGATGTGGTCAACATCAGGCCAGCCACCTGTACTCCCCACACACTGACACTGGATGATGTGGTCAACATCAGGCCAGCCACCTGTACTCCCCACACACTGACACTGGATGATGTGGTCAACATCAGGCCAGCCACCTGTACTCCTCACACACTGACACGGGATGATGTGGTCAACATCAGGCCAGCCACCTGTACTCCCCTCACACCAACTGACACTGGATGATGTGGTCAACATCAGGCCAGCCACCTGTACTCCCCACACACTGACACTGGATGATGTGGTCAACATCAGGCCAACCACCTGTACTCCCCACACACTGACACTGGATGATGTGGTCAACATCAGGCCAGCTACCTGTACTCCCCACACACTGAAACTGGATGATGTGGTCAACATCAGGCCAGCCACCTGTACTCCCCACACAGTAACTGACACTGGATGATGTGGTCAACATCAGGCCAGCCACCTGTACTCCCTACAACAGTGCTGGCACCCAGTTTAAGCTGGACCTTGCTGGAAGCCCTGGTCAATGTAAAAACCATTCCCGTATCGATGACGATTTGTACACCTGGCTGACCACCAGTCCAACTGACAAGCATGCTAGCTGCCACAGCTAAAGTATACATTAACTTGCAATAAACCATATAATACATTAGTTTCTTTACTTATTCAGTCATTTTCGCTCGTCACGAGATCCACACTGTGGAAGGATGGGAGATTTGCTCGCAACAGACGAGCAATATCTCCGGCGAAATCTCTGGTGGGCCTATTCCCGGTGGTCGTGGGATCTGCAAAAGTCAGGAGGGGAGTCTAACGAAAGTGCACGCTTTACACAGGTCCGGACACTTGTGGATGACAGATGTACGTGACCCTACAGTTTAGGCACATACGAGTCCCTCACCTATGGGACTTAGCTGAACACCTCTAAATCAGGTCCTTGGGTTCCAGGGTCTGGCCACCACTCGCTTCCTGCTCATGGAGGTGAGGTCTCGGAGAATTGACGCTGAGCCGCCAGCGTCTGCAGCCTACCCTGTGCCAGACGTATTGGTTACCCATTCCTCTGGAATACACAGGGCAAGGCCGAGAGAGGGAGCATGTCGTTTGGGCACCACATGTTTCTCTTAAGCTCTGCCCAGGGATTGTGATGGAATTTTTGCCACATTCCAACTCATATACTTTGGTCTGTCAAAACTGCAAGGTGCCACTCAAGTTGCCACTCACATAAGTATACACTTTGGTCTGTCAAGACTGCAAGGTGCCACTCAAATGCCACTCACATTAGTATACACTTTATACAGGAGTGTTTCACTGTCGGACTAACAAAGACAGATGTCTGCTTCTAAATGATCATTTGTCCCTGCTTCTGGTAAGATATGCTATTTTTTTTCTGTAAAAAAATGCCATCGTACGGACTTACCAATGTTGTGAAGCAAAGCCAAAGCAGCATGACTGAATAATTTCAAACACCAGTCCAAACATGATTGTCTGCTTGTGCCCAATGTACTTCATCAAGACTGCTAAAATCAAAGTCTGAAAAAACCATTCAGTGACTCTTCAATGTGCAGACAAAGTAATGCCTGAAGCTGCGAGGGATTCGTTTTTTTTTTTCCTTTCTTCCAAGGACAAAGTACAAAATGAAATACTGATTACTGATGAATAGTATTGGCTAATTTAAATGTAATGTTTCTAATAAGAGCTTATAATATAAACAATGTACAGTATATAGACAATACAGTATTGATAGCTGAAAAGACACAAGATCTGCTACAAATGTTGGACATTATAGTCCAACAAGATACATGACAGAGATGAAGGGCAGAATAGGCCAAGGAAAGCTACATTTCAGACGGTGAAAAATAATTTATGCAATAAGACACTTGCATTAAATGTCAGAAAGAGAGAACTGACATGGTATCATGTATTTGGTCTACTGTATGGCAGTGAATCTTGGAATATGAGCAAAAAAAATTAGAAAGAGCTTGAATATAATGGATATGGATTTCTGAGGTGAATATTTCGAATACCTTGGACTGCCAGTCACTAACGATTGCCTGGAATAGGCTAATGTAATTAGAACCAGGAAAGGTGGAGTAGAAGAGAGAAAAGGAAAGACTGAAAAACAAGACATAAAACATCTTGATATAAAGGCACTGGGGAACACTGGCGAGACAAAGGTGGTAGGATATGTATGATGACCAACATCATATTGTGTAGACTATAAGATGAGGCAATCAAGACAGAATCTCAATAGAATAGTGGCTATTGCACTCATGTGTGGGCCTGCTTTAAAAAATCTCAAAAAAAAAAATAGAGACACATTTTCATGTGGCAAAATTCTGTTAACATGATCAGAGAAACAGGATCAATTCCAGACTTATGAAATGAATTCTAAAGTTTCTTTGTGGAGAGGGAGAAAAGTGAGTGTAAAAAAAGTATGTGATAAAAGCAAAAAGTATGTGATATCTGATCACGTCATACCTTTACAAAGATATCTACAGAGGCATTATCTCTACAATTTTAACAATGTTGCTTAGAACTGCTCAAGACAAACTTAATAACAGCTGACAACAGACAATATAAACAACATTGTGTTCATGCCTGCAAATGTTTGTAAACATTCACTGACAGTACAGAAATAAATGCACAGTGTGAAAGTGTACATTTACAGAACACTTACCTGTGCCAAAACAGACAACACACCAACAACAGCAATGTAAGACGCAACTTCTTCTTTTGAAAAATCCATGATCTGTAAAGAGACAGTTGGTAAATCAGCCTATCCGTGTAAGCTGGATAAAATGGTACATGTAGTGCTACAGAGCTGGTCTCAGTGGTTCGTAATTCCACTTACCTACGTTTCAAACACAGCTGCGACTGATTTAGCAGCAGCCTGTGTCACGCTAAGTTTTAATGACCAGGTCGTTCAGACAGTAATGGAAAACTACTGAATGTAAACTTGTTAAGACAACAACAGCAGTGCTGGTGTTGACAGTGATGTCTTGTAAATAGGATATGCGTTAACAAAAAAAAGTACCACAGTACATACTGTTGATGGAGTGTGAAGTGTTAGACCATGACATATTCTAATCCATGATATATGAGGTGAGGTGTGACGTATTGGCACCTTGCCGTCTTGACAGACGATAGTTTGTGCTTTAAAAAGGCATAATAACTTTTACCTATGGCGGTAGCGAGTGTGACTGATAAGGCCAATTTGCGCTGTAAATGTCCGTTCACAGTGGGTGCATGTGAACACGTGGTCATTTCCACCATCATGCACCATCTTACGTCTCAAACGCTTGGTGTGTGACTTTTCTGCAATAATTTTCTCCTTTGACTTTATTCCATTTCTGATATTTGCCCTCCATGCAACACGTTCAGCGGCGACTTGCTCCCAATGTGCATTATCAATGCCTGTATCAATCATGTCCCGCTTACACACATCTTTGTATCGTAGTAGAGGCCGACCCTGAGATCTCTTACCCATCTGTAATTCACCAAAAAAGATATCCTTTGGTATTCTACCATCATCCATCCTCCTAAGATGTCCTATCCATCTAAGTCTACGAAGACTGAGCATGGAATAAACTGTCACACAACCTGATCTTTCCAATACTTCAGTATTTGTGATTTTGTCTTGCCACTTAATACCAAGAATTCTTCGCAGACACCGTACATGAAAGCTGTTTAAGTTGTTCTCTTGGTGTGAGTAAGTTGTCCAGGTTTCACTGCCATAGAGAAGAGTACTAAGGACACAGGCTTGATAGACAAGGACTTTTGTTTTGGCAGTAAGCTTCCTGTTCTCCCAGACTCTTTTTCTTAACCTGTTCATTGTTGTTGCTGCCTTACCAATCCGGATGTTGATTTCCTGATCTAGGGATAATTTGCTATTTACCACTGATCCTAGATATGTAAAATGGTCTACTATCTCTAGTTCGGCGTCGTCAATAAAGATTGATGGTACCCCATGTGCACCTTGTGACATAATCTGTGTCTTCTTTTTGCTAATTGTTAAACCAAATTCAGAACAAGCATTGGAGAATGCAGATAGTAGACATTGCAATTCTTCCTCAGAGTGGGTCGTAACTGCAGCATCATCTGCAAAAAGCAACTCTCTGATCAGTCTCATCTCATCTCATCATGTTCCTCTTGTACCTTGCGGTGTCGAGGTGAAGTATAAACTTCGTGAGAGTGCCCGGTTATGGGCTTCGTATATCGACATTCCCATGGATTCTGTTATTCCCTCCGTCCAGCGTTTACGTGGTCGGCCTCTTCCTCTGTTTCCATCTGGTCTGTACGTCATTGCCTGTTGTGGCATGCTGTTGACTGGTAGCCTACTTGCATGGCCAAACCATTTGACTTGCTGCTTTCTAATAAAATCTAGAGCAGCTTTAACCCCCACTTTAGTCCTGATTTCTTCATTTCTGATCTTATCTCTTCTTGATACGTTGAGTATTCTTCTCAGGAACCTCATTTCTGTTGTTGTGATTTTTCTTTTCTCTTTTTCTGTCATTGTCCAGGTTTGGCATTGGTAGCACAGAGTTGGTAGGAAGATTGTGTTGTAAAGTGCTTTCTTAGTAGTTATTGATACATGTTTGTTCTTTAGTATTGGTGCTCTCTGATCAGTACCCTCCTAATTTTGGTCTTAGCCTTCAATCTCTGAGCATTGTAGAGGCCGCCATCTGAGCGTGAGTGAATGTATATACCACCATCCTGATCATGAAATGCATATTTCAGTAGAAGTGAAAAGTATATTCCAAAGAGGGTGGGAGCTAGTACACAACCTTGCTTAACTCCACTCTTGATTTCAAATTCTTCAGAAGTTGCACCATCAAACTTGATTATACCCTTCATGCCTGTGTGGAACGATTCCACAATGGACAGAAGAGTTGGTGGGCAGCCAATCTTCTTTAGTGCCTTGAACAGACCCTCACGACTGACCAAATCAAATGCCTTTGTGAGGTCGATGAAGGCAATAAACAGTGGTTGATTCTGTTCACGGCATTTTTCTTGCATTTGTCGCAATGAGAATATCATATCAGTGGTAGACCGGTTCTGTCGAAAGCCACACTGTGATTTGGGGTAGACTTGATCTCCTAGGACTTGAAGTCTGCGCAGAACAATTCTGGCAAATACTTTTCCAACAATACACAGAAGTGAGATACCCCTATAGTTGTTGCAGTCGCTCCGATCGCCCTTGTTCTTGTACAGTGTTATGATGCTTGAATCTTTGAAATCCTGTGGGACTTGTCCTTCACGCCAGCATAGCTCTATTAGCTGGTGGATCTGTATAGTGAGTGTGTCTTGCCCACTCCTGATAACCTCTATTGGAATCCCATCCTTACCTGGAGCCTTGCCAGATGCAAGTTCATTTATAGCACACTTAACTTCTGTTATGGTGGGAAGTGTGTCCAGGTGGTCAAGAGTTGGTAGAGCCTCTATGGCGTTGAGGGCATCATCCGCTAGTTTGGTCTCACTTGAGTAAAGCTCCAAATAGTGCTCTACCCATCTGTCCATCTGCTGTTTCTTATCAGTGATGATTTCTCCAGTCAAGGTTTTCAATGGTGCACTTCTTTTGATCACTGGACCGCAGGCTTTCTTTATTCCTTCATACATGCTTCTTATGTCTCCCTTATCACTTGCGATTTGAATGGACTCACATAACTTGATCCAATAATCATTTGCACACTGCCTGGCAGCCTTTTGCACATCCTTCTTAGCTTGCCTAAGCTCACTCAGAGTGTTACGCGTTGGTCTTTCCTTGTTTCTTAAGAGAGCTTTCTCCTTCTTATCAATCAAGGGCTGCAGAGTCTCGCTGTTGGCCGCAAACCAGTCCTGCCTCTTATGATCCACAGTGCCGTAAACCCCTACGGCAGTTTTATAAAGAGTTTCCTTAATTTGACCCCACTTTTCATTTACTGTACAATTTTCTGGTGTATCAGTGAAAGCGTCTTCAAGTTGCTGTTGAAACTGAAAGCACTTTTCAGGATCATGAGTGTTAATAATATTAATCCTGAGGCTAGATTTGTGTTTAGCTGTGTAGATTCTCTTTGGTCTCAGTCTAACCCTTGCAACAACCAAAGAATGATCCGTATCACAGTCAGCACTGTGGTAACTACGAGTCAATGATATATGGTTCAGATGTTGTCTCCGTGTGATGATGAAGTCCAGCTGGTGCCAATGGCCGGATCTTGGATGTTTCCATGTGAGCTTATGCATCTCTTTTGTTTTAAAAAAGGAGTTTGTAATACATAGGTCATTACTGGTGCAATGCTCCAGCAGCCTTTGCCCATTTCCATTCATGCGACCGATGTTGTATTTTCCAAGGCACACTGGCCATGAACTCGAGTCCTTGCCCACACGAGCATTGAAATCACCGAGCATATAAATGTAGTCAGATTTTGGAACTGCCTTGATCACGGAGTCTAACTCCTCATAGAACGAATCCTTCACATCATCAGAGGAATCGAGTGTCAGTGCATATGCAGTAATAATGGTGGCAAACCCACAAGAGGTTGCCAAGCGCAGGGATAATAGTCTTTCATTTCCTCCTGCTGGAATTTCAATCATTCCCAGTAGCGAATTCTTCACTGCAAAGCCCACACCGTGTTGCCTTTTTTCTGCCTGCCCTCTACCCTTCCAGAAAAAGGTGTAGTTGTTTTCCCTGAGTGACCCTTCCTCAGCGAGGCGAGTCTCCTGCAGGCCAGCAATATCAATGTTTAGACGATTGAGTTCGGCATCAATCACAGCCGTTTTTCTCACATCGTCAATATTGGTCAAGTCAGTGGAAAATCCTGGACACATGGTTCTCACGTTCCAGGTTGCAAGCCGTAGCTTGAGGTTTCTATTTTTATTTTTGTTTGTACCTGGTGCATTGGTTTTACAGCCTGCGATTCAGATTTTGTCCTAGCCCCAAGCACCCATTGAAGCAGGCAGGCTGTGGCGGATCAGCACCCAATTGGCTGGGGGCTGCCCAGCTTGAGGCGGGCGGTAGCTGATCAGTGACACCTATAGGTGTCTCCCACCGTCAGAGGCAACGCGTGGCGCCCCATGTCTACGCCAACTGACAAGGACTTATAACCCGTAACAGTTGCCTCTCGCTTTGATTCCGAGACCAGTTAAGACCAGGGATGGAGTTATTGCCTCTCCATAGCACAAAGCCTGGGCTAAAATATAGAGATCATGTGTTGCCCATGCAGCATGATCCCTCTCTCGGCCTGCCTAGTTTACTCCAGAGGAAAGGTAACACCCCTACATCTGGAACAAGACAAGCTGCAGAAGCTGCCGGATCAGCAAAGCAATGCTCTTAACTGTCCGCCTGTCGGAGCTTCGATCCTAGACCAGTCGCCAACCAAGGCTTAGGGCCTGGTCTGCCCTGCCATGACATTTTGTCTTTAGCTTGCATTTCCTCGCACCAGGGTAAGGCTTGTACCCTCCCAATTGCGCTCTTCCGCCCGAAGCTGTTGGCACAATGTGGGGTGTCAGGTTTGGTAAGCGCCGCCCAACGTTCAGCGCTAACAGAAACCAGGTAATACCGTCTACTGTTATACGGTAGCTCAGTGACGTATTAGGCCATCATATATTATAAGCTATGATATATGAGGTGAGGTGTGAACATAAGACCTCACTTTATACATCATGGTTAGAATATATGATGGCCTAACACGTCACACCTCATCTCATATATCATGTCTTAGAATATATGATGGCCTAACACATCACACCTCACCTCATATATCATGGATTAGAATATATGATGGCCTAACACATCACACCTCACTTCATACATCATGGTTAGAATATATGATGGCCTAACACATCACACCTCACCTCATATATCATGGATTAGAGTATATGATGGCCTAACACATCACACCTCACCTCATATATCATGGATTAGAGTATATGATGGCCTAACACATCACACCTCACTTCATACATCATGGTTAGAATATATGATGGCCTAACACATCACACCTCACCTCATATATCATGGTTAGAATATATGATGGCCTAACACATCACACCTCACTTCATACATCATGGTTAGAATATATGATGGCCTAACACATCATACCTCACCTCATATATCATGGATTAGAATATATGATGGCCTAACACATCACACCTCACTTCATATATCATGGTTAGAATATATGATGGCCTAACACATCACACCTCACCTCATATATCATGGTTAGAATATATGATGGCCTAACACATCACACCTCACTTCATATATCATGGTTAGAATATATGATGACCTAACACATCACACCTCACTTCATACATCATGGCTTAGAATATATGATGGCCTAACACATCACACCTCACCTCATATATCATGGATTAGAATATATGATGACCTAACACATCACACCTCACTTCATACATCATGGCTTAGAATATATGATGGCCTAACACATCACACCTCACCTCATATATCATGGATTAGAGTATATGATGGCCTAACACATCACACCTCACTTCATATATCATGTCTTAGAATATATGATGACCTAATACATCACACCTCACTTCATATATCATGGCTTAGAATATATGATGGCCTAATAAGTCACACCTCACCTCATATATCATGGCTTAGAATATATGATGGCCTAACACATCACACCTCACTTCATACATCATGGTTAGAATATATGATGACCTAATACATCACACCTCACTTCATATATCATGGCTTAGAATATATGATGGCCTAATAAGTCACACCTCACCTCATATATCATGGCTTAGAATATATGATGGCCTAACACATCACACCTCACTTCATACATCATGTCTTAGAATATATGATGGCCTAACACATCACACCTCACTTCATACATCATGGCTTAGAATATATGATGGCCTAACACATCACACCTCACCTCATATATCATGGATTAGAGTATATGATGGCCTAACACATCACACCTCACCTCATATATCATGGATTAGAGTATATGATGGCCTAACACATCACACCTCACTTCATACATCATGGTTAGAATATATGATGACCTAATACATCACACCTCACTTCATATATCATGGCTTAGAATATATGATGGCCTAATAAGTCACACCTCACCTCATATATCATGGCTTAGAATATATGATGGCCTAACACATCACACCTCACTTCATACATCATGATTAGAATATATGATGACCTAATACATCACACCTCACTTCATATATCATGGCTTAGAATATATGATGGCCTAATAAGTCACACCTCACCTCATATATCATGTCTTAGAATATATGATGGCCTAACACATCACACCTCACTTCATATATCATGGATTAGAGTATATGATGGCCTAATAAGTCACACCTCACCTCATATATCATGTCTTAGAATATATGATGGCCTAACACATCACACCTCACTTCATATATCATGGATTAGAGTATATGATGGCCTAACACATCACACCTCACTTCATATATCATGGTTAGAATATATGATGGCCTAACACATCACACCTCACTTCATATATCATGTCTTAGAATATATGATGGCCTAACACATCACACCTCACTTCATATATCATGTCTTAGAATATATGATGGCCTAACACATCACACCTCACTTCATATATCATGGATTAGAGTATATGATGGCCTAACACATCACACCTCACCTCATATATCATGGCTTAGAATATATGATGGCCTAACACATCACACCTCACTTCATACATCATGGTTAGAATATATGATGGCCTAACACATCACACCTCACCTCATATATCATGTCTTAGAATATATGATGGCCTAACACATCACACCTCACTTCATATATCATGTCTTAGAATATATGATGGCCTAACACATCACACCTCACTTCATATATCATGGATTAGAGTATATGATGGCCTAACACATCACACCTCACCTCATATATCATGGCTTAGAATATATGATGGCCTAACACATCACACCTCACTTCATACATCATGGTTAGAATATATGATGGCCTAACACATCACACCTCACTTCATATATCATGTCTTAGAATATATGATGGCCTAACACATCACACCTCACTTCATATATCATGTCTTAGAATATATGATGGCCTAACACATCACACCTCACCTCATATATCATGGCTTAGAATATATGATGGCCTAACACATCACACCTCACTTCATATATCATGGATTAGAGTATATGATGGCCTAACACATCACACCTCACTTCATATATCATGGATTAGAGTATATGATGGCCTAACACATCACACCTCACCTCATATATCATGGCTTAGAATATATGATGGCCTAACACATCACACCTCACTTCATACATCATGGTTAGAATATATGATGGCCTAACACATCACACCTCACTTCATATATCATGGATTAGAGTATATGATGGCCTAACACATCACACCTCACTTCATATATCATGGTTAGAATATATGATGGCCTAACACATCACACCTCACTTCATATATCATGTCTTAGAATATATGATGGCCTAACACATCACACCTCACTTCATATATCATGTCTTAGAATATATGATGGCCTAACACATCACACCTCACTTCATATATCATGTCTTAGAATATATGATGGCCTAACACATCACACCTCACTTCATATATCATGTCTTAGAATATATGATGGCCTAACACATCACACCTCACTTCATACATCATGTCTTAGAATATATGATGGCCTAACACATCACACCTCACTTCATATATCATGTCTTAGAATATATGATGGCCTAACACATCACACCTCACCTCATATATCATGTCTTAGAATATATGATGGCCTAACACATCACACCTCACTTCATATATCATGTCTTAGAATATATGATGGCCTAACACATCACACCTCACTTCATATATCATGTCTTAGAATATATGATGGCCTAACACATCACACCTCACTTCATATATCATGTCTTAGAATATATGATGGCCTAACACATCACACCTCACTTCATACATCATGTCTTAGAATATATGATGGCCTAACACATCACACCTCACTTCATATATCATGTCTTAGAATATATGATGGCCTAACACATCACACCTCACCTCATATATCATGTCTTAGAATATATGATGGCCTAATAAGTCACACCTCACCTCATATATCATGTCTTAGAATATATGATGGCCTAACACATCACACCTCACCTCGTACAACTTGGCTTAGAGTATATGATGGCCTAACACGTCACAGTATTTCCTACCTAAAAACCAACCATCCCCCCCCCCCCCCACCCGCCCCTTCACAGTATACGTAATAATGGAAGTTAAATTTAATAGCCATACTAAAACAAGTCTAGACGTCTACACAACATGTGATTTGTGGGTCTACTTACTTTATAAAATGAATTTTAGAAGGGTGAGACGTACAGAAGCGTATGAAGGGAAAAACAATATCAAGTAATCGGTTCTTGTATTAACGCAAACCCTGAAATCACCCCCCCCCCTCACCCCTCCTCCTCGGTTGAGAATCTCTGGTCTAGATAGAGCATTTTTATGAGTTGTACTACATTTGATAGAAAGCCCATATTCCTTATGATTTCCCAAAATTTCTGGTGTTGTACACAGTCAAATGCCTTTGAATAATCCACAAAACATGAGAATAGGTTTACATTAAATTCTCTACACTTCTCTATTACTACTAGGTTGAACAAATGATTGTTTTGGAAATCTGGGTAAACCTTTTCCCATAGTTTCCATCATCAGGCCATTTATTTCTTTCCTTAACATTTTTAGAAATAAGTAAAGTCCTTTAACCCTTTACAGGAAACAGTCGCTGAAAACGTCTTTACTATCAAACGGGCAAACATCTGAAAGCGTCCATGAAAACTAAGGGTTGAAAACATGCGATCTCAAAACTTTGCGAGACTTCCCGTTGATTACGTCCAGTTTTGCTGATAACTTGATAACATTGGCGCCATTTGCAAGTGTTTTCTTTAAATTTGATTGGATTTTAAAAATAGTTTTCAGGGTTTTTATGCTTTGTTTTTCAAAATGGATTTTGACGATTCTTCAAGTGATAGCAGAGATTTTGCTGGGTTAAATTTAAGTGACATTGAAGTGCACAAAAATTGACTATGAACCTGAGCTAGATATCAGCGATATCAGCTTAAGCAGTGTACACACTTCGGATCTCTCGACTTTGAAGAAAGTGATTCTGATTCTGAAAATGTGTTTGTAAATAGTGTATAGGTGTTTGTAAATAGTGTATTGGTGAATGACAATCGCAAGCAGTATTTTGTAAATATTTGTGTTCATGTGTGGATTACTGGCAACATTGGATTATTTATTTCACAAAAATCTGTTCAGTAACACCTTAGATTTGATGTTTTTACTAACGTAACCCTAAATGTTACTGAAAATCTTGCCCGTTCAGTTAAAAAATTGAAAAATGTGTGCCTTGTAAAGGGTTAACAATGGCTAGACCCATTGTTGTACACACCAATCAGCACCTGGTGGCTTGTGTGGTAAGTACCACACCAGCCGCCTTACATTTACAAGACACTTCCTGGTACCCAGTTTAAAAAAAAATTAGAATCCGCCACAACAGGGCTGGAACCCATGGCTGGCAGGAAAGTGTCTAGTCACTATGCTCTCACAGCTCTCACTTTAGCAATGGAAAAGCAGAATTCACTAGCAGCTGGCTAGACCAATCCCAGATACTCTATGCCCACAAGCTACAAACGGTTCATTAAGATGATGAAGATGACATTCAAGCAGGCAACATTCAGTTTGAGGCAATAATAACCATGTTAATAATCACATGAGCAGCCAAATGTGTGCACTTACCAATCTCAGATACACAAATATAGATGAGTATTCCCCAGCCTCTGGCAGATAGGATAGAAACACTGTTACACACAACAGAAGGATCAGTATATCCTGACCTACTTTCTTCAGGGCCTGGAACAGGAAGCAGTGTGTTAGAATACAAACCACACACTTATAAACTAAAGAACTTCAACACAACTTGATGAATGAGTGAAAACTGGCATATAATGAGCTGGTTATGTCACAAACAATCATCTGGCATATGTGAAAATTATACTGGAAAATTACAAGCAATCATTCTTTAATACACCACTGATGATTATTTGCTTAAAGGGCTTCTTTTAGGGCTAAGAATTAAATCCATTTGTCCCAACAATCCTAAAAAACATTAATCGTCAATGACTCAGATGCACAGATCATATAGGATGTGCATGTACAAAGTACATTAATGACAACTTCAGAATCAAGCAAATGTGTAGACAACAAGTGTAATTCATAGAAAATACTTGTAAACAAGCATACAAGTTTTATATAGAGTCATATCTGTATAATGTCACTATAAACAGAATTAGGAAATAACAAAATTATTGCTACTTGGCCATTATTGTGTCTTCACTGTGGATATTTTAATCTAGCACTTGTTGTACCTCCAATCCTGCCAACCCATTACATCACTCTATAGATGCCTTGCCAAGTATGATAATGATTTGAACTGCTTTGTGTCTGCAGCAGTCAACAAATTCCAGCACTGTATATCTGCGTGGCTGTAGCAGCCTGTCCAATGTCATCTTCTGCCTGCACCGTCCATGAACTCCCTCTCTTTATTTGGCTACCTTTGAGATAACGCCAGGTTAGCCTGTGGTGGCTGTCGTTCATCACTCGTGTTGCAGGACTCTGCCTGTGCAAGTACAATTCAGACTTCACCAATGTAAGCCCCTGCACACAGAAACAAACAGCGAATTACAGAAAGCATCCTTCACTGATACAACTAGATAGTTGTTCGATACGGTTCCAAAATATGAACCAGTATCTGAAAGGCTGAAAATATTCAGAAGCATTTAAATATACTGTTGATAAACAGAAAAAAATGTCTTTGTTCAAAACAACATGGAGTGATAAAATCTGTAAATCCATAACAGAACACTAAAATATTGAAATATAGTACACTTAAAAGGTAACAATGATGAAACAATATGGAAACACATGTTTACCCCAAATGGATCTGCTTTCTCCCATGAGATCTGGGAGCCCCAGCTGGCAGGCCTGAGCTTCTCTGGCAAGGATTCGGGCACCACAACCATGATGAACAAGATGTCTAAAATAGCTATAGCTGAGGCCAGCCAGATGACCACGTTCTCACTGTACATGTCCTGCAGAAATGCTCCAATGGCTGGGCTTGTAACCAAACTGGCTGCAAATGTTGCAGAAACCTAGGAGAGAAGAGTTGAAAAACTATAAGAACACTATATAGTATATAACCACGTTGATAAATTTAAAACCCTGGGGCGGGCAATTGTAACATCAGATGTAAGAAGCATAACAGATATTAAAAGCAGAACAGGTGAAGCAGAAACGAAAAATAATAAGTCACCATCACCGATTGTAAGAAAGAATGCTGAATTGTTATAAAAAAACCTTTATTGCTGTATGGCAGCAAATCATGGAAACTATGAATAAATTAGGAAAAGCATGGAAGAGATGTGGTTCCTGAGACGAATGTTACAAATATTTTGGACTGCCAGAGTAACTAACAATGATTACCTGAAAGAGGCTAATGAAACTAGAACATTATATACAACAATAAGAAAGAGACAAACAGCATTCTTTGGTCATGTGATTAGAAGAGAGGCATTGGAGAATATTGTGACAACTTGAAGGATCAGTGAGAAAAAAGGCAGACGCAGACCAAGAAAAATGATGCTGGATGGTCTGAGACACTGGCATGGATGAAATACAATCAACAGAGTTTATCCAGGGCACCAAGGACCGAGATCTGTGGGAAAACATGAATGTCTATGTCAGCTGACAAGGCAGATGGTGATGATGAGTAAAGCAGATGTCTTCCACCGGCTTCGTGGCTTAGAGGTTAGCGACCTTTCTCCGTAATCTTGTATACTATCGTGGGTAACGTGATGATGGTGAGAATCAGCAGTGGTTCGATTCGCATCAGTAACTTACGGGTTATGTGAGCCGGCCGCTCAGAAAGCAATGGCAAACTACTGAGCATAATCTTGCCAAGAAATCAACATACAGCTGAAAAATGCTGGTGTTGACAGCGATGTCCTGTAAAGGATATGCACACCAAAAAAAAAATTGTCTTCCACAGGCTAAATGTGGCTTGAAATAGGTGAATGTGGCCCTCATGGGTGGTTAAGAATGAAACTATACGCGTACAGAATTCACTCACCTGACAGTTACATAATATTCAAAACAAAAATAATTATTAACGTCACTCATCACATTTTGAAAGAGAAGTTTGTGAAATCCTAACCAAGTCAACCAAGTCATACATGAGATCTGAAGACTTTCATTAACTTCTTTGGAAGCAGATATTATCAAGCTGGCTAACTGCAAATATCTCATCAAAGTTCAAATAAGTAATTTATTCCAGCAACCCAACTTGTATTATTTATTTTAATTACATCACATTCTAAACAATCAGTAGTCATTAGTCGTGGTTCCAACATCACAGCAAAGGGTCGTCCCCATTATGCTCCGTTCCTGTGCCAATGAATATCACATAAAATGTTCCTCACTGCCCCATGTGAAAAGTGGAAATGACAGGAGTCTCGACAAACAACGGCCTGCTCAGGCACACTGTGCAAAATGCCACCCCCAAAATTTCACCACGAAAGTCCTCTACGAACAGTGCAGTTCACCCCAGATGGAATTTGCAGTCACTTTCCCAACCGGATGTTCACCTACAAAGTCTTGCTATCTCTAGATATTGTTGTTCCGTTTCTAGATGTTTTCTAGCCACCACATCATTTTTTCTCAGAAATGTAAATCACGCACCAAAACAACCTCTAACAGATGTAAAGAAACATTTCACTGTACATAATGCTGTCGCCAGAATACCAACACAAAAGTCCTCCTCGAAAACACAGTTCATCATCGATGGAAAAGGCAGTCACTAGCAAAACCAGCAGCCACACATTTCTGCATAAGGCAAAAAAAAAAACCTTTACTTCTGCGACACACCAGCCGCCATATGTGCAGATATTTCTGGATATTGTTGTTCCATTTCTAGATGTTATTTAGCCAGCTACGCCATTTTTAGCATGCAGATCACACCACAGCACCTCGGACAGATATAAAAAACATTTCACTGCACATAATGCCGTCTTCAGAATGTCAAAACAACAGTCCTCCATGAAAACACAGTTCATCGTCAAAAGAAGTGGCAGTCAACCAGAAGACCAGCCGCCATACATTTCTGCATAAGGCACAAAAACCGGTCAGTTCTGGGACCACACACACACACACATGAAATTCACAGCTCACAGCATTGCGCCACGCACTCAACTCAGTAGCAGGGTGACGAAACTGTAAACTCAGTCCAACTTGAGGAAAATATGAATGCAACGGTAGCCACGAGCATAACACCCAGAGGCTTTAACTGTTTCACTGCCTGTCAGCCATGCTGGGAACCGGAATAAATGTAGATATCACCAGACATGAGAACTGACAACTATAATCATACATGTAGATGTTGATTTATTTGGTTGTTTCGGGATTTGAGATTTAAATATTGAGCACAACCCACTACTGGCAATGCTGATCGTATTCTGGTATGAACCTAAGGCCTATCCGCGTCAATGTGGAAGCACCTGATTCAAGTTTCGCTCTCATTTGATCTCGTCAGTAGTGCATTTACCTGACTGGACCTGGAAACAAACCCCAGATGACTGGCGTGTGAAGCGGGTATGCAACCACCAGACCACACGGCACACGCTGGACACGGTCAAACCACCACAACAGAACACCACAACATCACCCATCGTAGGCCGCAGCTTAAGACCCGCCCGACTGCCGCGACTGACGTTCTAAACAGTGTTGAAACCTAGACTAAATGTAATCAATTCCAAATTGTAGCGTTTAGAAAATAAAAATAAATTTGTCCCGAAGAAGCTATGGGTCTGTGACAAAAGGGTCATGACTTTTATAGGCTTGAATGCATGAACAAATAGGTGGCTAGTCTTTCTCTCACTTAGCGAGATGTCAAACCCTTGTCTGCGCTCATGACTTTATCAGTACAGTTCCCTGTCAGCTACGCTATCGCGTCCACTTAATTATAGCATTTGTCATAAGGATAATCCTGGATTGTGGCCCTTACATAATTTTAGTTCTTCTATGTAACTATTTCATATTCAAAGGATGGGGACCTGCAATCAAAAGCATAATAGGTTTTCATGAAAATGGTATGATCCACTATTTAGTAACTCCTTTGATCCTTTGTGGTAGTACTGAAACAACTATCACTCACAAGTATTTCTGTCACTTGATTCTCTATATTGTGTTACAGCAGAATAAACAAATTGACAGATAAAATAAATTGATGTTAATAAAATTGTACTGACAAATTCAAAGCTTGGCTTTCCCTCCCATCTGCTAAAAATACAGACACAAACATGCAAATTAGATATTCACTTCTATGTGTGATCTAACCATGCATTTTTAATTGGTTATTTTGTGCTCAATTATAATTTGAAATTTGGATACTTTTGTTTTTGTTCTACTGCCATTATATAGCTGTTTGTAGGGAAGGTTCATAAGAACTAGCAAATATATTCATATCATAGTTTATTGAGCTGTTTCAAATAGAAGTGATACTGGCAATTCCATATGCCAGTGATGAACATGCATCGAGCGGTCATAGCGGAGGCCAAATCCAGTAAGGAGCTAGAACTGGCTGTCACAAACATAAGTATATGCTCAACCTTGTTCACAAGACTGCTAAAGAGTAATTACAACAGAAAAAGACAATAACATTAGTGTATTCCATCAGATCAATTTCTGTCTATTATCATAGAGAGAAATGTCAACAGGAAGAAATATGCAATTGACATGATTCTGGGGGTTACTTTTGTAATGAATGTGGACAATTTTATGTGTGCAATAAACAATTCACCAACATTAATTTTGATTAAAACAATCTAAGCATCACTGGCAGAAATAGTCAGCCAATGGAGGGAGTAGGTTGAAAGCAGGAGACAATTTTACTTAGTCAAAATCACCTTAATACTGCTCAAATTACACTGAAATGTGCGCAAACGATTCCTCACTCAGTAATTCATTGGCACCTTGCTGTCTTGAGAGATGATAGTTTGTTACATTGTGCTTCAAAAAAGCTTAATAACTACAACCCATGGCGGTAGCAAATGTGAATGAAAAGGCCAATTTGTGCGGTACATGTTCATCGACAGTAGATTCATGTGAACACATGGTCATTTTTACCATCATGCACCATCTAATGTCTCACATGCTCGGTATGTAACTTATCTGCAATAATTTTCTCCTTTGTCTTTATTCCATTTCTATTTGCCCTCCATGCAACACGTCCAGCGGCGACTTGCTCCCAATGTGCATTATCAATATCTGTATCAATCATATCCAGCTTACACATATCTTTGTATCGTAGTAGAGGCCTACCCTAAGATCTCTTACCCATTTGTAATTCACCAAAAAAGATGTCCTTTGGTATTCTGCCATCATCTATCCTCCTAACGTGTCCTATCCATCTAAGTCTACGAAGACTGAATATGGAATATACCGTCACACAACCTGATCTTTCCAATACTTCAGTATTTGTGATTTTCTTTTGCCACTTAATACCAAGTATTCTTCGCAGGCACCGCATATGAAAGCTGTTTAAACATTTCTCTTGGTGTGAGTAAGTTGCCCAGGCTTCACTGCCATAAAGAAGAGTACTAAGGGCACAGGCTTGATAGACAAGGACTTTTGTTTTGGCAGTAAGCTTCCTGTTCTCCCAGACTCTTTTTCTTAACCTTTTCATTGTTGTTGCTGCCTTACCAATCCTGATGTTGATTTCCTGATCTAGGGATAATTTGCTATTTATCACTGATCCTAGATATGTAAAATGGTCTACCATCTCTAGTTCGGCGTCGTCAATAAAGATTGATGGTACCCCATGTGCACCTTGTGATATAATCTGTGACTTCTTTTTGTTAATTGTTAAACCAAATTCAGAACAAGCATTGGAGAATGCAGATAGTAGATGTTGTAATTCTTCCTCAGAGTGGGTCGTAATCGCAGCATCATCCACAAAAAGCAACTCTCTGATCAGTACCCTCCTAACTTTGGTCTTGGCCTTCAATCTCTGAGCATTGTAGAGGACGCCATTTGAGTGTGATGAATGTATATACCACCATCCTGATCACAAAAGGCATATTTCAGTAGAAGTGAAAAGTATATTCCAAAGAGGGTGGGAGCTAATACACAACCTTGCTTAACTCCACTCTTGATTTCAAACTCTCCTGAAGTTGCACCATCAAATGTGATTATACCCTTCATGCCTGTGTGGAACGATTCCACAATGGACAGAAGAGTTGGTGGGCAGCCAATCTTCTTTAGTGCCTTGAACAGACCCTCACGACTGATCAAATCAAATGCCTTTGTGAGGTTGATGAAGGAAATAAATAGTGGTTGATTCTGTTCACGGCATTTTTCTTAGATTTGTCGCAATGAGAACAGCATATCAATGGTAGACCAGTTCTGTCGGAAGCCACACTGTGATCTGGGGTAGACTTGATCTCCTAGGACTTGAAGTCTGTGCAGAACGATTCTGGCAAATAATTTCCCAACAATACACAGAAGTGAGATACCCCTATACTTGTTACATTCGCTCCAATCGCCCTTGTTCTTGTACAGTGTTACGATGCTCGAACCTTTGAAATCCTGTGGGACTTGTCCTTCTTGCTGCCATAGCTCTGTTAGCTGGTGGATCTGTAGAGTGAGTGTGTCTTGCCCACTCCTGATAACCTCTATTGGAATTCCATCCTTAGCTGGGGCCTTGCCAAATGCAAGTTTATTAAAGCACTCTTAACTCTCAATAATATACTTTCAGAAAATGTATGGAACTCTGGCTTAATTTCCTATACATTACTGGAATTTATTGTACTCTTTTACTACTCTAAATGTGCAAAACGACTATAAAAATAAAGCAGGTAAATGTGTATGTGCAAACATAAAAATAATGCAAGGTTTTCAATATTATATTGACATGCATCTTTCAAGTCAAACAGCTTCACGTTTGTGCTAGGTCATGTGAGTGTTAGGGGCTTGCAGGGCAGCAAGCTAAAATTTCTACTAAAGAAATTGAACCAGCAATGATCTAGGCTGATATAGTGAATGCCCTCAGAGAGGTGATGTAATTAAACAAATCAATTGATGGCTGTGAATGTGCAACCTTGACCAGACTGCAGGAACAAGAAGTTTAAAGGGCTGAAGCCAGACATGAGCACTATGTAGGGAGAGAAAGTAGAAGAGTAAACCGACACAGAACTAATGTCATCAGCTGCTGCACGCTGAGATACTGAGATGGGGATACAAGCAGTTATGGATTGAATGGATCAATGTGCAGTGAAGATAAACTGTTGACTAACTAACTTTCAGGTCAAGCAAATCCAGAATGACATTATGTCTGGTTGTGAAAAAGGTGCATGGAGCAAAGTAATGTTGGAAACCATTGCTCTAGTCTCATGTGACCCTATGACGGCTTTCTCTATTGAGTCATCACAACATTAATGCCACAATGATATTTGTTTACTGATAGTGTGAGATCGCCCAGCGTGTCGAGACAAAGGCTTCTGTCTCATACAATACTGATGTTAGAGTATATTTTATTAAGTAAATCCTCCACTGCTTGTATATTTTCTAGACTGCTAAATTTACTTTGCTATGTTTAATTAGAAAAGATCCAACATGAATTTATATTTTATTACAAAACTGTTCAACTTTAATAAATGTTACATGTTAATTGTAAAGAGTTACTAAATAATTAAACTACCACACTTTATTAATAAAAGACGTCATATGTATGTAGATATACTAGAAAAGGAACTGTGGAACATGCACCGGTTTACCAGTAGAAAGGCGGAGGTTCAATCCCTAGGTGAGGTACTGGTTTTATATAACCATAAGTGGATGTAGAGCTGACATAACCTGTGGGTATCAGAGGTTACTCTGGGAAAGAACGGTGACCAAGAAGGGAGATGGCTGCCCCATCTCATAATACCATAACTTAGTATAGATTCTATTAACGCCAGTTTATGCAATGGGGTTACCCATAAAAGTGCAACTAGAACCACTCACCAGCCCATAAGCTGAGCTCCTCTCATCTTCACCGGTGACATCAGCGACATAAGCATACACCACACTGAAGGTTACAGAGAACACCCCAGATATTGACAGCATGGCAAAATACCACCTAGAAAATGTGACAGAAAAACTGCAGTTAAAAACAAAATTTAACAGACAGACAGACTAGATAGGTACATAAACAGAGTAGAATTTACCTGCAAAATCACCATAAATAGACTCAGCACTATCTTAATTATAATAATAATTTCAGATGTCTTTGCCATGTTTACCATAATTGCTAAACTTGATTTTTCAAGGCATGTTTTTGTTTTGTCTTTGCAGTTCAGATTATTAACAAGGCCAAGACAAGAAGGGGTATATATGTTTTGGGCCAATGTATCTACAGAGAGTAAACGTGACGAACTTTTAGATATTCTCAAGTTAAATGTGGACACTGGAAAGGCAGAAAAAGTTGGCACCATGACACAGATTTTAAAAACACCACAAGTTCGTGTGGGATCTGCTGTTTGTCACTTAGGTAAATGATGAGAAGCCAGGCTTTCATACTTTTGTGTGTGTGTGTTTTTTTTAATGTTACATATCCCTTACAGGACGTTGCGGTCAACACCAGCATTTTTCAGCTGCTGTTGATGTACTAGGCAAGTTTTTATGTTCAGTAGTTTGCCATTGCTTTCTGGATGACCGGCTCCCATACCAACACATTATAACACAACTTACAAGGTCTGCTGCACAAATCAATCGCAGCTGAGTTTCGAACGCCTGGTAGGCGGATCACGAACCACGTTCGCAAGCCTTTGGCCACAGAGACCTGTGACTATGCGACTTTTGTGTACTTTAGGTAAATGTTGAAAAACCAGGCTTTCGCCATAGAAAACCTTGCTAACTCAGCAGCAGTGAGATGACAACAACAGCAGTCTTAAATAATCTGTAGAACTATAGTAGCTTAGTGGCCAGTACTCTTGCCAACTAGTCCATTGATCAAGTGCTCAAATCACCTGCATGTCGTATTGCCACATAGATCCAGAGTTGATCCAGCCTCTTCAAATTGGTACAAGAAAATTTTATGTTTGGTAAAACAGCTGGAATGATACTGACACATCAGCTGATGAGTGACATTTGACCAAGCAAATATTTGCCTAGCATTGTATCCCCTAAATAATACAATGGTATTGAAACTTATTCCTTGACTTTTGTTTTGAACTCCTTAACCACATAACTGGCCATGCCTTTAGTGGTTATACCATTCATAAGATAACTTCAACCTTCTGACCACACCTTCAATGGTTACACTTTCATTGTATAACTTCAACCTTCTGACCATGCCTTCAGTGGTTACACTTTCACTGTATAACTTCTGACCACACCTTCAATGGTTGCACCATTCATAAGATAACTTCAACCTTCTGACCATACCTTCAATGGTTACACTTTCATTGTATAACTTCAACCTTCTGACCACACCTTCAGTGGTTACACTTTCACTGTATAACTTCAACCTTCTGACCACACCTTCAATGGTTACACTTTCACTGTATAACTTCAACCTTCTGACCACACCTTCAATGGTTACACCATTCATTGTATAACTTCAACCTTCTGACCACACCTTCAGTGGTTACACTTTCACTGTATAACTTCTGACCACACCTTCAATGGTTACACCATTCATTGTATAACTTCAACCTTCTGACCACACCTTCAGTGGTTACACTTTCACTGTATAACTTCAACCTTCTGACCACACCTTCAATGGTTACACCATTCATTGTATAACTTCAACCTTCTGACCATGCCTTCAGTGGTTACACTTTCACTGTATAACTTCTGACCACACCTTCAATGGTTACACCATTCATTGTATAACTTCAACCTTCTGACCATGCCTTCAGTGGTTACACTTTCACTGTATAACTTCTGACCACACCTTCAATGGTTACACCATTCATAAGATAACTTCAACCTTCTGACCATACCTTCAATGGTTACACTTTCACTGTATAACTTCAACCTTCTGACCATGCCTTCAGTGGTTACACTTTCACTGTATAACTTCTGACCACACCTTCAATGGTTACACCATTCATTGTATAACTTCAACCTTCTGACCATGCCTTCAGTGGTTAAACTTTCACTGTATAACTTCTGACCAAACCTTCAATGGTTACACCATTCATTGTATAACTTCAACCTTCTGACCATGCCTTCAGTGGTTACACTTTCACTGTATAACTTCAACCTTCTGACCACACCTTCAGTGGTTACACCATTGTATAATGTCAACCTTCTGACCACACCTTCAATGGTTACACTATTCACTGTATAACTTCTGACCACACCTTCAATGATTACACTATTCACTGTATAACTTCTGACCACACCTTCAATGGTTACACCATTGTATAATGTCAACCTTCTGACCACACCTTCAATGGTTACATCATTGTATAATGTCAACCTTCTGACCACACCTTCAATGGTTACATCATTCATTGTATAACTTAACCTTCTGATCATACCTTCAATGGTTGCACCATTCTTCATATAATTTCCACCTTTTCTATCTCATTCAGTAATTTTACAGTAACACTTCTTTGGTTCAGAAGGAATTAATATATAAGTTGAAGCAGTTCAGTAACCATTGTCTAGGGTAAGAGGCAGTTTCAAGGCAGATATTTCCTTCACATATTCTTGGCCACCGCATGTTTATATAACCTGGTCCCTCATTCCTGCCTGTTGAAGGTTGAAATATACAAAGAAAATTGAAATATTTTGGTCACTTGAAATGTCACGAAAGTTTGGAGAGAACAATAATGGAGGGATATATGCTCGGGAAGAGGGGAAGAGGAAGGCCAAAGAGGAGGTGATTGCAGGATGTTGCAGATCCAGATGGGTGTATCGGTTGTTAGGTATCTTGCTTATGACCAAGAAGTTTTTTGGCAGGTTATTATGGGAGCAAGGTTCTGCAAAGGACACGCAACTCTTGATTTCAAACTCTCCTGAAGTTGCACCATCAAATGTGATTGTACCCTTCATGCCTGTGTGGAACGACTCCACAATGGACAGAAGAGTTGGTGGGCAGCCAATCTTCTTTAGTGCCTTGAACAGACCCTCACGACTGATCAAATCAAATGCCTTTGTGAGGTCGATGAAGGAAATAAATAGTGGTTGATTCTGTTTACGGCATTTTTCTTGGATTTGTCGCAATGAGAACAGCATATCAATGGTAGACCAGTTCTGTCGGAAGCCACACTGTGATCTGGGGTAGACTTGATCTCCTAGGACTTGAAGTCTGTGCAGAACGATTCTGGCAAATACTTTTCCAACAATACACAGAAGTGAGATACCCCTATAGTTATTGCAGTCACTCCGATCGACCTTGTTCTTGTACAGTGTTATGATGCTTGAATCTTTGAAATCCTGTGGGACTTGTCCTTCTTGCCGCCATAGCTCTGTTAGCTGCATGAACAACAGCTTTTATTAGACTTGGTTCATATAATAAGCCGGCAAGCACCCAAAAAAAAGTCTGGAACAGAAGAGGTTCAACTCATCCCATCTTGTTCCTCTTGTACCTTGCAGGGTCGAGGTGAAGTATAAACAGTGGGAGAGTGCCAGCTTATGGGTTTCATGTATCAGTATTAACATGGACTCTGCTATTCCCTCCAAGCATCATTTACGTGGTCGGCCTCTTCCTCTGCTTCCCTCTGCTCTGTATATCATTGCTTGTTGTGGTATACTGTTAGTTGGTAACCTACTTACATGGCCAAACCATTTGACTTGATGCCTTCTAATGAAGAGGTTCAACTTGTAATTCTTCTTCTTCTTCTTCAGCATTCCAAGCCATTGAGGTTCTTTACTGCAGATACAAGCCGTCTCCATTCGTCTCTCTGTTTGACCTTCTCTTGCCAGTCACTGATTCTAAGTGCTTGTAGGTCTGTATATATATTATCTCGCCACCGTCTTCTTGGTCTACCTCAGGGTCTACGGTCATTTATGTCCTGAGTGTAAGCGAGTTTTATTTCCCTATTATCTTCCATTCTTTCTATATGTCCCAGCCATTGCAGTCTATTAGCCTTCATGATACCAGTGATTAGCGGGGACTTAAACAGATCATAAATGTCTTTGTTGCTTCTTCTTTTCCACTCTCTACTTTGTGTATCCCTAATGGGTCCAAAGATGTGTCTTAAGACTTTCTTCTCAAAGATTTGTAACAAGGCTTCGTCTCCTTTAGTTGTACTCCAGGTTTCAGAGCCATACAGCACAAGTGGTCTGATCAGTGTTTTGTATATTGTGATCTTGGTGTTACGAGATAGTGCCTTTGATTTTAGTAGATGTTGTAGTGCATAGTATATCTTATTTCCAGAGATGATTCTAGCTTGTATTTTTTCCCTTATTATGTTGGAGCAGTTGAAGATTTGTAATTATTATAATTTTATTTCAGGTCCATATGTGTATGTATCTGGTGGAAAAGATGTCTCTGGCTGTGAAACGGAATCCCTGAGACAGATCTTGAAGTTTGACGTCAGCAATCTGCATTCACCAGGTGAAGTAATTGGAGAACTGATCGAGCACAGATGGTACCACACTATGGTCATATTGAAAAGCAAGCTATTTATACTTGCTGGCTTAAGGACGGTCATCCCAACATGTGATATGCTGAGTCTGGATATTGTCACAGGTTGGATTCTGTCTTTTGTTTGGGTTTTATCTTACTTATTAACAGTTTAAGATAAGTCGTTAAACAAAAAGCAGTGAAGTGTTAAAACCATCACATTTATGTAGGTTTTAGTGCATAGAGGAGTGGGTGGCTAGCCATTCCCTCCTGTTGCCAATAATGAGCTCACATGCAACCCTTGACCGTAGCATCGGCGAAGGGGTTACAAGCGCAGTTCCCAATCCCGCATACCCACGTTCAAAACAAGCTACGGGTAATTTGGCAGCAGATCGCCTTGCTTTGGTTTTTAATGAAATGGTATGGGTGCCGGTCGTTCAGAAAGCAAATGGCAAACTACTGAATGTAAACTTGCTAAGAAACCATAACAGCAGGAAAAAAAATATGCTGGTGTTGACTGTGACATCCTGTAAAGGATATGCAACTATTTATTATATACACTATTATATACTTATACAAGTTACCATACATTTATTGGGTTATTTATATTAATTCCATCTCATTTGTTGTTCAGATCCTTTAAGATAGAGCCCTCTAGGTTAGAATCATCTAGGTTAGAGCTCGCTAGGATAGAGCCCTCTAGGGTAGAGCCCAGTGCAGTGAAGCTGTTCCTCTTGCCTTTAGTCAATATTGTGCTGCCAATAAATGTATCTGTATTCCTGCTCACCACTATACATTGTGCTGCCTATAAATGTATCTGTATTCCTGACTCACCACTATATATTGTGCTGTCAATAAATGTATGTATTCCTGACTCACCACTATATATTGTGCTGCCAATAAATGTATCTGTATTCCTGACTCACCACTATATATTGTGCTGCCAATAAATGTATCTGTATTCCTGACTCACCACTATATATTGTGCTGCCAATAAATGTATCTGTATTCCTGACTCACCACTATATATTGTGCTGCCAATAAATGTATCTGTATTCCTGACTCACCACTATATATTGTGCTGCCAATAAATGTATCTGTATTCCTGACTCACCACTATACATTGTGCTGCCAATAAATGTATCTGTATTTCTGACTCACCACTATATATTGTGCTGCCAATAAATGTATCTGTATTCCTGACTCACCACTATACATTGTGCTGCCAATAAATGTATCTGTATTCCTGACTCACCACTATACATTGTGCTGCCAATAAATGTATCTGTATTCCTGACTCACCACTATACATTGTGCTGCCAATAAATGTATCTGTATTCCTGACTCACCACTATACATTGTGCTGCCAATAAATGTATCTGTATTTCTGACTCATCACTATACATTGTGCTGCCAATAAATGTATGTGTATTCCTGACTCACCACTATATATTGTGCTGCCAATAAATGTATCTGTATTCCTGACTCACCACTATACATTGTGCTGCCAATAAATGTATCTGTATTCCTGACTCACCACTATACATTGTGCTGCCAATAAATGTATCTGTATTCCTGACTCACCACTATACATTGTGCTGCCAATAAATGTATCTGTATTCCTGACTCACCACTATATATTGCGCTGCCAATAAATGTATCTGTATTCCTGACTCACCACTATCCATTTTCAGGAGTCTGTGAACAACATGGAAGGCTTCCCACCATGGAGTGTAATGTAGCTGCTACAACAGATGATACCTCCATTTACTACATTAGTGGTACCAGTGATACTTGGGATATTCACAGTTACAGCTCAGAGACAAAAGACTGGACTCAAATTATTCTAGAAAATCCTACATTTTATCGCAGACTAACACCTAAGTCACTTTATGTGGTTAAAGATGACAAAATTAAATTTGTTGTTGCATCACTAACCATAAACACTCTGCAATTACAACTCTTACGTCCACACAATGAAACATCAACATTACACACTCTTGAAGACGATGCAGAATTAGAGAAACATTTACACTACGGATCCTATGCTGGAGTTTTTGGGCAGGTGGTGTTTTCCATGTCCCATATAAATGAATACAGCAGTTTGTTAAATCAGAATGAAATCATGCGTAATTCGCAAAGTCCTTGGATTTTTGACCCCAAAACCAATGGGTATCATATTTTCCCAGAAATATTAGGAGGATACCCCATGGCTGGCTTGCCTTCTTTTCCAAGTGTTTTTAGAATGGCATACAAGGAATTTCTGTAAACATTACGTTATTTGTTTACCAGGCCTAAACATTTCATCTTGTTTACCATGTCCAAACATTACACTATTTTGTTTATCAAGTTTAAACACTATACTATTTGTTTACCATGTCTAACATTACATCATTTGTTTATCATGTCTAAACATTACTCCATTTGTTTACCAAGTCTGAACATTAAATTATTTGTTTACCATGTCTAAACATTATATCTGAATATAAGAACATGTTATGTTAATTGTTGTATTGCTTTATAATTCAGCAATCTTCCGCAGTAAGGAAACTAATAATTGCTCTATATTTCTTTCTAAATTAAATAATTTAATATTTTATTGATAGTTTTGTACTAATTCAGTTTCTATTGAAAAATAAAGATTGACATATGCGATGATTGTGTTGCATCTTCTGGTTTTAACACTTATTACTTCCATTCATTGTTACTATTGTCTGTGGATTCTTATCTTATAAACCTAACAGCATTTGCTTAGTTTAAATATCCTGTAGTGTTTGTATTGTTTCTTTCTACATCTGAAAGTTGTCCATTTTCTGACATCGTCCGGTCGTTGTTCTACCTGTGGCTTATCAATCATATTGTTCTCTGACTACACTGTTCGTTCTTTTATAAATGTCATGTCGGCAGCACTGATTGGTAGATTATAGATATTTACAAGCTTTGAGGGTCCCATGTTGTTTCTAAGGTAGATTATGTTGCTGTTTCCTTGTAGATGTGGCGTTATCTAATGCTTCTTTACAAGCCTTGAGGGGTCCCATGCTGTTTCTAGAGTGACTCCTGTTGCTGTTTCCTTTTAGATGTAACATCTTATGCCTCTTTACAAGCCTTCTACATTGAGGACTCCCACATGTTTTCTTGTAGATGTAACATAATGTACTTCTTTATAAGCTCCCCACATTGAGTGGTCTCCTGTGGCTGTTTCAGGAGTGGAATCTGTTGCTGTGTGACCTTGTAAATGTGACATCTAATTCTTCTTTATAAACTCCCCACATTGAGTGGTCTCCTGTGGCTGTTTCAGAGTGGATTCTGTTGCTGTGACCTTGTAGACAATATCTAATACTTTACAATGGTTCTGTCGTCCTGCTACTCATTGAGTGTGTCGCGCCACACTGTGAGCTGTGAGATTCATGTGGAATTCTTTTACATCTGTCCGCTGTTTGTACAGTGAACTGCACATTCGGAACAATGGCTGGCTGTCGCTGAATTGACTGGTTTGCCTTTTTGGTTCACGAGTGCATTTTTCAGGAGACTCCAGGAAAATCCAACCAACTGAAAAGTCTTAACATAAGTTAGTTGCATATCCTGTACAGGACGTTACAGTCAACACCAGCATTGTTTGCTGTTGTGATTTCTTGTCAAGTTTACGTTCAGTAGTTTGCCATTGCTTTCTGAATGACCAGCACCCATACTATTTCATAAAAAACCAATGCAAGGCAGTCTGCTGCCAAATCGACCTCAGCTGTGTTTCGAACATGGGTATGTGGGATTACGAACTGCGTCTTAACATAAGGCAGGTATAATTTATAAAAGCAGCATGGAGTCTGGATTGATAACTTATCTCTTTTCACATAGGAAAATTTTTAGTATTGGTATCTGAAATGTTAGAACTTTTTATGATTTGGGAGCGACATCACAGGTGATAGAAGAAAGGAAATATAAGATTTACATTTTGGTTTCAGCAAACCGAGAGATGGGGTAAAGATGCTGGCACTGGAAAGGATACACATTGAGAACACCTGATTATAGTATCACTATAAAGTTCTTTGTCTGGAACACACAGGACGAATGGAATAGGGGGAGAGACCTAAAAACACATGAACATATTTGGAGACAGATGGATCAGTGGGGAGGACATGGAGCAAGCTGCAGGAGGTAGCACAAGTTAGGATTGGTGTGAGTTGACTAAGGGGCTGCAATGGGGAAAATAGAGAGGAAGAGTGGTTGTACAGATGAGGTGCCACATACAGGAGTGAAGGAGTAGAAGTAGCTGTGAGACTTGTACATGTGACATGATTAACAAGCCAGAACATTTCTGCATCAGCGACTGCGGTTGTTACATATGGAGAGGTTTTTGTGGTTATGTGATCTTATACATGACAAAAGTGGCCGTTTTCAAGATTGAAAACATGTCAATAAAGTTGTTTGCAGCGAGGAAAAATATGAAATGTAAAATCAAGAATCATTGCATTTGAGTCATTCCCACACCTGCACCATCTCCTTCTTCAGTAGTGAATGAGTACCCATGCTGATGGTATCAGTAGCCATCTGAGTGAATGTCTGCTGAGTTTTTCTATACATACCTTGTCATCCAGACCCTCTGCTGTGCGAGAGAGACACACAGAGACAGAGAGAAAGATGAGACAGATAGAGAGATGAGACAGATCAGACAGAAGAGAGAGATGAGACAAAGAGACAGACGAGTTAGACAAGATAGAGAGCAAGAACAAGTGTTAAAGTGCTTTCCCGCTGTACATATGTGAAACATGTACATAATCAGAAACGCTGAGAAACAACTGTTCATGGTGTCCGCATCATTCTGTAAAACTATACCTCTGCAACTTCCACAAAATTCCACTCAAGTCTGCTTATTGTCCACGAGTCAGTTCAATACATCAGAATACATTTGATTTAAAGTTGGCTGGTTAACCCTTACTGAATTTTAACTCATTTTAACTCTCATAGTAACTCAAATGGAAATACTTTATCTTTAAAACTTTGCTGAGTGAAGCTTTGCACTTATGGTTCTGCCCAGAGTCTTAGGTCTGTTAGCAATTAAAAAATCAATAACTGAAGTTGAACAGTAGAGAAAAACTATAAAACACAGATATGCTGGCAGCAATGATCCATCATTAAAGGTCCATGACAGAAAGTTATGGAAGACCGTTTTTGCAAGTGAAGAGGTTGACACATTGGCTTCTTCATTGCCCAAACATGCAGAATCTTGTCACTGGGGACATGTGTAGCAGTAAAATAAGCAGCAGAAAATAAACACTATTGGCTAAACATGATTAGAAAAATAGAAAACTAGCCCAGAGATGAGCAACTTGGTGTTGATGATGATGAAAGACTCATTCTGGTTTCGAAGGCTCAGAAAATACTAGGACAATGTATAGGGTGTATTTTTAATGATTGTGTAGTGTTTGAAAATATTGCAGGTCCAAGTTTTGTATTTACCCTGTGCAACATAATAGGTAATTACAAAACTTGGACCGGTAATGTTTTCAAAAACTACAGTCATTAAAAATACACCCTGTACTAGTCTTGTATTAAGTTTAAGTTTGTTGCATATCCTTTACAGGACGTCGCAGTCAACCCCAGCATTTTTTTTTTTTTGCTGTTTATGATTGTTGCCAAGTTTACGTTCAGTAGTTTACCATTGATTTCTGAACATCCGGCACGTATGAAACTCAGCCTAAGGCAGTGTCATAATAAGTGTCATCCCTGGGGTGAGGGGAATCAACACCCACATTCTTTGAACCCCATGTATTTATCTTGAGGATCTCCTGGATTTCTGTCCACAACACCCCATCAGTCCTTGGATCACTCACTCTCTCTTTCTCTCCTACCACTGGACCATGCCCCCTCTCATTCTTTTCCAAAACATACTACACAACTCTAGCTTCTGACAAAATGACAAATTAATTTAATAAAGAAAAGTGTCAGGTATGTGCAAAGTGTATGTGTAGAATGTCTGTCGTATAATCTAGTATGTAGGCAGAATCAGACCGAACAGCTCAGGATCAAAGTCTGCTTCATCACAGTACTGGCCATACAACAGCACCATAGATCAAGTACAGAAGGACCTCACCAAATGATGTGTCTCTCCGGCCAGATGTCGACTTCCTCCAGTGGCTCTTTGATAGTCCGGATGCCTGGACACCAATGATGGATGTAGTCCAATACTGATCATGAATCCGACACATACAGTGTAACTAATATGTTACTAAAAGTTCTGTGATCTGATAATCCTTGTACAGTAAAATAAATGTTTACTGTCACTTTGCAACAAAATGTTAGTAGTTAATTTCTCACATGAATTCACCAATTGGAACAACACAATGTTAACTGTTAATGTCTCACAGGAATTCACCATTTGGAAAAACGCAATGTTAATTTTCAATTTCTCTATATAACTACTATTGTTCCTGTTACTGGTGGTATCGTAAGTATCTTCACTCTACTATGATAACTACCACTGAGGAATCACTCTTAGATGATCATTGGTTCCTACTCAGCAGAGTCCAGGTTCTTGCAGACCCTCTGGGTTATGGGCCCAGCGCAAAAGCTCGCTGAGTAAAAACTGCCTTAAATGATCGAGCCATAATCTTCTATGACTTTTCTGCTAGCTTTTTGGAAAACATAGTGGAACCTGTTGAAGAGAGAACACACCTGGTGAGAGCAACCCAATTCCGACCTTTATTAGGCGAGTGTAGCCCGACAGCCGCACTCAGATATCAGAGAACTAAACTCTGGCATAAGGCAGAGGAGCTCATCACATCGGTCTGAGGCATGGTAAGACAGGAAAAGCGCAGATACCCTACTGGAAGATCCTACCATTTGACATTTCCTTTATCTCCCCTCCCCCCAACCACTTTCAATCTCCCTAAATATCACCCCACTACATTGTTCTTAATTGATATCTCACACTAGCTAGTTTCAGCAAAGTGATAGCCTACTGCTGCCGACGCTCCTATAATACGTTCTCACAACGCACATTACTACACTCGATTCCTAAGAATCATCTAATTTTGGTCTATTTAATTAAATATCATATATTTATTCCTGTTTGAAATCGAGACTACTAAATCACACAATGGATAAATGTCCGCCGATGTAAATCAACATAAGACATTGTAGTCTCTCTCCATAATCAAACCAGGAACATCACACACGTCCTTGTTGCCTCACAACATTTGGTTGACTCTCGCCAAAGTTGTTTGTCCAGACTGTTTTAATACAGTGTCTGAATGACGTCACAAATCTGACTAGACACTAGGCGTCGAGAAGCTATTTTTTTCTCTCCTTTTTCGACTCGATGTAAACAATTGGCCGGCTGTCCCGCTTTAATCTGGGGAATTGTTCCCGGTACTCAAAAAAGTCTTGCCGGCCTGTGATCTGGAGAATCTTTTCCCCACAACAAAAGATCTTGCCAACTTTCATCAGGACAGTCTGTCCCCAACATCAAAGGATGGCGGCCGCCTGTAGACGAATGGTGCGACAGTCTTTCATCGATCAACAACTCCAAGAATTTCCGCGACACGCGGTCTGCTTCCAGATGGCCTGCGGCCATGTTTCGAACGCGGTATGTGGGATTACGAATTGCGTTTGTAACTCCTTCGCCACAGAATCTTGTGTGTTTAAAATAGTTTGTTTTTAAAGTAAGAATAATTTACCACCGCTTGTGAAGTATTAGGCATATGGTAAGTGAAGTACTGGACCCTCTTCCATTCCTCTAATTGTATGGGTGTTTTGTGTTTGTCCCCTAATTTTATTGACCTGTCTGTACACTATAGGTAATTCCGTCAGTATCACACCAGCCATCTTTGCTTCCCATGATTACAGCTGTAGGCTGGATCGACCTGAGAGCTCAAGTCGCATAGGGTGTATTTTTAATGACTGTCCAGTGTTTGAAAATATTGCCGGTCCAAGCTTTGTATTCACCTTCTGTAAAGTTCTTGCAACGTAATAGATAAATACAAAACTTGGACCGGCAATATTTTCAAACACTGCAGTCATTAAAAATACATCGTGTATAAAGTCTTTCCCAGACAAGTCGCAGAAAATTGTCCGGTAGATGAAGAAGGTTGTCTATTAAAGACGATAAAACAAAGAAAATTAAAATATTTTGGTCACTTGAAATGTCACGAAAGTTTGGAGAGAACAATAATGGAGGGGTATATGCCCGGGAAGAGAGGAAGAGGAAGGCCAAAGAGACGATGGGTGCAGGATGTGGCGGAAGATCTCCAGATGGATGTAACGGACGAGGGATATCTTGCTTGTAATCGAGAGGTTTTACGGAAGGTTGTTATGGCAGCGAGGTTCTGCAAAGGACATGTTACTGAATGAATAAATGAGTTGAGTTGAGTTGAGTTAAGAACCGACATAACTCACTCAAGACATTCCCATACGTGCTCAGTCACCTCGTTCAACAGCCAGCGAAGAGTCATACTACTAATCGTTCCCACCGCTATCTGATTAAAAGTTCTCCTGGTCTTCCCTCTCAGTTTTGAGATTCTTCCAGAACCCCTGTCGATCCCCCGCAATCTCATTATTTCCACATATGTTCCCCCGCCTTCTTCACCTGGTCCTACAAGCGCACGACCACCTCCCCCTTGTCCTTAGGCAAAATACCACCAAGAGGTGCATTCCCTGCTAGCCTATCAGTCTGTTCATTCTCCCGTACACCCGCATGGCCAGGGCAAAATATCCATACTATTCTCACAATCTGTGACCTCTGAAGCGACGAGAGCCATTCCACACGAAACATTCCTTTCTCCGCCTTGCTAAGCATACTCTTTGAATCCGTAATGAATACAACGTGTGTTGCAGTAGTCTCCTCTAGCCACCGGAATGCCGCTGTTACTGCCTCAACCTCCATTCTCATGCTGGAGGTCGTAGTCTCATATGACAGACTCTCATTTTTCTAGACTCGCCCATTAGCCTTTGCAATAAAGCCCCAGCCACTACGTCTATTTCTCACCACTGACCCATAGGTGTAGATGACTATGTCACCTTGATGTGTGTTGCTCTGGATCAGCTGTTGCACTTCAAACTCAGTGCAGCCCGCTGCCCATTCTCTGCACTCACGACCCAGTGTTATTATTACATTGTGCCAGTCCATCATTTCTTCCGAAACTTCAACCCACTCTCTTTCACGATTGATGGTCTCTATCACACACCTGACTTACAGAAAGTTTTGCCTGTGCCATCCAGGACCTGCCTCGTCTTAGTCTATGACCCTTTGCCATATCCATTGCTGCATGCAGCGGGTGATCCCTGTCTGCGGCAACTCTCAGGTACCATTTGGTCTGAAGGACCCTATGCCTATCCGTCATTGTAGGTAGCGCCAGGATATACCTCATGAAGATAATTGGTGTGTCCTTTGTGCATCCCAGTATTAACCGCATGGCAGCATTTTGTATGCGCTCATGAATGAATGAATGAATGAATGAATGAATGAATGAGATAGTTGTTATGGGGATGAGTAGACCCCAGAAGACAACAATGTGGCTGAAAGGATGAGAGCACTTGCTCTGATATTTCCGGTGCGCTAATGGCGAGGTAGGTGATTCAACACCTACATCGGCATTAAGTTGGACTTCATCACGAGTGCAATTTTCTCGAAGGCTACTGAGGGTCGTCGCTGGAGCTACGGAGTTTGTGCTTTGTGCGCCGCTTTTGGCAGGCCTCCCTACGGAAAGAGACCAAGCTATATGGGGTAAAACACGGTGAAATATAAATATCCTTTTAAACACTTATCTTTACAAGTAAGTGCACTGACAATGTATACACAATTCAAGATTGATGAATCAGCCATGTGCACATGTGAATTGGCGTCGCAGACAGTAGAGCACATACTCCAAGACTGCCCAAAATACAACATATCAAGGCAAACTTTTTGGCCTAAAGAGACAACAGTGGAAGATAAACTTTATGGACCGCTGAGTGAACTAAAAAAGACAGGTAAATTCATACAAGAGACAACATTGCAGTTATAGACATATTTCAAGCGAACGAAAGAAGAAGAAGCAAAGCCTTGAATCTCATCAGCTTTGTTGCTCAACCAGGAGTCCCGCATGTGCCGAAGTTTCTATTGCACTCAGTCAATCAATCATGTGCCATGTCGGAAAGCGTGGGCGGTCATGACTCGCCATTTCACTCAATCACCAGAGTCGTGGATCAGCTCAGTGTTCCTGCCTCGTCCATGCCATGTGGCCAAGCCATTCAGGTATTTTCCTCTCGGTCTTTCTCTTGGTCTGTTCCCTTCGATCTTGCCAGTTATCACTAAGTTCTCCAATCCATTTCTTCTCATAACATGTCCAAACAATTTTGACTGTCTACGTCTAATTTCTCTAATCAGTTTACTATGTTCATTTGTCTCCTGTAGTACATGGTCATTGGTTTTTCTGTCTGTCCATGGTATTCTTTGCATTTCCCTCAGAAACCACATTTCTGCAGCCCTCAGATGTTTTTCAGCTTGACTGCACATTGTCCAAGTTTCACATCCATACAAAAGAACAGGCTCTATGCATCCGCTTAACACTCTTTTTCTCGTTTCAATTGACATCTTCTTATTGGTCAGAATGTTGCACTACTCTCCGGATATTATTGAAGGCACCGTTTTTTTTTTTTTTATGTTGACTTTGGGTCGTTCAAATATACATTGTGGAGACGGTGTTTCTCGGCCAGCAATTGGTTGATGTCTTCGGAATTTTCATTAAACCATGTTTGGACAACCGCCACGTCCTGCATATAATTAAGATAACTAGGTTAATTTAGCCGTCCTCCGGTACTTCAATTTTAATTCACCGCAAACAAGAAGTATCCCTTCGAGCCTCATTTGCATCGGTCCGGCACTTTGCCGGACCGATGCAAATGAGGCTCGAAGGGATACTTCTTGTTTGCGGTGAATTAAAATTGAAGAACCCCTCCCTGGCCTAGGAGTTAGCGACTTTCTCCGTAAATCCCGTATAATCTCGTGAATAACGTGACGTGCGCGAGAGTTGGTAGCAGTTCACACCGCGTCGGTAACTTAGGGGTATGTGAGCCGATCGCTCAGAAAGCAATGGCAATCTACTGTTCGTAATCTTACCAAGAAATCAACAATTAGCTGAAAGATGCTGATGTTGACAGCGATGTCCTGTAAAGGAAAAAAAGATCAATTTAAGTAGCGATACGTATATCACTACTATTCAACCATGTTTGGGTAGAACAACAGACACCACGAGACTGGGGAAACGCCATAATTATCCTAATTTGGAAAAACAAAGGCAGCAAAAGAGATTGCACACAATACAGAGGCATTTCACTGTTGAGTCATACTGGGAAAATATTTTGCAAAATTCTTGAAAAAAGATTACGAACTACTTTAGAACCCCAGCTAAGCGAAACGCAGCTTGGATTTAGGAAAAACAAAGGATGCACAGACGCCATTTTTGCTCTTAGACAACTTATAGAAAAATCAATTGAATTCAATGAAACACTCTACTTAGCCTTTGTTGACCAAGAAAAGGCATTTGATAGGGTAGATAGAAACAAGCTGTGGGAAATCCTTAAACAATATGGAGTGAGTACACATCTAACAAACCTATGTAGAAGTTTATACGACAACAGTGAATGCATAGTGAGAGCAACTGGAGGACACTCAGAACCCTTCACCATAAGATCTGGAGTACGACAAGGTTGTGTCCTGTCCCCTCTCTTGTTCATAACATATATAGACAACATATGTAAAGAAACCAGCCAAGCAGAGACAGCAAGAATACCGCATGACGAGAACACAGAAGAAGAACCATCTGCAAATCTAACCATTAGAGAACTCCTGTTTGCGGACGACCAAGCACTAATAGCAAAATCAGAAGCTGAATTACAAGACCACATGAATAGTCTAAACGAAATGTGTAGGGAACATAACATGAAAATTAGCACAAGCAAAACAGAGGTAATGACTATAACTAAAGAAGAACAAACAGCAACAATTCACCTAAACGAACATCCCTTGAAACAAGTAAAGAGCTTCAAGTACCTAGGAAGTATAATATCATCAAATGGCAGATCAGAAGACGAGATCGAAAATAGGTGCAATAAGGCAAATCAACTCATTGGACAAATGGCACCAATACTAAAGAACAAACATGTATCAATAACTACTAAGAAAGCACTTTACAACACAATCTTCCTACCAACTCTGTGCTACCAATGCCAAACCTGGACAATGACAGAAAAAGAGAAAAGAAAAATCACAACAACAGAAATGAGGTTCCTGAGAAGAATACTCAACGTATCAAGAAGAGATAAGATCAGAAATGAAGAAATCAGGACTAAAGTGGGGGTTAAAGCTGCTCTAGATTTTATTAGAAAGCAGCAAGTCAAATGGTTTGGCCATGCAAGTAGGCTACCAGTCAACAGCATGCCACAACAGGCAATGACGTACAGACCAGATGGAAACAGAGGAAGAGGCCGACCACGTAAACGCTGGACGGAGGGAATAACAGAATCCATGGGAATGTCGATATACGAAGCCCATAACCGGGCACTCTCACGAAGTTTATACTTCACCTCGACACCGCAAGGTACAAGAGGAACATGATGAGATGAGATGAGATGAGACGTATATCACATCTAATTGGTGTATGTATCTTAGCGGCATTTGGCTAGTGTGTAGCTAAAAGTAGCGGAATTTGGCCAGGTTTAGCTCATTTCCGGCCAAAACATTACTAGGCGGATGTCCGTTGAGTTCCGTGTTTCACTTTCTTCAAATTCTTACTAACTGGTGAAGTGGTAGGTGCAAGGCTGTATGTATTAGTATTAGATTGTCCAAAGTTTAGGACTCTTTCTTAAAAAGTTATCTATACAGCACACGACGACAATAGTCGCCACAATTTGGTAATACTACACAGACGCCGACCATCGTTTTGAGAAAGACAAGCGGGGAACTCGGTGAGTTGAAATCAATAATTATAAGTTAACGTATCGTATAGTATTATTTAGTAATTAGTAATAGTATTAGTATACTATTATATTAATATATTATTTTTAATATTATTATTATGTATATATAATTTATTTTAGGCCTTAAGATTTCTGAATGAGTTGTGAAAAAGAGACACCCACGTGGGAAGCATGACACATCCGTTTAGTCGCTTGCCATAAAGAAGACGAGAATGAAGGTAGCGAACCAAGCATAAAGCAAAGATAATTAATGGGAAGCTCTGGCCTCTATTCGCAATTTTATTGCGAATAGAAAAAAAATTATATTCGCAATCGAATTGCGGGAAGTATCAAACATGTCACGTCTGCTCACTAGTCAATTTTAGTTTGGGCCATTAAGAAGTCTAAGAAGGTGGTTAACCCTTTTAGGACAGAACAACATTGGGCCAAATTTAGGTTTCCCTCTGAAGAAGACGGAGCCATTTTTTTGGAGTACAGAAATGACTGAAGTGACAATTTTATAAATTCAAAAAAAAATATTAGAAACCTATATAGGTATATACAAGTATATATATTCTTAAAGAGGATATAGTAAAGTTTATTTCTGTGTATGATTGAAGTTGTTTTGTTCATGTTTGCGCAGATTTGATAACCTCATTTGTATTTTGTGAAAAATAAAATATTTCATACCACAATGTATGAATTGGTACTAAATATTTAAAAAAAATGGTACTCACCTAAAATTTCCTCATTGAATACCTACACCACTTTAGAATAATTTTAAACACTTATGGTTAAATAAACACCTATGAAGTCCCTATTGACATTTGTAATAGGTTGGCTATCAACTGGTGACATGTTTTTTGGTCCGGCCATTGCCATGAAAGGGTATAGATAAAACGATCTTCTTATTCCCAACACACAAAACTACGGGGACACGAGGTTGAAATCCTCATGGGCACTTTCTGTATCACTAAAGTCATTATCTGACAGTCCTGAACTGACAAAATCGCTACTATCAGAGCTAGTCAATGCTAGTACGTCTTCAGGTTCAAAGCTGGCCATTTTAGAACTCAAAAATCCACGAAAAATGGGTTACTTCGGAAAAAACTGCACAAAATCATGTCCACTTGTCTGAATCACGCTAGAAACGGAAATGTGGCGGCTAAAATGGCTGACGATTGCAAGGAAGCACTTGATTGGTCTGTACTATTAAAAGCAAACCAATCAAAGCAGTTCTTACAACAGGACTGGCCCAACCGGGTTTTTCACTATGACCGTGTGGTGACGTCACGGCCAGTATATCGGCCTCGCCGTCTTTAAAGGGTTAATTTAAATAGGAATGTTCACTGTTGCGAGTTTAATTCTGCCGAATTCTCCATATATTTTTTAATGAATCACTCTTCTTACTTCTGTCCGTTCTTTTGGCATCTCGTTTTATTTTTACATTACGTTAGTCCTGTTTAAATATCAAGAATAATTTTTCAGAACAGGTATCCCCAATACAAATAACGATCCCTACAAATAATTGTGTCCCTAGGCGAGTTCAAGAATTGTTTCGAGAACTTTCGTTTCTGTACACTTACTGTTAGACCAGGCATCCATGTTTGTTTATTATACCTGTTCTACTATTTATGTCCTGATAATATCGCAGCAGTGATGATTCTCTTAATTTGACACTTTCCATGGCCTCCAGTAATATGCTTCGCCTCAGAGAGACATGATTAAGCAATTCAAACACCAGGCTTCCGATTGACTGGCCTCATGAATTAATAAGTAAACAAGGATAAGGAAATGCTACGCATAAAAGTGCAGGAAAACCTGGTATATATGAAGCAGGTGGAAAAGAGAGAGGAGAGAGATAGATAACAAAGATAGTGTGAGAGACAGAGATATGAGAAAGATGTATTGAAAGACATTAAAGAGTGGTAAGGACAAGAAAGAGAGAGGTGGGAGATGGAGACTTAGAGCGAGAGAGAGAGAGAGAAGAACTCGTGCTTGGATGGCTAAGCGCCTTTCCCAAGACAACAAAAGTAGAGGACAGATAAGATAAGAACAGAAAGACAAGTGTGCAGGTTCTTGTGCAGCAAGATAAACAACACCTAATACACAAAATCCGTAGAAAGCATATGGCATATGCCTAAAGCGAAATCATCAGACTAGCATTGGTGTCACCTAATACCTGAAAATGAAAGAAAAAAAAAAATTGCCTCCCCGGCAGGGAATCAATCCTCGACTTCCCGTGTACCAGGCGGAGACACTAACCACTATGCTACTGAGGACACGTTAAAAGATCAACAAAATATTGTAATATTGAAACAGCCATAGGAATAATCACGTGACCTACTTCCATTGTGAATATAATTTTTTTCTAGTCGCAATTCCATTGGGAATAGTCACTCCGTTAAGTTATTATATTGATTAATTGATCTAGGAACCGACATCACAGCATTCGGGACATTCCCATAAGCGCTCCGTCCCCATCCCCAGCAGCCAGCTAAGAGTTCCAACACTAATAGTTATTATATTCCAAAAGGAACGAATTAACATAAAATATACAAAGTGATTATTCGCAATGGAATTGTGAATAATACTGAGTGTTATTCGCAATTGCGACTGATCACGTGACATCATCGGGACATGTATTTGACTATATCATTAGTTTTTGTTGAGCTAATGACGTGTCCTCAGTAGCATAGTGGTAAGTATCTCCGCTTGTCACGCGGGAGACCCAGGTTTGATTCCCTGTCGGGGAGGCAATTTTTTTTTCATTTTTCAGAAATTAATTATGTGATATAATAAAAAATATTACGAACTGAGAAACTTGAAGCTTGTGAATAAAATATGCTCTATCTATAGATCTGTGGATGCTGCCGGTGGCGCAACCCACAGGCAGCGACAGACTGATTGAGTGTCGGAATTGATGGATCCAATAGATGTCTTTGTTTAACGTGAATTTTATTTGCCAAATGAAATATCATACAAATAGATAATATGACCATTAAAAGAACGGAAACATACAAATACCTGGGTACAATCTTCAACTGCTCCAACATCATAAGGGAAGAAATACAAACTAGAATCAACTCTGGAAATAAGATATACTATGCACTACAACATCTACTAAAATCAAAGGCGCTATCTCGTAACACCAAAATCACAATATACAAAACACTGATCAGACCAGTTGTGCTGTATGGCTCTGAAACCTGGAGTACAACGAAAGGAGACGAAGCCTTGTTACAAACCTTTGAGAACAAAATTTTAAGACGCATCTTTGGACCCATTAGGGATACACAAAGTGGAGAGTGGAAAAGAAGAAGTAACAAAGACATTTATGATCTGTTTAAGTCCCCGCTAATCACTGGTATCATGAAGGCTAATAGACTACAATGGCTGGGGCATATAGAAAGAATGGAAGATAATAGGGAAACAAAACTCGCTTACACTCAGGAAATAAATGACTGTAGACCCCGAGGTAGACCAAGAAGGCGGTGGAGAGATAATACATGTACAGACCTACAAGCACTTGGAATCGACTGGCAAGAGAAGGTCCACCAGAGAGACGAATGGAGACGGATTGTATTTGCAGCAAAGAACCTCAATGGCTCGGAACGCTGAAGAAGAAGAAGAAGAAGAAATGAAATATCGCCCCTGAATCAGCAAACAGTATAAAATAACAAAGTAATGCAGCTTTACATAACACTAACAGAATGACACATACAGGATGTTGCGACAACTAGCCTTCATAGCAAACAAATACATACACAAAACACAACATATAGTCACAGAGAAGGTGAGTACATTAAGGCATGATGACGGGATGAGATGAATAAAAAGATGAAAAAATGAAAGCAATGAAGAGAAAATTAAAATTTGTGAAAAAAAAATTTTCCTACTTACCTCAGAATCCTGAGCTGGGTATTGCCACGAATGCCACCGTTATCTTCTTTTATACACAGCTGCGGGAGTGGTGTGTGGGATGATGTTGGGATGTGGTGGGTGTAACGGTTCAGTGAGTATCCCAGGTGCATGAGTGGAAGTGGTACATGAACAGGGGGGGGGGGGCCTTACCTGTTTTTACTTTAGTTGTATGTCGACCGACTGCAGTATAGGGTACCCACTAACCGCGGCTAACTGGCTAGGTAATGATGGAGCAGACAATGTTTAGGGCACCTTTTATAACCCATTCCTCATGCTATGGAGGTAAGCAGTGCTTTATATATAGAGGAGTGCTGCCGAATCCCACTGCTGCTCCGGTCAGTAGAAGACAACCATGTTGCCGAAGCCACCTGTGTGCAGGTCTGCGATGACTCCCAGCATACCCACGCCTGTCGCTTCATCGCTTGCCCATCGCCACAGGGCTTGAAGGTGATAGATCAAGTTGGATGAAGAATGACTTGAGCGATTGGATTAAAGGTAATTGGATTAAAGTGAGGAAGAGTTGTACAATTCATCAACCACACTCTCTCGCCTGAGTCCATCTGAATCCAGTGGCAAGACAAGATGACTGGAGACGAATACAGGTGCAGTGGATGACCAGGGTGCTCTACGTGCCTTGCAGTGCTCATCACGTTCCACACTTTGCAGGTAAACGCCATTTTGCCCATTGAACCATCAGTGATTTCTTCCACGCAGTCTGCCGCATCCTGTCTTCACATGATGGGTAGGCATGCCCTAGTTCACCGATTGGTTTGAGACCGAACCGGCTACCCATACCTGGTTTAGCCAGCATGTCACAGGCTTGGACCAGTGGGGAATGGTCCCTGAAAAGGGAGTGATAGTCATCCGTACCAACGCCTAACATCCCAGACCCCACTGCCATCATGTATAAATTATGTCACACATTTAATCCATCTATGTGGTGGTCTTCCTCTTCACTGCCTCCTTGGTACATTTCCCTCCATAGTTATCTTGTCTAGACATTCATGTCTTTTTATATGTCCAAACTACTAATAGAAAGTATAGAACAAACAATATTTGACCAAAGTACACATTACTAACAAGGTTTTATAAGTAATTTTTATATCTGTCCAGATTATGTAATGCATTTTCATTTATTTGTCTACTGCCAGTGGTTTGTTGATTCTACAGACGTAAACACAGGAAAATAAAACATGGCAGATTCACAAAAGGAGACTGTCTTGGTAACTGGTGGCGCAGGTTATGCTGGCAGTCACACAGTGATTACGCTGCTGGAAGATGGCTATAATGTTGTTGTCATTGACAGCTTCTCCAATGGTTGTCCTAGCAAGTGGACAGGTAGAGAGTTTCTCTTTGATCAATTGATGTACTCAGTTTCATAATTATTTTATAGTCCATGCTATATGGTGTTGGTTATCGTTTTTCCACAGCCTTCTGTCATATATGTTGCCAATCATTTCCACTGCAGATGTTTCTCTGTATCACTATGCGAGTTCTGTCTAATGGCGTCAGTTTTGGTCTCTCCCTGTCTTGCTCCTCCTCCACATTCAACATCTTCAGTCTAAGCCGGGCCTATCTCGCTTCCCCTTTAAATTTCTTCTTCTGAAATGAATCATGTTTTTTTTTTGGTGTAAGCGTCATGTCTGCCCATATGTTGATACAGCACCTGTTAGCTCAGTGGTTCTCAACCGGTGGGGAATTCCCCCCCAGGGGGGAATTTCAGGGTTTCCAGGGGGGGGGGGGGGGAATGAAGACCATTTCAAGATCGTGTTAATACAAGAACCGATTACTTGACATAGTTTTTCCCTTCATACTTTACAGTTATGTATGTCTCGTCCTTCTAGACCTCATTTTATAAAGTAAGTAGACCCACAAATCATGTTTTATGTGGATGTCTAGACTTGTTTTAGTATATGCTATTACATTTACCTTCCATTTTTACGTATACTGTGCAGGGGTGGGGGGATTTTTTGATAGGAAATATGAAAGGGGGGGGGAATGACGTTCTGAAAATACGGTGAAGGGGGGAACGGGCCAAATTTTTGATAGGAAGGGGGGGAATGGCGTTCTGAAAATATGATGAAGGGGGGAATGGGCCAAAAAAGGTTGAGAACCACTGTACAGTTAGCTGATGTAAAATACTAGATAAAGCCTACTACTAAATCAGGTCTGTACTATTGGAGGTGTTTGACTGAACAAGCAATGTCAAGAAATAATTAAGGCATTTGAAATGTGGTTGTAGTGAAGAATAGGGGGGCTTTTGTGGCAAAGAAACACAGAAGTCTTATACAAATTGTGACTGACAAAACACTTTAAGTGAATGAAATAAAAAAAAACAGACAATTAAAATAACTCAAAACAAATAAAGAGGAAGTCAGCATGATCGAATGGATAGGAGAACTCACTCTTAAACTTCCGATGTGCTGACGCAGAGGTTGCAGGTTCAACCCCTTCACAGGACAGTTGGACTAAAATATTGTCTCCTTGACTTGGCGACATAAATTAAAAGTACCTAAGAAGTTGGAGTGGAATACAAGCAGAAAGGTTCCTCAGCTTGCCAGGCCACCCTATGAAAAACAGATTTGAAAACTTAGCTATAGGGCGGTTGAAAAGAAACAGTTTTATCCACCAAGCCAACCGACCCTGCAGAGAAACCACCGATCTGCCCACAGTTGGTATTCCCCTGAAAATTATACCAGAGTGAACTCCATGGAAAGATGAACATAGACTATCACTACAAATCCAGACAAAAGTGAGAGGAATATTTGACAAGGAAGAACAGAAGAGTCTGCAGCGCATAACTGCCACTCTCAACTTCCTTGATGAAAAATACCCACAGGACCTCTGGATCCGAGTCTACACAAATAGGTCAGCACAAAATGCTGTTCGAAATGAAGGAGCTGGAGTGTACATAGAATACCCAAATAATACCAGGGACACAGCTAGAGTACCGACAGGAAAGTACTGCCATAACTATGATGCTGAAATTGAGGCAATCAAGGTAGTTAAAGAATTCAAATACCTTGGAAGTATGATCACAGAAGATGGCAGATTAGACAGAGAAGTTGAAATCAGATGTCAAAAAGCTAGTGCACTTTATCAACTATCACCCTTACTGAAACATCCAAACATACCCATGTCCGCAAAACGACAGATAATAAACAGCATATTCACACCAACCCTATGCTACCAATCTCAAACCTGGACTTTATCCAAATTACACCTTCACAAAATCAACACCTGCGAAATGAGATGCCTGAGGAGAGCTGCCAACTTAACAATCCGAGACCGAGTAAGAGTAACTATTATCAGACAGACTGTGGGATCAACACCTTGTGCCACATTTATTGAAAGACAGAAGATAAAGTGGTTTGGCCATGTCGTTAGAATGCAACATCAGCAACTACCATCACTGGCCTTACATCAAAGATCATCTGCGACGAGACCACAAGGACGTCCAAGAAGAAAATGGATTGACGACATCAGAGACATTGTACAACCACACGGAATGGCACTATCCAGTGCCGCCCACCGGGTGCTGGAACGCAAATTATTCTTCCCCACGACGCTTGACATCAGAAATGGAAGATGATGATGATGATGAAGGTAGCAACAGAGAAATTACTAAATACCAGCAATGGTACACAACCTGTAGTGATATTGACAGCTGCAAAATCAGTAATAGAGGCGCTCCTCTCTGGGAATTTGCCAGTACTAAGGACACTACTTTCTGAACTTAGCAGTCACCATAAGGTCACCATACAGTGGATACCATCCCACTGTGGAATACCTGGAAACGAGAGAGCTGATCGATTGGCTAAGGAAGAAGGAACAGCCTGATGTGCCCGTTACATACCACCAAAAGAAAAGAATGATAAAATCGGTCAGAAAGTCACCATAACCTGCTCAAGATGACTACCACATTATGTACAGGCCAGAACAAGTATTATTCTGCGCCTCAGAACAGGACACAATAGATGTGTAACCACATGTATACAAAATTCAAGATTGGTGACTCAGCCATGTGCACATGTGAATTGGCATTGCAGACAGCAGAGCACATACTCCAAGACTGCCCAAACTACAACATATCTAGGCAAACCTTCTGGCCTAGAGAGACGACAGTGGAAGATAAACTCTATGGACCACTGTGTGAACTGAAAAAGACAGTTAAATTCATACAAGAGCAACATTGCAGTTATAGACATATTTCAAGCGAACGAAAGAAGAAGAATCCTAGCTGTTACTTAAGTCTTTTAGTTGACTTCTTATCCTTGACTTGGAGACATAAATTACAAAAATCAATCTAGTGCACTAGTAGTAGCACGTGTATGTACTACTGCTTGAGTTCAAAGATAACAAACGCAAAAAAAAAAAAAAGCAAAAGAAACATTAAATTGCTGCGCACTCAGAAGGAAACATTACAATAAACTTGAGTGACGTGTGAAAGAAAATGTTACAGAAACAAGTAGATGGATGTGTTGTATAGAAGTGAATCAACATGTGATTTACTTTATAAACTATAGCAATATGATTTGTTATAGAGAGCAGTAGAAAATTATTGACTCAGCAATGGTCTTGTGAGCTGATGAAGTAGAGTGATGTGTCAAGCTGAAATACGGACAGACAGTGATAAAATATTGAAAAACCATGTTAGGATTATTGAAGTCTAGAAAGTGTAAATCCAGTCAGTAAAGGCAAGGATGAGGTCAGATGCTTTGGCTGAAAGATTAAAACATCACAGCTCTGCTTAAGAAAAAGAACATTGAAGGAAAAGTAAGTAACTGATAACAGTACTAAAATAATCCCCTGAAAGATAACTGTTGTAGAGATCTGAAGAAGTAAACTAACATGTACTAGCAGAGATACACTATGCAAGCTAGACCTGTGTGTATGTGTATGCATCTTTTTTAGGGATCAAGACACACGGTACCATATAGATAAACGCTACATAAGCAGGACCTCTGTGTATCTGTATACAGATCTAAAGGGATTTAGACACACATGTACTATATAGAGAAACACTACACAAGCAGGACCAATATGTTTGTGCATGCAGATTTGTAGGGGTCTGAAGAGATAGACATACAGGTACCATATAGAGGAACACATGCAGGACCTATTTGTGTGTATGCATATCTGTAGAGATCTAGATATACAAGTATCACATAGAGAAACACCACACATGTAAACGTGAATGTACTACATAGAGAAACACTACACAAGCAGGGCCTCTATGTATGTGTATATAGATGAGTAGTTTTATATATATATGTTCAAGTGCTATGTAGAGAGACTGCAAACAAGATCTTTGTGTATGTATATGCAGTTCTGTGGGGATCTAGACACACAAGTACTAGTAGAGAAATACTGTGCAAGCAAGACCCTTGTGTATGTATATGCAGATCTGTAGTTATATAGACAAGTACTACATATAGAAACACTACTCAAGCAGGGCCTCTATGTATCTAGTTATATAGATGTACAAGTAGTGTGTAGAGAAGCACTGTGCAAGCAAGACTCTTGTGAATGTATATGCAGATCTGTAGGGATATATATGTATGAGTACTATGTAGAGAAATACTGTGTAAGCAAGACCCTTGTGTATGTATATGCAGATCTGTAGGGATCTAGAAATGTACCCGGGAAAGTTAACCCGGTCAACAAACAAGAAGTCAGATGTGTCAGCTTAAGGGCGCAAATAAACTGGCACAATGCAATTTCATCTGGGGGGAAAAAACGCTCTAGTTGAATGCAGAAGAAGAAGTGTAATACATAGAAAAACACTACACAAGGAGAACCTCTGCATGTGAATGCAGATGGATAAGCAACAAATGCAGTCAACTATGGAGGTGAAGAATGTCCAATGAATCTAACAATCGGTACAGAGAAAACTCAGTGACATTGGGGAAACTCAACTTAAGAACAGAGGCTTATTTTTTTTATTTCTGCAGATATTAATTTTCTGAAATTTATTTGCAGAAAGCATAAATCGCATTGAGGCATTGAGAGGAACATCCATGCCATGTTACGATGTTGACCTGTGTAATAAGAATGCCCTTCTGGATGTTTTCAGCAAGGTAAATTATGTTTGTTGAAACATAAAACACTGATACATTATGCCCCACATTATTATTGTTAGCTTGCAGTGCCATGGAGACTTGGTCATCAAAGTTTGTGACATTTTCAATTTATTCATTGCTGATTGTAATTTTTTGGTTGAAATGTCGGTGAATATTTTTGTTTAATGTTAAAAAAGGTTTTAATTTTCACTGCATCTTTTGACAGCAGGCTTGTCTGTTTTATTCCCTTATGCTTTACTTTCATCAGTTAAATAAAATCTGTCATATTATCATAAATTGAACACAGTAAGTAGTTTCTCTGCCTCAAGTAATTCCATGTTTGTTTACTCAAGATTGTGTTCTATGCCTACAGAAGAAGATGCAAATGTCACCAAAATGCATGGTGGGCATAGAATGAATGAAGTATATTCTAAACAAAGCCATTTACTCTTTGTTTTTACATACACCGAGACCAAAAAATGCCATTTCCCATTAAATATGAATTGAACCATCATAGAGCATATAACGTAATAAGAAAAAACTGGATACACGATTAGAGCAAAATGAAAAAGGTGATAAGGAGAAGAAAAATAATATAGTATCTTAACGATAAAAACATGTATCATTAATGCTAGTGTTTAGAGTTAATGCTAGTGTATAGATATAAATATTATATAAAATGATCTGTAATTAACATACATATCTCCGCAGCATCCAGAGATCTCAGTTGTCATCCACTTTGCAGCTCTGAAGGCAGTAGGAGAATCTGTGGAGAACCAACTTGAGTTCTACAGGGTGAATATCCAGGGCACGCTTAACTTGATAGAGGTAAATTTGTCAACATTTTTAAACACACTGATTTGTAAATTAGTTGGAATCAATCAATCAATCATGTGCCATGCCGGAAAGCGTGGGCGGTCATGACTCGCCATTTCACTCTATCACCAGTGTCGTGGATCAGCTCAGTGTTCCTGTCTTGTCCATGCCATGTGACCAAGCCATCCAGGTATTTTCCTCTCGGTCTTCCTCTTGGCCTGTTCCCTTCGATCTTGCCAGTTGTCACTGAGTTCTCCAATCCATTTCTTCTCATAACATGTCCAAAAAATTTTGACTGTCTACGTCTAATTTCTCTAATCAGTTTACTATATTCATTTGTCTCCTGTAGTACATGGTCATTGGTTTTTCTGTCTGTCCATGATATTCTTTGCATTTTCCTCAGAAACCACATTTCTGCAGCTATCAGATGCTTTTCAGCTTGCCTGCTCATTGTCCAAGTTTCACATCCATACAAAAGAACAGGCTCTATGTATCCCCTCAACACTCTTTTTCTCGTTTCAATTGACATCTTTTTATTGGTCAGAATGTTTTTCATCTTGCTAAAGGCTACTTTCGCCATTTTTTCTTTCTTGTTCTAATCTCTTCAAGGCATCTCCCATCAGATGTTATCACTGTTCCAAAATAACTGTACCGATTCACTTGTTGAAGAATTTTCCATTTACGTGTATATTACATTGTGGCACTTCTTCCTTCCTAGTGATGACCATAACCTGAGTCTTTTTACCATTTAATTCTAACCCCAGTTGCTCACTGTGTAAAACAACCGCATCTACTAATTGTTGCAGGTCCTGCGCATTGTCTGCAATTAATACTGTATCATCTGCATATCTAATGTTATTGATGTTTCGTCCTCCAATGCTGATTCCATTTATATCCTCTACATTTCTGAAAATATTTTCACTGTATAGGGAAAAAAGATCTGGAGACATCACACATCCCTGCCTAACACCTCTCTTAATTGGCTGATACTGTCCCACTTCATTATCAATCCTTATTGCAGCTTGTTGTTTCCAATATATGTTTTTTATGTCTAGTCTTTCCCATCAATTTGTAGATCTGCAAGCATATCCACCATGCTGACATGTCTAACTCTATTAAAAGCTTTTGTATAGTCAATAAAGCAAAGATGTATATCCTTGTTTACTTCTATAGCACGTTCAATAACTGTTCTCAGCATATACACAGCATTTACTGTACCCTTTCCTTCTACAAACCCGCATTGTTTTTCCCCTATTTCAGGTTGTATCTTCTTCCTCACTCTTTGCATGATAATTCTTAGCAAAATCTTTGTGATGTGACTCATTATACTAATTGTTCTATGTTGATCACATTCCAAGGTTCCTGATTTTTTTGGGATTGCAATAAATACAGAGTTACATAATTCAGGAGGTATATCTCCAGTATCATATAATGTGTTCAGCCGTCTGGTGACTTGCTCTTGTCCAAATTCTTCTCAAGCTTTAATCATTTCTGTTGTGATGCTTAAGAACATTTCGAACCTCCATCTCCAAAATTGGCGGTCCTTCGTTATTAAATCTAATATCATACTGTTCGTCTCTGTTATCATCATAAAGGTGTTTCACATAATCTGTCCATACATGTAGAATCTGGTCTTTTTCTATTATGATTTTGCCATCTTCAGTTTTTAGACACCCTGTTGATGTACTTGTTCTTTTATTAGTAAGTTCCTGAATTCTTTTGTGCACTAATTTGGTATTTTGACTGTCGTGTTGGTTTTCGATTTGTAAGCACTTTTCCTCAAGCCATGCTTCTTTTGCTTCCTTACATAATATTCTGACTTGTCTGTGAATTTCTTCATATTTGACAGAATTATTTTTGTTGAGTCTTCTTGTTTCCATGAGGTGTAAAATTTCTTCAGTCATCATTTCTTACGACCCACCTTCTTTAATTTTGGAATAGTTTTTTCTGCAGCCACATTGATTGAATTCTTCAACGTTTCCCATTGATCAGCCACATCAGACAAAATTTCAATTCTGTTCTGTACTTCTATGTTGAATTTGTTTTGTATTTCTTGTCATTACTCAATGTACACAAATCATATTTAGCGTTTCCTGTTATATACTTGACTTTCTTCAACTTTATCCTCAATGTTCCTGTGAGTAATCTGTGGTCACTATAACAATCAGCACTGGGAACTGTTTTTGCTAGTGTTAATGCGTTTCTAAATCTTCTGCTAATCAGAATGTAGTCAATCTGGTTTCTAATCCTGCTATCAGGACTCCCTCCATGTCCATAATCTTCTAGGGTGTTGCTTGAACCAGGTGTTTCCTACAATCAATTCCTGTTCTTTTGCCCACTCTACGAGTCTGTATCCTCTTTCATTTCTCTCTCCTAAACCATAGTTTTCTACTGTGTATCTATCCCCTTGATTTCCTACTTTTGCATTGAAGTCCCCTATTATGATGTTTATTTCTGAATTTTTACATTTCTTTAAGGCAGACTCTATGTCATTATAAAATTCTTCTACACTATCTTCACTCTCCTGTTGGGGCATATACTTGAATAATATTTATGCTAAAAGGTCTGCCACTTAATTTAACTAGTAGAACTCTGTCCGACACGGCCCAATATCCTTGAACAGATTTTGCTGTTTTCCGGTCCAAAATAATTGCCACTCCTCTATGACAATCTTCACCTCCAGAATAAATAATCCACTCCTCTATGACGATCTTCACCTCCAGAATAAATAATCTTGAAATCTTCCTTTATCTTGATGCCTGCTCCTGTCCATCTCGTTTCGCACGTACCTAAAATATTAATTTTCCCCCTTTCACTTTCTTGTTTTATGTTCTCTAATTTTCCGTCGTCGTTTAACGTCCTAACGTTCCAAGTTGCTAATTTTAACGTCTCTGTCCTTGTCTTGTGATGATCAGTCTTTAAGCGAATCATGATATACTAGGCACTTAGTTGGAAGGTTGGAACAAAAGATATAAGTTGTACATTAGTTGGAAAGGTATAACAACAGGTAAAGTTGTAAGTTAGTTGCAAGGTTAGAACAAAAGGTAAAGTTGTAAGTTAGTTGCAAAGTTAGAAAAAAGTTAGTTGGAAGATTAGAAAAAAAAATTTATTTGTATGTTAGATGGAAGTTAATTGGAAGGTTCAAACAAAAGTTAAAGTTGTAAGTTAGTTGGAAGGTTAGAATGAAAGATAAAGTTGTAAGTTAGTTGGAAGGCTAGAACAAAAGGTAAAAGCATCATTATTGACATCATTGCACCAGGTTTTATCCCAACCAGCTGGTTTTCACTCAGCAGAAGGGAAAGATACATGTTGAGAGTACTTCTGAGAGTATCACATAAAGCATGAACTCTGTAGCTCTGTCCCTGATCCCCAGGGGTCTCTGGAAAAATTGCAGACATGGTCTGAATGATGCAGACCAAAATTTAACCGGTGACCTTGAAAGCAGGCAGTTTGACCACATCACCATGGGGACCGCTAGTTTTAAGTTTGTTGACACTTTAAAACATGTGTTTGTAAGTTTGTTGAAACCTTTTAAAACAGGTGTTTATAATTTTTTTGACACTTTAAAACATGTTTTGTAAGTTTAATGACAATTTACAATGTGTTGTAAGTTTGTTGACACTTTAAAACATGTTTTGTAAATTTTTTGACACTTTAAAACATATTTGTAAATTAGTTAACACTTTAAAACATGTATTTTACGTTTGTTGACACTTGTGTGTTTGTAAGTTAGTTGACACATTTTTTAAAAATGTCAGTTTATTAAGTTAGTTGGCACCATTTGCAACATATAAGTTTAAGTTAGTTAACGCCATTAAAATTTTTGTAAGTTAGTTGTTACATGTTAAAACATGTTTGTAAGTTAACTGACCCATTTTTAAAACATGTGAGTTTAACTGAATCACTTTAAAACATGTGAAAAATCATGTTATAATTTTTATGACAAGATATGACAATGATGTGTGTTTGTTCTGTGTGATTAATTTTGTTTTGTTAATTGTACAATCTATCATTCATTGTTCTCTTTTACTTACAGGCCATGATGGAGAAGAGAGTGACGGACATTATTTTCTCCAGATCAGCGACAGTTTATGGTGATCCAGTCTTGTCCATGGATGAGAAACATCACACACAATTCCATAATTTTGTGGCGGATTATTTGTCTTATATTAGTAGCATAGGGACAAATTCAGTAAATTTACCTACAGTGTTTTTAATTGATGTGTGTTGTCAGAAACTTTCCTGTCTACTGCGATCTGTCAAAATCAAATTACAAGAACATCAACAACAGCTGGAAAATGCTGGTGTTGACTGCGACATTCTGTAAGAGATGTGCAACTTTAAAAAAGAAAAAAGCTATACATAGGTACCCATTTTTGCATAATGTTCCATGATGAGCCTACAGATTATAGCTTGCTCACTTCTATGCATTTGGTCATATGCAACATCTCTGCTTTCCACTTCTGCTGTTGTTGTTTCTTATAAATTGTGTGGCTTCATCATAAATTATTTAGATGGGTTCCAGCTTATTTCTTTTTACAATTTTTCAAAGTTTTGAAATGTTGCATTGTCAGTGATTCATAGTAGAAAACTTATAAGGCACTTGATAGGTTATATCTATACAGTCTTTATTAAACTAATGTCTTCATTCTGGATTTTCCAGTAGACTATTTCTTGTTTACTAACTCAGTGTAGGTAAACGTATATGCACTCTACTTGACATGTACGTTATCATTGTTGTGTGAAGTGAAATGATGTGGGCATTCATGTTTCTTGTGTGTGATCTTGGTCCTTGGTCTTCTGGATCAGCTCTGTTGGTGACATTCCTCAGTGCCACCATTGAGGCCATCCAGGATAATTTCTCTTGGTCTCTTCACCTGCTGATCTAGATTAAAATACAATGTCTTATTCGTGCAGATTCTGAACTCCGAATTATAATCCTAATTCAGTTGAAATATTTTAGAGCTCAGTTACTAAATTGTGTGGTTGCAAGGAATATATTCATTATTTTTTGGTATAAATTAGAGAGAAATGTACACATCACTTCTGCTGCGAGTTGTTGTTGGTTGGTATCTTTCACAGGAGAAAATATTTGTTATAAAAATGTGAATACTTTGTCATTCTAGACAAATAATTGTTTGTTCAGTGGTTAGTGCACTCGCTCTCAACCCATTGCTCCTGTGTTTAGTCTCTGGCTGTGGCAGGATTTTGTTTAAACCATTAAAGCGCTGATGCCACGTAGCCTCATAAAATGGTGCAGGATCATTGTAGGAATTTCCTGGGAAAGAAGTGCAGTAAGGAAGCAAATTGTTATACAGTAACCTAGTATATGTAACAAGTCTAATGCTTTAAACCCCTACAGCAGTATCTGCCTTGTGATTACTTGTACATTGTAAGCAGAAAGAGCACGTGTGAGACCAGATGTTGACAACTACTTTGTGCTGGGAGTAAACAATAAAACACCGTCACAATCTTATTAGAGAGACTAGTACATATGGATTATCTTAGAGTGCTATTAAATGAGTTCTGCTTTAAAAAAATATAAAAAAGAGTGGAATTTATTAACTCTGATGTAACATGAGGGTTTAATGAGGAATTTTACTGAGTTGTAATTTATATTTACAAATTAAGAGTTAACTATTTTGCATTGTTTTAATACTATATTGGTATATGTGATAATAAAATGATATTTCAAATGTATAACAAAAATAAGTAACGCGTGATCCGGGACTGTTTCCGGATCCGGTCAGGGATATGCACTACTGACAAGCTCAAACGAGGGCGAAACTCGAGTATAGTGCTTCCATATTGACGTGGATAGGCCTTAGGTTCATACCGGAATGCGATCGGCGTTGCCAGTAGTGGGTTGTGCTCAATATTTAAATTTCAAATCCCGAAACAACCACATAATCAAAAATAAGTAAATATGTGAGTGAAGTATCAGTAATCCCATCTAGAACACCTGGAATTATCGGCCCTAAATTGATACTCTTGGTCTTTAAGTGTTATTATTCATCTTTTTAATGTATCTGTAAAGCTGAGTAAGATGAAATATGTCAATAAAATGAGACATGTATTGCTTACATAAAAGCTGCCTGTGGCATACTGGGAGTTATTATCCCTGAATCGACCAACTTGTGGTGTGATGATGGGAAAATACAAGAATATGATTCAAGTATTGTCTAGGTTAAAGTCTTTGAGGTCCCAGGGTATCAGTTCTTCTTCTTTCGTTCGCCTAAAATATGTTTATAACTGCAATGTTGTCTCTTGTATGAATCTAACAGTCTTTTTAAGTTCATTCAGCGGTCCATAGAGTTTATCTTCCACTGTTGTCTCTCTAGGCCAGAAGGTTCGCCTGGATATGTTGTAGTTTGGGCAATCCTGGAGTATCAGTAAATCGGATGAAAATCTCCCTGCTTTAGGAAGCTAGTGAAAATTGGCTGAGGCCCCCAAGAGAATCAGAGAAATATGCTGTATATTTCCCCATTCTAATTTATAAAAATAGTATGTTTAGCTTCCTTATACAGGCTGGAAGGAGTCCTGCGTAGTCACATGTGTTGTAATAAATACTATAATAATATGATTGATAGTATTAAATATTTGTAATGGTTACTCATTAAATAAATGTATGTTGTGATGTTGCTTCATGTTGGTGTGACATCAGACACAACAAACAATCCCTAAATGATAAGAAAAAAGATCATGTTACATTAGTTTCAATCACATCATGTGATGTCAAAACATTTGTGATTGCAAAAATGCAATCAGTGTAACAATCATATATGACATACAATGATAGTTCATAACCAAATCCATAGTTATAATAACCTTGTGTTGTAATAAATACTTACTAATAAAATGATTGATTGTATTAATCATTTGTTATGATTACTCATTAAATAAATGTATGTTGTGATGTTGCTTCATGTTGGTGTGACATCAGACACAATAAACAATCAAGAAGACTTAGGTACATCCACAATTCACCATGCACAATTATGTAACACACAACATAGATAATCACATCCATCTTGTTATCAATCATGAACCCAAGAGTTATTCAGATAAGTATCGCATTAGGTTGGCAAAAGGTCGAACACACTGAACGTGAAATTATCCTCCCTGCCTATTTCAAGAATAGGGGTTAAGACACAAATTCAAAGTTCGTTCCTTTCACAGGCATATAGTTGCAATACAAATCCTAGTGATTTCCGCCATCAGGCATACATTTGCAAAATAGGCTTAGCACTGAGCGTAAATTGTGTTTCAGACCAAATACAGCATAAAATTCATGCTGGCCCTTACAGCAACGTCCTGCGAAACATTCACTAACTAACTAGTGTTTCCATTTACATGAGAATTTATCTTTCAACACTAATATATTTCCTCTGAATATTCCAAGAACACAAGTAACAAAGCTGAGTGAAAGTAATAAGTGCACATCATGTTCTGACTGCTTTCTGCAAGGAGAGTCTTTACACTATGGAGAAGACACAAGAATCAGACATGTTATTCACAGCAAGTGATGAGTGCTCAATTTGAATTCTGAAGCTCTAGAAGAAAATGGAAGAAGAGATTAACATGGTTCAAGCTGGATTTAGACATGGAAGAGGACAAGAGATGTAACAGAGGTACGGGTTTTAGTAGTATTTAGGTGGGAAACAGCTACAGCACGATTGAGCATCGGGGTCGAACGAGAGGAGAGATGCTCAAGTCGTGACGTAGTGGGTAGTCAAGTGAGTGTACATCAGAACTCAGCCCTAGAAGGCAGGCTGTTGCCACGTTTGTATAATATTCAGAGTCTTTGTCGACCTAAACGTTTAATAAACTGGATTTATCAAGTTCGGCTGAAATACTGATTTTTTTTATCACCGTCGTCCAGTGATGGTTTGGATAGCTATGGCCCAGTAAACCAAGTCATTAAAATCGAGCCGTTCTCAGCTCATCTCAGAGCTTTGCTGTGTTTCAAGAGCCCGTCCTTGGGTGGCTGATACATTCGATCGTTCCTTACTGTGTTTCAAGAGCCCGTCCTTGGGTGGCTGATACGATCAACCATTCTTCACTGCCCTATCGAGGCCTGTAAAGTTTTGTCGTGCCCTATCGAGGCCTGTAAAGTTTTGTCGTGCCCTATCGAGGCCTGTAAAGTTTTGTCGTGCCCTATCGAGGCCTGTAAAGTTTTGTCGTGCCCTATCGAGGCCTGTAAAGTTTTGTCGTGCCCTATCGAGGCCTGTGAGGTTTTGTCGTGCCCTATCGAGGCCTGTGGAGTACAGTCGTACCTGTCGAGCCCAGTTGAACATTTTTTGTCCTTACTGAAACCGGTTGGAAAGATAACCTCAACAAGAAAAAGGGTAACATATTTGATATTAGTTAGAAAATAATTGAATTTCAGGAGGACGATAACATCCTTTAGTTAATTAATTTAGATATTAATAAGAATTGATTGTTTGTTTGATTGTACAAGTATAAATATTTTAACATGACAGAACAAGATTCAGTAGCACACGTTTTGTTGGGAGTGGGAACAGTGGTAGATAGACTTCATACGGTCATAAAACAACAGGGAATGACAACTGAAATTGTTAAGTTTAGTGGACAGGCCAGGGAGTTTAAGAAATGGATAACTTCCATAGAAAAATATGCGTATTTAGTATCTGCATCAGATGAAGAGAAAATTAGACTTGCATATCAGGCAGCCACAGAACCAGTTTCACAGCATATTAGAAGAAAATTAGAGGCTAGAGTAAATGAGACATGGGAGCAGTTTAAGGATGACCTAGCACACAAATACGCAGAAATAACGGATCCACAACATGCGTTTTCGGTGTTGAGACAGTCTAAACAAAATAGTGGAGAGACGGTACAGTTGTTCAGCGATAGGTTGATTAACCTGGCTGAAGAGGCATTCTTGGGACAGAATGTACAAGGAGAAGAGGTAGAGAGGATGTTAGTCGGCATTTTTGTAGATGGCATAAAATCCGATGGTTTGAAATTTAAGCTGATGAGGGAAAACCCTGAGAGGTTGTCACAAGCGGTAGATATCGCGGTACAAGAAGAAAATTTGAGACGTAGATTTAGATTGAGAACAGGACGAGAAATAGGAACTAGTCGAGAAGACAGAGTTGAGGAGCCTATGGAAATAGGACAAACAAGGTTCGGATGGAATAGGAGAGGAGGTATACAGACGTTGCAAGGTAGGAATAGAAGTGATTATGACGAGAGAAGACAGGTGAGGTGCCCTACGGGTGAGACACTGGGTAGAACAAACAGCACAAATGTGGTCTGTTGGTTGTGTGGCCAGCGCGGACATTTGTCTCGTTTTTGTGGTAACAGGCGTGTCCAGTTGAATATACAAAGTAGAAGTGACAATAGCAGGTTGAATAGGAGTGTAGAAGATAGACACAGAAATTTTACAGGTACAAGAACAACGCAGGAAAACCGGCGCCCTACCTATTAAATGGGACCTGGAGTAGGAAGGGAAATAATAAGGTCCCAAGGTTTAAAGAATACGTTAATAACAGGTATACTAGGACGAACAGAGAATATTTTCAACTAGATGAAGTCAAGCAGTTTATAGAAAATAAAACAGATTATAGTTCTTGTATAATAGAAGTAGGAAAGTATAGAATTCGTACATTAATTGATTCGGGAGCTCAGGTTAGTGTAGTAAAAGAAAGTTTTCTATACAAAGTAGTGAGAAATTGTAGAGTATTTAAGAGTCATAGTAATTTACACTCTGTTACTGGACAGAATTTACAAGTAATTGGACAAACAATGATAAATTTTAAGTTAGGAGGGGTCAACGTAAGACATCTTTTTCATGTAGTGAAGGATTTAAATAGAAACATGCTGATAGGAAGAGATTTTTTAATAAAAAATGGAGTAAGACTTTTTTTTGATTTACATAAATTAAAATTCAGGGACGTCTATGTAGATATGGAGGAAGACATGCATATATCAGCACTAGTTAGAGTTAAAATGTCCACGACGTTAAAACCACAGTCGGTTAATTTGATACAAGCAAAGCTGAAGAGAAACCCATATTATGTGGCAGGAAAAACAGTCAGAATCACTGAGTTGCAAGAGGAAGTAATTGGTGAGCCTGGTTTAGAAGTTCCGGATGGAATAATAGAGTTGGATAAACACTTAACTTTTCCAGTGATGGTTATCAACAACACAGGTAGAGAAATCAAATTATACAGAGGATGTGTAATAGCTAAATTAGAAGATAACATTAGTGACATATTGGCAGCGGATAGAGCAGAAATGTCGGGAACACGTTATTCAGAAACTTCTAGTGAAAGACTTAATAACAGACGCAGACGCGGACGCGGAAGAAGAGGGAACGTCAGAATGGATGAATTGATCCATCCATCCAGAAGAAATACAGTTCAAATACATTCACTAGACAAAATGACAAGGGAACAAGAATTGTTGGCACAGTTAAAAGCTCCGCCAGAAAATAAGGAAGTGTTAGAGCAACTTATAAAGCAAAATCAGGATGTATTTGCAATTAATGATTTAGAATTGGGAAAGACACAAACAGTTACAATGGAAATAGATACGGGAGACCATCCACCAATTAGTTTAAAACCATATAGAACTCCATTAAGAAATAGAGAAATCGTGGAAAAGGCAATAGAAGATATGTTGAAAGCAGGAATAATAACAAGGTCGAAGTCGGAATGGTCATCTCCGGTCGTCATCGTGGCCAAACCTGATGGTCCGAGTCGTTTCTGTTGCGACTACAGGGCGTTGAACAAAATCACTAAGAATGTAGCATACCCACTGCCGGTAATTGATGATATTTTGGGGCTGCTTAATGGCTCTACATATTTCACGACGCTGGACGCAAGATCAGGGTTCTGGTGTATTCCGATGTCGAAGGACGCTCAAAAGAAAAGTGCTTTCTGTACTCATATGGGTTCTTACGAATTCTTACGAATGCCTTTTGGAGTCAAAACTGCGCCGTCTCACTACATGCTCTTAATAAATGAAGTATTAGAAGGTATGCAAAGGTTTGCACTAGCCTATATAGACGATATTCTGATTTTTACGACAGGAGATGTGGTTGATCATTTAAAACATATTAGATTAGTATTCGATAGATTAAGGGTACATGACGTTAAATTGAAACTTAGTAAGTGCCAGTTTTTAAAGACAGAAACAAAATATTTGGGTTATATTATAAATAGAGACGGAATAAAACCAGAACAGGAAAAGATAAAGGTTATTAAAGAGTTACCTCCTCCAACTAATGTTAAGGAAGTGCGTGCGTTTATAGGAACTTGTGCGTATTATAGGCGGTTTGTCCCGGCGTTTTCAAAGATAGCAGAACCTATTACAAATTTAACAGGCAAATACGCTAGATTTAAGTGGGATGATGAGTGTCAAAAAGCGTTCGAGTATTTAAAAAACAGCTTAACACTGGTACCATTATTGACGCATCCAGACTTAAACAAACAGTTAATACTGTACACAGATGCTTCGGACAATGCAATAGGAGCATGTTTGGTTCAACCATATGAAGGAAAAGAGTCTGGAATACCAGGGGTTAAAAATGAAAGGCCAATTTACTTCTTATCTCATAAACTTAGCAAATCTCAACGCAAATGGACGACTATTGAAAAAGAAGCGTATGCCATTCATTATGCCCTTCAGAAACTAAATTACTACTTACATAACGCAAATTTTGTTATTAGAACTGATCATATGCCTTTAAAGTCTTTTTTAGAAGCTCCAGTGCAGAACAGGAAAATACAGACGTGGGCATTGAATTTACAGGGATACAATACGAAAATTGAGTACATTCCAGGTAGGATTAACACATGCGCTGATTTATTATCTAGGATTCCCTACCCACAGTCGTCAGGTGACACAGAAGATAAAGGAGAACCAGAGATTGACGATCGAAACTGGCAAGTAAATATTTTAGATTCTGCCATAATAAATGGAGAAGACTTTGAGAGTTTACCATCGGATCAGGAGGCTGAACATAGAGTGGAAGAAGACCCACATTTAGCACAGTTTAGTATGAAAGAAGAACAGGAATTAGATCCAAAAGTCTTACAAATAAAACAGAAATTAAGTGAAACGGAGGAGAACAAATATAAGAAGAATTATTTGGTTTTACAAGAGGATGGACAGTTATACTATATGTGTGAAAGGAACGAACAGCTAAGGAAATATATTCCAAAACATTTAGAAAATGAAGTTTTAAAAGCATATCACAATGAAAATGGACATCTCGGTCGGGACAAGTTGGTGAAAGCACTTACGAGCAAATATTATTGGCCAAATTTGTTTAAATCTGCTTGCAAATATGTAGATACGTGTGAAAAATGCAGGTTAAGGAATATGAAAACAATTAAGTGTCCCTTACAAGATACAGATATTCCTCAGTTCCCAATGCAAAAGATTAGTTTAGATATATCAGGTCCTCACCCTAGAACATTGTCAGGGAACGTGTATTTAATTCATATAGTAGACGTCTACAGTCTTTGGCCGGAAGTTTATGCAATTCCAGATAAGAGCGCAGATACAGTCATTAATATTTTTTTTACAAGAGTTCGTACCAAGATTTAGTTGCCCACAAAGTATACTTACGGATAATGGTAGAGAATTTGTAAATAAAAAATTCGAAAAGTTGTTAAAGGATTTAAATATAAAACATATAAAGACCTCATACTATAGACCTTCTTCAAATGCTAAAAACGAACGACAACATCGGACATTATATGATATTATAGCAAAGATTGTGGATGAACATGAACAAGACTGGGATTTATTTTTAGGACCAGCACTTAGCGCCATACGCACAAATCAAAATGAGAGCACAGGCTTTTCACCATTTTATTTAATACACGGGAGAGAACCAGTACTACCAATAGATAATCTCTTAAAACCAAGACGGAAGTATATGGGAGAAGACTTTCAGGAGACCATTATACAAGAAATGCATAAAGCACACATGAGGTTGAAGAATAATATAGTTAAAGCTAGAGAAAGACAGAAAAAGTACAAAAACCTGAATACAAAGTTACAGGAGTTTAAAGTAGGAGATAGAGTGTATTACAAAAAGCATAGAAGGAACTTTAAGTTTGATGATCGTTGGGTCCCAGGTTATTATGTTATAGAAAGGCTAGGAAATGTGTCGTATAGTATTAAGAACCAGGTGACGGGACATGTGGCAAGGGCACACGTGGAACACTTAAGAAGAGATGATGATGAGAAGGAAAATGATAATTATAATAATAATTATTGTTCAGACACCGGATACTTAGATGAACGAGTCATCAGGGGGACTACAATAACCCCAGCTTTTAGAAAGGATCCGACACACAGTCAGTTAAAAACGGCTCCAGGCTACGATGATACTCAAGAACAAACAATACCGAAAACGATGCTAGAAGAAAAGGTGAAGGAGAGTCATTGTGATACTGTAGAATCTATGGAAGAAGAAATGGGTGCTCCATTTAAAAATACTAGACAAGCAACAAAAAGAAGAATGGATAAACAAAGAGAAAGAGAAGTGAAAAGACAGAGGAGAATTAGAGAGTATTCAACAAGCGGTGAAGATATGCCTTTACTGGAAAGGTCCTTAAGAAATAGTGATAGACAAATTAGATGGGATATTGAACGGAAGAGATTAGCGGCTGCTAACGAGAGAAATACAGATGAAGAAGAAGAAATGGATGAGAAGTCAGAGTCAATTAGTAGTATGGAGGAAGATGATAGATTATACGGGGAGGATGATATTGATGTAGAGATAGCATTGATACAGAGAAACTTGGAGTTGTTGAAGAAGTGGAAACGTAAGAGATAAATTGATAGAAAATATTGCAGATTGCAAGATGTAAGTTTCAGGCTTTAAGGAAAGAGATACCTGATGAAGTGTGTGAGACGGTGGAAATGGAAAAGGCTTCTGTTGATACTTTTTATAAATGATCTGGAGGAGTAGTCAAGCAATGGATGTAGGTTCGACTGAGGTATATATATATTTTTGTTCTCTCAGTGACGGAATTGCTGGTTGATATTATGTTTTGGTTTCTTATTGGATGGATAAGTTAATCAATGGTACAGCAGGTAGTTGTACTATATAGTAAATAGACAAGTTTTTACTGGTGCTAGGAATATCGTGGTGTATGGTAATGATTAAGTAGTTATAGGAATATGTCCACGAGAAGCAATTGGGGTGTAGATAATACGGCCATTGTTAGTTAAAGGCTTGTACGGAAAGAACAGATATTGTTTTAAATTAGAATTCGGTCTGTAAATAACAGATATAGATATATATAGACCTGGCGGTGAATTGTTTCAGTTTCTTGCTTATAAAAACAATGGAGTGACTTGAGTGAATAGATATGACTTACGTTGATTCGTATAGGAGGAAAATTTTGCTTGGTTACTTTAAGTAGATAATTCTATGTGAATTATAATTTTTTTTGAAGAACTTCTCTTTAGCGAGAAGACACTTGTTTTATTGAGTCTGAGTTTGTAATGCCTCATATATAATATGTTTTTTCTTTGCTTAATTTGCTCCTGTAATATGATTGTTGTTACTTGATTTTAGAATAGGGTTATTGTGTTCATAGACTTTTACGTACAAACTGTTGGTCCGTAAAAGAGACCAATAGTGTTAGGTAGTATTAGAAAATTTTATTTTGATTTGATAAGATGCATGTTGTATTATTTTAAAATCTGTTTTCTTTGAATGAGTTGGGGGATATCTTGTTTTGATTTTATTTCGTTTAAGTTAATTAAGTTGTTTGGTGTATTAGGTTACATAGTTATAAATTTAATTAAGTAAGTTAATTTTCAAGTAGTTATGGTGTTGGCTGGAATAAAGAAAATAATATGAGGGCTAACAGAGAGACACATACTGAGGGCTAATAGAGAGACATATAGATAGTCGGCATGAAGAGGTTCTTATGGATATGAAGTATTAGAAAATAGGAGCTGCATTAAAGTCAGCATTATAGGAAGAAAAAGGAGGGGGGAGACTGTGAATGGCAGCATATAAGCGGGAGTGTTTATATAAATATTATGGGATGTGAGGGGGAAAGAAATAGGTGCTGTGAAAAACCAGCGTTAATTAAATTGATAATGTTCATAGAATATGAACATTGGCTCGTGGTAAAAGGTGAGGTGACGGAAATATAGACAAGATTGTGGATGGCAATATAAATGTTATATATATATATATATAAATGTTGAGAAAACGTATGTCAACTTGGTTTATAGAGAACAAAGATCTATTTTCATAAGACGTATTTTAAAAAATTGTTGTACAAATTTTTTTATTGGCAAGGGAGGTAAATGTGGTTGTGTGGACTATGCATTGCTTTATGTAAATGTGATCACGTTGACTTTTCATCCTTTATGCTTATCACTGGGTGCGCACCCCTTCTTTACTTTTCTAAATACGTTGTTTCTATGTTGTTCTGGTTGTCTTATGTTGTGAAAGAGCGAGGGATTTCATAATGCCATGTGTGCAATAACGATTATACGAACTATTCTTCTTATGATATGTATATTTGATACAGAAACTCGAGGAGCCAAGAAAGGACCAGAAATATATAGTGGATGGCTATATAGTTTGGGGAAATAGATGGGGTTACTTAACATAAAGTGGTTTAGGGAGATTTGGGAACTGTAAGAACTAAAGAAAGGGGAGAAGGAGTGTTTACTTTAAAAGAGTTACCATACGTGGTATGATATATTGTACAAAGTAGAATCGAAGAAGAAGTATATAGTGGGTTACTAGCTGACAATATAACCGGGAGAAGGGTTAAAGGATATAATATATACTCAAATTTGAGTTGGTTTGGGGAATATTAGAGGAAATGTGGGAGTTAAGAAAAAAGAGGGAATAGAGTAAGAGAGTTGGAAGTAAAGAATTTTTCCTTTATAGGAAAAATTCTTTAGAAAAACATAGGGAGGTGTAACAGAGGTACGGGTTTTAGTAGTATTTAGGTGGGAAACAGCTACAGCACGATTGAGCATCGGGGTCGAACGAGAGGAGAGATGCTCAAGTCGTGACGTAGTGGGTAGTCAAGTGAGTGTACATCAGAACTCAGCCCTAGAAGGCAGGCTGTTGCCACGTTTGTATAATATTCAGAGTCTTTGTCGACCTAAACGTTTAATAAACTGGATTTATGATTTCTACCAGACTTGTAAGCCCTTGTTCATTTACACACTGTGACAGAGATCACATACTCAATATGTGTTTAATAATAGAGAAGTGCTGAGAAATTAATGTAAACCTATTCTCATGTTTTATAGATTATTCAAAGGCATTTGACTGTGTACAACATCACAAACTTTGGGAAATCATGAGGAATATGGGCTTTCCATCACATGTAGTACAACTCACAAAAATGCTCTATCTAGACCAACAACCAGTGGTTAGAATAGATGGCGAGACATCACATTGGTTTGACATCAAGCGAGGAGTCCATCAGGGCTGTGTGCTGTCACCCTATTTGTTTAACCTGTACGCCGAAAATATGAGAAATGTAAGAGATGATATAAACAGGGAGCAATATGGTCATGAAATACCAGAGATTCGATATGCTGATGATACAGTATTGATTGATTTAGGAACCGACATCACAGCAATCGGGGCATACCCATAAGTGCTCCGTCCCCATCCTCAGCAGCCAGCGAAGAGTTCCAACACTAATAGTACCAGTAGCAATCTGATATGTCCATCTCGCCTTTCCTCTGAGCGTTGATCGTTGGCCAGATCCACTCGTCACTCCTCGCTGTCGCATTCTTGCCAGACCATGGTGATCCATTTGCTCCCCCGAGGTGTAGCCTACACATGCTCCCACAAGGCCGCAACCACATCTGCCTTGTCATGCATCAATACTCCACCTGTTCATTCCCCAGCATGCCCCGGAGAAAAGATCCAGACGATGCTTGTCACCCGTGACTTCCGAAGTGAAGCATGCCACTGTATGAAGTTTCCCTGTCTTCACCCTACTCAGCATGCTTTCTGAGTCAGTTACAATCACGATGTGTGTGTGTATCGTATTCTCCATCCAGCGGAAAGCTGCACTGACCGCCTCCACCTCCATTCTTAAGCTAGATGTGGTATCGTATGCCATGCTCTCCTGCACCAAACAGCAACCATTAGCTTTTGCTGAGAACCCCCAGGCACTTCTCCTACCTCTCAACACCGACCCATCTGTGTAGATAATCACATCACCTGAGCGAGCATTATCCTGAATTAGTTGCTGGATTTCCACTTCCGTAGCCCCTGCTGGCCATTCCCTGCACTCCCGGCTCAATGTGATTATAACTCTGCACAAGTCTGACTGCTCCGCTGGCACTCTGACTCACTCTTCTCCTCTCTTAATGTTCTCCAAGGAGCACATCTGCCTGGTCATATCCTCCGCCTGAGCCATCCATGATTTCCCTCTTATCAGTCGCTGATCCTTAACGGCATCCAGCGCCTCAGTATTACTATCCACATCACAGAATTGTATAGAAAACTTAACTTCAACCCAAAGAAATAGTGAAAATCACAACTTATACCATAACATAGCAAAAACAAAGATAATGCATACAGATAAAACTACTATAGAGAAAGAAATATATGTTAATGAGGAAAGATTGGAGGTAGTGAAAAATTTTGAGTATGTTGGGTCATTGATTACCAACAATGGTGACACAATGAAAGAAATTAAACGACGGTTATCAGTTGCGCTTCAAAGACTAAAACAACTGAATAAATTATGGAGTGTGACAGACAGAACTACAAAAATTAGATTTTTAAGAGCATGCATCTTTCCCATTGCAACATACGCCTATGAGACCAGGACACTTACTAAACAAGTTGAACAGCGCATAAATGCTTTTGAATATAAATGTTATAGACAGGTTCTAAGAATATTTTGGGTAAAGAAAGGAACAAATGCATCCATACTGCAAGAGTTGAATATTGAGGAGGGTTCGCTATTAAAGACGATAAGACAAAGAAAATCTATATATTTTGGTCACTTGAAACGTAATGAAAGTTTGGAGAGAACAATAATGGAGGGGTATATGCCTGGGAAAAGAGGAAGAGGAAGGCCAAAGAGAAGATGGGTGCAGGATGTGGCGGATGATCTCCAGATGGGTGTATCAGATGCGGAACTTCTTGCTTGTGATCGAGAAGTTTTCCGGAAGGTTATGGGAGAGGTTCTGCAAAGGATATGTTACTTAATGAATAAATAAACGGTAGAAAAAATTTAATAAGCATAAGCATTAAATTAAATAGAGATACACGTGACAGCACATTTATTTAATATGAGGGGAAATGTTGAAAAAAAAGAGAGTAAAATATGGATTTGAGTGCCGGTCAGATTGTCTGGTAACTTTCTGCACCGCCATTTTCTCCAAGTCGTGATTGATTTATGGAGCTTAATGAAAGAAATGGGCTTCCTGTTACACTTATTACAGATATTAATAAAAACACTCTACAGTGAACAAAGAGCAGCCGTGAGACTATGTGATGATATGCTGATGCCACAGAAACTAACAAATAAATCAAGTCAGTGTAAGATCAAAGGGAAACATATTTGTATCTCAGTGCAACAAAATCACAAATAATGGCAACTAATAAAATGAATATGCTAACATATATCTTTATCAATGGAGAACATTACAAGAAGCCAACGTTTTTGAATATCTATGTTCACTGCTGACAAGCAATGGAAATGTGATGGCAGAAATTGAAAGAAGAAGAAACATTGTTCTGCAAAACCTAAAGCAGTTAAAATCACTAAAGGCTGGAACAGATAGAACAACAAAAATCAGAGTACTGAGAGCGTGCACATTCCCTGCTGCAACATATGGGCGTGAATCATGGATGTTTAACAATATATGGGTGTGAACCATGGATGTTTAACAATATATGGGTGTGAACCATGGATGTTTAACAATATATGGGTGTGAACCATGGATGTTTAACAATATATGGGTGTGAACCATGGATGTTTAACAATATATGGGTGTGAATCATGGATGTTTAACAATATATGGGTGTGAACCATGGATGTTTAACAATATATGGGTGTGAACCATGGATGTTTAACAACATATGGGCGTGAGCCATGGGTGTTTAACAATATATGGGTGTGAACCATGGATGTTTAACAACATATGGGTGTGAACCATGGATGTTTAACAATATATGGGCGTGAACCATGGATGTTTAACAACATATGGGCGTGAACCATGGATGTTTAACAACATATGGGCGTGAACCATGGATGTTTAACATATGGATGTTGAACAACATATGGGCGTGAACCATGGATGTTTAACAACATATGGATGTTGAACAACATATGGGCGTGAACCATGGATATTGAACAACATATGGGCGTGAACCATGAGTGTTACAGATTAATTGTATTAAATGTGCCATGGTTTGCTCTGTGGCAATTGAGTTATGGATGCAATTTGTAACCCTGCATACTGCATTTGAAGCACAGCTGCGGGGGATTCGGAAATAGACCGCCTTGAGTTGGTTTCAATACAATGGTATGAGTGCCGGTCATTCAGAAAGCAATGGCAATGGAAAACTACTAAACGTAAGCCAAGAAACCACAAACAGCCAATAAAATGTTGGGGTTGACTGTGACGTCCTGTAAAGGATGTGCAACTAACTTTTTAAATATAAATTAATTGGACGATAAAGAGGACAAAAAGATCTATCTATCAAGAACTTAATATCACAGAAAATTGGTTAGTTAGTTAGTTAGTTAGTCGTGGTTCCAACTTCACGGCAATGGGTCGTCCCCATATTGCTCCGTTCCTGTGCCAGTGAATTTCACACAAAATGATCCTCACTGCCCAAAGTGAACAATAGAATAGACAGGAGTATTGGCAAGCCAACAGCCCGCACAGGTACACTGTGCATAATGCCGCCGCCAGAATGCCAACACAAAAGTCCTCCATGAAAATAGAGTTCATCGTGGATGGAAACGGCAGTCACCATAAAGACTTCATTGACCCGGGTTTTATCCAGTATGGCTCGGTCTCTTTCCACAGGACGACCCGCCGAAAGCGCCGCACAAAGCACGAACTCCGTAGCTCCAGCGGCGACTCCCAGGAGTCTCGTAAAAAATGCACTCGTGAGCCGAAAATTGGTTATTAAGATACAATTGAGAAAACGTCAACATGTCTGGAAAAGATCAATAGGGAGGGGGCATACTAGAGGAGGGTCTCAATGTAGATGGATTTAGGGTGTGATCGATAATTTATTCATGACAACCACAGAGACAGGACATCTGGTTCGTGGCAGAACTTTTGAAAGGCTGTTGTGGGGGAGAGTTCTGAAGGGTCAAGCCACCTGCTTGATGTAAATGTATGCATGTAATATGGTTATCATAAAGCATTCTGCAACACTACAAAATTCAGTACTTGCCTTAAACACATGACTCTCTCTCTCTCTCTCTCTCTCTCTCTCTCTCTCTCTCTCTCTCTCTCTCTCTCTCTCTCTCTCTCTCTCTCTCTCTCTCTCTCTCTCTCTCTCTCTCTCACGTTTCGCCATCTGACTATATGCTTAACATTCATGGGATCAGTTGGTATCTAGCACATTGGTAGCTAACTAAATTCACAATCCTGCATACCACATTCAAAATCAGTTGTAGATTATTTGGAAGCAGACCGCCTCGTGTTGATATTTAACAATTGTATGAGATTTGGTTGTTCAGAAACCAATGGCAAACTACAAATGTAAACTTGTCTAATAAATCAGAAACAGCGAGAATATGCTGAGGTTGATTGTGATGTCTTGTACAAGGTCATGCAACTAACTTATTGATGGGGTCTTACGTTGCTTATCATGCATGATCTGTCATTATATGGAATGTCGTAAAGGCATTCAGCCATGGTAGTTGTGGGATGATGTGCACACATAATGATGTTCTCAAATTACATGTACGTATGTCACGCCATCTTCTAGTTTTAGCATCCTGTAAAATGCTCAACTTCCCAGCTGGTTGTTCTTCATTTCTTCTCTTCTCATAACATGACCTGGAAAATATGACAATTGTCATGTCCTTGTTTACAGAATAAGCAAGAAAATCAAGACAGTGTTGGATATTTCAGAAATAAAAACAAACTTAGGAAATGTGTATGGTCACTGTATAATAAATACCAGATCTTGCAACAGTTAATTAATAGACAAGAGTTGAGTACAGAAGACAGTTGGCGGCAGGTCAAAAGCATTTGGAATAAATCATGTACAATTGTATAGAAGTCCTCGGGCAACGGTTTTTAAAATATAAAGCATGGATCATGCTGCAAACCCTTAACAAAATAAGACAAAAATGAAAAACACACACAAGCTAATGAAGTCAGAAAGCAAATATGGGAGGACAAAAGATAATATTTAAATGGCCTTGCTAACGAGGTAGAAGCCGGCTTCGTGGCTTAGAGGTTATGACTTTTCTCCTTAATCTCGTATACTCTCGTCGGTAACGTGATGACGGTGAGAATCAGCAGTGGTTCGAATCGCATCGGTAACTTACGGGGTATGTGAGCCGGCCGCTCAGAAAGCAATGGCAAACTACTGAGCGTAATCTTGCCAAGAAATCAATCAATCCATCCATCATGTGCCATACCGGTAAGCGTGGGCGGTCATGTTCTGCCATCTCACTCGATCACCAGAGTCGTGGATCAGCTCTGTGTTCCTGTCTCGACCATGCCACGTGGCCAAGCCATCCAGGTATTTGCTTCTAGGTCTTCCCCTTGGTCTCCTCCCTACGATCTTGCCAGTTGTCACCAAGTTCTCCAATTCATTTCTTCTCATAACATGCCCAAATCAGCAGGGAACCGTAGAGACCTTTACAACAACAAAACCAAGTATAATAGAAAAGTTCTCACAAACATTGAAGATCAAATGGGATGACTACTTTGAGGAACTTCTGAGTAGACGAGCCCCTAATGACAATGAAGTGCAGCTGAATATCAACCGGGAAAAACCATCTAAATAATAAATGAGAAAAGCTAGCAAACGTATGCAGGATAGGAAAGCGGTTGTTCGAGGTAGTATCACAGAAGAGGCTAATAAAGCCACAGTCAACACCTCAGCTGAATTATATCACAAATTATTTAGCTTAATCTCGGACACCGAAGAAATACCAGCTGACTTGAAAAAGCGCTATCTGGTGGTATTACTAAAGAAAGGAGACCCGTAGAAATGTGAAAATTAAAGAGGAATTATGTTATTTTCCGTTCTCGAGGGAATATGAAGCAGGATCATAGGCTTCGGACCAAACAGATTCTACTTTGACCAGTTAGCCACATTAGCTCATTAGGCATAATACTAGAGTAAAGCATTGTGAAGGTTTCACCGCCTGGATTTTTGGGATTTGAAAAGGTCTTCAACGGTATTGTTCGGTATTGTTTCCCTTCAGAAACTTTGGGATCTCACAGAAAATCATTAATTTAATCAGGACAAAAGATGCGGACATGAAATACAGAGCTCTTCATTACAGAAAACTAACGGACACGTTTGAAATATGTATGGGATGAGACAGGGATGCCATTTGTCATCTGTACTAATCTTGTTGACTATAGATTATATTATGAAGGCGGCAATAACTACAACCAGAATTCAGTGGACTCTTGATTATCTGGACTTTGCTAGCAATATTGTTCTCCTTTCCAACATATTAAAATACATGCAGGATAAACTAAACACACTTGAAAGGTCACAGTGGCGAAGTGGTCAAGCCGTTTAACTCGGGCTCCGAAGGTTGTGAGTTCGATTTCGGGCCGCGTCCTTCGGTTCACGAGTTAAATTTTTTCAGGAGACCCCTGTGGGTCGTCGCTAGAGCTACAGAGCTCGTGCTTTGTGCGACGTTTTCCGTGCTGCGGAAAGAGACCGAGCCATATGGGATAAAACCCGGTGCTATGAAGTCGACCTTGTCGACTTTAAGCGACTATTAAGATCTAAAATGCACAAAGATAATGAGAATAAATCAAGCCAATGATACCCTGAATTCTATTGGTGACGCCTCACTTCAATAAATGAAATCATACACAACCATTGGGGAGGGGGGGGGGGAAATAAGAAGAAGAAATAGATCATCATCAAGCGCCATGCCGATAAGCGTGAACGGTCATGGTTCGCCATCACACACGGTCACCGGAATCTCGAATCAGGTCTGTGTTCTTGTCCCGACCATGTCAAGCTGCCAGACCATCAAGTATTTATCCTTTTGTCTTCCTCTTGCTCTCTTCCCATTAAGCTTGCCAGTTGTCACTGCATTTTCAAGTCCATTTCTCCCCATAACATGTCCAACAAAATCTTGAATGTCTGCATCTAATTTCTCCAATCAATCTCCGTGTTTTGTCTTTTGAAGGGCTGTCTCATTTGATTTTCTCTCCATCCATAGTATTCTTTTCATTTTTCTCAAAAACCACATTTCCACCGCTATTAGATGTTTCTCAGCTTGTCTGTTAATTTTCCATGCTTCACACGCATATACCAATATGGGTTTAGATAGAGGTATATAAAAATAATTTTTAAAAAAGGCAAGAGTAGCCCTTACAACACTGGGAGTTGGTTAGTTAGTCGTGGTTCCAACTTCACTGCAACGGGTCGTCCTCATTATGCTCCGTTCCTGTGCCAGTGAATATCACAAAAAATTCTCCTCACTGCCCTATCTGAACAATGGAATAGACAGGAGTATCGGCAAGCCAACAGCCCGCACAGATACACTGTGCATAATGCCTCCGCCAGTATGCCAACACAAAAGTCCTCCAAGAGAAATACAGTTCATTGTCAATGGAAACGGCAGTCACCAGAAAGACTTCATTTACCCGGGTTTTATCCCATATGGCTCGGTCTCTTTCCGCAGGGCGATCCACCGAAAGCGCCGCACAAAGCACGAACTCCGTAGCTCCAGCGATGACTCCCATGAGTCTCCTGAAAAATGCACTCGTGAACCGAAAAGGCAAATCAGTCAATCTAGCAACAGCCAGCCACAATCGTTCCGAACATGCAGCTCACGCTACAAACTGGGAACAGATGTAAAAGCATTCCACGCAAAATTCACAGCTCACAGTGTCGCACCACGCACTCACTCATTAGCAGGGCGACGGAACCATAGCCTCCTTAGTCGCCTCCTACGACGTGCATGGTAGTCAACAGTGTTACTATTCTTTGCTCCCCCGTATGGGCCCCGGCAACACACGGGCGACAACACCGGGATGTTTGTGGAAGCTAAAACAATATTAAAACTAGCACAAACTTGGATTATTTAATTCTGATGCTGAGCCGGTCCTGCTGTGTGGATTATGAACACGGAAAATGACTAAAACAATGATTATAAACTACAAATATTAACTGACGGGCGCGATAGCCACGCTGATGGCAAACTCATCTGGTAATGCCGTGAGCACGGGTCCGACGCCATCGTTCGCCGCTTGTCACGGTCAGGGAAAGACAAGCCGCCTTGCTCTAGGCCAGTGGTTCTCTACCTTTTTTGGCTCATGCACCCCTTCACCATATGTTCAGAATGCCCCCCCCCCCTTTTTTTCGTATTTCCTCCCTATAAATAATACCCCCCCCCACACACACACACACACACACACACACTTTTTACACAGTATATGTCAAAATGGAAGCTAAATTTAATAACACATACTAGAACAAGTGTAGGTGTCCACATAAAACGTGATTTGCGGGTCTATTTGCGTTATAAAACGAATTTCAGAAGTGCGAGAAGTACAAAACTGTAAAGTATGGTGGGAAAAACAAAATAAAGTAATCGGTTCTTGTATTAACGAGATCTTGAAATAATCTTAATCCCCCCCCCCCCTAGAAACCTTAAAATTCCCCCTCTCTACTGTTGAGAACCACTGCTTTAGGGCTACAAAATGTGATGACGTTATCATATCACAGACCCATAGGGAAACTGCTTCTGTGTCACGTTTTTTTTTTTTTTTAAGTTGACAAACTAATTAACGGATGCCTGCGCAGATTTGAAGTAATAAAATGGGACGCAGAGGTGTTTCCAAGGCACCAGGGCCGGGTTATATACTGGCCAAGACCTATTGACGCGTCCTCGTCGAGCGTCCTGGGCAACAGGTCCCTTCGGGGTCCTGGCTGAAGTCAATAGGATCGCTGATTCCTCCGAAGTCGGAGAGTGTCTGCCTGTACGGCGAGGAACCACCAGTCTGCACACCAATAAGCCAGACATGGGACAACGGATACTCACGCAAACCTCAGGTCCTGTATGACATCACACTGATGTTGGACAACAGGATGTCTTCATCCGACATACAGGACTTCGCGTTGGAGCTCAAGCCAACGAACACAAGCAAGCAAGCAAGCAAGTAATAAAATGTTATGCGGAAATCACTACTACTCTTATGGATTTCTGCGAGTAGTTGTCTTATTTTGTTTGTTTTTTTCCCGCTGGTTTATCTATTTGTGTTGTCCTGTCCTTGACAAAGATTCTTAGAATCGAAACGTCGGCCGTCCTTTGTTGTCCTATTGTCCTTATTTGTTATTTTATTTCATTTTATATATTTATTGATTACTTCTGATTTTTGGATAAGTCACATTTTTTTTTTTTTTTTGTACGATGGATTTTCTTAACTTGTAAGATATGTGAATGTGCATTGTGTCTGTGTTTAGTATGTCTCTTCTTTACGCAGGAGCAAAATGTGCCTAATTGTTTCCAGTTCATACTCTTATGGAGAGAACTAAACAGATGTAAGAGGTGGGAAAAAGACGTTGGCACTGGGTAGGATACGCATTGAGAGCATCTGATAACAGGAATAACTAGGTCAGTATGGCGGAATGGATCAGAACGCTCGCTCTTAAACATCCGGTGTGCTGATTGCAAGTACCTCAAATGTAGGAATGTGTTCGCCTGATGGCGAGAACACTGGTAATACTAATAGGAAAAGTTAATCCACATGCAAAAATCAGCCCAGTGCACTGGAAGTTGTAACACGTGTATGGTCTAAGCTTAATTCACAGCAAGCGGGGGAAAAAAAAGAATAACTTGAGCCCTCTCTCTCTCTCTCTCTGTAGAACCCACAAGGAAATGAAATAGAGGGCGAAGTAAAAACACACGGTGAAGAAAATCGGAGACAGGGAAAAAGATAGCAGTAACCACAACTACAAATGCAATTCAGTGGATAGTATTTATCTAGACTTGCTGACAATATTGTATCTCCTGTCCCACATATTAAAACAGATGAACTAAACACACTTGAAGAGGTCACAACAATTAGGTCTAAACATGCATAGGGACAAGACAATGGGAGGAGGGGCGACACGGGGTTAGCTACCAGAGATAGCAACGGATAGGACGGCCATGCCCAGGCTGGTTGAGGTACAATGCTCCAATGGGAGGATAAAGGGCGGTAGAAGACATGTATTTATCTATCTGATGCATTCCCTGCCACCAGAATATAATAACCGTTAACATCATTGTTATGGCTGGGGAGAGGTTTGCTTGCTTGCTTGCTTGCTTGTGTTCGTTAGCTTGAGCTCCAACGCGAAGTCCTGTATGTCGGATGTAGGCTTCCTGTTGTCCAACATCAGTGTGATGTCAAACAGGACCTGAGGTTTGCGTGAGTATCCGTTGTCCCATGTCTGGCTTATTGGTGTGCAGACTGGTGGTTCCTCGCCGTGCAGGCAGACACTCTCCGACTTTGGAGGAATCTGCGATCCTATTGGCTTTAGCCAGGATCCCGAAGGGACCTGTTGCCCAGGACGCTCGACGAGGACGCGTCAATAGGTATTGGCCAGTATATAACCCGGCTCTGCTGCCTTGGAAACACCTCTGCGTCCCGCTGGGGAGAGGTGATGTGGTAATATGCTTCACTAAACGGAGTTTTCCAGAACTGGTTTGGTGACGCAACATAATCATTTGAGTTCACATTTCCTTGCATGCCCTCGTTTCTCTTCTACCCACCCCCACTCCCCTTTCCACCCTCCCCAACACCGGTAACTAATCTTGTGTTAAACAGTAGTTGTCTTTCCTCATGATGAAGTTCTTGTGTCCACTATTTTTACTCCTAAATGAGTTCTTAAACGTGAATGCACGAATTAGGAAGAGCTGGAGGTGTGGTTGCTTAGACGAATGTTGTGAAAACCTTGGATTGCCAGAGTAACTAACAATGATTGCCTGGGGTAGCTAATTAAACTAGAACGTAATATATAACACTAAGAAAGAGACAAACGGCATTCTTTCGTCATGTGATGAGAAGAGAGTATTTGGAGAATATCGTGACAACTGGAAAGATCAGTGGGAAGAGAGGCAGACCAACAAATATGATGCTGGATGGACTGAGACGGTGGCATGAAGAATTTCATCAGCAGAGTTGATCCTGAATACTAAGAACCGAGATCTGTGGCCAGAGAGTAACGACTGCGCCAGCTGTCAGGGCCCATAGTTAGTTAGTTAGTTAGTTAGTTAGTTAGTTAGTTGGTTAGTAGGTAGTTAGTTAGTTAGTTAGTCAGTCAGTCAGTTAGTTAGTTAGTTAGTTAGTTAGTTAGTTAGTTAGTTAGTTACTTAGTCGTGATTCCAACTTCACGGCAACGGGTCGTCCCCATTATGCTCCGTTCCCGTGCCAGTGAATATCACACAAAATGCTCCTCACTGCCCAATGTGAAAAGTGGAACAGACAGGAGTCTCGGCAAACCAACAACTCGCACAGGTACACTGTGCATAGTGCCACCGTCAGAATGCCAACTCCACGAAAAATACATTTCATCGTCGATAGAATCGGCAGTCACCAGAAAGACTTCATTGACCCGGGTTTTATCCCATATGGCTCGGTCTCTTTCCTCAGGGCGACCCTGACGGTGGTGTTGATGACATTGTGTAATTCTCTTGCAACGGGATGTCGTTTTCAAGAAAATTGAATTATCGTCCCAAAATAATTGGGAACGCCAGATCTTTTTACGATCACGGCCTCAATCTCACCGACCAATACTTTGAGGTGATTTATATATGGGCCTCGAGTAAATGGGAAGATAAAACCGCAAAAGACAGTTGTATTTCGATTGTTTTAGATTTATGGTTAAGCTGTCTGTTCCAACAGTAAAACATGTTTCTCGACAAGACTTGACAAATTAATTTCCGTGTCATAGAGTACGCCAGTTAATCTCGCGTTGACTGTTAACAAGGTTTATCACAGAAGGCTGATGGTCGACTCCGTCTCCTTGTGAACAGTTTTATGGTAATTCCGTTGTGTTGTCAGACATGCCGCTTTGAGCGGATCTGTCTTCTTGCGACAGGTTGTTGTGGAGTGGGTGTGTTGAAGGAAAATGACAGTAGGGATTATTCCCCCTGCTGATATGATAATGTTGCATGTGTTCGCTTTGAATTCAAGCGTAGTACATACACGTGCAATGGACTGATTTTTTTTTTCCGTGTTGAAAGCTTTTCTATGTCCCTCGCCATCAGGAAAACCCACACCGACGCCAGAGGTACTTGTAATTTACGTCCCCATGTCAAGGATGAGAAGTCAACTTTTTAGTCTAACTTGCTGCTGTCCATTATGGTAATTATGTATTATGAAAACATATTCAACTAAGAAAGATTTTCCCAATCTGAGATGGGTCGATGATGTAGCCATCAAATTTAAGTTCAAATTTCGCTTCAAGGGGTGTTCTGGTGGGTTCAATCAATCAATCAATCAATCATGTGCCATGTCGGAAAGCGTGGGCTGTCATGACTAGCCATTTCACTCGATCACTAGAGTCGTGGATCAGCTCAGTGTTCCTGTCTCGTCCATGCCATGTGGCCAAGCCATCCAGGTTTTTTCCTCTCGGTCTTCCTCTTGGTCTGTTCCCTTCGATCTTGCCAGTTGTCACTAAGTTCTCCAATCCATTTCTTCTCATAACATGTCCAAATAATTTGGCTGTCTACGTCTAATTTCTCTAATCAGTTTACGATTTTCATTTGTCTCCTGTAGTACTTGGTCATTGGTTTTTCTGTCTGTCCATGGTATTCTTTGCATTGGGCAAACAGAAAAACCTGGTGGGTTAGGGTTAGTGAATATATCTACCACCACGATGATCCTATGTTCAATTCCCATTAGCAATAAGATTTTCATCTTTCTTACAACACGGCATTGAGGTCAGTTTAGCCTAGGAAGATGTGTACTTGCAAAGTAAATGTATGACACAATGCTGGTCAAATTAGGCCTCGTGTACCATTCAGTTATAATTGGTTGAACACCGTATTACTAAAATGGCTTGATGGCTTCCCTTTCCGTTTATAACGTCTTTGCTGTATTGGTCAACAAAGTGCACGATGAGCTGGCAGCCATTGTGGATGTAACTAGACTGCTGACGAAGAAAACCAAAGCTAGAAACGAGCCGATGTACTTTCTCAAAGCGAGGGCAAAGAACAGAAGTGAACTGCTTGGCAAATCAATTCTCTATAGCATAAAGGGCTGCGAGATATGGTAGACCTTAAGGCAATGAACGATACTTGACATTACCCAGAATTCTCAGAACAGACCAGATATTGTAGTCCACTCTTAGTCGGCTCCACCTCCATCTTCCTTCCCCCTACTTCCCTTAATGTCTGTTGCAGAAGTTTATAAATATCTCTTAAACCTCAAATCAACAAATTCACACGGCCTAGATGGTATCAGTAATAGAATTCTTTGTTGTGCTGCACCAGTCATTAGTGAGTCCTTAACGTTCATATATAACCAGTGCCTGACCAAAAACTACTTTCCATCTGCATTTAAAATTGCTAAAGTGTATCCTCTACTTAAAAATGGCTCAATCTATAATAGCGTTTTGGGTAATTATAGACCTATCTTCTTACTATCGTCGCTCTCAAAACCACTAGAAAATCACATTAATAAAATAACGTTACACCATTTAATTAACAACGATCTAATAATTAACAGTCAATCTGGGTTTCGACCTAAATATTCTTGCCATAGTGCTCTAACAAAAATGACCGATAACTGGCACTTAAACATCAACAACGGTAGAATTTGTGGAGCGGTGTTTGTAGACTTTAAAAAAGCTTTTGATATGGAAGATCGTGATATTTTAATTAGAAAACTAAAACAAATTAAGACAAGCACCAACATGGTGAACATAATCACGTCATTTCTATCCGACAGACAACAAGTCGTGTCCTTCAACAACTGTCTATCAAGACCCACACAGCTTAATATTGGTGTGCCTCAGGGCTCAATACTAGGCCCTCTGATTTTTGCAGTTTATATTACTGATCTTCCTTTAAATATTAATAACACCTTGTGATCTATTTGCAGACGACTGTACTAATAGTACTATATATACTAGTTAAGAAAACCGTAGTGAATTAGAGAAGTCTTTACAAAAGGAACTTGATGATCTTACTAGATGGAGCAATGAAAACCGCATGCAAATTAACATCGACACAACCAAATCCATGATAATAACGACCATACAAAAACTACAGACACTAGCGATAACTGGAGCACCGCTCGAATTTCGCATAGACACGTTACCTATAGTTAATGTGAATGAACACACAACACTAGGTCTTTTAATTTACAGCCATTTGAGCTGGAGCTCTCATGTTCACGTTCTTACCAAGAAAATATCACAAAAAGTTTACCAACTTGCTAACATCCAGCACTTCCTGGATGAAAGCACAAAAATATTCTATACATGCTATATCCAATCACATTTCGATTACTGTTCCACAGTTTAGGATTCATTCATTAATTCATTCAGTAGCATGTCCTTTGCAGAACCTCGCTGCCATAACAACCTTCCGGAAAACTTCTCGATCATAAGCAAGATGTTTAGGATGGCTGCCTTAAATCTAATTTAAAACGACTATGTTCTCTACAAAACCGCGCTATTCGTCTAGTTTCTGGCATAAAGCACGTTGAAATAATAATAATTAATAATTTATAAATAATAATTTATACAGTCATCAAAGACTTCTACCACTTCGAAAGCGCTTCCTTTTTAACAAAGCCAAATTAGTGAATAAAATTATATCTCAAAATACCCCAGAGTATCTTCTACCGCTGATTCGATCTAATGCAATGAACAGCAAGCGCCTAAATTTGTTACATGTCCCAAAGCCTAGATTGGACCTATACAAAACATGTTTCGCCTATGCTGTGCTCACTTATGGAATGATCTTCCTCCAGATCTGAAAACTCCAATGAGTCCCTACACATTTAACCGAAAACTCGTTCAATACTTAATCCATACCGACTTTACGCCAGCATAATTCATTTGCTGGTATAATGTTCATTATAATCGTTTAACTATAACTGTTCACTATATATGTGTGTGCGTGTGTGTGGCGGGGGGGGGGGGGGGAGAAAGTGGGTGTCAGAGAGAGTGGGAGAGTGAATGTGTGTGCGTACGTGCATGCGTGTGTGTGTGGTTGGAAAGAGTGATTGAGCGAGAAATGGTGAGAGAATGTGTCAGTGCATGCATGCGTACGTGTATGTGTGAGGGAGTGTGTGCGTGCGTGCGCTCATGCGTATGTATATGTGTGAGAGGGTGTGATTGAGAAAGTGAGTGTGTGTGTGAAGGATTGTGTGAGAGTGAGTAAGTGAGTGAATGAGTGAGGAGTGAGAGAGTGAGTGTGTGTGAGTGAGTGAATGAGTGTTAGTGTGTGTGTGTGTGTGTGTGTGTGAGTGAGAGAGAGAGAGAGAGAGAGAGAGAGAGAGAGAGAGAGAGTAAGAGAGTTAGAGATAAAGTGAATGAAGATGCAGAGAGCGAATGAATGACGAAAATAGTGAGTGAGAGAGAGAGAGAGAGAGAGAGAGAGAGAGCGAGAGAGAGAGTTAGACAGTGGGATAGTCGATGTGTTAGTGTGTGTGTGTGTGCGCGCATGCGTGTGAGTGTGTGTATATGTAAGAATACACACAGAGAGAGAGAGAGAGAGAGAGAGAGAGAGAGAGAGAGAGAGAGAGAGTTGAGCTAACGCATGTCATATAACACGCTTGTCATGTAACACGCGAATCCATATGTTTGTGTATTCTCATCTGTCATATTATCAGTTGAATACCATTTGATTTTATCATGTATAATATAAACCTATGTACATTACTGTAGTTTGAGTGAGAGAGTCAGTGAGTGTGAGAGTGTGAATGAGAGACAGATTGAGTGAGCGTGAGAGTGAATGTGTGTGTGTGTGTGTGTGTGTGTGTGTGTGTGTGTGTGTGTGTGTGTGTGTGTGTGCCTGTGTATGTCTATGTGTGGGAGCATCACTATTTTTTACGTCACACACTGTATATCAACAAATTTTTCTCCATGTTTAACATTTTTATGAGACTGCTCACGACAATTGTCAATGTATGTATGTGAGTAAAGTGTGGGAGTTTGTTTATACTAGTTTCAATGCTCACGTGAGGCATTATGTATGTGTCTAGATGTGAGGATGTGTGAGTGTGTGTGTGGAGGATGTGTGTGAGTGTGGGGATATGTGTGAGTGTGGGGGATGTAGGGGATGTGTGGGTGTGTGGGTGGAGTATGTGTTTAGATGGGTTGGGGTGTGTGGGTGTTGGTGGGTAGTGAGATTTGTGGGTGTTGGTGGGATGTGTGGATGGATATGTGGGGGTGAAAGTAGGGGTGTGGGACTGGGTGTTGAGGATATGTGTATGGGTGGAGGATGTGTGTATGGGACGGGTGCGGGGGATGTGTGTATAGGTGGGGGATATGTGTGGGTGGGTGGAGATGTGTGGATGATTTGGGGGAAGTATGTGTGGGTGGCGGCGTTGTGTGGGTAGGGGAGTGTGTGAGTGGGTTGGGGATGTAAGCGCGGGTGGGGAGAAGTGTGTGGTGTGTGAGTTTGGGATATGTGTGTGGTGTATTGGTGGGGTGTGTGTGCATTGTGTGTGGGTGGAGGTATGTTTGTAGTGGGTGGGTGAGGATATGTGTGTGGGCGGGGGATAGTGTGCGGTGTGTGGATGGGGGATGTGTGTGATGGGTGCAGGGAATGTGTGTATGGGTGGGGGATTTGTGTGGGTGAGTAAGGGATGTGTGGTGGTTGGGGGAAGTATATGTGGGTGGTGGGGTGTGTGGGTGGTGGACGTGTGCGTGGATGGCGAATGTGTGGGTGGGGTGTGTGAGTGGCTTAGGGATGTGTAGGTGGGTGAGGTATGTGTATGTGTCGGGCAGGATGCGTGAGAGGGTGGAGGATGTGTGTGGATGAGGGTATGTGTGATCGAGAGATGTTTGGTTTGGGTTGGATGGTTGGGGGTGTGTGGGTGGGTAGGGGAGGATGTGTGAGTGAGTGTGTGTGTTAGTGGATGGGTGGGAATGTGTGGGTGGGTGGGGAGAGGTGTGGTGTGTTGGTTGGGGATATGCGTGTGGTGTGTGGGTGGGGGATGTGTGTGTGGGTGAGGATTTGTGTGGTGTGTAGGTGGGGGATATGTGCGGGGTGGGTGGGTGAGGGTATATGTGTGGGTGTGGGTGGGGATATTGTGTGGTATGTGGGCGAGGGATATGTGTGTGGTGTGTATGTAGAGGATGTGTTATGGTATCTGGGTGTCGGATGTGTGGGTGAGGGATATGTGTGTGTGGTGCGTGGGTTGGGAATATTGAGTGGTAGGGGATGCGTGTGATGTGCGGGTGGTGGATGTGTGTGGTGGGGGATGTGGGTTATGGCATGTGTGGGTGGGTGGAGGATGTATGTGTAGGTGGTGGGGTGTGTGTGAGTGGATTGGGGATGTATAGGTGGTTAGGGAGATGTGTGTGTGTGTGTGTGTGTGTGTTTGTGGGTGGGTGGGTAGGGAGATGTCAGTTGTTGGGGATGTGTGTGTATGGTTTGGTGATGTATGAGTGGATGTGCGATGTGTGGGTTGGTGGGGGAATGTGGTCGATGGAGGTGTGGTTGGGGATGGGTGGTTAGAGGTGTGGGTGGGGAGAGGATCTATGGGTTTGGGATGGGTGTGTGGGTTAGGATGTGTATGTGGGTGGGCGCAGAATGTGTTGGTTGGTGGGGGATGTTTGTGTGGGTGGCGAGTGTGTTTGGGTGGAGGAACAGGTGAGGGCAGTGTGTGTGGGGGATGTGCGGGAGGGGGACGGGTCGGTTGGTGGGGTATTATGTGTCCCTGGGTGTGTGTGTATGGGTGTGTGTGTGTGTGGATGGGGTGATGTGTGGGTGGGGTTATGTGTGGGTAGGTAGGAGATGGGCCTCATAACATGGTAATTTGCCTTGTTTATGTTTACAACGCCGGCTTCGTGACTTAGAGGTTATGATTTGTCTCCGTAATCTCGTATACTCTCATCGGTGGCGTGATGACGGTGAGAATCAGCAGTGGTTCGAATCGCATCGGTAACTTACGGTGTATGTGAGCCGGCCACTCAGAAAGCAATTGCAAACTACTGAGCTTAATCTTGCCAAGAAATCAACATACAGCTGAAAGATGCTGGTGTTGACAGCGATGTCCTGTAAAGGATATGCAAAAAAAAAAAAAAAAAAAATGTTTACAACATTCATTTCACAATGTTTCTTTTTTCTTCCTATGTGAATGTATAATGCTCTTGATGAACGAAAGATGAGTGGTTGGAAGGGCTGAATGTAAGACGGGCCTGCGTGCCCAATTTGTGACCCTTTTAAAATAAAGTTGATTTGATTTGATTTTACTCATTTCTTCCTTCTATCACCTTTATCTGCTTCTCCTCCTCCCCCTCCTCTTCTTCTGCTCTATCCTTCCTTCCTTCCTTCCTCGATCAATTGTTGCTGTGAGTCTATTCCAGAATGGATCACATACAGGATGTTGCATGGCATCCAATGTAGTGAGTAGATGATCCCTTTTTAGTCCCGTTCCGCTTAGACCAACATCTTCTGACTTCCACGATTGAGGTTTGTTTTCTAGATTCCTTCTCCCGTGGGCATATTGCTTTCTTAGGGTTGAGGATTCTGCCTGCTTACATTTTGTCGAGCTTTCTTGCCCCGAAGGCAATGGCAAACTACTGAATGTAAATTTGCCTTGCCAAGAGATCACAACAGTAAAAAATAAATAAATAAATAAAATAACAATGCTGGTGTTGACTGCAATATCCTGTAAAAGGATATGCAACTAACGTTTTTTTTTTTTTTTTGCCTTAGCCTTTATTTTTACAATAACTTTCACAAGGACGTTGTAGTTTGACACTCTGTGTGTTCTTCACGTAGATGGATTTTTTCCAGTGTTTATTACCTCCGTCATCCCATTTTGTGCTTTCCTACATTACCCTAGGCCGGGCTCCCTGGTCTAGGTGGTACTCAACTTTCTCCGTATTCCCGTATACTCTCGTGAGTAACTGTGGTACCACGCAAGGAGTGGGAAGGAGAAGGTTAGTTGCATATGTGTCTACCAATGGACTACTAGGCAGGGCAAGTTTTCCCCCTGCAATACTCCCCTTCCTTGATTTAATTAATCCCCCATCCATGTACACACACACACACACACACACACACACACACACACACGCGCGCGCGCGCGCGCGCGTACTCGCGCGTATGCACACTTAGAAAATAAAAGATAACTATCAGTTAAAATAAACTACAACTCTTTATTACCATCTCTATGAAAAACTGATTATTTGCAGGATGATGATGATAATGAATAATGGGAATATATATCACCAATATAATAAAATACATAACTGCTGTGGATGTTTGTATGACATGGTAATCAAGGTGAGAAGATGCCCCAATCGCCTCCAATTAAGATCCCATAGGTTCCAATAGGCTTAGCTGGGATCCGCTATGCTTAGCTAAGATCTCCTATGGTCAGTTAAGGTCAGCAGGTCAGCATTGGTCTGTCTTGACACCAACTGTCTGCTCGTCTCCCCGGGACTTCGGCCAGCAGTACGTTTTATCCGGACACCTCTTCGTTTATCACACCTTCTAGCGTCTCTCGTCGACAAACAGATGTCTTCTTAAGACGTCGAATTTTATATTCCTCAGACGTAGAAACCAGACGTTGGTCGCTTTGATCTACTGACGCAATGTTGCTTGTTATATTTATTAAATGATGAGCGTACAGTTTTATTTTATTCCCCACCCCCTTCTTTTCTTCCTTAACGTGAAAATCTTGATTGTAGACCGAGATCTATTCTGGAATGATATACGCGCGTTCTGTGACAGTATTCTAACTTTCACAAATTTGGCAAAGGACTTCTTCGACGATCACCGTTTATTATGCGTCTATTCCAGCATGGGTCACACACAGGAGGGTCCGCGTGAGGTCTTCACATGTTTCCCCAGAGTTTGTCTCCCAGTGTGATTCCAGTCGGCCAGATTTCCTTCCTCAGGTCGGCAAAGTCAGAGCAGTCTAGTAGGACATGCTATTGGGGGGGGGGGGGGGGGGGAAAGGGGGGGGGGAGGGTTGCCCGAGTGCTCCATATCTACAAGAGCCAGTGTCAACGAGACCCTTTCGGTAGAGGTGTGCCGGAGTTAACAGAGCCTGAAGATTTTGGCGTGTGCTTTTCTGCCAAACTCTTGTATGCTGTCAATTTCTGGTATGTAGTCTTCCCCCCCCCCACCCCCCCCCCTTTCCAAATTGTTATCATATATCGTTTTAGTATTGCTTTTGCCTTCCTATGGCTCTGGGATAGAGAGGGCTGCTCGAGGTTTTCTTCAGCCTTTGCCAGCTCGTCTGCCTGTTCATTTCCAGCGATACCACAGTGGGGTGGTATCCACTGCAAGACTCGCTCTGTCGTCATTTATTTTATTGATTATGTCCTGCTTGCCGGTCTCCCTGGTCTAGAGGTTACACGACTTTCTCCGTAATCTCGTGAGTAACGTGACGTTGCGTGAGAATCGGTAGCGGTTCTCTCCACGTCGGTAACTTAGGGGTATGTGAGCCGGTCGCTCAGAAGGCAATGGCAATCTACTGAGCGTAATCTTGCCAAGAAATCAACAATCAGCTGAAAGATGCTGATGTTGACAGCGATGTCCTGTAAAGGATATGCGAAAAAAGTCCTGTTTGGAACATGCCAAAATGAAGATCATACTAGCCACTGACTGGCACCTTGCTGTCTTGACAGACGATAGTTTGTAAAATGGAGTTATACCTCTCCATAACACAAAGCCTGGGCTGAATTTATAGACCATATGTTGCCCATGCAGCATGATCCCTCTCTCGGGCTGTCTAGTGTACTTCAGAGGAAAGATAACACCAATACGTCTGGAACAAGACAAGCTGCAGAAGCTGCCGGATCAGCAACGCAATGCTATAATTGACCGCCTGTTGGAGCTTCGATCCTAGACCAGTTGCCAACCAAGGCTTAGTGCCTGGTCTGCCCTGCCATGACATTTAGTCTTTAGGTTGCATTTCCTCGCACTAGGATAAGGATTGTACCCTCCCAATTGCGCTCCTCCGCCCGAAGTCGTTGGCACAATGTGGGGTGTCAGGTTTGGTAAGCGTCGCCCAACATTCGGCGCTATCAGAATCAGGTAGTACCACAAAAGATGCAATGAATGAATGGTCCTCATCATTCGTGATGGACGAACATCCATATCTATCTCAGACCTGGACGCAGAGGTGTTTCCAAGGCACCAGGGCCAGATTCTCTATTGACCAAGACCTACTGACACGTCCTAGTCGTGCGTCCTGGGCAACAGGTCCCTTCGGGGTCCTGGCTAACGTAGTAGGATCGCTGATTCTTCCGAAGTCGGAGAGTATCTGCCTGCATGGCGAGGAACCACCAGTCTGCACACACCAATAAGCCAGTCATGGGGAAACGGATACTCACGCAAACCTCAGTCCGGTATGACATCACACTGATGTTGGACAACAGGATGTCTTCATCCGACATACAGGACTTCACGCCGGAGTTCACAGCCAGCGAACGCAAGCAAACAAGCAAGCATCTCAGACCTGACTTATTTACCACACATGGCGGAGTCATCATTCTGTCTAGAGTTGTGGGTATCAGCCGCTGCACTTTCATATGTATTCTCGCATACCCTAATCCTCTACATACCCAGCTGTCAGGCGCCGTGAGCATATTACAAGTCTGGTTTTATCTGTCCCACATTAATAACCAATGTGCCATCTGTTGAGCCTTTGGTATTGTATTGTACTTATACCAACACAATTCTGTTCAGCAATTATGAGTTATATTGACATATATATTGTGGGAGCACGTGTACACCACGGAGGAGCGAATGGATCACCATGGTCTGGCAAGAATGCGACAGCGTGGCGTGACGAGGGGATCTGGCCGATGCTCGACGCTTAGAGGAAAGGCGAGACGCACATATAATCAGATTGCTACTGGTAGCACTGGTACTATTGGGGTTGGAACTCTTCGCTGGCTTCTGAGGATGGGGACGGAGCGCTTATGGGAATGCCCCGAATGCTGTGATGTCGGTTCTTAAATCAATGAATCAATCAATCAGTCAATCAATCAATCAATATAGTGTCTATTATTATTTCATATAAGTTGTATTTTCCATATTCTGTAGATTATTTATATAACCATGTCTGTCAGGCTTGTGAATGTTCCCGTTGGTGTCAACTGTGTTTTCTTTCGTCGCAGTAACACAGCAGCGTATGCGTGGCATTTGATTTGTACAGAATAAGGTAAAACCTTCGACTATGGACAAACAACCAAATAATCAATATGGACAAAGTGGTTTTTTTTCCGCATGGCTAGCTCTATTCACCACCACAGTTTATTCTCCGTGCATAAACTTGTACCCAGCTTCAGCCAGTCACTGTAATCAATCCGACGCTATACAATTATTATACATATACAGTTCTCTAGCCGTTAGCGACTATAGCACGACGCGCAGCCGTGCGGAAAGGCAACACAACTATTGATCGTATGTGTAGGTCGCATTGAGTTCAGTCCTTGCGTGCCGGTCTCTGGCGGAGCCAGATATATCACGGGCGTTGTATCTCCGTTTCATTCTAGATACCAGTCAGTCTCTGCGATCGGTCTTAAAAATGGATTTAATAGTAGAGCTGCATACAAATTATTTATACCCTCTCATGATTCCAGCGTGTATATCTTTGCTATGGATGCGCTATCGAGGTTTGGAGTACATACTCATCCACTACCGCTGGATATTCGTCTGCTTATTTCTGCTGCCCGTGTCGGTCCTGTATGATGCATTCATGTACTTGAGGATAAAACTGGTTTTCGCCTTGAGCTCGGCACCAAAACAGCATGACAAGAAGGTCCAAAATGTGCAGAGACAGGTAGTTTTACATTCACTTTGGCTATCTAAATATGTTCGTTAGAAAATAATAATATTTAATAATGATTTTAGACTTGAGCCCATGAAACATTTTAAACTTTTTGTTTTGTTTTAGGGAGAAGCTATACACAAAATTTTGTGATCAGTACGAGCCGCTATACACAAAATTTTGTGGCTGGTCACGTGATAATTTGGCACAAAATTTTGTATATAGTACGCGCCGCTATACACAAAAATTTGTGGCCAGTCACGTGATTATTCGGCAAAAAATTGTGCATATAGAACGAGCCGCTATACACAAAAATGTAGGACTTAGGAGGAATCAAAGATAGAACTCATATAGTATAGAACCAGACCCCGGTGCCTTGGAAACACCTCTGTGGTCACGTGATTATTGGGCAAAATCGGTTGGGAATCCCCCTCCCCCCTTTCCCAGGGGGTAGACAGGTAGATACTTTGCTTGGTAGGTTCGATGGTTGACAGGTAAGTAGGTATTTTGCTTGGTTAAGTGGTTAACACAGCGTCCTGAAGGAAATAAACTCATCTCTTCATCGTTCTACTGTGTGTTCCTTCGTTTGACTGTGTTGGTCTTTGACGAGATGACAGTTGACGCAGAGTGCCACCCCACAGGTCTTGGCCGTTGGTCTGGGACCCTCAAGGTCATCATGCCCCTGGACGACAGATGAGTTGACCGGCTACCCTTGTACACAACGTCCGCCCAGTGACACTCACTGTCAGCCCTACACAGATTGAAAGACTTGAAAAGGTACAAAACGAAGCCATGCGCATCATTTTGGGCTGTCATGAAAGACTTGGGAGTAAGAATCGGCACGGCCAGACGCGAGAGGTACATCGGGAAAACTAGGTGCCTCGTCAACCAGCACAGGACTGGCACTATTAGCCACCGGACGCTGGTGCATATCCTGGGGGGAGGATCTGAGCACCTATGGACCTGTCCGGAGTGCAATGAAGATACCCCAGCTGATAATTGATAACGCTTCCTGTGTAGTGTTCTTGTTTGTTCACACACACACACACCTCTTTTAACTTGCTCTTCCCGCAGTCTGATCATGGCCGTAGGTTCATTCATAGTAATCACTTCGTTCTCGCAAACGACTTACTTCTCAACCTTTTTTTTTGCCCATGCACACCTTTACCACATGGTCAGAGTTCAGAGTGTCACCTCCCCCCCCCCCCTTTTTCGTATTTCCTCCCTATAACGTAGTCCGGAGAGGAACCTACAACCTTCGGGACGCAAGGCAGTAACCACTCAGCCATGGAGATTCCCAGTTCCAATGAGAAAGAACGTATCACAGTGACCTGTCATCGTTGGTTCATTGTCCGTGTCAGAATATCAGTCTCAGACAGGACCACTATTAGTCGTATTGGGTATATGTTGCTAGCCTCAAATTTGTATATATCAGTTGCTCTCAGGGTGATGTGGTGGTGCTGTCGACTTGATGTCCCACCATATCTCCTGCTACTCGTGTTAGGTTGAGTCGATATTGAAGACTGAGATTTGACAGATCCTCGCTAGAAGACATGACCACCACTTGTGAACAATTAATACCACTGGCCATGATTCGCACATGCTTATGTATATGTTTCTTTGAGCCTGCTTTGACATACAGCACACCACACTCGCCCTCGTGCTTTTTAAGAGCAACGTGAAACTCTTCGAAACTTGAAAAGAGCGCTTCTTTTTCTATGACCATCTTCAAAAGTAAACGTCAAGCTTAGTATTTGCAGTGAAGTAGACAAACGTTTAGTATTGAAGTAAACGTCAAGCTCAGTATTTGCAGCAAACGAAACAGACATCAATGTGACCAACCAGCCAGAAGTAGAATAGGGGCGCGTATTATACACAAAATTTTGTGCCGAATAATCACCTGACCAGCCACAATTTTTGTGTATAGCGGCTCGTGCTATAAACAAAATTTTGTGTACAGTCACTTCGTTTGTTTTAATTCTGAGAATGCCATACTTTGACAGACCTGGACATATGTAATCCATGGTACCTCATTCGTTTTGGTTTGTACATCATTAGCTTAATGAAGATCTGGTGCCACAGTGTGACAGTCCTTAGCTGGGCAGGGATGTCCTAAGGTAGACATTAATAAAATGTCACTCTCTGATTCTGATCTGTAGAATTCCAAGAAATTTTCAGAAGATAATGTGGTGGTTTCACCTTGACTTCCACATCTATTTACATTTTAGTATTTTACCTCAGCCTTTGACAACAATTTCCTATTGTCAGGACAAGGAAGTTCCCCCTGTTCTGCTTGGCTGCAGAGTTGTCATAAATCTTGGTGGATACTCAGTCCCCTAAGTGGTGCTTGCCACGCCCCATCATTTTGTGTTTTCCAACCTCTACTACCGTGTTTCCCAGAAATTAAGCCCCCCCAAAATAAGCCCAAGGACGATTTTTCAGGATGCTTTTAATATAAGCCCTACCCCCAAAAATAAGCCCTAGTTAGAATGAGAGACTTGTCGTATGGCCTACCCCAGAAAATAAGCCCTAGTGCATTTTTTTAAAGCAAAAATTAATCAAAGACATGCAGTTAGGATATTCCTTTCCTCGCATTGTGAGACCATTGTGGCATTTCTCAAACTCTCCAGTACTGTTAGAAGAAGGCAAGTAGTAGTAGTAGTAGTAAGCCTCTTTCACTCCTGAAGGACTATAGAGTTGTGCCTCTGGGGAGGTACCTGACAGCACCTCTGGTGACTGTATAGTCCAATGCGAGAGTGATAATCTCTGTCACAGTTTCCGCATCTGTAAGACGAGGCAGGTCCCGCAGTAAGTGACTGTATTTTATGCCTGTGCCTCCTAGCCTCAGTTTGTTGGATCAGACTGCGCTCAAAGAGCCATTTCGCACATCTCTTCTCCAGGAACATCTGTTTGTTTTCTGTCTGTTGCAACTCTTTCTCACGTGTTTGGATCTGCGCCAAGGGTTTTCATATCTTGTTTACACACACCCCTATATCACATTTGGGGTCTTCTGGGTGGTCTCTTCTCTGTGGCTAGTTCTCCATATAGGAGATCTTTGAGAATGCGTTCATCCTCCATTCGAGATACATGGCCCAGCCACCGGAGGCGTCTCTGCTTGAGGAGGGAGTGCACTGTGGTAATATCCGTTCTTTCAAGCACATGTTTGTTTGTTATGTGGTCTTTCCACAATATGCCCAGGATACGTCTCAGACATCTCATATTCAACTTTCTTTCCTGTCGTAAGTGCAAGGTCCAGGATTCAGACCCATAGAGTAGTGTGCTAACAACACAAGCTTTATATACTTTAACTTTTGTACGCTCTGTTAGTCTATTGTTCTCCCAAACTCTTTTAGTTAGTCTGGAAAGTGTTGTGGCTGCCTTTCCAATGCATTTGTCGATTTCTGAAGAAAGCAACCTGCAGTGTTATTTGGTCATATAATGAGAAAAAAAGCATTGAAAAACCTCATTTGGGGCTGGAAAGATCAGTATAGAAGAGGTTGACAGAGAGAAATGATGTTGGGTAGACTGAGATGGAGGAATATCAACAGCATAGTTATTACTGTTTTCATATCAAAGACATGTTACTGAATAATTGTTTTTTTTTTTTTTATGTTCGCTTGCTTTTAACTCAACCACAGTCCATGCTGGTCTGATTTTTGCCTGTGGATTAGCTTTACCTGTGCCTCTCACCATAAGGTGAACCCACCCCAACTTCAGAGGTACTTGTTATTTACGTTCCCATGTCAAGGATGAGAAATCACCATTTAATTCAACTGACGTGTGTAGGTAGGGGACGAACCTGCTACCTTGGCATCAGCACACCAGAAGTTTAAGAGCGAGAGCTCCTATCCATTCAGGCATGATGACTTATTAATATTTGTGACTTAAAATTATTATGACTACATCATTATTCAAATTGACCACAGATTGGCATGATTTAAAGAAAATGGTGGCAAGGACTGTACTGCAAGGACTATACTGCTTTGTAATTGAAATCCGAGCATCCAGGACACCTTATGTTTTTATTTTGAAGACTTAACAAAATGGACCTAAAAATGTAGAATGGGTGCCAAATTATTTCTCTATATTTTAGATAAGTAAAGATCTTAATTACATTTAAATAAATCAAAGAAAGAATATATTATTTTAAGGCATTAATTTAGAAAACTGTTGTGTTTCTATACTATATGTGATGACATGAAAATAATTTTAAATTCAAATTGATCATTGGGAATGATTAAATAATTCAAATAAGTAATTTAAACAAAACAGGTAATCCATGTTTTCATAGTTTCTAAAACAGTCTTCTATATTTTGAATTGACATACTTTTTCTACATCACTTTATCCACCTTTTGAAGCATAGGCCCTCAGTCAGCGCTCGTCAAGCCATCCTATCTTTTTCTCTGTAATAATCTGTTGTCTCTAGTTCTCTTCTCCATGTGTTTTAAGTCTGCTTCTATTTAATTTGCTCTGGTGGTCCAGTAATGTTATTCTATTTAAATGGTTTCTTAGTTGACATGCTTGCATAAAATACTTGAGTTTCCCACTTATCCCTGTGATTACTGTGCAAACAGACATGATTGTGCAGCATTGGGCCTGGTTCTTCTAAATCTTATAGCATTTCTACTTCTGTAGGTTTGTTGGGAAGATCTTTGTCTCCGTAAGGAAAATTGTGTATGTAACCTTAGGAGACTTCGAGCAAAAGTCAAGGTAAAGTTTCACTATCAGGTGTCTGCTGTTTGTTGACAGCTGTGCCCATCATGCTGGTGCAGAGACTGATAAGCTTCACAGCCTGAACAATCTGAAGCTAGTTCCAACTCTGAGCTTACCTTTAGGGGGGACTTGAAGACATAACTGCCAGGCTAGTGGGCAAGTCATTACACTACTGCTGCTCCACAGTCTGAGTTTGTGCTATTTTAACATTTCTTTTGCTTTTTAGGAATGTCCTAATACAATGAGAGACTCACTTTGTTTTATTAGGACATGGTTTTATTTCTCAGTGGTAGTTGCATGAATTACATTACGTTTCATATGTAAACCGATGCTGTGCATTTTTATTTTAAACTGGTTGCATTAAATTGTATTTTGAGTCATAAATTCTATGCTAGTATCAGGTTCATATGTTTTCTATAGAAATTTTTATTGCCTTTATAGTACCTGCCATTTTTATGCCTGGTTGTTGGTGTTATTAGTGGCGGTGGGTTGGTTGGTTTTATTTTTTCTTTTGTGTGTGCTACTAATGGTATGTCTGAATGTGTGTCTACATACTATATTAGCATATGATTTAGAGCACTTGTCAGCCTAATCCTAGGATCAAATCCTCCTTGAGACGGGATGTTTTTTTTTTTACACTTTAGTAATAAATGACATTTAATTTGTGTGATATTAATCCTGGGACACTTTATTTTCATGGCTTCATTTACTTATTTGTCTTTATGTGATTGTTATGTCTCACTTTTCTCCTCTTGTGTCAGCTTTGCTTAAAAACCTTTCTTCTGTTATCTACTTTTCTTTTTTTATTTTCTTGTCTCAGTTTTATCCATCTTGCATGTCCCGGTTTTATTGTTCTTGCTGTATATCACTGCCATAGATGGTCGCAGCAGGGGCGACAGTCTACATGTAACTCACGCACGTCTGTAGTATTCCTCAAACAGCACACCATAAGTTATTGAATTTATGTCAACATAGTACTAATTAAGCACTGAACAATATGCATTAAAACAATTGTCTATCATTTTATCACGTTCTTCTCCATTTTATCCCATACTGTAAAATGTAAAGATAAAGGTAGTCCTATGACAGATACCTTGGACAGACAGAAAAACCAACGACCAAGTCCTACAAGAAACAAATGAAAATCGTAAACTGATTAGAGAAATTAGACGTAGACCCCCGGGAAGGTTAACCCGGTCAACAAATGCCCGCAGAAGTCGGATGTGTCGGCCTAAAGGCTGCCAGGCGGTTAGTTAAGATAAACAAACAACTTTGTCAAAAGAGCTCAGCGTTCCAGGGTAAACCAATCTAACAGAACTTCGAAAGCATTGTGCCAACATTGATCAATGACTCGAAGCTGGTATTCATCAGTTAAGGCTCCATTTATTCCCTGTGTTCAAGCTTGTGCCGACACAACAATGATAATAATGATAAATATTAATAATTCTTATGATATCGTGCCTGTAACAGCCAGGCGGGACGGTAGTGAAATAATATGTAGGAATATTGCACAATTGAACATATTCTATACTTGCAGATATAATGTCACGGCACTTCTGTTCCTCACCAATTGGCCTCTGCATCACCTTGCCCTGATTTTCTAATTCCCATTCTGATACAGTTGCATCTGTCCGTTGTTTTCGGGCTTATAGGCATCTTGCCTTAACAATCTCGCTCCTCCATCCAATATTTCTTAGCCATCGGTACGATATCCTGCCAGTTGGTAATTGATCTTGCTTCTGTGAATCGAATCGTGCTGCCTGTCAGCTGTCAAGCCCCATGGTCTGTCTATTGTTGTTGTTGACTACTTCTGTGACGTTCTCTCCTTCTCACATCATTTCCTAGTTCCTTGTAAATGTTGGTTCGAGGTTTTCTCACCAACTCTGTTTGACGTAATTTCGTCTGATCTGCTACTTGGCAACAGCACAAGAACGCAGCTCTGCTGTAAACAGGCACAATGCAATCACGTCCGAAAAACAAAACTCAGGATGAACGAAGAAGAAGAAGAAGACATAGACAATCAACCTTTTTTTTTTTTTTGCATGAAGAAATAAATTTGAGAACTTCGTGACAACTGGCAAGATCAAAGCAAAGAGAACAAGGGGAAGACAGAGGAGTAAATACCTGGATGGCTTGGCCACATGGCATGGTCGAAACAAGAACACTGAGCTGATCCATGACTGGTGATCGAGTGAAATGGCGAATCATGACCGCCCACGTTTATCGGCATGGCACATGTTAGATGGGTCACAGATACTGCCGTTAGATTGTGAGAATGTTAGGCCTTTCTATATTCTGACCATGGGTCATGAGATATAGTGGCCTGTTCTCTTCCTGCTGTCTTTCTTTTCAATGTATGAAAGAGAGTGATAGAAAGGCAGAATGTATGCGCAATTCTTAACCCTTTGAAAATAAAGTTTGTCTGTCTTTCCTTTCAAGACAATACCTAATACGTTCTAAAGAAAATTGTCTGGTGTCCATGTTATGAGTCTGAGTAGTCCCCCAGGGCTATACTTGTTGGAAACAATAATCCTGTCATTGTTGAGAAATGAACCCAGTCCACTGCCTTGGCAGGTGTGTGCACTAACCACAATGTCACAGTAGCTTCCCCCTAATGTAATGTAAACTCTAAGCCATCACATGCCAGTTTCTCCTATCCTTTCATATTTCTTGTGGTTTCTTCCACGTCTTTCTCCTATTATTCATCTCTGCTTCGCTTGACTGGTGGTAGCTTAACATGGATTTCATGGTTGACTTTGTCGACACAGATGTAATTGAATGTGTTAATCCTGCTGCTGTCACTTTTACAATATTTATGAATGCCTGATAAAATGAACTTGCTGTAGATGACAGAACTACGCAGGTGTCAGTGTATAGTCTTGTCGGAGCTTGGGGTACTTAGTAAGTGATCCGACTTTAAGTGTTGAAGTTTTGCAGTCAATTAGATGTATATGATACAGCCAAGGGCAAAACACGATGACTGCTCATAATGTTATGTACCAGGTCGATGTTTACAGTCTTGTCCTGTTGTTGATATCTTCTCACATAACTTATACTTCTCATGCAGAATTAGCTTGTTACCACGGTTCAGTTCACCTGAAATAATCTCTTCTCACTGATTGTGATCAGTTATGATGTTCAGTTCACCTGAATAATCTCTTCTTGCTGATTGTGATCAGTTATCATGGTTCAGTTTGAAATAATCTCTTCTAACTTGCTGATTGCCATAAGATTAAATTCTCCTGAAAATTTTTTTTCTCACTTGATGATTGTGATCAGTTAACATGATTCAGTTTTTAAGAATTTTAATTCTTTTACTGTGACAGAATATCAGACTTGTTTCTTTTGTATTCCTTTATTACCTTCCTAAAGTTAATAAATTCAGCAAGTTTCTTAACATAACATTCTTGAATATTTAGTGCACACACTCAAACATTATGTGCAAAATGAATAAATGAACTATTTTATACGATTGGCACCTTGCCGTCTTGACAGACGATAGTTTGTAAAATGAAGTTATACCTCTTCATAACACAAAGCCTGGGCTGAATTTAGAGATCATGTTTTGCCCATGCAGCATGATCCCCTTCTTGGCCTGCCTATTTACTTAAGAGGAAAGATAACACCAATACGTCTGGAACAAGACAATCTGCTGGATCAGCAAAGCAATACCTTAACTGTACGCCTGTCGGAGCTTCCATCCTAGACCAGTTGCCAACCAAGCTTAGGGCCTGGTCTGCCCTGCCATGACATTTAGTCTGTAGGTTGCATTTCCTCACACTAGGGTAATTCTTGTACCCTCCCAATTGCACCCCTCCGCCCAAAGCCTTTGGCACTATGTGGGGTGTCAGGTTTGGTGAGCGGCGCCCAACATTCGGCGCTAACAGAAAGCAAGTAATTTTGTCTACTGTTAACGGTAGCTCAGTCATATCTGACTAAGACCTGACATAAAGTTTTATATAAAGCTAATTTAAAGGTGTATATTGACAAGTATGATTACGTGTGATCACTTTTTAAAGAAAATAATAAAATACAGATATTTATAAAACATAATAGGAACTTAAGAGACTGTACCATAAAATAATGTTTAGTTGTGTGTCATTTACAGGATATTGCAATCAACCCCAGCATTTTTTGGCTGCTTGTGATTTACTGGGCAGTTTTTACATTCAGTAGTTTGCCATTGCATTCTGAACAACCGATGCCTCATGCCATTGAAATCAATTCAAAGTGCTGTTTTCGAACCCTCGGCTCAGTATGTTGGAGAGTTATGAAACGCCTTCACTGTCCCTAGCCACAGGCACAATACCATATCGTGACTAAGTAATTTAGTGCTTCTAGATATGGTGCCTACATTTTAAACTCTCTGCATATCACTTGAAGTGGTTGCTTGTAGTTTGGGGGTCAAACTGCTGATTGCTTCAATTATCATGCCGAGCATAGTAACAGTTAAAAAAGCCCATCAGAAATGTAGCATAATTATATCTGCTAATGGTGGTACCTGATTATCATTTGTACCTACATACCGTGTCTGAAATTAATTGGCATTATTTAAATAGAATTCTCCTGTCATGTTATACTGATTGTCCACATGCTAATACATCTGGCACAGTGCATATTTTATTACAAATGTACAGTATATCAGTTTACCAGGATGTAAGTGGACTCTAGTAGTACATTGATGCAGTGGTTAGGACATTACGCGAACAATGGCATGAATGTGGTGAAAAAGGGTTCAATGCCAGCTCTTGTCATGTATAAATGAGGGAAAGTCTGGTCACCAGTTCTCCAGGCCTTCAACAATGTGATGGGCCGAAGACTTCACGCACAAACTCCGGGTTCCCACTACTGCTCTTTTGTTTGTTGTTGTTGTCAATAAACATAATAGCTCAACAGGCTTTAGAAAATGTTGAAAACAAGATAAAAAACACATCCTGTTTCTTAGTTCCCTGTCTGATTTCATTTGACATGTTGAATGGAATGTTGCATTTCTTGCCAGAAGATAACTACTGGACACAGTTCAGTTGGCACGGTAGCAAAATAAGCTTCACAAACACAACAGGATAAAAAGTTTCTTAGTTCCCAACCTGACATTAGTTGACGTGTTTAATGGAATGTTTCCTTGGTGTGTCATCACACATTTTACCATGCTGGTACGGAGCAGCGTTGAGTAAAAGTTTAAAGTATACTACTAGTTTTACCGTAAAAGGCAACAAATAGAGATTGTTGCAACTAAATAAGTTTCAGCACATACAAAAGCAAGACAAGAATTTTTAAAAATGACCAATCATACAGCGCCTTTTCTTGAATGGTGAAACATGTAAATTAACACCTGTCACCATTAAAGTCTGAACATGGGGTTAAATATCTTAGTGTATATAAAGATAATATGAGAACTAGTTTCCATATCCTTTGATATCTACTGATGAGGGTAATGGGTTGTGTACGGATATATCTGAAGTGCAATAACATCAGTTATGTTAATAATCATCATCATGTGCCATGCCAGTAAGCATGGAAGGTCATATTTCGCCATCTCACACAATCACCAGAGTCGTGGATCAGCTCACTGTTCTTGTCTCGACCATGCCATGTGGCTAGGTCATCCATATATTTACTTCTCTGCCTTCCCCTTGTTCTTTTCCCCTCAATCTTGCCTGTTTTCACCAAGTTCTCTAATTTATTTCTTCTTATAACTGTCCCACAAATTGTGACTGTCTAATTGTGACTATTTCTTAAATCAGTTTGTGGTTTTCATTTGCTTCTTGTAGGACTTACTCATTGGTTTTTCTTTCCGTCCATGGAATTCTTTGCATTTTCCTCAGAAACCACATTTCCACTGCCATTTGATATTTTCAGCTTGTTTCCTCATTATCCACATTTCACATCCATACAAAAGTAGAGGTTCAATAATACACTAGACAAAAACACAAAATCAAAGAGGAAAGACATTTAAAAAAAAAGGGTTGTATCGTATCCTCTTCTACTAAGAGGAAGACCAATATTCAAGTACTGCAAGAGACAATTCACAAAGACATTTGGTTACCCATGCCAGGGTAAGGCATTCATAATTGTTTGGTTATGTTATGAGATGAGAGAGTCTGTAGAATGTTGTGAAAACCAAAAAAGATGAAAGCTGTTGAAGACACAGGCCAACAGAGAGAGAAATGCTGGTTGATTTGCAAAGTGGCATGGTAGACGACTAAGAAGACAGATGTGTGTGGAGTAACATAGTTGTCTGCTTATGACTTATAATGATAATCATCCTGTTCAACCTTCTGGGTTTAAATTGGGATATATAGTCTTTCAGGGGTAGATACATACATTGTTGCCATAGCGCCTAGATTTTTTTATTTGGCACCTGAATTTTCAATCATTTTTAGCCAGTATTTTCCAAAAAAAAATATTCTTGCTTCTGAATTATGTTTAGTTTTTTTTTTTTTTTTTGCCTCTGGCGTCTTGTTATTTCTGATAATGCATTAGGAAAGAAATTAACTTAAATAGTTCTATCTAATACCTCATACTTCTGTGGCTGCAGGTTAGCATAGCTGAATGGATAAGAATGTGTATTCTTAAACATTTGGTATGCTGATGCCAAGGCAAGGTGTTCAACCCCTACACCGGACAGTTGGACTAAAATGTTGACCTGTCGTCCTTAACTTGGGGACGTAAATTACAAGTACCTCTGAAGTCAGAGTGGGTTTCCCTGATGGCGAAGGACACCTTTAATAGGGAAAGCTAATCCACACGCAAAATTCAGTTCAGCACTACTGGAAGTAGTGTGTATGGACTACGCTTGAGTTCAAAGCGAGTGAGTGCAAAATAAAAACTTGTGTGGCTGTCTCAAACAAAATGTATTTTTATATTGTATATTATAGGTTCAGGCATGGAATGAACGAGGTCGCAAAAACAGAATGTGCACTGCCCGTCCGGGCTGGGCTACCATGAGTTTTCGCAGAGGCCTGTACAAGAACAGTCTCCATAATATAGACATTAATCTCATTGACATCTTGGAGGTTGACACAAAACGAGAGGTTTGGCCAACTTATTTTCTGCTTTCAGAAACAAAGATAGAAAATGTCTGTTGTCTGTCTTTTTTGTCCTATGTTGTAATTTCAGTGTTGCAAGGTAGATTTTGACTTAGAACTTGAAATAGCTGTTCAAGATAGTCATCATCATCAAGCCTTTCATATATCATGCAAGCAATAAAGAGCCAGCTGAACCATCGTCTACCTTCTATCTAAAGGGTATGTATGCGATAAAGACCCAGCTGAACCATCATCTACCTTCTATGTGAAGGATATCTTGCATGCAATAAAGACCCAGCTGAACCATCATCTACCTTCTATCTGAAGGATATCATGCATGCAATAAAGACCCAGCTGAACCATCATCTACCTTCTATCTGAAGGATATCATGCATGCAATAAAGAGCCAGCTGAACCATCGTCTACCTTCTATCTGAAGGATATCATGCATGCAATAAAGAGCCAGCTGAACCATCGTCTACCTTCTATCTGAAGGATATCATGCATGCAATAAAGACCCAGCTGAACCATCATCTACCTTCTATCTGAAGGATATCATGCATGCAATAAAGAGCCAGCTGAACCATCGTCTACCTTCTATCTGAAGGATATCATGCATGCAATAAAGACCCAGCTGAACCATCATCTACCTTCTATCTGAAGGATATCATGCATGCAATAAAGAGCCAGCTGAACCATCGTCTACCTTCTATCTGAAGGATATCATGCATGCAATAAAGACCCAGCTGAACCATCGTCTACCTTCTATCTGAAGGATATCATGCATGCAATAAAGACCCAGCTGAACCATCGTCTACCTTCTATCTGAAGGATATCATGCATGCAATAAAGACCCAGCTGAACCATCGTCTACCTTCTATCTGAAGGATATCATGCATGCAATAAAGACCCAGCTGAACCATCATCTACCTTCTATCTGAAGGATATCATGCATGCAATAAAGAGCCAGCTGAACCATCATCTACCTTCTATGTGAAGGATATCTTGCATGCAATAAAGACCCAGCTGAACCATCATCTACCTTCTATCTGAAGGATATCATGCATGCAATAAAGACCCAGCTGAACCATCATCTACCTTCTATCTGAAGGATATCATGCATGCAATAAAGAGCCAGCTGAACCATCGTCTACCTTCTATCTGAAGGATATCATGCATGCAATAAAGAGCCAGCTGAACCATCGTCTACCTTCTATCTGAAGGATATCATGCATGCAATAAAGAGCCAGCTGAACCATCGTCTACCTTCTATCTAAAGGATATGTATGCAATAAAGACCCAGCTGAACCATCATCTACCTTCTATCTGAAGGATATCATGCATGCAATAAAGAGCCAGCTGAACCATCGTCTACCTTCTATTTAAAGGATATCATGCATGCAATAAAGAGCTAGCTGAACCATCATCTACCTTCTATCTAAAGGATATCATGCATGCAATAAAGAGCCAGCTGAACCATCACCTATCTTCTATCTAAAGGATATCATGCAGGCAATAAAGAGCCAGCTGAACCATCGTCTAACTTCTATCTAAAGGCCAGACATAGGATACCTAGAGCATCTTGTATCCACGACTATGGTGCATTGAAAGTTGAAAAGGCCCAGATAGTGAAAGAACATATGACTGATGAGTGGCAGTCAGTGTGAAAGAAACGACCATAAAATGATGATGATGTGGAAGAAATACACCAAGAAAAAGAACCAATAACATTTATAAGACTGGCTAGAGAAGCCAATGAAAAGATATTGAAGAAGTGCATGGTTCATGTGTCTGGTGACATGGGGGAATGTTTCATTATTGCCTGGCTTATTTTATGATCTTGTCAGGTGTATGCTATAAAACTGAGTCAATGAATCCTTGCAGCTGAAATACACAACACATAGTCCAGTGTTTCACCTTAATTGTTACCATGGTAGTTTTAAACTATCATATCTTTTTGTTTAGACATTTGACATGTGTATGGCAGCTGCTTCTGTAAATTGTGACAACCAACAATTGTATGTGTGGTATAACATATGGAGTTCACGCTCTTTGTCCATAATGTATCCGGGATCATAAAATTTGGCGCGATTAAAGACGCTGGCTGTTTTCCATTAATTGGTTTATGAGGTTTCCAGAATTTTCTCTTGTTTGTCTGTTTTCTTGGAGATGTGTTCAGCTACTCTATTCCCCAAGTGTTTCTCTGTTCTGCTAAATATAGCTGGACTGGCACTTGCATTCAGATTACAATTTACAATTAGGTTTGGTGTACAGAGGTAACAGGTTCTTTCACTGATGAGGTTGGTTGGTTTAGGGGTGGATCTGGTATCTCACTTTTGGAACAATGGCATAGAACTTTCAGTTCAGCCAACTGTTGTTTTTAGTCGGTCTTGAATACGTGGCATTATGTCCTTCCCACGAAAGGCTAATTGCATAAATACCTTTAGTTTGGGGACCAATGTTTTGTTGCAGGGTGGGTGGCAGTGGTGATCTGTGAACCCAGTAGAATAACCATTTACATGTAAGGATTTTTAACAACTTTGTTCCAAAATTGTCATCTCATAGGGAGCCATGATAGCATAGTGGCTAGCATGCTTGCCTGCTGGTCCAGAAGTAATGTTTGAGTCCCCATTGAGGACGATGTTGATAAATTAACCATAACTTCCATGTTGACCCAACCTAATAGGGTACCAGGAAATGGCCTAGGAAGTCAAGGTAGCTGGTGTGATGTTGACCTAGGAGGTCAAGGTAGCTAGTGTGGTGTTGACCTAGGAGGTCAAGGTAGCTGGTGTGATGTTGACCTAGGAGGTCAAGGTAGCTGGTGTGATGTTGACCTAGGAGGTCAAGGTAGCTGGTGAGATGTTGACCTAGGAAGTCAAGGTAGCTGGTGTGATGTTGACCTAGGAAGTCAAGGTAACTGGTGTGATGTTGACCTAGGAGGTCAAGGTAGCTAGTGTGACGTTGACCTAGAAGGTCAAGGTAGCTGGTGTGATGTTGACCTAGGAAGTCAAGGTAGCTGGTGTGATGTTGACCTAGGAAGTCAAGGTAGCTGGTGTGATGTTGACCTAGGAAGTCAAGGTAGCTGGTGTGATGTTGACCTAGGAGGTCAAGGTAGCTGGTGTGATGTTGACCTAGGAGGTCAAGGTAGCTGGTGAGATGTTGACCTAGGAGGTCAAGGTAGCTGGTGTGATGTTGACCTAGGAGGTCAAGGTAGCTGGTGAGATGTTGACCTAGGAGGTCAAGGTAGCTGGTGTGATGTTGACCTAGGAGGTCAAGGTAGCTGGTGTGATGTTGACCTAGGTCAAGGTAGCTGGTGTGATGTTAACCTAAGAGGTCAAGGTAGCTGGTGAGATGTTGACCACACCACCCATCAAATGCTGGTTGATCTATACAAATCAAGCCTAGCTCTGCATGCCCACTACACCTCAAGGCATGTAAGAGGGTGCTTTACTGAAAACTTCATTACAACATTGTCGTCTCATGGTTGTCCAGACACACTAGCAAACAAACATTTCCTCCTCAGATTGTTAGAGTGGAGCCTCTGGCTACAATGGGCCAAGTGACTGCCTGCTTGAACCCGCTGGGCTGGACACTGCCCGTGCTGCCTGAACTCGATGATCTCACAGTTGGTGAGTTGTCATAGCATGTCATAACATCACATCTTTGAGGTCTCGTGTGTGAATTCTTGCCATCCTTTGTACAAGTGCATTTCTGTGACGACCGGAAGTTTCCACTCAGATGTATTGAAGAAGTGTGATCTCAGCAAACAAGATACTAGCAAGCCATGATATCGATGGTTATTCTTGAATTTATAATCCCCCGGGAAGGTTAACCCGGTCAACAAATGCCCGCAGAAGTCGGATGTGTCGGCCTAACGGCGCAAGAACGCAGCTCTGCTGTGAACAGGCACAACGCAGTCACATCCGGATGAATGCAGAAGAAGAAGAAGAAGAAGAATTTATAATCAAGGTCATTATAATCCTTTTGGTCAGTTTGAAGTCTGATGTTGAAATAATCTGATCATGTCATTATTATCCTGTTGGTCAGTGTGAAGTCTGATGTTGAAATAATCTGATCATGTCATTATTATCCTGTTGGTCAGTGTGAAGTCTGATGTTGAAATAATCTGATCATGTCATTATTATCCTGTTGGTCAGTTTGAAGTCTGATGTTGAAATAATCTGATCATGTCATTATTATCCTGTTGGTCAGTTTGAAGTCTGATGTTGAAATAATCTGATCATGTCATTATTATCCTGTTGGTCAGTGTGAAGTCTGATGTTGAAATAATCTGATCATGTCATTATTATCCTGTTGGTCAGCGTGAAGTCTGATGTTGAAATAATCTGATCATGTCATTATTATCCTGTTGGTCAGTTTGAAGTCTGATGTTGAAATAATCTGATCATGTCATTATTATCCTGTTGGTCAGTTTGAAGTCTGATGTTGAAATAATCTGATCATGTCATTATTATCCTGTTGGTCAGTGTGAAGTCTGATGTTGAAATAATCTGATCATGTCATTATTATCCTGTTGGTCAGTGTGAAGTCTGATGTTGAAATAATCTGATCATGTCATTATTATCCTGTTGGTCAGTTTGAAGTCTGATGTTGAAATAATCTGATCATGTCATTATTATCCTGTTGGTCAGTTTGAAGTCTGATGTTGAAGTAATATTACCATGTCACTTCACTGTACCCTGTTCTTAGCAGTTCTCTTCAGTCTAAACCCAACTGCCCTTGCATGCCTGTGTAATGTTGTTTCAGGGGTGTCTCTCTTTTTCCCTTAAGTTTACTGTCCAGTATTTTGAATACGAGGCCCTCATGTTTCATATTGGGAGCTGTGGTAGCGCAGTCGCTTAATGCTTGCCTCATGGGCATGTGTTCAAATCTCCAAGGCAGATTTTTACAAAGTGACCTGGACTTTCAGGCCAACTCAGCCTAAAAAATGGTGGGTGCGATGTTGACCACATCTCCCATACAGTTAGGACTGGCCTTTACATATATGGGGTTAGCACCATATACCCTGTCAGCCTCCAGGTATAGGAAAAGGTCCTCTTCTTACTACTAACTTATGTTTTATATTGTCACAAAACAATGGCAGTTTACTGGCTTGTCTTTGCTAAGTCACAGTATGATGCACATGACCAAACTGTTCTCCTAGACTTTCTGTGTTGATTTTACTTGTTATTATTTTATGTTTGATCTTTAGAGTGTGTATGATCCATCAGCCTGACTGCTTCTTGTGTGTTTGACAGTGTTATAAACGCTGTTGTTATCAGGTCTTGTAGGATGTTGTCTTGTAAATGTCATTGGCAAACTTGGTTATTTTGTTTGCGCTGTTTTCTTCGGGGATTTCTATGTCATGTTATTGTTATTTCTAGTTATTTGGATTATCTGTTTTAGAGCATTTTCTGCTTCTAATCTAAGAATGTTAAAACATTTAGTGATATATATACAATACTGGTAGAGTTACACTTACTATCATTGAATAGTTGTATTTATTGATTTCCTATTTTTCCTATTTGGTGTACATTCTACAAGTTCTGAACATCAAAGAAAATGAGCTTATCAACAGCAGCATGCCTCAGAAACTGAAATACACTGACCACGTTAAACATCACAGTGTCATAGAAAGAACAGTGATGAAGGATATAGTTACTGGAAGAAGTGCCAGGGGTAAGCCAGCATGAATATGGACACTAAACATTGCAGACATCTTGGGCATGAGATTGATGAGGCAGGAGAAAATCGTCAGAGATGGAGAATGCTTTAAATTGTGCAGTGGTAAGAGCTATGTTCTCTTAACCCTACCAGACCTAAGAACCTGAACTTAACTGTCCCTATTACCTGGGCTTCTGAGCATTAAAGAGAAAACCCCAACATGATATATAAAAATGTTAATTACATGCAAACAAGTGGTTAGAATAAGATGTAACTTGGAGACATTGTAGAAAATAGATCTACCTTTTATCTAGCGCCAATATTCCACCTTTGTGTGCCAATCTAGTCTGAATAAACCAAAGTATCGATCATCTGTTGGACTGGGAAAAGCCTAGACCTACTTCGCTTTCTTGTTGAAGTGCTTGGTTCTTTAGCCGCTCGTTTCATTGTGAATTTTCAGAATTTGTTCGCGTTAAATCACACAAAGTCAATTCAAACCTATGGGGGCAGACATTTCCAATGGCTAACCATGAGGTTTGACCACGATTGGTTGGTTACTTTTAGTTTGTGACGCATTTTTTTTCACGTAATAGGCAAAATACCGAAAATTAGGCATAGCGGTATAGCAGCAGATTAGGAAATTACCAAAAAATTGCTACAGCGGTCTGGTAGGGTTAAGGATCTGCAGGGGTCAGCATGGTTAAATGGATAAGAGTGCCCGTTCTTAAATATCCTGTGTGCTGATGTCGAGGTAGCAGGTTCAACCGGTCAGTTAGACTAAAATGTTGACTTCTTGTCCTTGACTTGGGGATGTAAATTACAAGTACCTCTGAAGTCGGAGTGTGGTCACCTGATGGCGAGGGACACTGGTAAAAGGGAAAGCTAATCCACATGCAAAATTCAGTCAAGTGCTACTAGAAGTAGCGTGTATGGACGACGCTCGAGCTCAAAGTGAGCGTGTGCAAAAACAAAACAACAACACTATCTGCTACATGATTATGAATTGGTGTATCAATGTGATATCTCTGAACCACGGTATTAGAAAAAGGCCCCTCTTTTACTAGAGTGGCCATGATACATCTTGATAACCCAGAGTATAGTATATTAGGTTAAGCTGTAAGTGTCTAGTATGAAGAATGGAAGTTTGCCTGGGATATATTATTTCATGCAGTAAAGTGTTCCCATATAATTCAGGTGGTCTGATCATGGGTGTTGGCATTGAGACATCCTCACATCGCTATGGCCTGTTCCAGCACTGTTGTGTCAGTTTTGAGCTTGTGACAGCAGATGGCAGTGTAGTCAAATGCTCAAAGGTGAGGGTATTTCATCTGCTTGTCTTCGCCACCATGTTCTGACACTGCTTTTATTAGATGATGCCACTTGCAGTGCTACAATATTTATCTGCTGTGACAAATTGTATTCACAGAACCAAGTTTCATGTAGTTTGAAAAGTTAGTTAGATGCATATCCTTTACAGGATGTTTGCAGTCTACATCAGCATTATTTGCTGTTGTTGATGTCTTGGCAAGTTTTACATTCAGTAGTTTGCCATTGCTTTCTGAATGACCAGCACCCATACCATTTCATAAAATACCAGTACAATGTGGTCTGCTGCCAAATCACGCGCAGCTGTTTTGTGTAGTTTGAAACAAGTAAAAATAAACAAAAATACATTCCAATCCAATACAGATGAAACAAAAATAGCACAAGAAATTATTGATTCAACGTATGGAGAGTTACAGTTTAAAATTGTTGTGATTATGTTTCTATGTTCACTTGTACAATCTAGTTACCAGATTACCCATAAAATGGGTACTGGGGATTTCTGTGGAAGAAAGTTGGCGAGGAAGGGTGCTGGTCATTGTACCTGATAATTCTGTGACATAGTATCTATAAAGCCCCCATCATTTTTGCCACTTTGGAAGTATCTGTTTTATTTCCTGTTGCTTTTCTGCCATCAACAAATGATCAGCTGCTGAATGATGGTGCAGATGTTGATGAATAACAGCTGTGGTTATTGGAATTGTGGGGTAATGGCTAATTGCACGCCAGGGGTGAAGTGTAGGTCTGTATACATCAGATGATGGGAGAAACATATACACCTTTCAAACATTGCTCAGAGAGACAAAACACCTGTTAATTAGTCTGGTGTGCATTGATGTTGCTTTTGTGCTACAGGATTACACTGAACCCTGTTTGTTTCTACATATAAATAACAGCTATCTGGAATAGAAGGTGTTAAACAACTGAGGCAGAGTGGGTAAAAGTAACAGCTGTGTGGGACACAAGGAGTTAAATAATTGAGGTATAGTGGGTTAGAGGAACAGCTGTGTGGGACACAAGGAGTTAAATAATTGAGGTAGTGTGGGTTAGAGTAACAGCTGTGTGGAACACAAGTTAAATAATTGAAGTTGTGTGGGTTAGAGTAACATCTGGGTGGGTCACAAGGAGTTAAACAACAGAGACAGAGTGGGTTAGAGTAATAGCTGTGTGGAACACAAGTTAAATAATTGAGGTAGTGTGGGGAATAACAGCTGTGTGGAACACGTTAAATAATTGAGGTTGTGTGGGTTAGAGTAACATCTGGGTGGGTCACAAGGAGTTAAACAACAGAGACAGAGTGGGTTAGAGTAATAGCTGTGTGGTACACACGTTAAATAATTGAGGTAGTGTGGGTTAGAGTAACATCTGTATGGAACACAGTGTGGGTTGGAGTAACATCTGGGTGGGTCACAAGGAGTTAAACAACAGAGACAGAGTGGGTTAGAGTAACAGCTGTGTTTAACACAAGGAGTTAAATAGCTGATACAGAATGGATTAGTGTATCAGCTGCGGGGAATACAAGGATTTAAAGTTTCAACAGGACAGGAGTTCTGTCAGTATCCAAATAAGGAATGGAGTAATCTTCGGGGAAGCCTGGTGTTTGTAACCCAGGACAATCTCAGCTGGAAGTCTGTGCAGACATCTGCGTCTGGGTTTATCAGTTGTGAATACATGAAGTCTGAACTGTTATCTTGTGGTGTACATGTAGAACTACTGTTGGTGATAACACTTGAAGGATTAGTTAAGTATGAATATATTTGTCACAGAAATGCAAACACTTAATCTGTTCGATAAGAAGATAAGGCCAGTTAACCAGGATTTATATTTTCCAATTATATAGTAGATACACATTTTTGGTGTGGTATCTCTAAAACCACGTTATATTTAAGTGAAAATAATAATAAAATAGAAATATGTTTGTAATGTGACTTTAAAACACTGATTAGAGAAAATTATTAGTATCCTGAAATTTCTCAGTCCTGTACAAACACTTACAAATGTGTGAAAACTGCTTTCCACATTTCTATATGGACAAAGAAATGTTAAATTGTCTTCTTTCTGTTCACGTTGTTTACAGTAAATACTTAGAATATTCTTGCCAAGCTCTAATAATAGTCAAAAGTTGCTTATTCAGTTGAGAGACACAGTATGGCTCTGGCTAGCATGCTTTACTAACAGCATGGTTGTGTGTTTGAATACCAATCGAGACAGATTGTTACAAAAATTGACCTGGCCACCCAGGCCAATCCAGCTTAAAATAGGTGCCAGGAAATCTCCTGGAAAGTAAAAGTGGCCGGCGTGGTAATGACGACATCTTGCCTATTGATCTATATAAATATGACCCTAGAATCATACGCCTCAAGGCGTGTACCAGCATCCTTCACTGGCTTGACTAATATTCAATTATTTATCCTTGCAGGATGAGAATTCTGACCTATTCTACGCTGTCCCCTGGTCACATGGTACTCTTGGTTTCTTGGTGTCGGCAGAAATTCAAATCATACCTGCCAAAAAGTATGTCAGGATGGAGTACTATCCCGTGAACAACCAGAGTGAGCTGACCAGGCTGATGGAAGACAGTCAGACCTATGACAATAACCAGTTTGTGGAGGCTCTGGTTTATTCAAAGACTCAGTCAGTGTTTATGACTGGAAACATGACTGATAAAGCTGAGTCTGACAAAGTGAGTGCCGTCATTGTTGCTTTCATTGATTATTGATGGTGCTGTTATGTTGTTAATTGAGTATGCAAAATATATAATATACAATAATTCATTAACTAATGTAAATTCAGACCTCAGATTTGCTGACTGGCCATTCTTCATTGTCTTCTGAGATTTCCAAGGCTATTTCCTGCAAGTAGGATCTAGAAAAATAAGCTCGCATCTGTTGATGGACATAATCAGGTATGACTGAAGAATACTGTGTATATACCCATACAGGTGTAGAATATAAGGAGAAAGAATTAATAATCAGAGGACCTGGTTGACAAATAATTGATGGATGTACACCAACCATGAGCCCATAATGACCAAATGACACCATTTGTTCACTGAAAGAACGTGTATTTTCATCACCCTTAAATGTGAATGGAGCTCTAGTGGTTAGTGCATGTCTCTGTCAATTTATTCAGAGTCTGGTTGTTTCAGTGCTTCTGTATTGTTTGTCCATCATCTTTATTACCTGAGTAGTCTTGCAACTTGATTGTTCTCCTGCAGTCTTTCACATATACAGAAAAATAAATCTCTTAAAAAATGGTACTGCAGGTTAGTGCAGTGGAACAGTTCACTTATTATTTTGTCCTCTGTGATTGTACTAATCAAATTTACTTACCAACATAGCAGAGTTGCAGAAAGTCTCTTTATTAATAATTTACATTGTTATAGATCTACTCAGCCTCATATTATAGAGGATAAGATGACCACATCACATTCTTGAGTGTCACTGGGTTGATAAATATCAGCTTAGCACATCTCCAAAGTGCCAGGATTGCATACAAATGGAGTCCTTTATCTTTATGTAGTAGTGTAGTTTCTTTTTATATTAATCCCGACACCCCATGTGGTGCCAACAGCTTTGTGTGGAGAAGCACATTTGAGGGTACCAGCCTGACACTAGTTCAAGGAATTGCAACCTAAAAGTGAAATAATATGGCAGGGCAGACCAGGCCCTAAACCTTTGTCTGGATCTGGTCTAGGATGGAAGTTCCAACAGGCAGACAGAGCATTGCTTTTCTGATCACTCAGTTTCTGCAGCTTGACTTGTTCCAGGCGTATTTGTATAACCTTTCCTCTGGAGTAAACTAGCCAGGCCGAGGCATGGGCAACTCATGATCTCTGGATTCAGCCCAGGCTTTGTATTATGGAGAGGTATAACTTCATGTTACAAACTGTCTGTCAAGACGGCAAGGTGCCAGTCAGTTTCTTACTATTATATGTCACGTTTCTGTAATAATAATGTGTACTGTACAGTATAGTTTCTTACCGGTATTGTTTAACCCTTAATCTAATGCAGATTGTATGTCTTATTTGTGTGAAGCAACAGGGCAGTTCAGCTGTTAGGAAATCTGGTTTTCGCAGCAATGTGACTTCAGATGTAAGTTATAAGTCAGGCTACAAAAGGACTCTGGCACACTGAGTTGTTCATACACACTTGACTTTGTTGTGGGCTAGGGAAGCAACAAGTCACATGGAAGAGCGATAGTCACCACAACTTGTAAGGTCATTGAATTGTGGTATTGTCTTTATAAGTTCCACCCGACTTCTGAGATACTTAAAATTTACATCCCCAAGTCAAGGAAGAGAAATCAGCATTTTAGTCCAATTGAGCGGTGTAGGGGTTGAACCTGCTACTTCGGCATCAGCACACCGGAAGTTTAAGAGCGTGTACTCTTATCCATTTGGCCATGCTGACGCTCCATTGGGAGACAAAGGGAAGAAGAAAAGAACAAATAAGACACAGAACTTGTTGAGAGTTGGTTGGAGGCCTCTGCTTCGTTGGGAGTTAAAGGCAAAAAGAAAGCATATATAGAAAACTACATTTGAAAAGTCCAATCAGTCATGAACAAGCCAACAAAGGACTTGCTGTGGGTGTTAAGACCTCTTCTCTGGTGGGAGATTAAGGGAAGAAAAAGAAGACATATGGGATTAGTGTTCACGGCTGAATGTTTTATTAACATGTTACTTCTTTACATCAGATAAACCCCATTGGCAGCTATTGGAAGCCATGGTTTTACAAGCACGTGGAGGGCTTCCTCAAGACTGGCCCCAGTGTGGAGTACATCCCGTTGAGACACTACTACCACAGGCACACCCGCAGCATATTCTGGATGTTGGAGGTGAGTCTCGTATATTTTGATGATGGCTTACTTTTGTGTCAGAAAATTATATTTAAGTGATATTATTATATTAACCAAGCAGATATAAAATGAGTTCCAGAACCAAAATTGCAGCATTTGGGACTTTTCCCTCTTCAGTAGCCTACAAAGAGTTCCCAAGAAGTGGTTTTTCAAGTTGTCTATATGTTTCCCTGTTCAGACCCTCTGCTCTCTCCACTCTAAATGAGCCTCTCCAGGCATGAATTCTCTGTCTGTTTTATTGCACTGTCCCAGAGAACCTTCAGCACATCAGCCTTATCGTAAAGTAGCTTGCCATCTAAAAGTGTGGTCCATCAGACTGTTTATTTCCTCTCACACCCTTATGCCCTGGTGAGAAAATCCCTGTAGCACCAAATGCAGAATATTTCGTTGCATATGTCTCAAAGAGTGTTAAAGAGGACATTTATTATTTAAAACTATTTCTTGCATTTAGTTCCAAGCTTCTGTTATTGACAACATGGTGACTGTGAGACTTTCTCTCCACAGGATATCATCCCATTTGGCAACAACCCACTATTCCGAGCTTTGTTTGGTTGGATGGTTCCACCCAAGGTTTCTCTGCTGAAGCTGACACAAGGGGAGACTATTAAGAACATGTATGAGAAATACCAGGTCATTCAGGATATGCTGGTGCCCATGAAGGATCTAGGGTTGAGCCTTGATGTCTTTGACAAAGAACTGGAGGTACAATATAGCTAGGCTTATGTGGCAAGTTCTTGTTAGTTTTAACTCCTTCCTGACTAGGCTAGTTGTTATATCTACCAGACGAGCGTAACTCTTTTTATCCCAGTAGTTGTTACTTTGAGCCACTCTTTTCCTCATTATTTCTTTAATTTTCTTCACACCAGACAAGTGTTATTTAAAAGTAATAACTGCCATGGGACAAAAAGAGTTCTGTATTCTGTAAAAGTATTCTGAAATGTGTATCAGATATGTAATCCTTTCTACAGACATTGGGAGAGACTGCAGCTTTGTCTTCTTCTTCTTCTTCTTCTTCTTCTTCTTCTTCTTCTTCTTCTTCTTCTTCTTCTTCTTCTTCTTCTTCTTCTTCATCTTCTTCTGCGTTTGTCCGGAATGTTGTTTTAGACGTAATTGCATTGTGTCTGTTTACAGCAGAGCTGCAATATTTGCAACTTTCAGCCAACACATCCAACTTCTTCAGACATTTGTTGGCCTGGTTACCTTCTCGGCAGCTTGTCTTACTCACCTTTTGTATTTCAAACCTGTTTTATGTTTCTCCGGCTACTCTGACAGCTGCTTATCTTCATCATAGAGATATGTAACTATTCTTTATTATTTCATTTTGTGGTTTAAATATTCTTGCTTTTTCTGTTTTTGCCCTTTGATAATTTATTTGTGTGCTAAATCTTCTCTTTCATTCGTCTATCAAAGGCAGTGTGTCACACAGAAATTGTTAGTTAATTAGTCAACAGATGATCCTCATTGCACATCAAACTGTGAGTCCATAAATGGTTAGATTCCCTTCTCAGTATTTCTTTCAATGTGTAGGGGTTAATGACACCAGTTCTGTGTTGTTGACTATTCTTCTTTGGCTCCTGAAATGACACTGTCGTCCAGCTTGACTCTGTTAATGTTCTTGCAGTCTGGTCAGAGTTACAGAATCATATCTATCCCTCGAGTCATTTACTTGTCCTGCCTCCCTGAGGGTGTTCAGGATGTGAGCCCAGTCCACCATGCCCCACGGCAGCCAAGCCTACAAGCCTATGTGCTTGTTCGTGTCCTCTTGCACCCATGTGTCCTGGCAAAAAACAAACAAACAGATATTAGTTAGTCTTGGCCTCAGAGATTCAAGCCATTGCCTTCTGGTCCAGCACATCTCAGTCTTTCTTAGCATACTCATGAGGTCACTGAGAAAACATACATGGTTGAATGTTTGTGCCTCCAGCCATGCTGTTATCGTTGTTACTGCAATGGCCTCTAAAAAGGTGCCATTTACCTGTTGACACATCTTTTTTTTCTCTGCCAGGGTGACAGACTTATAGCCTGCTGATTATGATTTCCGTCTGCCTTGGTATTTTTAACATATGTAACTTGCACACTAGACCTACTGTTTTTTTTTGTGTGCTCTTATCTGAGAAGTCTAGATAACTGATCTCACCACCAAGAATTGGGAACACACAGTATAATTAGAAACCAATGGTAACAATTCTCAGCCCTTTGACAGGAGGGAACCAGGTAACTTGCAAGCATAAGACAAACACCAGAATATCTCAGCCATTTCACATCTCAGCCATTTCTCACCCTTTTCACAAAATTTTGTCTCCCAGTATTTTATCTGATGTGTCAATCCTCTACACAGGGCATAGGGATTGTTTTAACAATTCCAGATGTATTGCCAGGAATATTTGCAGACTAAAATATGTGTGTCAGAACCAGAAATATTCACGAAGAGCACATTCTAAACGTAATTTGAGAGGATCTGTGTGCTCAAGTATTGTGAATTAGTCAGACCTGCCTGATGTTACGAATAGGAAAATGGCAGTCCTGATTAATTACGGCATGTGAATACTCAGATACCCATGAAAAGGTGGAAAAAGTGTATTAGTGGCACGAAATGGAATATTGCTTGGATAGCAAATCCATTACGTGGAAAGTCCGAATCGAAAGCTAACTTTGTGGATGTCATCTGCAGACTGCATTCTTCTGGTTTCCGGAAGAACAGCCTATGGTGAATGGAAAGCCCAATATACGGAAGTGAGGCTAAGCAGCCATGTGCAGGACGTGACGATTCCTTGGGTGAGCCCAGTACCAGAGCGCTGTATGTCGGCTCTGCAAGTATGGAAGCCTCCTTGGATGTCCGGGAATGCCCATGGTCTGCCCCTGCCTTCCCTCGAGGGTTGACCAGGATGTCTTTGGCTGTTCTATATGGGCCAGCTAGGATGGGGGATAACACCACAACAGTAAGAGTCAAACGTCCTAAGAAACCCCTGGGAAGGTTAACTCGGTCAACAAATGCCCGCAGAAGTCGGATGTGTTGGCCTAGCGGCGCAAGAACGCAGCTCTGCTGTAAACAGGCACCACGCAATCACGTCCACACAAAAAAAGCTCTGAATGAACGCAGAAGAAGAAGAAGAAGAAGATACCCATGCTCTTGTCATACTAAGTTATTCAATGCATAATCATTGACATACAGTCGTCACTGCATGGATATTGTGACATGTTAATAGTTGTTTAGTGCAAAAGTATCATCATCCTGTAAAATATGTTAATGATGAAATATTATTCTGATAGGATATGATAATGAGAAAGTACATTGTCCTGATAGAATACAGCTTAAACTCATTGTCAACAGAGGGCAGTCTTGTGAAGATATAATGGATAGTTAGTTAGTTGTATATCCTTTACAGGACATAGCAGTCAACCCCAGCATTTTTTGGCTGTTTGTGATTTCTTGGCAAGTTTACGTTGAGTAGTTTGCCATTGCTTTCTGAATGATCGGCACTCATACCTTTGTATGAAATACCAACGCAATGCGGTCTCCTTCCTAGTCGCCCGCAGCTGTGTTTCGACAGCGGTACACAGGATTACAAATTGCATTCCCTTTGCCACAGCTCCATCTAGTGAGTCAATACTGCAAGTTTTAGAGAGGTTTTCAATAATTCTACACTATCCAGAGATAGGAAAATGGAACCTTTTATATAGTCGCTTACCGATTCAAATGTTAAACATCACCATGTTATTGTGAGCCAGGTTAACAATGACAACCGCAGTAACTCATGTGAGCCAGATTAACAATGACAGCTGCAGTAACTCATGTGAGCCAGGTTAACAATGACAGCCGCAGTAGCTCATGTGAGCCAGGTTAACAATGACAGCCGCAGTAGCTCATGTGAGCCAGGTTAACAATGACAGCCGCAGTAGCTCATGTGAGCCAGGTTAACAATGACAGCCACAGTAGCTCATGTGAGCCAGGTTAACAATGACAGCCGCAATAACTCATGTGAGCCAGGTTAACAATGATAGCAGCAGTAACTCATGTGAGCCAGGTTAACAATGACAGCCGCAGTAACTCATGTGAGCCAGGTTAACAATGACAGATGCAGTAACTCATGTGAGCCAAGTTAACAATGACAGCCGCAGTAGCTCCTGTGAGCCAGGTTAACAATGACAGCAGCAGTAACTCATGTGAGCCAGGTTAGCAATGACAGCAGCAGTAACTCATGTGAGCCAGGTTAACAATGACAGCTATGGTAACTCATCTGCTGCTTTTCCTGGGATATCTCCCACAGTGAAGGTGTATGGTTGGAGGAGCAGTGACCATCTCATCAAAGGGGTGTTCCACTTCTTGGGTGCAGTTAAGAACATCACGGGTTGATGATGATTACTCTACACCTTGATTTTAGTTCTGTACAAATAAGGTTGTATAAACACGAGAAGAAGATTGAGTTTAACATATTCTTGGTGATGAACCTGCATCTAAGATGTGCTTGTGATCCTATAAGGATTACATGAATTTTTTATTTGTTTTTGTTTGTTAATGTTGCATATCTCTTACAGGATGTTGCAGTCAACATCAGCATTTTTCAGCTGCTGTTGATGTACTAGGCAAGTTTTGCGTTCAGTAGTTTGCTATTGCTTTCTGAATGACTGGCTCACATTGCCCTGTAAGTTACCACCGCGGCGCGAACTGCTGCTGATTCTCGCAGCTGCCATTTTCCCCACGTGGATATACGGGATTACGAACAATCTCATTAACTCCTTGGCCAGGGAGACTGGCATGAATACCATTACATGAATGCTGTTGTTAATAAGTATTATTTAATTTTTGTAATGCACCTCAAATATCATAATTCTAATTGACTTCTTTAGCTATACCCTCTTTGGGTGTGCCCATTCAAGCTGTTCAGCCAGCCAGGGTTGGTTCATCCAGCTGGAGATAAAGATGAGATGTATGTAGACATTGGGGCCTATGGCACTCCCAAGTTCAAGGGATTCTCAACTATACCGTCTACTAGAAAGCTGGAAGATTTTGTTGCCAAAGTTAATGGGTGAGTGGATTGCATGCCTCGGTTTTAGATAGGGACATGACATTTTCCTCCATGTTTTTAGTAATGAACAAGTGTCAGAAGGAGAGGAGAGAAATGTTATATAGAACCTGTTCTACTGTATAACAATGAATCTTGGAATGTGAATGAACAGCTTAGGAAGAGCTTGGGAGCAACAAAAATGAGTTTCTGAGATGAATGTTGCGAATACCTCAGACTGCCAGCGTAACATACAAACTCCTGGAAAGGGCTAATCTAACTAGAACATTATATACAACTATAAGAAAAAGACAATGTTCTCTGGTCATGTAATGAGAAGAGAAGCATTGGAAAATATGACAACTGGAAAAATCTGCAGTAGAAGAGGTGAAAGCAAATTAAGAGAAATGATGCTGGATGACGTTAGAGAAATGACATCAATAGAATTGATCCAGAACACCAGACACTGAGATCTGTGGAGATACCTGAATGTCTATGCCGGTTGACAGGGCACATGATGATGATAATGAATAGAACGTATGGGTTGATGTGGTCAGTGTTATGCTGTCTGCCTTTGCTCTGCCAAATAAATCTTTGATGCCAGTTTTATGTCTCGGTTGATGCTCACAGTTCTGTGGTACTATTATAAATACAAAAATACCAATCGAATGAGAATTGATAAGGCAGTATGTTTATAAATGTCAAAATTCTCATAGAGGAAAACCATAACATATGTGGTTAAATGCTTTAAAAAAATGGCCGCTTCACGGCTAGTTGTAGTTGCATAGTACACAGTGAAGGAAAACTACTGCTGACACTTCATGGTGGGTCTAGCATAAAACGTCTTAGATATTGCAAATATATGAGACCAGTACCTACAATTCATATACATTTTTGGCTAGTTTATCGGCTTCTCAACTACAGGGCTTCAGATATTGCTGTTTTTCATTTTTCTTTTAGGCTAATATTTATAACAACTACAGCATTCTTGTTGTCTTTCATATCTCCCCTCCAAGTTCTCCATAATCACATCATCTTGCCTTTTCCTATGGATTTCAGCCCAGCATAGCTATGGCTAGCCTTCTCTGTTTTCTTCATGAACATATTTCTACTAATATTTATCTGCAGTTGTTGTTGCTTGGCCTATTTCATAGTTCCGTATTGTTATTGCACACAGTCATTTAATTTGTTGGATGCATCTTTTTATGCACAATTGAACTTGCCATACTTTCAAGCCATGTTTAATTTCATTTTTGTGAGTTGTAGAGTATCCTGTTGAATCCTGTCATTTTATATTCATATTACAGTCTGGGCGTCTTTTCTGTTCATATTAATTCACATATATTGCTAGCTTTTAAACTTCCGGTGTGTTGATGCCTAGGTAGCAGGTTCAACCCCTGCACCAGTCAGCTGGACGAAAATGTTGACTTCTCGTCCTTGACTTGGGGAAGTAAATTACGAGTAACTCAGAAGTCGGAGTGGATTCAGCTGAGACAAGTGACACTAGTAATAGGGAAAGCTAATCCACATGCAAACATCAGTCCATTGCACTCTCCAGTAGTGGCACTAGAGATAGTAGCATGTGTGAGCACTACGCTTGAGTTTAAAGCGAACAAATGGGGGGGGGGGGGGGGGGGGGTCACATATATGCACACTTTCAATTGTTTGATAATTTATCCCTAGTTAAAATATGTTTGTTGTGCAGATGTTTAAAAGAGTGAATGTGATGTTTATTCAGCAACACAGTGTATACATATGGTGCATTTGTTGTCCAATCTTTTCTATAACAGTTCTTTGACCCATTACCTTAAAAGATGGGAAGACATTATTCTGTGACAGATATCACCTACAGTTTGTGTATATAGACCAGTATTCTGTCACATATATCACCCATAGTTTGTGTAGATAGGCCAGTATTCTGTCACATATATCACCTACAGTTTGTGTAGATAGACCAGTATTCTGTCACATATATCACCCATAGTTTGTGTAGATTCTGTCACATATATCACCTACAATTTGTGTAGATAGACCAGTATTCTGTCACATATATCACCCATAGTTTGTGTAGATAGGCCAGTATTCTGTCACATATATCACCTACAGTTTGTGTAGACAGGCCAGTATTCTGTCACATATGTCACCTACAATTTGTGTAGATAGGCCAGTATTCTGTCACAGATATCACCTACAGTTTGTGTAGATAGGCCAGTATTCTGTCACATATGTCACCTACAATTTGTGTAGATAGACCAGTATCTGTCACATATATCACCCATAGTTTGTGTAGATAGGCCAGTATTCTGTCACATATATCACCTACAATTTGTTTAGATAGACCAGTATTCTGTCACATATATCACCCATAGTTTGTGTAGATAGGCCAGTATTCTGTCACATATATCACCTACAGTTTGTGTAGATAGGCCAGTATTCTGTCACAGATATCACCTAGTTTGTGTAGATAGGCCAGTATTCTGTCACAGATATCACCTACAGTTTGTGTAGATAGGCCAGTATTCTGTCACAGATATCACCTACAGTTTGTGTAGATAGACCAGTATTCTGTCACATATATCACCTACAGTTTGTGTAGATAGACCAGTATTCTGTCACATATATCACCTACAGTTTGTGTAGATAGACCAGTATTCTGTCACATATATCACCTACAGTTTGTGTAGATAGACCAGTATTCTGTCACATATATCACCTACAGTTTGTGTAGATAGGCCAGTATTCTGTCACAGATATCACCTACAGTTTGTGTAGATAGGCCAGTATTCTGTCACATATGTCACCTACAATTTGTGTAGATAGACCAGTATTCTGTCACATATATCACCTACAGTTTGTGTAGATAGACCAGTATTCTGTCACATATATCACCTACAGTTTGTGTAGATAGACCAGTATTCTGTCACATATATCACCTACAGTTTGTGTAGATAGACCAGTATTCTGTCACATATATCACCTACAGTTTGTGTAGATAGGCCAGTATTCTGTCACATATATCACCTACAGTTTGTGTAGATAGACCAGTATTCTGTCACATATATCACCTACAGTTTGTGTAGATAGACCAGTATTCTGTCACATATATCACCTACAGTTTGTGTAGATAGACCAGTATTCTGTCACATATATCACCTACAGTTTGTGTAGATAGACCAGTATTCTGTCACATATATCACCTACAGTTTGTGTAGATAGACCAGTATTCTGTCACAGATATCACCTACAGTTTGTGTAGATAGGCCAGTATTCTGTCACATATGTCACCTACAATTTGTGTAGATAGACCAGTATCTGTCACATATATCACCCATAGTTTGTGTAGATAGGCCAGTATTCTGTCACATATATCACCTACAATTTGTTTAGATAGACCAGTATTCTGTCACATATATCACCCATAGTTTGTGTAGATAGGCCAGTATTCTGTCACATATATCACCTACAGTTTGTGTAGATAGGCCAGTATTCTGTCACAGATATCACCTAGTTTGTGTAGATAGGCCAGTATTCTGTCACAGATATCACCTACAGTTTGTGTAGATAGGCCAGTATTCTGTCACAGATATCACCTACAGTTTGTGTAGATAGACCAGTATTCTGTCACATATATCACCTACAGTTTGTGTAGATAGACCAGTATTCTGTCACATATATCACCTACAGTTTGTGTAGATAGACCAGTATTCTGTCACATATATCACCTACAGTTTGTGTAGATAGACCAGTATTCTGTCACATATATCACCTACAGTTTGTGTAGATAGACCAGTATTCTGTCACATATATCACCTACAGTTTGTGTAGATAGACCAGTATTCTGTCACATATATCACCCATAGTTTGTGTAGATAGACCAGTATTCTGTCACATATATCACCTACAGTTTGTGTAGATAGACCAGTATTCTGTCACATATATCACCCATAGTTTGTGTAGATAGACCAGTATTCTGTCACATATATCACCTACAGTTTGTGTAGATAGGCCAGTATTCTGTCACATATATCACCCATAGTTTGTGTAGATAGGCCAGTATTCTGTCACATATATCACCTACAGTTTGTGTAGATAGGCCAGTATTCTGTCACATATATCACCCATAGTTTGTGTAGATAGGCCAGTATTCTGTCACATATATCACCTACAATTTGTGTAGATAGGCCAGTATTCTGTCACATATATCACCCATAGTTTGTGTAGATAGACCAGTATTCTGTCACATATATCACCCATAGTTTGTGTAGATAGACCAGTATTCTGTCACATATATCACCTACAGTTTGTGTAGATAGGCCAGTATTCTGTCACATATATCACCTACAGTTTGTGTAGATAGGCCAGTATTCTGTCACATATATCACCTACTGTTTGTGTAGACAGGCCAATGTTCTGTCACAGATATCACCCATAGTTTGTGTAGATAGACCAGTATTCTGTCACATATATCACCTACAGTTTGTGTAGATAGGCCAGTATTCTGTCACATATATCACCTACAATTTGTGTAGATAGGCCAGTATTCTGTCACATATATCACCCATAGTTTGTGTAGATAGACCAGTATTCTGTCACATATATCACCTACAGTTTGTGTAGATAGGCCAGTATTCTGTCACATATATCACCTACAGTTTGTGTAGATAGGCCAGTATTCTGTCACATATATCACCTACAGTTTGTGTAGATAGGCCAGTATTCTGTCACATATATCACCTACTGTTTGTGTAGACAGGCCAATGTTCTGTCACAGATATCACCTACTGTAGGTGACATATGTGACAGAATACTGGCATATTCTTGACCAGTACCAAACTCTGCTTAATTTTGTCCTGGTTATAATTGGAGGTATTCTCTTTATATGTATGCGTGAATTGGGAAGACACAAGACAATGAATGTTGGAGATTCATTACAGTCGGCCTTCAATGTGCAGATGGCCCTTCATGATGATTCTAGTATTGTACTTTCTAACAGATTTGTCAGTGGTTTTTTTTTTTTTTTTTCAGATCTTAGAATGTGACAAATCAGGCAAAATTCTAATAATTTATTCTGTACAGGTTTCAGATGCTGTATGCAGACTCGTACCTGAACAGGGAACAGTTCCGTGCCATGTTTGACCATACGCTCTATGACAAAATGAGGCAACAGCTGGACTGTGACAAGGCATTTCCTGAGATCTATGACAAGGTCAATCGTATGGCCAGGACATGAGCATTAGATATAAAATGAGAGTGGAAAATAGTGTTTTCATTCATGTTGTTATTCCTATCCTCGTCTTTATCTTGCTATCAGTCACTGACCTGGTCATGTTATAATGTTTAAATCTTACACATTAATTTACTTCAGTATACTGGTGTTAGATAAGTCCAAAGGAAACAAAATATTAATTACTGAGAAGCTTCACTGAGGAAAAACACACAGATACAAACATTTTGATTTAAGTCTTTAACAACAGAACAATAAAAATGAAATAATACAAAATATAAAAATGGATAACACATAGGAGTACTTATCTGGATGGAGTCCAGTCATGTGATTTTCTATAGATCCAGCGTATGTGTCATATTTTGTGTTTTTATTCAGATTCCGCTAACAGCTCGGCAGCAGTAAACCTCTCTTTTCAATCCTGTCATGTTAGTTTGGTGATCTCAGTTTGAATTAATAAACAGTTAATTTGTCCAGACACTGTTTGCTGCTATGGGCCTCTTATGTGATAGCACCATCACATTCTGTAGGCCTGAGAGCAAATCAAAATAGGTAGCCAATCTTTCTCTCACTTTGACAAGTGACAGGTCCAAGTGTCGAACCCTTGTCTGACTTTGCTCATGATATTCTGTCAGCTTTGCTAGCATGCCTGCATCTCAGCTTGAGAGTACGACAGAAAATATTAACAGAATGGCTTTATTTGAATGAGACAATTTCTAGCATATAACCCCCCCTGTGCTAAGACAGTTGTAAATGTTCACAGCATTACTTATATTGTTGTTGATATTTTGTGTTATCTAATTTCCTCCTTCAAGAAAGCACAGCTTGGGACTTTAAAATAGCATAGTTCATAATCTCAATTGATTGATCTATGAATGATTTGTAGAGCTTGTTTGATCTATGAATAATCTGTTGAGTGTAATGTTTACAATGCATTCCATGTTAGAGTTGTACCATTGATAGGTTTGTCTTGGTTCTGTAACAATAGTTTCAAATCTACTCCTAGAATGTTTATTTTGACCATGTACTAGTATTCATATTTATGTAAACAGTTTGCACCAAAACAACATTTTTATAAACAGTTTTTGTTTACTACATTGCTTGTTTCTTTAAATTTGTTCAGAAACTTTTTTACCTTCTTAAATTAATTTTGCAAAGTTTTTCCCAAAAACTTATTTAATTTTTACGTTATTTATTCGGCATATGTTATTAGTGTGCTGCGCCTGCAATATAATTTTGATTTTAAGTGACAATCCACCCACTTGTACCATGTGCCTATTAGATCAGCAATACAAATGTGCTTTTGTCGTATGGCTTTAACAGTGTTCTAATATATACCTGCTGCACATCCCATAATTTGTCATGTCTCCTCCCAGTGTAAACCCAGGAACTATAGTAGTTTAGTGTCTAGCCCAGTGCTGATGTGTTCAAACTCCCAATGAGGCAGTGGTTATTGCCCTGGGCTGCCCGTTTGGCGTAGCATCAAATGTACCCCAGGAAATGTGGGAAATAGAGGCCAAATTATCCCTGGAGTATCACTTGGTTGATAAGATGATGAAGCTAGCACCATATACCTAACAGATCTCAAGGTGGGAGTGGGTCTTTTTGCTTTATTTGTATAGACCTGTCCAAAATATATACCATTGAAAGCTCCATTCAGTGATCCACATTTTTTGTCTTAATGTACCACATATTGCGTATATGTGATGAGTTTTCATCCGTATGATAAATATAACCATAGTAATCAGACAGTTTTGTAACCATGAAATTGCTTTAAACAGGTTTAATATTTGCTGTTCTGCAAATTGGAAATTTTCAAATTTTGATGGTTTATGTATTACCAGAACATATAAAATTCACATTTGTATCTTGTGTATATTGTGTTATATATAACCAGTAATGGGTTATTGTTATGTTGGACACAGTTGTTGCTGCGGAAGATTATGCAGTCGTATTTAGTAACTTTAGTCCCACACTGTTGTCATAATTGTTGGTGAAATGTTGAAGGCAAACTGCATAATTTATCCCTAAAATACTACAGGCCACATCATGTGACATGCAGTCTATCCCAAAACTCACAAAGTAAGCTTCAGAAATATTGCTTGTTGTTTGCCTGTTATATTCAGGTAAACATTGCTTAATGTTTTTAACATAAAACATTTCATGTTTATTGTTTTTAAAATTTGATTAGAATTGCCAACAGAAATCAGGGCTAAATAAATTACCGTTTAGTAGTATGTGAACATATAGTTATCAGACATCTGTGCTAAGAGTTACTCTGATGTTTAACTGTTCTACGTTAACAGCAACTTATTATATTTTTCTCATCACTGTGAGCTAACAACAGAGTTTATATAACTTGATTTTTTCTTATCATCAGTTTTCATCAATTTTGTCATCAACATTTGTTTCCTAATGTTTCTTCTAAACATAGTTACAGAAATTAGAAAGAGAATTCTGACACTTTTCTTTTCTGTCCATTTATGGCCCCTTTTATTTTTCTCCATTTGTAAATATTTGGATAATTAATCCTACTTTCCTGTAAGATATTCATGTATCGATGTAAACTACGCTAACAGCCTTTTCCTGTTGCATGCATATTCTTTCACACCGCTGACTACCACACCTTGTAAGTGACAGAGGGGTTGCATTTGTTACCGTGGCAACTTCCTTGATCGGCATGGTCATGTTTGTTCATGGTTTCTTTCTTTACTTTAATACATGGGGGTCTCCATGGTAAAGTGGCCAAGCTACTAGTCTCGCTCCCAGAAGGTTGTGGGGTCGTTTCCAGAATATCATTTGGTTCGAGGGTGCAGCTTTCTCGGATATTCGTGGGAGTTACAGAGTTCATGCTCTGTGTGACGCTTTGATCAGGTCACTCTGCGGAAAGAGACGGAGCCACATGGGATACAACCCAGGGCAATGAAGTCTATCCTCGTCTTTAAACCCATTTAGCTTGTCGTTATTTTCATTATTATCTATTATCTGTTGTAATTTTTTGTTTTTGACAAGCATCTGATTAGTTCCATTTTCTTTGATATTGCATCCTGGAAGACACTTTTTTCTTTGCAATTGCTAATACTTCTGTTTTTCTACTATTCAGACTTTTGTTTTGACTTTCTATTGCAGTTATATCTATCATGTTATATCTATTTATATGTATTTATATCTGTTATATCTATTGTACCTCTATCAGTTCCTACAATCATAATAATCGCTGTAGGATATTTCTGCTAGAAGTCGTTTGAGTGTCTCGCAACTCAGTAATGACCCTTAACTTACGGCGCACTGTGGGTTCAGTGTATGCCTTATAAGTATGTTTCTTCACGAAACATTGTGTCAGCTGAGAGGAACCTCTTGTGTCTGTGTTTATGTTTACATTAAAAATGGTATTGTCGTCCGTCATGAGTCTGGCATTATACAAGGGTGAGTAAAAAATTACCCTTAATATGACTTACTTCTGTCTACTTTCAAAGGGTGTTGTGATTTTGCAAGACAGTACGTTTCCACACACCTCCGCCTATGCTGTCAACACACTGCAAAAACCTTTGAGGTGTTAAAGCATCCCTATCATAGTCCTGATGTTGCTCCATCAGACTTTCACCTGTTGGGTCCCCTTAAAGCAGCCCTTAGAATGGAGATACTTTTGATAAAGAATTCAGGATAAGAGGTGTATTCATGACTTGCGCCTCAGCCAAAAACATTTTTAAAAGGGAATATCAAAGCTTATTTATAGGTGGACAAAATATATTGAAAAGTAGCAAGATTGTGATGAAAAATAATGTATTGGTCAAAAGTTGATTACAATAAAGTCTACAGCTGGAGTTTGGATAATTGTGGACTCACCCTCGTATTTTAATCTGATTTGGTTATTTATAGTTTTGTGTGTGTAATATAACATTGTATGATTATAAAACAACATATCATGAACAAAATTTTTGTAAGATAAACTGCAAGGACTGTAAACTGTATTTATTTTTGTGTTTGCTTTAATTTATTTCCTGCCAGGAATTATATTACGTTAATCTATGACATTGCAAGAATGCTTTTACTAGGTACAATTTGTGAGTTAGAGCATCTTCTTCAATTTTTATCAGTGATAATTAGCTCTTGGTAACCTTTTGATATTCCACAGCTCAGGTGAATTTGTTCTGGACTCCCATAGATTGTATTGTATACTAGCAAGGCACCATATGTCCATGTTCTGTTCTATTTTGTGTGTCAGGGATCACTTTCTGTGCCCTTAGGTATCTCCATCAGTGCTCCAGCTTGCTGCCAGAGATCACACCAGGAGAAGCTCGGCATGAACTCTGTCACCCCCAGCCAGGATTAAGATGTCTGTATGCCAGATTCACATATGCTCTAAATATTAATCTGTGGGTAGGATTTCTCATGTCCAAATCTAGCCTGGGCAACAGTCTATTTATTTTCTCATGTCCAAATCTAGCCTGGGCAACAGTCTATTTATTTTCTCATGTCCAAATCTAGCCTGGGCAACAGTCTATTTATTTTCTCATGTCCAAATCTAGACTGGGCAACAATCTATTTATTTTCTCATGTCCAAATCTAGCCTGGGCAACAGTCTATTTATTTTCTCATGTCCAAATCTAGCCTGGGAAACAGTCTATTTATTTTCTCATGTCCAAATCTAGCCTGGGCAACAGTCTATTTATTTTCTCATGTCCAAATCTAGCCTGGGCAACAGTCTATTTATTTTCTCATGTCCAAATCTAGCCTGGGCAACAGTCTATTTATTTTCTCATGTCCAAATCTAGCCTGGGCAACAGTCTACTTATTTTCTCATTTTCATGTCTAACCTGGGCAACAGTTTACTTATTTTCTCATTTTCATGTCTAGCCTGGGCAACAGTTTACTTATTTTCAAGTGTCACCTTCTGAGGGATTTTTTACTTGTGCAATGTGTGCACAGATTTTCCAAGTTCTTTGCCCTTGTCTGAGAATGCTAGACATTCAATTCACTACCCCAGGATGGCCTGGAAAAGGAGGACATAATCTGAAACTATGATAAGAGATGAACTAAGTGAATTATATTTTTTGTGAATTAAAGGCAAAGAAGAAAGAATGAAATTAACTAGAAAGTTAAATAATTGTGCATGTCCTTTGTAAGAAAGACATTGCAACAACCCAAGCCCTTATTGGCTATTTGTGATTTAGCAGGCAATTTTACTTTCAGTAGCTTGCCATTGCACTGAGAAAGTCACTTGAAGAAAATATGTAGTCTGACAGTATGAGACTAGGAGACTTCATCAGCAATAATTAACATGCATACATCGGGTGGGTGTGGTGACGTTAATCAGCAGCAGGGTGTTACTGTCATCTTGTCCCCCGCCCAGCATAGAATTTAATGTTTTTATGAAGATTTTACTGCATTGTGTAAGAGAAATGATGCTGGATGGATTGAGACGGTGGCCTGGAGGAATGTCAGCAGCAGAGTTGATCCAGAAAACCAAAGACCGAGATCTGTGGAGAGCCATGAACGCCTACGCCAGTCGGCATGGCACTTGATGATGATGATGTGTAAGAGCCTAACTGTTCCACCATGCATTATGTTAAATGAATTTGTGTGTGTGTGCGTGCGCGCGCCGCATTGTCCCATACAACATGGCATTTTGTTATTTTATTTAGTGAATGGTGCCATGTGTATACACGCAGCATGGCACTAGATGTTTATTTTGAATGTAAGATTGTCCCATGCAGCATATCATTGCTGATTCTTTTCAATTTTATGTTTCTATGTGCTACCTTGTCCCAAGTTAGCATTAGGTTTTTTATTTATTGTCATTAATTTACTTTTGCACATTATTCCATTCTAAATGGCTATAGGGATATTTTTTTATTTGATTGGTGTGACATTGCCACACTCAACATGGCACTTTCTGTTTGTGTGTGAATAGTTTGACGTTGTCCCACAAATCACAGCATCCGTTGGTTATTGTTTTTGTTAGAGCCACATTGTTCCATTCAGCATTGGCACTAGTTTATGGGTTTTTTAAAACTATAAGTTGCATTGCCCAATCCATGAAAACTTTGTTATTATTGTTATTAATTGTGTCACGTTGTCCCATCCAGCATGGCACTTTATGATGCTAGCTGGCTTTTGTGTTTTTGCTTTATGTGGGGGTGCACCATGGATGCTAAACTTTCATACGGTATCTGTGTGTTGCTTAACTTGTATGATCACCTATTTATGTGCATTGAAAACAAATGTATTAATTAAAATTTACTTCTGATGATATGGTTACCACTTAGTTCTGTTGGTATATTCTCTAATTTTCATATTTTTTGCCAAGGGAGTGGCCTGTGTGCCTAATGTTATAATTTCCAGCTATAAAAGGGAATTTAAAACACACACGAGGCCATTGATATTTTGCCCATATCAGAGAAGTCTAGGCACTGATCCACTAGTCTAGGTCAGGGGTGAGTGTTGAGTCTTTTAACAAAATTGTTCTGAGACCATTTTCCCCAACTGAATTGAAACTTGACACTATTCTTGTAATTATTTCCTCAATAATTTGTACATCAAGTTCCATTATGATCAGGGGAACTTACCACATACCAATCAAATCAATATTTTGTTGATCTTCATTCATTAGTTTGCTTAATAGGCAAATAATGATTGTGATTGTGCGGGCAAGAAATCTGTGAATGGATTCACCAATGATGCCGGTTGAATTCTGGTGAGGTGAGGAACAGATGCTGGCAGTAAACAGGACACACATTGATAGTCAGTTATTTAGTTTATTATTGCTTTATATGGCAGTAACATTGATCTTGTGTAGTGCCTTGACTTTTTTGTTAACTATTGTGTAACAGAATACATTATTTGTCCAGTAAACATTATATATGAGAATAACTAGACAGCCCGTCTTCTCTGCAACACACAGGACAAAAGAAACATAGGGGGATCTAAAAACACATGCAGAAGAGAAATAGAAATAGATGAATAATATGGCCTGGACATGGAAGGAATTACAGGAGATGGCACAGGATGTATGAAAAGAATTGCTAGAGCGTCATGGAAGGCATGGTTCCTACAAGATGGGGCAGGGGCAGACAAACAACATGGTAGACACAGGACATTCAAGACACCCTGGATAAGAAAATGCATGAGGAATGAAAACTGATGAAGGATCAAGAGTATTTCAGGTGGGCTGTGATGAAGGCCATGTTCTGCACAAGGATTTGTTACACGGTCATGATATATAGTTATTTGATATCATTGCAATAATCTACCTGTAAAGTTGAGAGCTGGGACATTGCAGTGTTTAGTCATAGATTGTGCGCAAGCTTAATGACCTATGGCCCGGTCTGAATCCCCAGTTGTAACAGAACATTTCTCCAGTTGTATGGCTCTGACCGGAAGACAGCGAGCAACATTTTGTTCGAGAACACTGGGAGACAAATATATGAAGACTAAAATAGTGTCTAGTTGTGGTTCATAGACTATAAAAATGCAATCTATAGATTGCTGGAAATGAGGAAACAAAATTATACAGTGTCTTGAAGCAGTTTCTTGTTGTGGGTCTGTGATTTGATTGCACCATGACATTTTGTAGGCCTGTGAGCCAGGAGGAATAGTTGGCCCATCTTTCCCTCACTTTGACGAGTGATGAGCCCAGACATGGAACCCGTGTCTCCCCGGGAAGGTTAACCCGATCAACAAATGCCCGCAGAAGTCGGATGTGTCGGCCTAACGGCGCAAGAACGCAGCTCGGCTGTAAACAGGCACAACGCAATCACGTCCGGAAAAAAAACTCCGGATGAACGCACAAGAAGAAGAAGAAGAACCCGTGTCTGACCATGCACATGATATAACCAATGCAGTTCGCTGTCAACTTCAATAGTGGGTCAGAAATTGAGAAAACCACTTGTAGTGAAATATTTACAGTATATTTAGAGGGAAAATATTTACAGTATATTTAGAGGAAAAATATTTACAGTATATTTAGAGGGAAAATAGGCTGCTAAGTGATAGATTTCTGACTTCTTGGTGTATTACATATTCACGTATAGCCAGTCTTATTTTATTACGGTTACCCTGCGGTCCACAATTGAATTGCAGGTTTATTTTATTTTAATATGAGATCACAGCAATCTCTGCCTGTTACCTAGCAGATGTAACATATCTCAGTAAAACTATTGCATATTTTGTGACAGATAAAATACCAGAAGTGTTTATTTTGTAGTGTATTATTGCCAGAGAAGAACATAGATTGATTACATCAAAGACATGATCAAATCTCATGGAATTAAACTAACCATTGCCATACATCATGTTGCAACATGAACTAATCCTCCCCATGATGCTTGGCGGCAACAGTGGAGGTGATGAGTATATTAGAACTGAGCATGATTTATTTGTCTGCATGTTCTCTCAACAGTTTATGTTTTGAAAGAGCTGGTTGAGTTAGATCAGACTTTATTGAACTGATATTTCCATTATCTGATACGGCATTATTTGACTAATTTAATGTGAAGATTTGATGAATTACCTAACTCCAACTATAGTTTATTATGACCAACCAGGTTGAGTTAGGTTATTGTGAATCAGACTGGTGAGCTTATGTTTAGTTATTTGATTCACCTGTACTCTGCTATTGCATGTCTAGTTTAGTTTTATAATTTGAGTATCTGGTTGTGTTATTTTGTATTGCTTACTGAGTGTAGCCTATATTGTTAACTGTTCATTGTTGACCTTGTACCAGCTTCTGTCTAACCATTCTGTGTTGGCATAGTAGTTAGTAGCTTCTTTACCTGCACACTAGTTCATTCATATTTTGAGTTCCAGTAGCAGGAATTATTTCCCCTGACCATTGGTCAACCCAGTTCCACTTGAGTGCCTAAGATTTACCTTTGGGGGGAGGGGAGGGGCGGGGCAACATAGTACTGGCCAGTGACCTGTGTGTGCTGAGTTCAACTCAGCATGTGGAACAAGTGAACTGTGATCACTTTATTACCACCAAGTCCTTGTGGAACAAGTGAACTATGATCACTTTACAGTTGGTCTAGTTTAGTTAAGACCACTTTGTTATTCATCTGGCTGAGTTTTCTAGGCAAGTGGTTTGTGTATTTCATTGAGTAAAACTATCTACAAATAACTGGTTAGCAGTTGCAGTTTGGCGTCATTGCTGAAACACTTGTTTCACTGATACAGTTTTCAGTATGCTTGCTGTTTGCTTAGTTTAATTGGACAGGTTTTAGTTGTTTGTTTCAGCTGGTGTAGTTTTCCGCGATCTGTTGTGGGTCTGGTTGCTACAAGTTACTGTTAATTTGTAGCAGAAGAAAATTTTCAGACAGTTCGAAGAAGATAGCAAACACCTGGAAGTTTTCAGACATTTGGTAGAAGTTTTCTGACATTTGGTGGAAGTTTTCAGACATTTAGTGGAATTTTTCAGACATTTGGTAGAAGTTTGCGAACAGCTGGAAGAAGGTAGCAGATTCACGAAGGTAGCAGACAGTTGCTGGAAGAAACCATGTCAGTATTTGAAGAACCCATGAGAGAGCTGGCAGAAGAAATCTACCATATAGATGAAGCTACCAAAAAGCTGGAAGAAGCTCAGAAAGATCTGGCCGAAGCTAGAAACACCATATGTGAATCTAGAGAGCAGCTGACAGAATATAGCAAACAGCTGGACGCAGTTAGCAAACGTCTGGATGATATTGGCAAACAGCTCGGCGATTATGAAAACCTGTCATATGTTAGTGACGAAGAGATGGAAGATTACATCCTGTCAGAGGAGAGTAGCGAGGAGATGGAAGAAGATAGCAAACAGCCAGAAGAGGTTAGTGAACAGCTGCAAGAGGCTAGCGAACAGCCTGAAGAGGTTAGTAAACAGTTGCTAGAAGCTAGCAAAGAGCCAGAAGAGGTTAGCAAACAGCCAGAAGAGGCTAGCAAACAGACAGAAGAGGCTAGCAAACAGCTACCAGAAGCTAGCAAACAGTCAAAAAAAGTTAAAAAACAATCAAAAAGGGCTAGGAAACAGCCGCATGGACCTAGCAATCTGTCACCTAGCAAACAGTTACCAGCAGCTAGCAAATTGTCACAAGTAGCTAGCAAACTGTCACAAGGAGCTAGCAAACTGTCACAAGGAGCTAGCAAACTGTCACCAGCAGCTAGCAAACTGTCACAAGCAGCTAGCAAACTGTCACAAGCAGCTAGCAAACTGTCACCAGCAGCTAGCAAATTGTCACCAGTAGCTAGCAAATTGTCACCAGTAGCTAGCAAACTGTCACCAGCAGCTAGCAAACTGTCAGGTAGCAAAGTGTCACAAGGAGCTAGCAAACTGTCACCTAGCAAACAGTCACCAGCAGCTAGCAAACTGTCAGGTAGCAAAGTGTCACCAGGAGCTAACAAACTGTCACCAGCAGCTAGCAAACTGTCACCTAGAAAACAGTCACAGGTAGCTAGCAAACTGTCACCAGGAGCTATAAAACTGTCACCAGGAGCTAGCAAACGGTCACCAGCAGCTAGCAAACTGTCACCAGCAGCTAGCAAACTGTCACCTAGCAAACAGTCACAAGTAGCTAGCAAACTGTCACCAGCAGCTAGCAAACTGTCACCAGCAGCTAGCAAACTGTCACCAGCAGCTAGCAAACTGTCACCTAGCAAACAGTCACCAGCAGCTAGCAAACTGTCACCAGCAGCTAGCAAACTGTCACCAGCAGCTAGCAAACTGTCACCAGCAGCTAGCAAACTGTCACCTAGCAAACTGTCACCTAGCAAACTGTCACCTAGCAAACAGTCACAAGGAGCTAGCAAACTGTCAGCTAGCAAACTGTCACCAGTAGCTAGCAAACAGTCACAAGGAGCTAGCAAACTGTCACCAGCAGCTAGCAAACTGTCACCTAGCAAACTGTCACCTAGCAAACTGTCACCTAGCAAACAGTCACAAGGAGCTAGCAAACTTTCAGCTAGCAAACTGTCACCAGGAGCTAGCAAACTGTCACCTAGCAAACTGTCACCTAGCAAACAGTCACAAGGAGCTAGCAAACTGTCACCTAGCAAACAGTCACAAGGAGCTAGCAAACTGTCACCTAGCAAACAGTCACAAGGAGCTAGCAAACTGTCAGCTAGCAAACAGTCACAAGGAGCTAGCAAACTGTCAGCTAGCAAACAGTCACAAGGAGCTAGCAAACTGTCACCTAGGAAACAGTCACAAGGAGCTAGCAAACTGTCAGCTAGCAAACTGTCACCTAGCAAACTGTCACCCAGCAAACTGTCATCAGAAGCTGGCAAACAGTCATAAGAAGCTAGCAAACAGTCGCAAGAGGCCTGGCAAACAGTTGCAAGATGTTGGCAAACAGCCAAAAAAGGTTAGCAAACTGCTTTAAGAAATTAGCCACACAGTTGGAAGAAGTTAGCACACAGTTGGAAGAAGTTAGCCACAGTTGGAAGAAGTTAGCCAGTTTGAAGAAGTTAGCCACACAGTTGGAAGAAATTAGCTGGAAGCACTACCATATGTACCCTTGACTGTAGTATCTAGTATATGTTTATCTGAGCTCATTGACTACCTTATGCCGTTGACAATGGGGAAACTTCATAGTTAGAACCAAGATTAATATAAGCAGTAACAAATCCAAATATTACCAATATTGCAAGACAAAATCTGGCGAAATACTAACTGACTGAAATAGACACCGCTGGTTGAGAATGTGACAAGAATAGTTTTGCTAAAGTATGTGCTTAACCTATTAACTGTGAACTTTTGCTGTCCCAAGAAACACAGCAAGAACAATCAGCCATTGTCTCAAGCAGAATATGGTGTGTCATTAATATGGCTTGTGCGTGTCGTCTGGGCATATTAAAGATATTACCCTGGCTATTTTCACATACATTGTGTAGATTACATCTTTGACAGTTGTGCACTGTGTTTTGTCGTCATGCAAATTGCCTCCCTTGGATATGGACTGCAACCTAATGTTGAGACTGATAAGAACAAGAAGCCAGTATATAGGGGAGGTATTTATTTCCCAGCATTTGTTGGAATGCCGGTATTTGGGGCTAGTAACATTCACCAATATTGCACATGTCATGTTATCCTTATTATAGTGGATAAGTTATCCTTTCATAAACGTGTGTAGGCAGACTTTGATGTAAATGACCCTTAATGCAGAAACAGTATATAAACACTCGGAGTTGCCTGCCGCACCAAATTCAGATAGAACTTCAAAGAGTAGAGTTGAGGTTACCTGGTTACAAATTGGCTTGATGTGTAAACTTATATACCACCAGAGTTAGTTACCTCCTGGTTAATTACTGACTTGATGTGTAACTGTCTATACCATAAGTTATCTAGTTAATTACTGACTTGGTGTGTAACTGTCTATACCATAAGTTATCTGGTTAATTACTGACTTGGTGTGTAACTGTCTATACCATCAGTTATCTAGTTAATTACTGACTTGATGTGTAACTGTCTATACCATAAGTTATCTAGTTAATTACTGACTTGGTGTGTAACTGTCTATACCATGTTATCTGGTTAATTACTGACTTGGTGTGTAACTGTCTATACCATCAGTTATCTGGTTAATTACTGACTTGGTGTGTAACTGTCTATACCATCAGTTATCTGGTTAATTACTGACTTGGTGTGTAACTGTCTATACCATCAGTTATCTGGTTAATTACTGACTTGGTGTGTAACTGTCTATACCATGTTATCTGGTTAATTACTGACTTGGTGTGTAACTGTCTATACCATCAGTTATCTGGTTAATTACTGACTTGGTGTGTAACTATGTATACCATCAGTTATCTGGTTAATTACTGACTTGGTGTGTAACTGTCTATACCATCAGTTATCTGATACCATCAGAGTTGATGTTACCTGGTTACATGTTGGCTTGTTGTGTGACACTGGATACCATCAGAGTTGTTACATGTTGGCTTGTTGTGTGACACTGTATACCATCAGAGTTGTTGCATGTTGGCTTGTTGTGTGACACTGTATATCATCAGAGTTGATGTTACATGTTGGCTTGTTGTGTGACATTGTATACCATCAGAGTTGTTACCTGGTTACATGTTGGCTTGTTGTGTGACACTGTATACCATCAGAGTTGATGTTACATGTTGGCTTGTTGTGTGACATTGTATACCATCAGAGTTGTTACCTGGTTACATGTTGGCTTGTTGTGTGACACTGTATATCATCAGAGTTGATGTTACATGTTGGCTTGTTGTGTGACATTGTATACCATCAGAGTTGTTACCAGGTTACATGTTGGCTTGTTGTGTGACACTGTATACCATCAGAGTTGTTACCTGGTTACATGTTGGCTTGTTGTGTGACACTGTATACCATCAGAGTTGTTACCAGGTTACATGTTGGCTTGTTGTGACACTGTATACCATCAGAGTTGTTACCTGGTTACATGTTGGCTTGTTGTGTGACACTGTATACCATCAGAGTTGTTACATATTGGCTTGTTGTGTGACACTGTACACCATCAGAGTTGTTACATGTTGGCTTGTTGTGTGACACTGTACACCATCAGAGTTGTTACATGTTGGCTTGTTGTGTGACACTGTACACCATCAGAGTTGTTACATGTTGGCTTGTGTGACACTGTACACCATCAGAGTTGTTACATGTTGGCTTGTTGTGTGACACTGTATACCATCAGAGTTGTTACATGTTGGCTTGTTGTGACACTGTATACCATCAGAGTTGTTACATGTTTGCTTGTTGTGACACTGTATACCATCAGAGTTGTTACATATTGGCTTGTTGTGTGACACTGTACACCATCAGAGTTGTTACATATTGGCTTGTTGTGTGACACTGTACACCATCAGAGTTGTTACCTGGTTACATGTTGGCTTGTTGTGTGACACTGTATACCATCAGAGTTGTTACATGTTGGCTTGTTGTGACACTGTATACCATCAGAGTTGTTACCTGGTTACATGTTGGCTTGTTGTGTGACACTGTATACCATCAGAGTTGTTACCAGGTTACATGTTGGCTTGTTGTGTGACACTGTATACCATCAGAGTTGTTACATGTTGGCTTGTGTGACACTGTACACCATCAGAGTTGTTACATGTTGGCTTGTTGTGTGACACTGTACACCATCAGAGTTGTTACATGTTGGCTTGTTGTGTGACACTGTACACCATCAGAGTTGTTACCAGGTTACATGTTGGCTTGTTGTGTGACACTGTATACCATCAGAGTTGTTACCTGGTTACATGTTGGCTTGTGTGACACTGTATACCATCAGAGTTGTTACCTGGTTACATGTTGGCTTGTTGTGTGACACTGTATACCATCAGAGTTGTTACCTGGTTACATGTTGGCTTGTTGTGTGACACTGTATACCATCAGAGTTGTTACCTAGTTACATGTTGGCTTGTTGTGTGACACTGTATACCATCAGAGTTGTTACCTAGTTACATGTTGGCTTGTTGTGTGACACTATATACCATCAGAGTTGTTACATGTTGGCTTGTGTGACACTGTATACCATCAGAGTTGTTACATGTTGGCTTGTTGTGTAACACTGTATACCATCAGAGTTGTTACCTGGTTACATGTTGGCTTGTTGTGTGACACTGTATACCATCAGAGTTGTTACCTGGTTACATGTTGGCTTGTTGTGTGACACTATACCATGAGTTGTTACCAGGTTACATGTTGGCTTGTTGTGTGACACTATACCATCAGAGTTGATGTTACCTGGTTACATGTTGGCTTGTTGTGTGACACTGTACACCATCAGAGTTGTTACATGTTGGCTTGTTGTGTGACACTGTACACCATCATAGTTGTTACATGTTGGCTTGTGTGACATTATACACCATCAGAGTTGTTACATGTTGGCTTGTTGTGTGACACTGTACACCATCAGAGTTGTTACATGTTGGCTTGTTGTGTGACACTGTATACCATCAGAGTTGTTACCTGGTTACATGTTGGCTTGTGTGACACTGTATACCATCAGAGTTATTACCTGGTTACATGTTGGCTTGTTGTGTGACACTGTATACCATCAGAGTTGTTACATGTTGGCTTGTTGTGTGACACTGTATACCATAAGAGTTGTTACCTGGTTACATGTTGGCTTGTTGTGTGACACTGTATACCATCAGAGTTGTTACCTGGTTACATGTTGGCTTGTTGTGTGACACTGTATACCATCAGAGTTGTTACCTAGTTACATGTTGGCTTGTTGTGTGACACTGTATACCATCAGAGTTGTTACCTAGTTACATGTTGGCTTGTTGTGTAACACTGTATACCATCAGAGTTGTTACCTGGTTACATGTTGGCTTGTTGTGTGACACTGTATACCATCAGAGTTGTTACCTGGTTACATGTTGGCTTGTTGTGTGACACTGTATACCATAAGAGTTGTTACCTGGTTACATGTTGGCTTGTTGTGTGACACTGTATACCATCAGAGTTGTTACCTGGTTACATGTTGGCTTGTTGTGTGACACTGTATACCATCAGAGTTGTTACCTAGTTACATGTTGGCTTGTTGTGTAACACTGTATACCATCAGAGTTGTTACCTGGTTACATGTTGGCTTGTTGTGTGACACTGTATACCATGAGTTGTTACATGTTGGCTTGTTGTGTGACACTGTACACCATCAGAGTTCTTACCTGGTTACATGTTATCTTGTGTGACACTGTATACCATCAGAGTTGATGTTACCTGGTTACATGTTGGCTTGTTGTGTGACACTGTATACCATCAGAGTTGATGTTACCTGGTTACATGTTGGCTTGTTGTGTGACACTGTACACCATCAGAGTTGTTACATGTTGGCTTGTGTGACTGTACACCATCAGAGTTGTTACCTAGTTACGTGTTGGCTTGTTGTGTGACACTGTATACCATCAGAGTTGTTACATGTTGGCTTGTTGTGTGACACTGTACACCATCAGAGTTGTTACATGTTGGCTTGTTGTGTGACACTGTACACCATCAGAGTTGATGTTACCTGGTTACATGTTGGCTTGTTGTGTGACACTGTATACCATCAGAGTTGATGTTACCTGGTTACATGTTGGCTTGTTGTGTGACACTGTATACCAGAGTTGATGTTACCTGGTTACATGTTGGCTTGTGTGACACTGTACACCATCAAAGTTGTTACATGTTGGCTTGTTGTGTGACACTGTACACCATCAGAGTTGTTACCTAGTTACATGTTGGCTTGTTGTGTGACACTGTATACCATCAGAGTTGTTACATGTTGGCTTGTTGTGTGACACTGTACACCATCAGTTGTTACCTGGTTACATGTTGGCTTGTTGTGTGACACTGTATACCATCAGAGTTGTTACATGTTGGCTTGTTGTGTGACACTGTACACCATCAGAGTTGTTACCTAGTTACATGTTGGCTTGTTGTGTGACACTGTATACAATCAGAGTTGTTACATGTTGGCTTGTTGTGTGACACTGTACACCATCAGAGTTGTTACATGTTGGCTTGTTGTGTAACACTGTATACCATCAGAGATGTTACATGTTGGCTTGTTGTGTAACACTGTATACCATCAGAGTAGTTACCTGGTTACATGTTGGCTTGTTGTGTAACACTGTATACCATCAGTTGTTACCTGGTTAGATGTTGGCTTGTTGTGTAACACTGTATACCATCAGAGTAGTTGTTACCTCGTTACATGTTGGCTTGTTGTGTGACACTGTATACCATCAGAGTTGATGTTACCTGGTTACATGTTGGCTTGTTGTGTGACACACACTGTATACCATCAGAGTTGATGTTACCTGGTTACATGTTGGCTTGTTGTGTAACTATGTATACCATCATAAAGACAGTTAACTACTTATGTTCACTTTTCTATTTATAGTATCACTGTAACAACATATCTCATCATACCAAATTACCAGCTTTAGCTATGTTCTGTGACCTGGCTGTATTTTATTATTCTTCAGTAATGGCAATTTTATTTTTCTCTTGTTAAATATAACGGGCGGCTTGTGTGCAAAGACATTTTTTTTTCAAACAAATATAAAGAAACCTGATCTGCTCTGTGGGAATTATATTTCCACATTCAATGTTGCTTTAAATGGTGCAGTATTTGTATATTGGTATGTTACCACAGCTAGTTAATCATTTGATTAATTTCAGAACCAACCAAAAATACTTTGTGTGTTCAGTTTTCAGTTCTTGTGCCGACTTTGTTCCATCATCCATATATGATGACTTTTGAGAATACTGTAATTAAATGTATTAACGTGCAGTAACCCAGCTTTACATAATTTATTATTGCTTTATATGGCAATATCATTGATCTTGTGCAGTGCATTGACTTTTGTGTTAACTATTTTGTAACATCTGTCATGAAGATGCTATATTTGAGGTAACTATTTTGTAATGGGATACATATCTGTAATGTAAACATTATATTTAAGGTAACTATTTTGTATCAAGATGCAATATCTGTCCTATAGACGTTATAATTTATGGTGACTATTTTGTAACAGAATACATCATCTGTCCTTTAGACATATTTCAGGCAACTATTTTGTAACAGGATTTTTTTCATCTGTCCTGTAGACATAATTTATGGTGATTATTTTGTAACAGAATACATCATCTGTCCAGCTTCTGTGCTTTCTTTTCCTAACTAGATGGTCCTCTGCTGTTTGCTTAAAAGTATTTCATTGCAGTTATTGCACATTATTTGGGACTATATCGTTTGTTTGTTCAGTTTCTAGTTTTTGTTTTTACTTTAACGTTAAGTTAATCTTATTTTTTTTCTTTCTTTTTTCCTTCAAATTTCATTGTCTTTTTTTTAAAACCTCTCGCGATACACTGTGGCTTTTTGATCAGGTTAGTGTATTTTCTTTGTGACATCCTTTCTTGTTTATTTGAAGAAATACTAACCAATTTGTACGTTAAAATTTGCGAGGAGAATTGGAAAATGATTATTACTGCCTCTGATTTTGAGAAATTCCTGAGATATATGATGCTTAGTGTGTCATGAAATGACGCTTGTTGAGGTTGTTTGGAATGTATTTCCTGCTCCATAAAGCTGAAAACTTGCCAGGTAGAAGAGGCTGAATTTCTCAGGAGGAAGCATTGCCTTTCTCTGGCAGTCATTTATTGATGTTGTACTTGTGTGCTTTTGTACATTATTTTTATATCAAAGCTTATTGTATTTAACTCTGATACTTGTGAACTTATGGATCTGCCTATACATTGTTGGCAGGAAGCAGCAGTGCTGGTGTTGGTCAACAGTGCTGTCATGACAGTGGTTCTAGGGAAATTTGTGTGAGTTCTATTGTCTCCTTATAGCGCTGATGCTTCAGTCACAGAAAGCAGGTGTATGTGAAACAAGTAATTAGTGATGGACAAATATACACATCACATGTGTTTGATGGTTACAGGCTGACAGAGGATGATGCCTGAGCCTAACTAAAACTTTGTTTGGCATGAATTGTGGAATGGCAGACCACATTGACCAGCACTTGCATATTCAGTAGGCTACAGAACAGTGAACATTTCCTGGACTCCAAAATCTGCTAAGAGAGACAGATTACACATGGGTATGAACTGAGTGGAATGATGTCAATACTAGTTATTTAAACCATCAAGTGATCAGAGGAATATGGACGGATTTGTTCTGATTCTATACCAAGCACATCTCTAAGTAATAATCGATGACACATTATGTGGGTAGAGGAACAAGGTGGCCTGTTCGTTACTGGGGAACTAATGGGAAGCCACTAATAGTAACACTGTAACCTGCATTGTATGTTGTAGGAGGTGACAACAGAGGGTTAGGCATTGGGCTGGCTATTCCATACCATACACTACTTTAGCTGCAAAATCAAACCAAACATGAACGTAGTCTAAAGATAGGAAGGGAGGAAGAGTGGCTATGTCAGCCAAGAGGAAGGGAGCCTGTTCTAGAAGAGACAGGATGCCAAGCACAGAAAGCCACAAGGCGTAATATGGGGAGGACTTGAGCAAGCTACAGAAGATGGCAACATCCAGGTTGGCGTGGTGGGAGTTGGTTGTTGGGTTGGTGGGAGTTGGTTGTTGGCTTGGTGTGAGTTGGTTGTTGGTTTGGTGGGAGTTGGTTGTTGGCTTGGTGTGAGAGTTGGTTGTTTATGCACCAACAGGGGATACAGGACACAAGTGTAAACACTGTCAGTACATGTCAGCTGCCTCCTGCCCTCTGCTAGCCTGCGGGACACCTCAGGGCCAGGGTATGAGTACCTGCCTAGCAGACGACTTTCATTGCACACAATTTCCATAAGTGCTCCAGTCTCCTCCCATAGATCACTCAAGGAGAATTTCAGCATTGTGCACAAACTTGTTAGTGCTGGTGAGGGTTCACATGTGTGTATATCACAATCACATGTGCTATACACACGTTTGTGAGTAGGTTTTCTCATTTTGAATGTAATGACCTGTCGCTCGGCCCCTTTCAATTTCCAACTTCTGGGATTGCTAACGTGCACAGATTCTCCATGTTGTTCATGCCTCTGTGAGACTAGATGTTTGACCCAATACCACAAGATCCGGAGGCAAGAAACCATCCTTTTCTTATTTTATAACAAAATCCTGTCTAGACTACTAAATGAAACGGCTCTGCAGAAGCCAGAGGTGGATGTAACCTTACAGCCCTTGGACCTGTGATCTGGCAGCATTGACTTTGAAACATACAACTGACAGACTTGGCATCAGCTGACGTTGTGCAGACCTTGGAGTATGGAACCGTCCTAGCCTTTGGTTCATTTATTGGTAGCCTGTGCCGGAACAATTCCAGTGCTGCCAGACAACCTGGTTTCTGTAGCCATTCTTTGATAGGAATGCCAGCCTTATCTCTTTTTGTTACTTTCAAATAATGTTGATTATGCATGCTTTTGTTTTTCTACCAGAGTACTGTTTGTACTGTTCCATGTAAAGATTATTATTTGCTGCTTCACAGAATTTCATTTTTGTTAATTTTGTATTCTATAAGCACGTCACTTTCTTACTGGATTTTCTATTTTGCAAGTAAAAGAACTTGTTTCCAATTAAAATTTGTTTTTCAGTGTATCATCAGATTTGTTTGAGTGAGTTTTACATTAATTCCGATGTGTTGTTATTGTTTTAAAATTGCCTTTGTCTTGTGTAACAATGTAACAAATGTTTTTGTATGGTGCCATCTTGTGTAACATTGTTTTTGTATGGACCAGTCTCGTGTAACATTGATGTAACAATGTTTTTGTATGGTCTAGTCTAGTATACAATTGATGTACCAATTTCTTTGTATGGTTCAGTTCAATGTAACATTGTGTTTTTGAGTGGCCCTGTCTTGTGTAACATTGATGTAAGTTTTTGTATGGTCAAAATCTTTTGTAATTATTGAGCAACTGTGTTTGAAACACAGCAGAGGGTGATTTGGAAGCAGACCACCTTGCCTTGACTTTAATACAATAGTATGCAAGTTGGTCATTCAGAAAGCAATGGCAAACTACTGAACATAAACGTGCCAAGAAATCACAAACCGCCAAAAACTGCTGGGGTTGATTGTGATGCCATGTAAAGGATATTCAACTAACTTTGTGTGTCTGTCAGCCATCTCACATCCGAAGTAATTGCCTCACAACATAGCCAGACAAGAGATGAAGGTCAGCATTGCTGAATAAGAGCCCTAACTCAGGAACGTAACTTACAAGTACCTCTGAAGTCGAAGTGGGTTTGCCTGATGGCGAGGGACACTTGTAATATGGAAAGCTAATCAACACGCAAAAATGAGTCCGGTGTACTAGAAGTAGTTTCACGTCAATGGACTGCGCTTGAGTTCAAAGCAAGCGAGTGCAAAATAGTATCAGTTAGCCATCTCACAGCTGAAGTAATTGCCTCACAACATAGCCAAACAAAAGAGCAGGTTTATTTGAGTCTGTCATCTCACAGTTGAAGTAATTGCCTCACAACATAGCCAGACATATAAGAGTGGGTTTATTTGAGTCTGTCATCTCACAGTTGAAGTAATTGCCTCACAACATAGCCAGACATATAAGAGTGGGTTTATTTGAGTCTGTCATCTCAGTTGAAGTAATTGCCTCACAACATAGCCAAACATATGAGTGGGTTTATTTGAGTCTGTCATCTCACAGCTGAAGTAATAGCCTCACAACATAGCCAAACATATAAGAGTGGGTTTATTTGAGTCTGTCATCTCACAGCTGAAGCAATTGCCTCACAACATAGCCAAACAAAAGAGCAGGTTTATTTGAGTCTGTCATCTCACAGTTGAAGTAATTGCCTCACAACATAGCCAGACATATAAGAGCGTGTTTATTTGAGTCTGTCATCTCACAGTTGAAGTAATTGCCTCACAACATAGCCAGACATATAAGAGTGGGTTTATTTGAGTCTCATCTCACAGTTGAAGTAATTGCCTCACAACATAGCCAAACAAAAGAGCAGGTTTATTTGAGTCTGTCATCTCACAGTTGAAGTAATTTCCTCACAACATAGCCAGACATATAAGAGCGGGTTTATTTGAGTCTGTCATCTCACAGTTGAAGTAATTGCCTCACAACATAGCCAGACATATAAGAGTGGGTTTATTTGAGTCTGTCATCTCACAGTTGAAGTAATTGCCTCACAACATAGCCAGACATATAAGAGTGGGTTTATTTGAGTCTGTCATCTCAGTTGAAGTAATTGCCTCACAACATAGCCAAACATATGAGTGGGTTTATTTGAGTCTGTCATCTCACAGCTGAAGTAATAGCCTCACAACATAGCCAAACATATAAGAGTGGGTTTATTTGAGTCTGTCATCTCACAGCTGAAGCAATTGCCTCACAACATAGCCAAACAAAAGAGCAGGTTTATTTGAGTCTGTCATCTCACAGTTGAAGTAATTGCCTCACAACATAGCCAGACATATAAGAGTGTGTTTATTTGAGTCTGTCATCTCACAGTTGAAGTAATTGCCTCACAACATAGCCAGACATATAAGAGTGGGTTTATTTGAGTCTCATCTCACAGTTGAAGTAATTGCCTCACAACATAGCCAGACATGTAAGAGTGGATTTATTTGAATCTGTCATCTCACAGTTGAAGTAATTGCCCCACAACATAGCCAGACATATAAGAGCGGGTTTATTTGAGTCTGTCATCTCACAGCTGAAGTAATTGCCTCACAACATAGCCAGACATATAAGAGTGGGTTTATTTGAGTCTGTCATCTCACAGCTGAAGTAATTCCCTCACAACATAGCCAGACATATGAGTGGGTTTATTTGAATCTGTCATCTCACAGCTGAAGTAATTGCTTCACAACATAGCCAGACATATAAGAGTGGGTTTATTTGAGGCTGTCATCTCACAGCTGAAGTAATTGCCCCACAACAGCCAAACATATAAGAGTGGGTTTATTCGAGTGTCATCTAACAGCTGAAGTAATTGCCTCACAACATAGCCAAACATATAAGAGCGGGTTTATTTGAGTCTGTCATCTCACAGCTGAAATAATTGCCTCACAACATAGCCAGACATATAAGAGCGGGTTTATTTGAGTCTGTCATCTCAGTTGAAGTAATTGCCTCACAACATAGCCAGACATATAAGAGTGGGTTTATTTGAGTCTGTCATCTCACAGCTGAAGTAATTCCCTCACAACATAGCTAGACATATGAATGGGTTTATTTGAATCTGTCATCTCACAGCTGAAGTAATTGCTTCACAACATAGCCAGACATATAAGAGTGGGTTTATTTGAGGCTGTCATTTCAGTTGAAGTAATTGCTTCACAACATAGTCAGACATATAAGAGTGGGTTTATTTGAGGCTGTCATCTCACAGCTGAAGTAATTGCCCCACAACATAGCCAAACATATAAGAGTGGGTTTATTCGAGTGTCATCTCACAGCTGAAGTAATTGCCCCACAACATAGCCAGACATATAAGAGCGGGTTTATTTGTGTCTGTCATCTCACAGCTGAAGTAATTGCCTCACAACATAGCCAAACATATAAGAGTGGGTTTATTTGAGTCTGTCATCTCACAGCTGAAGTAATTGCCTCACAACATAGCCAGACATATAAGAGCAGGTTTATTTGAGTCTGTCATCTCACAGTTGAAGTAATTGCCCCACAACATAGCGAAACATAAGCGTGAGTTTATTCGAGTGTCATCTCACAGCTGAAGTAATTGCCCCACAACATAGCCAAACATATAAGAGTGGGTTTATTCGAGTGTCATCTCACAGCTGAAGTAATTGCCCCACAACATAGCCAGACATATAAGAGCGGGTTTATTTGAGTCTGTCATCTCGCAGCTGAAGTAATTGCCCCACAACATAGCCAGACATATAAGAGCTGGTTTATTTGAGTCTGTCATCTCACAGTTGAAGTAATTGCCCCACAACATAGCGAAACATAAGCGTGAGTTTATTCGAGTGTCATCTCACAGCTGAAGTAATTGCCTCACAACATAGCCAAACATATAAGAGTGGGTTTATTTGAGTCTGTCATCTCACAGCTGAAGTAATTGCCTCACAACATAGCCAAACATAAAAGAGCAGGTTTATTTGAGTCTGTCATCTCACAGTTGAAGTAATTTCCTCGCAACAGCCAAACATAAGAGGGTTTATATGAGTATCAGTTAGCCATCTCACATATGAAGTAATTATCTCACAACGTTAAAGAATGAAGATGAGTTGTCACAAGAACTGTGAATTACCTCCTTTGTAGTCGCCCAACCTGTTGCTTAAGGGATAACCATACAACAGCCAGATTCTCAAGACATTCTTACCCAGCTGATCCTCCCACCTTCCCCAGCTGTAGTTTATAATATAGAGATTTCTTCAGACAGCCTTATCTGTTTTGTGTGTGAACTTGATGATTGCTCAGGTGAGTTCTTGGGCATCTAAAAGTCTTGATCCATGTCTTCCTCTCTCACAGATGTCATGACTGTCTCTTCAATTCTACAGTCATCACCAAATTGTCTCAGCTGACTTTCTCTCTCAGAATGTCAGACGGGCCTGCGTGTCCAATTCTTAACCCTTTGAAAATAAAGTTCGTTCGTTCTCACAATTGTTGTGACTCTCTGTTCTTTTCTGTTCTACATACATTACTAAAGTATCTCAATTTATATTTGCTTGCGTTCTCTCCCCCCCCCCCCTCTCTCTCTCTCTCTCTCTCTCTCTCTCTCTCTCTCTCTCTCTCTCTCTCGTCTCCATCCCTATCCTTCTATCTCCCTTCGTTTGTCCGCTCTGTACTTACCCTTCTAATCCTTCTCTCTCGCTCTCCTGTTCCTCTCTCATTCTCTCCCCCATTCTTCTCCTGCCTTAACCTCCCTCCCTCTCTCTTTCAAACCTTCACTCCCTCTTTCTCTCTCCTGTTTCTTCCTCTCCTTCTTTCTTTCCCTCCTCTCTCTCTCTCTCTTTATCTCTCTCCTCTCTCTCTTTCTCTCTCTCTCTCTCTCTCTCTCTCTCTCTCTCTCTCTCTCTCTCTCTCTCTCTCTCTCTCTCTCCCCATCTCCTAAGTATCTCGGTTGAAGACACTAATAAATTAAAGTGATTGACAAGACACTCAACTTCCGTGTCTATTCGAGCAGACCAGGTTCGCTCCGCGTTCTCAACTATGCGGACTGTTTCAGAAAATGTGGAACATACTCTCACTTATCCTGGTTTAGTGGATTGGACATCTAACCCTCTCGGATAAGGGCGAAACACTCGCAGGACCTGCACGTTGAAAGTCACACGACAGTTGAACAACAACAAGAGGCTGAATAGGCTGCTGCAGGGGACAGTCTTCAAAATAGAATAATTATAGTGTTTCGTCGTCATGACGTCAAGTGTAAAGAGTGTTGTTACTCGCATTAAAACGAATTGGGCGTACGGTGCCAGATTCGTATTTGTATAGACTAACTGTAGCACTTGGTGGGGAATACGGTCAATTATCACGACGGCCGCCTCTACTTCCCAATTCAATTTCTGGTACCCATTTAGGTAGACCTTCGGTACTAGGGCAGTTACAAAAATTCAACCCGCCAAGATGCTGATCCATCCCATGATCGCCGGGCCAATAGACGAGCGTCTAGCCACCACGCTCCCACAGCTACCGTCAGCCAGTGTCACGTGTCAGGCAGATAAGCGTGAGCGGTCAAGGTTCGCCATCTCACGCCATCATCAGATTCGTGGATCTGGTCTGTGTTCGTATCTCGATTATGCCGTGTGGTCAAACCATTCAGTTGTTTATCTCCTCGCCTTCCCCTTGCTCTTTTACTATCAAGTTTATCAGTTGTCACTAAGCTTTCTCTTGGTCAGTATGGCCGAATGGATAAGAATGCGTGTTCTTAAAAACCCGATGTGCTGATGCCAAGGTAAAAGGTTCAACCCCTACACCAGACAGTTGGATTAAAATGTTGACCTATCGTCCTTGACTTGAGGATGTTAATTGCAAGTACCTGTGAAGTTGGAGTGTATTCGTATGGTGGTGAGGGGCACTGTTAATGGGTAAAGCTAATCCACACGCAAAAGCCAGTCCAGCACTACAGGAGTAGTATGTATTGACTACGCTTGAGTTTAGAGCGAGCGAGCGAAAATAAAACACTATGTTTTCCAAGTTGATTTCTTCTCATGTGTCCAAAACAACGTGATTGTCTACGTCTAATTTCTCAAGTAAAGTTACTGTTTCCATCTGTTTCTTGAAAAACTTTATCGTTTATTTTCTGTCAGCCCATGACATTCTTTGCATTTTCCTCAGAACCCACATAGCCTACATTTTCACCGCCTGGAGATATTTCTCAGCTTAATTGTTTATTGTCCAAATTACACGCCCACAGAACATCAGTTCTACATATCACCTGGTCGTCACTAAGAAGAAGGAAATACCACAATGTAATATACAAGTAAAATGGAATATTCTTAAACAAGTAAATCGGTAAAATTATCTCCGAATAGGCATAACATCTGATGGGAGATGCCTTGAAGAGATTATAAAAAGAATCGCCATGGGGAAGGTAACATTTTGCAAGATGAAAAACATTCTGACCAATAAAAAGATGTCAATTGCAACGAAAAAAGAGTGTTGAAGTGTAGAACCTGTACTTTTGTATAGATGTGAAGCGTGGACAATGAGCAGACAAGCCGAAAAACATCTGATGTCTGTGGAAATGTAGTTTCTGAGGAAAATGCAAAGAATACCATGGACAAACAGAACAACCAATGAACACGTCCTCCGCGAAACAAATGAAAATTGTAAACTAATTAGAGACATAAGAGAAATAAATTGGAGAACTTGGTGACAACTGGCAAGATCGAGGGGAACAGACCAAGGGGAAGACCTAGAAGCAAGTACCTGGATGGTTTGGCCTTGTGGCATGGTCGAGACAGAAACAAGGAGCTGATCCACGACTCTGGTGATCGAGTGAGATGGCGAAATATGACTGCCCACGCTTATCGGCATGGCACATGATAGATGGACATATCACTTTAGCATTACTTTACTCATTGCAGTCGACAGCTTTGTTTTCGTATGTTTTACATCTTCCAAATTGTTACATTTGCCATGAGTGTATTGTAATCTCTACAAGGCATCTGATTAATCTTATGCACTCATTCACAAAATATCATTTGCTTTGAAATGTTACATATTTAGAGGTGTTCATGCAAATAGAAAGACTTTCATAGTGACTGCGATTACCGTGGGCATAACTGGCACTTCACATTCGATCAGTGCCAGTGACTTTATTGTGTGATGTATTTCAGCCAAAATGTGATCGTCTATTCACGTCATAGAGATATATACCTGCAGTGTGCACCTGTCGAGATGCCGCGAAATATGCCAGGCAATAAACTGTGCAACCACATTTTTATGGCTTCTGTCTTTACATTCACTCAGGAAATACATTGTATTGAATTTAGATGTATGGGTCAGTTTTGTTTGTTTGTTTGTTATTTTACAGACAGACAGACAGACAGACAGACAGACAGACAGACGGACGGACGGACGGGCGGGCGGGCGGGCGGGCGGGCGGGCGGGCGGACGGACGGACGGACGGACAGACAGACAGACAGGATGGCAGTCAGAGCAGTTTCAGATTTCGTATACACTTCTTCGATTGCTGCAGACCCCCGCCCCTCACCATGCAGCATAGGCCTTTACCCAACCCAGGCCAAATCCTATATGTTTTTAATCTCCTGCATCTGGTAAGTCCTTCCCATGCTAGATTGCTGTGTGGTATTTACAGGACGTCGCAATCAACCCCAACATTCATTAGGGCTGTTTGGATTTACTAGGCGATGTGCCTGCTTCCACATCGCCTGCTGTGAAAACTGTCATTTACTACCAGTAAAGTACCTTGTCGTGTATGGCGGGGGGGGGGGGGGGGGGGGGGGGGGGTTCTTGAGCCTGAGGAATTAAGGCCGCCTGGCTAGTGCAGTCGCCGCGAACTGTGCAGGTTAGAAAAAAACATTCACACCTTACCCTGGATTCTGGGGAACCTTCAAACCAGGGGGAATTGCGAACCGCCCTCACTGCCTTAAGCCACAGCCCCGGTCCAATACCATTCCATCCATCCATCATGTGCCATGCCGGTAAGCGTGGGCGGTCATGTTCTGCCATCTCACTCGATCACCAGAGTCGTGGATCAGCTCCGTGTTTCTGTCTCGACCATGCCACAAGGCCAAGCCATCCAGGTACTTGCTTCTAGGTCTTCCCCTTGGTCTGTTCCCCTCGATCTTACCAGTTGTCACCAAATTCTCCAATCCATTTCTTCTCATAACATGCCCAAAAAATTTTGACTGTCTACGTCTAATTTCTCTAATCAATTTACGATCTTCATTTGTTTCTTGAAGGACTTGTTCATTGGTATTTCTGGCTGTCCATGGTATTCTTTGCATTTTCCTCAGAAACCACATCTCTACAGCCATCAGATGTTTTTTCAGCCTGACTGCTCATTGTCCACGCTTCACATCCATACAAAAGTACAGGTTCAATGTAGCATCTCAACACTCTTTTTCTCGTTTCAATTGACATCTTTTTATTAATGGTCAATATGTTTTTCATCTTGCTAAAGGATACTTTTGCCATGGCGATTCTTGTTCTAATCTCTTCAAGGCATCTCCCATCAGATGTTATTACTGTTCCGAGATAATTGTACCTACTCACTTGTTGAAGAATATTCCCATTTACTTGTATATTACATTGTGGTATTTCGTCCTTCCTAGTGACGACCATAGTCTGTGTCTTTTTACAATTTAATTCTAACCCTAGTTGTTCACTGTGTGTAACAATCGCATCTACTAAATTTTGCAGGTCCTGTTCATTGTCTGCAATCAAGACTGTATCATCTGCATATCTAATGTTATTGATGCATCGTCCCCCAATGTTGATTCCTTCCATACATTCAATATTTCTGAAAATACTTTCACTGTACAAGGAAAACAGATCTGGAGACATTACACATCCCTGTCTCACACCCCTTTTAATAGGCTGATATTGGCTTACTTCATTATCAACTCTTATGGCAGCTTGTTGTTTCCAATATATGTTTTTTACAAGTCTAAGATCTTTTCCATCAATTTGTAGATCTTCAAGCATCCTTATCATGTTGACATGTCTCACTTTATCAAAAGCCTTTGTGTAGTCAATAAAGCAAATGTGTAGATCTTTGTTTACTTCTATAGAACGTTCGATTATGTTTCTCAGTATATACACAGCATTTACTGTACCCTTGCCTTCCACAAACCCACATTGTTCTTCTCCTATTTCAGGTTGTATTTTCCTCCTAACTCTTTGCATGATAATTCTTAGCAAAATCTTCGTGATGTGACTCATTATACTAATTGTTCGATGTTGATCACATTCCAAGGCTCCTGATTTCTTTGGGATTGCAATAAATACAGAATTACATAACTCCTGAGGTATATTTCCAGTATCATATATTGTATTAAGCAGACTGGTAACTTGATCTATTCCATATTCTTCTAAAGCATTAATCATTTCTGTTGTGACGCTGTCTGAACCGGGGGTCTTGCCAGATTTCATATGGTTAAGAGCATTCTGAACCTCCATCTTCAAAATTGCTGGTCCTTCATTATTATTTTGAACATCATACTGTTCGTCTCTGTTATCGTCATACAGGTTTTTCACGTAATCTGACCATTCATGTAATATCTGATCTTTTTCTATTATGACTCTTCCATCTTGTAGTGTGTGTGTAAAGAATGACTGTCGTATTAGTTACTTGTTCTTCTTTATCACTTTAGTGTCGTCCCTGGAGTGAAGAGAATCAACACCCTCATTATTTTTAATTCAATATCTCTATTCTGGAGAAATCCAGCAGACCCGTCCACACACTCCCTCAATCTGAAGACACCTTCCTCTCACTCTTACTCACCCCTGGATCATGCCCCCTCTCATTCTTCCCCAACATAACATACTTGACAACTCTCGCTTCAACAAATAAAAACAAGAAATTTATTAAAGCAAAGAGTATAGGTAGGAGAAGTGTATGTGTGTATAAGGTGTAGAATGTGTGACGGGTATTCTAAATCGTCTGTAGACTCAGATCAGTGTTCAAGAGGATATTCATTCTCATCCCTGTGCTGAAGACACACCAGCACCATGTATCCCATACAAGTAGCCTCACCCAGGTGATGCTCCTCCGGTCACGTGAAGACTTCCTCCGTTGTCCCTGGAACCACCAGGATGCTTGGACACCCCTGACAAACACTGTCTAATTAGAGTCTGATTCACACTATGAACTTCCTCGGTTATTTAACGGATTGTTAATCAGGAAATTCTAATCCTATTGTCACTGTTAGTGGATAAATCTTAATGGATCTAGAGTCACTGGTTCTAAAGACTCCTCACATTAACACCACAATCTAACTGTTCTGGGTATCAGTATAAATTATGCAATATTCTGACTGTTTATTGATACATCTATCACTTGGCTAAACCTCAATCTCGTCAACATGTCCTGCTCAGCAGAAGCCAGGTTCCCGCAAACCAACTTGGGTATAAGCCCTATGTAGCGGCCTCTCAGCAACCTCTGTCTTCAGATGCTGAGCCCTCCTTGTATAAAACTTTGAACCTGCTTCTTCGTAGTAAATCATCGCACACTCAAGTGGAACACTCAAGGGGAACTGTAGATGGAACCTGTAGATCAGATAACATCATGGTGAGGGCAACTCAGTCCTGGTCAGAATTAGGCAAGTGTAGGCCAATAACAGCACTCAGATCTATAACAGAGATCCGATCTCTGTCATACGGCCAAATAAGTCAATCATATGATCTGAGACATGGCAACACCAGGAAAGACTAAAGGAACGGGTAGAAACCCAGCAGATGCCCTACTGGAAGATCCTACCATTACACATTCCCCTCCTCCCTCTCAACCATCCTTAATCTCTCTAATTATTATTCCACTACATTGTCCTCAACTTCCCGAGTAAAATGATATATAACAAAGCTACTTGAAGCCACACAATAGAATACTAGTGCCGACGCTCCTATGATACTTTCTAGCACCGCACTTATAGAACATTCTATCACTAATCATAATACATTATATCACTGCACCTATAATACATTATATCACCGCACAGTACTGTACTCTATTCCTAGACTTCCGGTTTCAAGATGGCGACGGACGGTCGTGTTGTTTTGTGTTCGTTAACTTTTTCGCGTAGGGGATGGATTTATTCATCTCTTGCGTGTAATTGGTGTGCCAGGATGTAAAACCAGGAGTTTCTACTCAAGATCTGCGCGGGTGCTACGGAGTTCGTGCATCGAGCGAAGCCTTCCTTGAGTGAATTTTCAGCAGCGTGTGTGGTTCTTAGCAGTCTGTGTTTACGTTTTTTCAACATGGCGGAACAACGTGTGTTTTCCGAGGGTTCAGCAGTCAACATAACGAAGCGGCGTGGTAGCCGCGCAGGGAGGAAGAAACAAGGTAAGCGCGGTGGTTTGAGACGTTTTAGACTCAAGTGTCATCGTCTAGGACTCAGGAACATCCGTATTCTATATTGGAACTGTGCCAGTGTAAAACAACGGGGCTCTATTTTAGAAACCCTAGTTTACAGGAACGACATTGTAGCACTCCGGGAGACGAGACTGGGCGATCAGTCACTCCGAATTGCCGGCTTCAAATGTTTCTACAACAGACGACATCTGGGAATGGCGATTCTCGTTCGAGACAGCATGGTGGCGTCAGAGCTAGACATGTCCAGTTGGGACAGTGACGATATACAAATACAGGCGTTGAGAGTTCATTCCAGTATACCATTCGTGTTGGTTAATGTTTATGCCCGCAATGCGAGTGTGGACGCACAGAAGTGGCAGTGCTTAAGTGGCATATTAGGCCACGAGAGAAATGTTATTTTCTGTGGTGACTTCAACGCTAAAGGCAGATCATGGGGAAACACTTCCTCCAATACACAAGGGGAGGAGCTCGAGACTGCACTGGAAACTATCGACCTGGTTTGTATCAACAGTGGCTGTGTCACCAGGACAGCAAGCCGTCCAGGCGATGAGGACAGTGCTATTGATCTGGCGCTAGTCTCACCTTTACTCACTACAGTGTGTAGATGGGGTGTCCTAGGACACCATGGCAGCGACCACCACCCTTGCAGCATATTGGTGGAGAAAGGCAGAACCAGGCAGCACAAGCTAAAGGTAAAGACGTTCCAGTATGACAGTACAGGGCAAGATGTGGTGAGTAAAATAAGACGTGACAAGCGCAGAACGTTTCAGGGCAGGAAAAAAAGCTGGGAGCAGCCACCGTGGTGGAGTTTCGAGGTGGAGAAGGCTTGGGTGGATAAGCGTAGTGCTGTAAGGAGATGGCAAAATGCCAAGAAGAACAGAGCTGGTCATCCTAGTCCCTGCTTGCACTTAGAAAGAGAGATGCACACAAAAGTAAGCTATTTCAAAAAACTGGTCACGGTGGTTAAAAGCGAAAAATGGGCAGAGGTGTGTCAAAGAGTAAGCACAGACAAGTCACTGAAATTGTTCTGGCGACTACATAAAAGCATGAGTGGTGTAGTCAAGAATAAGAGCATTTCTGACTTCCAAGGTGCTGACCTCATCTGGCAGAGGACTGACGAGGACAAGGGCAAAGCCCTCTTTGAACGCTACCTTGAGCAGAGCAACCAGACAGACATGGGAGGTCGAAATCTGGCCAAGGAGGTCACCTCAGACACATGCAAGGCCCAGAACACTTCGGATGAAGACACAGTGACAGTGAAAGAAATCAAGGCTGTGCTTCGACGATCAAAAAACAGTGCTCCAGGTCCTGATGGCATAAGATACGACGACATAAATAGGTGTACCGACAATGAGCTACAGAAACTAGCAGACATGTACAACAACAGTATAGGGAGTGCTAGCATCAAGGAGGAATGGTTACACAGCTATCTGATTCCCTTGCCGAAGCCAGACAAAGACCACAAAAAAATTCAGGGATATCGAATTATAACCATGCAGAATACAATAGGCAAGCTGCTGGAGAAGGTAATTGCCAGGAAAATATCAAGCCAACTAGAGAGGCAAGGTGTTTTCCCACCTACCCTGGGTGGGTACCGTCCAAAAAGAGAAACCTGGACCAATGCAGCAGTCTTTGCCCAGGATGTCTATGAAGGTTTCCACTCAGGCACTGAAACCGTTGCTGCAGCGATTGATCTTGAGGACGCATACAACAGAGTACCACTGGATTTTTTAATGTTTCAGCTTCTTGAACTAAACGTTAGTCCATTCCTCCTTAGTTGGATCGCTGCAGCCCTCTTCCAACGGAAAGTAGTTTTTAGATGTGGCAGTTGGACTTCGGAACCAACAACAATATATCCTGGCCTACCACAGGGATCACCATTATCTCCGGTACTGTTCAACGCCTACACAGTGAGAATCACCAGTGAGCAGATCACTGGACCTGGCAGGACATTGTCATATGCCGATGATGTTTTAGTGTATCGTCAGGATAAGGATAGAGAGGAGGTTGCTGGGGAACTACAAACCGAACTCAATCGCATAAGTACTTGGTGTGATGAAGCTGGGGCAATGGTCAACCCAACAAAGGCAACAGTGACTTGGTTCTCGTTGAATAATCATATTGTCAACAATCCAACACCAACTGTAATGCTGTGTTCAGAGACGGTGGAAAGAACGCAGGCAATGAATTACCTGGGGATACGGTTTGATCGAAGCCTTGCTTATAATGTGCACATAGACCAGGTGATAACAAAGGCCAAGCGGGGTTTGGCAGCGATGCGAGTGATGGCGGCAGCAAACTGTGAGCAGCGCCATCTATGTCTTCTGTACGAGGGGCTGGTCATGTCTGTTTTGGAGTATGCAATGGCAATCTTGACTCTCAGCCATAAGCAGATAGAAAGGATGGAAAGGATACAGAATGAAGCTATGCGCATTATTCTTGGATGTACAAGAGATACAGCATGCAGGGCGACGCGCTACCTTCTTGGTGTTCCAACCATTGAAGAGAGAATACAAGTTTGCAGGGCACGCGCCTACCTCAGAGTTAACGCAAACACACAACATCCACTGCATAGTGAAATTAGGAAGGTGAAGGGCAGCAGGTTAAAAAGAGGACGGTCGTGGATGGGTCAAGCCGAAGACATTCTTCAACAGGTGTGTTCACTTGAGGACTTAGAACCTGGCGAGGAGTGGGTGCAAGTGCCAACAGACTTCTGCACATCTTTTTCAGTTTGCATCCAACTAGATAGTAAATGCAGACAAGAAAATCCGGCTGCTGTTGAGGCTGAAGTACAAGCGTTGATTTTCGAGAATTCGCTAGACGGTGACGCGGTCATCTACACAGATGGGTCGGTCGTCCGACATGTGAGAAGCTCATGGGCCTTTACAGCTCGGGCCGGAGGGAGAATTGTGAAGGAGGACTCTGGTTCTTTCACTGAAACCACAAGTAGCCTGACCATGGAAGTCATGGCAGTAAGTAAAGCAATAACATGGCTCGAGACACCGATATTCACCAGGGATTGTTTCCTTAGCGACTCAATGAACATGATCAAGAGGATAGAGGAAGGGTCGATCCGAAGAGAATGGTTGCTGCCTCTGAAGCGGTCTCGGCTGGCAAAGATTAGTTTCATCTTCGTGTCAGGGCATGCGGGAGTACAAGGAAATGAGCGGGCTGACAAGCTCGCAGGTGAGGCTACTGTGGAGGGCGGACGTGCCATGGACCAGGCTGACATTCTGAATGCTCTACGTGATGTGAGACTTTTGCGAGAACCAAGTGATGACTGTGAATCTACAACAATGGCCAGACTGCTAGAGCAGCAAATTAAAAGAGGGGTGGCCAAACAAGAACACTACGCAGGAAGCCAAAGAAGATTGATAAACCAACACAGAACTGGCGTCGTTAGCCGCTACACGCTGCGGGATTTGCTGAGGAGGGGATCCGAGCACTTATGGACTGAATGGTTCGATGTGCAACGAGGATGATCTGTCGACTAACTAACTAACTAACTCTATTCCTAATCATACTCTTAAGTTAGATATAATTAATTGCCTACCATATGTCTATTCCTGTTGTTACTCGAGAAACTAGGCAATCCGATTGGATCTATGTCCGCGGATAACTATCACTACTAAGATAGGCTAGTCCCTCTAATATAACACAACTCGGAATTATCCCCAATCCTAACACTACAGAATGTTTTTTCTCGACTCCCTCTACCTGTTTACTGCACTGGGTTTTATATGGGTGCTTGAGTGAGTCACCAGAAAGTCCAGACGCCAATCAGTCCAGAATCTGGCTTTGTCCTCCTGTTTCCAGAGTAACCAGAGTCAATTAGCTGTCAAGTTTCCTTTTCATCTGGGGAGTTCTTTGTCTCATCCAACAAATATCCTGGTTGTCTGTGAGCCAGAGACCTTTCTCCCATTACAGAATCCTGACCTCTAGCAGACATATGTCCATTACTTTCAACGGCCAACTCCCGTTTTGTAGACAAATGTTGCCAGTACACACCTCTCGAACAACATCCTGTCATCAAACTGTCGACTGTGTGTAGACAACTCGAAGTGACTCCCTTTGATCTCATACACACTGTCGACCAGGTGCAGAGAATCTGTACCGACGTATTTTCCTCAGTTTGTTCCCCATAAAAGAGTCAATTGTGTTAGCAAAATAATGTCGGGCCTGGTTGTCATCGATCGACTGACAAGTTTATTTATCCTGTGACACATCTTTTGTCTTTAAGCAGCCTGCTGATGTACGTGTTCTTTGATTAGTAAGCTCCTGAATTCTTTTGTGCATTAGTTTCGCATTGTTACTGTTGTGTTGTTTTTCAATTTCTCTGCAATTTTTCTCAAGCCACGTTTCTTTTGCCTCCTTACATAAGGTTCTCACTTTTCTGTGAATTTCTTCATATTTGGCAGGATTATTTTTGTTCTGTCTTCTTGTTTCCATTAGTTGTAAAATTTCTTCAGTCATCCATGTCTTACGGCCCACTTTCTTTACTTTTGGAATAGTTTTTTCTACTGCGCAACTGATTGAATTCTTCAGCATTTCCCATTGATCATCTACATCTTGAAACAGGATCTCTAGATCAGACAATATATCAAATTTGTTCGTTACTTCTATGTTAAAATTATCTTGTATTTCTTTGTCAGTTTTCAATGTGCACAAGTCATATTTAGGGTTTCCTGCGTATACTTGACTTTCTTTAAGTTTACCCTCAATGTGCCTGTAATTAATCTGTGATCACTGTAACAGTCTGCATTTGGAACTGTTTTTACGACTGTTAACGCATTTCGAAACCTTTTGCTAATCAGGATGTAATCTATCTGGTTTTTAATCCTGCTGTCTGGACTCCTCCATGTCCATAATCTTCTAGGATGCTGTTTAAACCAGGTGTTTTCTACAACCATTTCTTGTTCTTTTGCCCATTCTACAAGTCTGTATCCTCTTTCATTTCTCTCTCCCAAACCATCGTTGCCTACACTGCATCCATCGCCTTGCTGTCCTATTTTTGCGTTGAAATCACCCATTATGATATTTATTTCTGATTTTTTGCAGTTCTTCAAAGCAGACTCCACGTCATTATAAAATTCCTCTATGCTTTCTTCACTGCTTTCACTTGTTGGGGCATATACTTGAATGACATTTATTTTAAAAGGTCTTCCGTTTAATTTTACTAATAGGACTCTAATAGGACAATACCATTCATCTTACTATAACTGTCTGCTGTCTGTGTCGTTGGGTTTCCCTCAATTCCCTGTACTTTGGGTGTTCCACAGAAAGACATTTCTAGGTTTCCTGTGATCGTGTTTTTTAACCGCGCGACCTATCCATCCATCCATCCATCCATCTATCATGTGCCATGCTGATGAGCGTGGGCGGTCATGTTCTACCATCTCACTCAATCACCAGAGTCGTGGATAAGCTCCATGTTTCTGTCTCCACCATGCCACAAGGCCAAGCCATCCAGGTATTTACTTCTCGGTCTTCCCCTTGGTCTCTTCCCTTCGATCTTACCAGTTGTCACCAAGTTCTCCAATTCATTTCTTCTCATAACATGTCCAGAGAATTTTGACTGTACGTCTAATTTCTCTAATCAGGTCACGATTTTCATTTATTTCTTGAAGTACTTGTTCACTGGTTTTTCTGTCCATCCATGGTATTCTTTGCATTTTCCTCAGAAACTACATTTCCACAGCCATCAGATGTTTTTCGGCGTGTCTGCTCATTGTCCACGCTTCACATCCATACAAAAGTATAGGTTCTATGTAGCACTTCTACACTCTTTTTCTCGTTTCAGTTGATATCTTTTTATTGGTCTTTTTATTGGCGACCTGTCCAGACCAGTCTTTTCTTCACCTCTTAACTGCCATGTAATAATTAATCGTCTTCAACGACTTCTCGTATTTGCCAAGGGCTTATATACCGTAGTTTTCCTTATACAACCCCCCTTTAATTTAATATATAATACAACTTGTCTGCTACCATATCATCAACTTTTAACTTTTAAGTCTTAATCGTGACACATCCCTACTTCCCATTTTCCGCCATACATTATTGTTAGATCCAAACCTACATTTTATTTGGCACTGAATCTCTTAATTCACTGGAATTTGTTTAAACCTCTGAAGTCGGAGCGGGTTCCCCTGAGGGCGACGGACACTGGTAATACTAATAGGGAAAGCTATTCCACACGCTAAAATCAGTCCAGTGCTGCTGGAATTAGTAAGTACAACGTGTATGAACTATGCTTAAGCTCAAAGTGAGTAAACGACAAAACAACACACGCCCATAAGGTACCTAACGTTAAAAAATATGCAACGAGGAACGGAATTGACGACTTCATCTCCATATGCTAATGCCTAGAATAAACGGCTCAAAGGGTTTAAAGGCCAGAGGATGGATTCCATTGCACTGGGTGTTATCCCATATGGTACTGTCTAAATTCCTTATAGCAGCCTGTCGGGAGTGTCGCACGGAACACGAAGTACATAGCTCCAGCGACGACCTCCAGGAGTCTCCGAGACTATGTAGCCGTGATCCTAATGGTGTAGCCAGGAGACGAACCCACGACCTTTAGGAGCACGAGGCCGAATATGTGAAGACCTAGAATATGTGATGGCCTAGAATATATGATGACCTAGAATATATGAAGACCTAGATTATGTGAAGGCATATAATATGTTATGACCTAGAATATGTGATGACTTAGAATATGTGATGACCTAGAATATGTTACGACTTAGAATATGTGATGACTTAGAATATGTGATGACCTAGAATATATGATGACCTATAATATATGAAGACCTAGATTATGTGAAGGCATAGAATATGTTATGACCTAGAATATATGATGACCTAGAATATATGATGACCTAGAATATATGAAGACCTAGATTATGTGAAGGCATAGAATATGTTATGACCTAGAATATGTTATGACCTAGAATATGTGATGACCTAGAATATGTGATGACCTATAATATGTGATGGCCTATAATATGTGATGGCCTACAATATGTGATGACCTAGAATATGTGATGGCCTAGAATATGTGATGGCCTAGAATATGTGATGGCCTATAATATGTGATGGCCTATAATATGTGATGGCCTAGAATATGTGATGGCCTAGAATATGTGATGGCCTATAATATGTGATGGCCTATAATATGTGATGGCCTACAATATGTGATGGCCTAGAATATGTGATGGCCTAGAATATGTGATGACCTATAATATGTGATGACCTAGAATATGTGATGACCTATAATATGTGATAGCCTAGAATATGTGGTGGCCTATAATATGTGATGGCCTAGAATATGTGATGGCCTAGAATATGTGATGGCCTAGAATATGTGATGGCCTAGAATATGTGATGACCTATAATATGTGATGACCTATAATATGTGATGACCTATAATATGTGATGACCTAGAATATGTGATGACCTAGAATATGTGATGACCTATAATATGTGATGACCTATAATATGTGATGGCCTAGAATATGTGATGACTTAGAATATGTAATGGCCTAGAATATGTGATGACTTAGAATATGTGATAGCCTAGAATATGTGATGACTTAGAATATGTGATGACCTATAATATGTGATGGCCTATAATATGTGATGACCTATAATATGTGATGGCCTAGAATATGTGATGACCTATAATATGTGATGACCTAGAATATATGATGACCTATAATATGTGATGGCCTATAATATGTGATGGCCTATAATATGTGATGGCCTATAATATGTGATGACCTAGAATATGTGATGGCCTAGAATATGTGATGGCCTATAATATGTGATGACCTAGAATATGTGATGGCCTAGAATATGTGATGGCCTATAATATGTGATGACCTATAATATGTGATGACCTAGAATATGTGATGACCTAGAATATGTGATGACCTAGAATATGTGATGACCTATAATATGTGATGGCCTAGAATATGTGATGACCTAGAATATGTGATGACCTATAATATGTGATGACCTAGAATATGTGATGACCTAGAATATGTGATGACCTAGAATATGTGATGACCTATAATATGTGATGACCTAGAATATGTGATGACCTATAATATGTGATGGCCTATAATATGTGATGGCCCATAATATGTGATGACCTATAATATGTGATGACCTAGAATATGTGATGACCTAGAATATGTGATGACTTAGAATATGTGATGACCTATAATATGTGATGGCCTAGAATATGTGATGACCTAGAATATGTGATGGCCTACAATATGTGATGACTTAGAATATGTGATGACCTATAATATGTGATGGCCTAGAATATGTGATGACCTATAATATGTGATGGCCTAGAATATGTGATGACCTATAATATGTGATGACCTATAATATGTGATGACCTAGAATATGTGATGGCCTAGAATATGTGATGGCCTAGAATATGTGATGGCCTAGAATATGTGATGGCCTAGAATATGTGATGGCCTAGAATACGAGTTGACCTAGAATATGTGAAAGCCTAACACTTGACAACCCAAAGGCAGTTCCATGTAAGAGCTTGAGTGATAACTTAATCATCTTGACAGTAGAAGTTTGAATAACACAACCTAAAGGCAGCACTTCATTGTAAGAGCTTGAGTAATAACTCAATCACATTGACAGTAAAAGTTTGAGTAATAACGCAATCATCTTGACAGTAAAAAGTTTAAGTAACAACCCAAAGGCCGTACTTCCATGTAAGAGCTTGAATATCAATCATCTTGACAGTAAAAGTTTGAGTAATAACTCATCATCTTCACAGTAAACAGTCTGAGTAATAACTCAATCATCTTGACAGTAAACGTTCGAGTAATAACTCAATCACATTGACAGTCAAAGTTTGAGTAATAACTCAATCATCTTGACAGTAAAAAGTTTGAGTAATAAGTCAATCATCTTGCCAGTAAACGATTTAGTAATAACTCAATCATCTTGACAGTAAGAGCTTGAATAATAACTCTATCGTCTTGACAGTAAGACTGAGTAATAACTCAATCATCTTGACAGTAAAAGTTTGAGTAATAACTCGACCATTTTGACAGTAAGAGTTTGATTAATGACTCAACCGTCATTAAAAGTAACAGTTTGAGAATAACTCAACTATCTTAACAGTAAGAGATTGGGTAATAGCTTAACTATTAATGGATACTGGTGTATTTCAGATAGAGTTATTATGGTAAAAATCAAAGGCAAACCAATAGACATAAATATTATACAAGTATATGCACCAACAGCAAGCAGTAGTGATGAAGAAATACAACACTTTTACGACGAAATAGAAATGGCGATGGCTCAAATTGGATCACAAGAAATAAAAATAATACTTGGTGATTTTAATGCAAAAGTAGGAAAGGGAAAAATGGAGGATGTAGTGGGGAATTATGGTTTAGGTACAAGAAATGAAAGAGGGGAAATGCTAATAGAATGGGCAAATATCAATGAGATGATAATTGGAAACACATGGTTTAAACACCATAAAAGACGACTGTACACATGGATAAGCCCTGATAAGAAAATACGCAACCAAATTGACTACATACTAATTAATAAAAGATTTAGAAATGCTTTAATTAATGTAAAGACAATGCCTGGTGCTGACTGTAATAGTGATCATGTACCACTATGTGGACAAATAAAAGTAAGATTAAAGAGAGGGAAAAAAATGGTTAAGAACATGAGACTTAATAAAGAGGTTCTCAAAATAGATAAAGAAATGCAAGAACAATACAGAGTGACTGTGAAAAATAGGTACAATGCAATAACTAAAATACAGAGTATAGATGAACAATGGGAAATGTTAAGGGACTCCATTCATCAAACTAGCAAAGAAGTATTACCGGAGAGAGGCAAAATAGCTAAGAAAAAATGGATGAATGAAGATATCTTAAAACTGATGGACAAAAGAAAACAGAGTAAAAATGACAAACAAGAATACGCTAAGATAAATAAAGAAATAAAAGATAAATGTGGGAAGGCTAAAGAAAGTTGGTTAAACGAGCAATGCAAAAAAATTGAATTAAATTCCATTAAAGATACAAAAAATATGCACAGAAGAATCAGTGAGCTTACAGGAAGAAAAATAAGAATAAATACAGGGTGTTTGAAATCAAAAACAGGAAAGATAATATTAGAGGAAGATGCTATAATGAAGAGGTGGAATGAGTATATAAGAGAATTATATGAAGGAGAAAGGGGAGAATTAACAGAAGATAGTAACTTAGAAGGTCCACCTATTCTGAAAGAAGAAGTCGCTGACGCTATGAAACGTATGAAGAAAGGAAAAACAGCTGGGCCAGATGAAATCACAATAGAAGAATTAGAAGTATTGGGAGAATTTGGAGTAGATATATTAACCAAAATGTTGAATGATATTTACAGCAGTGGATATTTACCCAGTGATATGCTGAAATCTTTATTTATAGCTATACCAAAAAGACCAGGAGCAATTGATTGTGAAGATTTTCGTACAATTAACCTTATAAACCATATCACTAAGCTTCTACTCAGAATCATAATGAGAAGAATCAAAAAGAAAATAAAAATGGAAATTAGTGAAGAACAGTATGGATTTGTGGAAGGAAAGGGCACAAACAATGCAATTTATACATTACGGACACTAATAGAAAGGTCAATAGAGAAACAGAGAGACATATATTTGTGCTTCATAGATTATACTAAGGCATTTGATAAAGTAAAACATGATGAACTGATTAAAATGTTGGACGATATCAACATTGATGGAAAAGATTTAAGAATAATAAAGAATGTTTACTGGAACCAAGTAGCAGCAATTAAAATGGGAAATAAAGAGGGTAGTTACGAACGGATAAAGCTAGGAGTACGACAAGGGTGTGTCTTGTCACCAGATCTTTTCTCCCTGTATAGCGAAGTAATAATGAGAGAGATCAAAGAGATGCCAGGAATACTAGTTGGAGGTTATAATATAAATAATATACGCTATGCAGATGACACAGTATTGGTGGCGGATAATTCAACAGACCTACAACAATTATTAGACGTTGTAGTAACAGAGAGTGCAAGGAAAGGACTCTCCTTTAATATCAAGAAAACAGTAACAATGGTAATATCAAAGAAAATCAATCAATCAATCATGTGCCATGCCGGAAAGCGTGGGCGGTCATGACTCGCCATTTCACTCGATCACCAGTGTCGTGGATCAGCTCAGTGTTCCTGTCTCGTCCATGCCATGTGGCCAAGCCATCCAGGTATTTTCCTCTCGGTCTTCCTCTTGGTCTGCTCCCTTCGATCTTGCCAGTTGTCACTAAGTTCTCCAATCCATTTCTTCTCATAACATGTCCAAAAAATTTTGACTGTCTACGTCTAATTTCTCTAATCAGTTTACGTAATGGTGAAAATGGTGACACCAAAATGTGACATAGAAATAGAAGGGAAAATCCTTAACCAAGTTGATAATTTTAGATACCTAGGGGCATTTATAACATCAGATGGAAGATGTACAACAGAGATTAGGAGTAGAATAGGGCAGGCAAAAGCCGCTTTTCAGAAAATGAAGAGTATCTTATGCAATAAGTCACTATCACTGAATGTAAGAAAGAGAGTGCTGAAATGCTATGTAGAACCAGTTTTGCTGTATGGCAGTGAATCTTGGAACGTAAATGAACAAATTAAGAAGAAATTAGAAGCAACAGAGATGTGGTTCCTGAGACGAATGTTGCGAATTCCTTGGACTGCCAGAGTAACTAACGACGACTGCCTGAAACAGGCTAATGAAACTAGAACATTATATACAACAATAAGACAGAGACAAACATCTTTCTTCGGTCACGTGATGAGAAGAGAGGCATTGGAGAACATCGTAACAACTGGAAAGATCGAGGGGAAGAGAGGCAGAGGTAGACCAAGAGAAGTGATGCTGGATGGATTGAGACGGTGGCATGGAGGAATATCAGCACCAGAGTTGATCCAGAAAACCAAAGACCGAGATCTATGGAGAGCCATGAACGCCTACGCCAGCCGGCACGGCACTTGATGATGATGATGATCTTGTAATTAAATGTCTGTACCAGGTTGTTATTTATATGCGACTTTAAATGCCTGCCCCAGACTGCATCTAGTTATTATATATAAGACATTAAATGCATGTTTCAGTCACTTATTACAATAAGACATTTAATACACGTTTCAAACTCTATTTGCTATAGGGCAGTGGTTCTCAACAATTTTTGGCCCGTGCCCCCCTTCACCATATTTCCAGAACGTCATTCTCCCCCCCCCCCCTTCCTATAAAAAATTGGACCCTTGCCCCCCTTCACCATATTTTCAGAACGTCATTCCCCCCCTCCCCTTTCATATTTCTTACCTAAAAATCCCCCCACCCCTACACAGTATACGTAATAATGGAAGGTAAATATGTTAAAACAGGTCTAGACATCCACATAAAACGTGATTTGTGGGTCTTCTTTATAAAATGAATTTTAGAACGATGAGACGTGCATAACTGTAAAGTATGAAGGGAAAAGCAATATCAAGTAATCGGTTCTTGTATTAACGCGATCTTGAAATGATCTTCACCCCCCCCCCCCCCGGAAACCCTAAAATTCCCCCCGGGTTGGGGGGGGGGGGAATTCCCCACCGGTTGAGAACCACTGCTATAGGGCATTAAATGCACGTTTCAGACACTAGTTACTATAAGATGTAATTTAATAACTCAACTATCATGGCAGTAAGAGCTTGGGTAATAACTCAACTACTTGTAACAGAAGGGGCTAAATTAACACATGCACACAGTCGGTTAATATAACCGATGTCTGGGGGTTAGTAAGACTAAAAGTAGCAACTGTCTGTGATAGGCAGCGTTCACGTTACAATACAGGAGAAGCTAAATTGATAACAGCTCAGTGGCTTGGTCCGATGTGTACTTAGTGACTCATCACACGTCAACCGGGTGCTTTTTGTGCAAAACGAAATATGTAAAGTTGTCTGGTTTGTTGCCAGTTCTAGACAATTATTACTTGTACTGTATCCTAAGTTTCTTCAAATGTTTACGGTGATCCAACTTCCCCTGTCCCTGGCAGTTATTTTAAATACTACAACACCTAGAATATAATTGTAACAACTGGCAGGGAGACAACAACACAGGGAGCGCAAATACTGGGCTCATCAACAGGCTGCACACCCCTCATTATCTGACCAGTTTCAGCTGCCAGACTCCAGCCAGAGGAGCTGGAACGGGCGTACAGAGAGACAGACAGTCTCCGGCAATCATCGACCAGGCACAGCGGTCATCGCCTGGGTGGTCTGTGCCGCCGAGAGAGGGAGAGGAAAGAGAAGGAGGGAGATTCCGACTGGCCTCAGACGTGTGTTGGTGGTACCACATGGTGTCAGCGGGCTACTAGTGCCGGCATTTATTTCTTGCTTGGAGTATTTGTGAATGCTGCAAGTAGTACTCACTATTATTATTATTTGTTGTGTTTTACAGTGCGAACCTAACTTGTGTTGGTTAATGTTATATAACATAGTTAGTTAGTTGTATATCCTTTACATGACGTTGCAGTCAACCCCAGCATTTGTTGGCTGTTCGTGATTTCTTGGCAAGTTTACGTTAAGTAATTTGCCATTGCTTTCTGCACGACCGGCACTCATACCATTTTAATAAAATCAAAAGCAAGGCGCTCTGCTGCCAAAAACCCCACAGCCGTGTTTCGAACGCGGTATGCGGGATTACGAACAGCATCCGTAACGCCTACGCCACGGAACCGGCTAATGTTATGTAATGGAACATAAATGTATTCTACATTCCGAGGACACACAATAAAAACAACCACACAAACATCCCTGACTAGGGTCTCGGCCCAAGCAAACACAATGCAGAGGAGGATCGACGAACATGTCATAATATCATAACAACTAAGACAAATTTCAATTCAGAAAAATAGAACAGAAAAAACACAACAACAGAAATGAGATTCCTCAGAAGAATACTCAATGTATCAAGAAAAGATAAGATCAGAAATGAAGAAATCAGGACTAAAGTGGAGGGTTGTAGCTGCGCTAGTTCTTATTAGTAGGCATCAAGTCAAATGGTTTGGCCATGCAAGTATGTTACTAACTAACAGTATACCACAACAAGCAATGATGTACAGACCAGATGGAAGCAGAGGAAGAGGCCGACCACGTAAACTTTGGACGGAGGGAATAACAGAGTCCATGGGAATATCGATACATGAAGCCCATACGCGGGCACTCTCACGATGTTTATACTTCACCTCGACACCGCAAGGTACAAGAAGAACATGATGAGATGAGATGAGAATATCAATTAAATAAGTAAAAATAAAACACAACACAAATGTCCGACGTTCCGGTAGTCACTACCTTTCTCAAGAACAAGACAAACATAGATCTTAGAATATTAACATGAAATATTAGTATGGAGTTCAGCGCGACCGAATGGATAAGACAAGAGCGTTCGTTCTTAAACATCGGTGCCCTGATGCCAAGGTAGAGGGTTAATACCCTACACGGTCAGTTGGACTAAAATGTTGACTTCTCGTTCTTGACCTGGGGACTAAATTACAAGTACCTCAGAAGTCCGAGTGGGGTTCGCCTGATGGCGAGGGACACTGGTAATTGGGAAAGCTAATCCACACGTAAAAATCATCCAGTGCACTAGAAGTAGTAGAACATGTATGAACTACGCTTGAGTTGAAAGCGAGCCAGCGCCAAATCAATATATATATATATATATATATATATATATATATATATATATATATATATATATATATATATATATATATATATATATATATATATTAGCATCAGATACATATATCCTGCTGCGATCAAGATGTGTCTTAGTTGATGTTATCATACTCGGTTATATCCTGCTGCGATCAAGATGTGTCTTAGTTGATGTTATCATATACTGTTATGTCATACTGCGATCAAGATGTGTCTTAGTTAATGTTATCATGTACTGTTATATCCTGCTGCGATCAAGATGTGTCTTAGTTGATGTTATCATATACTGTTATGTCATACTGCGATCAAGATGTGTCTTAGTTGATGTTATCATATACTGTTATGTCATACTACGATCAAGATGTGTCTTAGTTGATGTTATCATATACTGTTATGTCATACTGCGATCAAGATGTGTCTTAGTTGATGTTATCATATACTGTTATGTCATACTGCGATCAAGATGTGTCTTGGTTAATGTTATCATGTACTGTTATATCCTGCTGCGATCAAGATGTGTCTTAGTTGATGTTATCATACTGGTTATATCCTGCTGCGATCAAGATGTGTCTTAGTTGATGTTATCATACTCGGTTATATCCTGCTGTGATCAAGATGTGTCTTAGTTAATGTTATCATACTCTGTTATATCCTGCTGCGATCACGATGTGTCTTAGTTAATGTTATCATGTACTGTTATATCCTACTGCGATCAAGATGTGTCTTAGTTGATGTTATCATACTCTGTTATATCCTGCTGTGATCAAGATGTGTCTTAGTTAATGTTATCATATACTGTTAAATCCTGCTGCGATCAAGATGTGTCTTAGTTAATGTTATCATGTACTGTTATATCCTGTTGCGATCAAGATGTGTCTTAGTTGATGTTATCATACTCTGTTATATCCTGCTGCGATCAAGATGTGTCTTAGTTAATGTTATCCGATGTAAACTGAAGCCGTGATGGTGGCTTAAGGACCTATCTACCAAGCCATGACATTTAGTCTTTAGGTTGCATTTCCTTGTACTAGTGTAAGGCTTGTATTCTCCCAATTGCCCTCCCCCGAAGCCGTTGGCACAATGTGGTGTTGTCGGGTTTAGTGAGCACCAGTCAACATTCAGCGCTAACAGAAAGCAGGCAGTATCGTCTACTGTTATATAGTAGCTTAGTCGTACCTGACTAAGGCCTGACAGTGAACGTTCAATAACGACGATAATGACATGTGTAATTACGCATTTTGTCTCACTTCCCAAGGGGTTAACGACATTGTTCGTAATCCCGTAGATACACGTGGGGAAAACAGCAGCTGCGAGAATCGGCAGCGGTTCACGCCGCGCTGGTAATTTATGGGGGTATGTGAGCCGGCCGTTCAGAAAGGAATGGCAAACTACTGAACGTAAAAACTTGCCTAGTACATCAACAGCAGCTTAAAATTGCTGGTGTTGACTGCAACGTCCTGTAAGGGATATGCAACATAACAGGAAATTAAAAAATTACGCGTTGAGGTAATATTAAGTTACATGCATGTACTTTACACTACTTCGCAATCAACCCCAGCATTTATTGGATCTCTAGTTTTGCGTTAAGCAGTTTGCCATTGATTTCTGAAAACCCGCCGCTCATACCATACACAATCTGAGGCGGTTTCCGTGGCCAAGTGGTCACGCTGCCTGCCTACCGCTCCGAAGACCATTGGTTCGATTCCGAACTCCGTCATTCTGTTCACCAGTGCAGGTTTCTTTGAGACTCCTGGGGGTCGTCACTGGAGCTACGGAGTTCGTGCTGTGTGCAACGCTATCGGCGGCCCGACGTGCGGAAAGAAACCGGGATAAATTGGATAAGACACCATGCAATAAAGTCAATCCCCTCACTTTTAAACCTCTCTTTTTTGGGGGGTAATGAAATATGTCGAAAAGTAAGCAAACAAGGACGGTTGTATTTTATTTTGTTGAAGATAAGATGACATTCCGGGTGAATCAAACTGACGTTCGTTTTCGAACTTTAAGAGGTGATTTCCCGGGTTTCTTGCCTGCGGTATAAATAATATTTCAATATGTTGCAGAAGATCGCTGAAAATACCTTGGACAGCTGCGATGAATAATCTACATTTTATGAAAGAGGCTCAGACACAGACACATTATTTCAAAAATCAGAAAGAGGCAGTTAACATTTAAGATCACATTATGAGATGTGAAAGGGGGTGAGGGGGATATTGTAATAACTGGAAAGATTAATAGGAAAAAAGATAGAGGACAACAGCGAGGGAAGATTTCGATGAAGACTTTCATCGTGCCACTGAAAATATAAGCAGGTTTCATTCTTCTTCTTGTTTTGCTTTATTTGAAGAAGTAAAGGTTAGTTAGAAGAAAGGTTAGTTAGAAGGGAAAAAAAACAGTTAACTGCATATCCATTACATGTCGTCGCAGTCAACCCCAGCATTATTTGGTTGTTTGTAATTTATGGGCAAGTTTCCGTTCGGTAGTTTGCCATTGTCTTCCGAACGACCGGCACCCATACCATTGTACGAAAACCAATTCAAGGAGGTCTGCTTTCAAATCGCTGTGTTTCGAACGCGGTATGCGGGATTACGAATTGTGTCCACAAGTCTTTCGCAGGTAATTTTGATAAATGAATTACCGGGGGACCCAAATTTAGCATTGGAATAACATGACAAGTACATTCACATACATCGTCATCCGTAGAAGTAGTAAAGCGAGGAAGGAGAAGCCATTTTGAAAATTACTCAGTTCCCATTTTACCATGATGGGTTGACCCCAGAGATGTACTCAGTAGCGGGCTGGGTCTAACAATGTTGGTTGCCAGGGGACACAGCTACTGAAAGGTCATGAACATTGTAAACACATTGTCTTTTATTTAAGGAGGCCCAATTCATCAGGGCGGCTCTTTGGAGAAGAGATTAAAAATGCAATTCGTAATCCCGCATACTGAAAAGCGGACGATTTGGAAGCAGACCGCCTTGCGTTGGTTTCCATACTATGGTGTGAGTGCTGGTCGTTCAGAAAACAATGGCAAACTACTAAACGTAAACTTGCCCAGGAATCTCAAACAGCCCCCCCCCCCCCCCCCGCAAAAAAAAAATGCTGAAGTTGACTGCTATGTTCCGTAAAGGATATACAGTTAACTAACTTCATCAGGGCGCTTGTCATCGGGCAAGCTAACGCCCTGGTCAGTCCGCCGCTGGGTGCACCCTACCCTGATCTGTCAACAACAACACCTCTAATGTTAATACCATTGAGGACATAGCTCCCACCTACTGCGTTGGTAAGCCAGCAGACTAACCACTACGCAACATGATAGCGTTGTGGACCAGATTTTCAGGACTAGAAACTTCAGTTAGCTCTTCCAATCTCAGATAGTCGTACTGGTACTGAAACTCTTCCAGTCTCAGATAGTCGTACAGAAACTATTCCAGTCTCAGATAGTCGTACAGAAACTATTCCAGTATCATATAGTCGTACAGAAACTATTCCAGTCTCAGACAGTCGTACAGAAACTATTCCAGTCTCAGACAGTCGTACAGAAACTATTCCAGTCTCAGACAGTCGTACAGAAACTATTCAAGTCTCAGATAGTCGTACAGAAATTCTTCCAGTCTCAGATAGTCGTACTGAAACTCTTCCAGTCTCAGACAGTCGTACTGAAACTCTTCCAGTCTCAGACAGTCGTACTGAAACTCTTCCAGTCTCAGACAGTCGTACTGAAACTCTTCCAGTCTCAGACAGTCGTACTGAAACTCTTCCAGTCTCAGACAGTCGTACTGAAACTCTTCCAGTCTCAGACAGTCGTACAGAAACTATTCCAGTCTCAGATAGTCGTACAGAAACTATTCCAGTCTCAGACAGTCGTACTGAAACTCTTCCAGTCTCAGACAGTCGTATTGAAACTCTTCCAGTCTCAGACAGTCGTACTGAAACTCTTCCAGTCTCAGACAGTCGTATTGAAACTCTTCCAGTCTCAGTCATTCGTACTGAAACTCTTCCAGTCTCAGGCATTCGTACTGAAACTCTTCCAGTCTCAGACAGCCGTACTGAAACTCTTCCAGTCTCAGGCATTCGTGCTGAAACTCTTCCAGTCTCAGACAGCCGTACTGAATTCTATACAGTCTCAGATAGCCATACTGAAACTCCAGCTACCCAAAGAAGAAAGGTCAGCGTCGCTGAGAGGTTTAATGCGCGTATACTTCCTCTTCTGGGTTTGTTCCCAATGACGACCCATTTAGACTTCCATTTTGACTTTCCGTTCAGAAAGCAAAGACAAAATGCTGAACGTAACATTTCCTGGAAAATCACAAACAGCCAACAGGTAGCTGAGGTAGACTGCAACATCCAGCAAAGTACATGCACACATATACAGCCCAAGAAGTTGTTAGTATAGGGTAATACACGTCAGTGTAAGAAAGAGTTATAATAACACAGAAGGACGGTAACATTTGGGATACAGTAGGTTATTGTAAGAACTGAGGTGGATAACAGCAGTTAGGAACAATTTATACATTACACCATTAATTGATTTATGGGATTTGTACGGTACAGGACGAAATGATAATACTTTTGAAACACTTTAGGTACTCGCATAGTTTGCTTCTCTTCTGTGTGGAATGGCTCTCGTCGCTTCAGAGGTCACAGATTGTGAGAATTGTATGGATATTTTGCCCTGGCCATGCGGGTGTACGAGGGCATGAACAGGCTGATAGGCTAGCAGGGAGGGCACCTCTTGGTGGTATTTTGCCTATGGACAAGGGGGAGGTGGTCGTGCGCTTGTGGGACCAGGTGGAGAAGGCGGAGGAACAGATTGAGAACCCATATGTGGAAAGAATGAGATTGCGGGGGATCGGCAGGGGTGCTGGAAGAATATCAAAGCTAAGAGGGAAGACCAGGAGAACTTTTAATCAGATAGCGGTGGAGCGTTTAGTAGTATGACTCTTCGCTGGCGGTTGAACGAGGTGACGGAGCACGTGTGGGAATGTCGTGAGTGCAGTGATGTCGGTTCTTAACTCAACTCAACTCAACTTGCTTCTTTTATATGTTTGTACATATAGCATTGACTTATCTTACATGGTTGTAAATATAACACTAAATTCTCTTATATGGTTGTACATATAGCATTGACTTCTGCTACATGGTTGCACATACATAATATTAAATTCTCTTATATGGCTGTACATATAGCATTGATTTATCTTAAATGGTTGTACATATAACATAAACTTCTCTTAAATGGTTGTACATATAGCATTGCCATCTTTTACACGATGATACATATATCATTGTATTCTATTACTGGGTGATACATGTACAATGATATTATATTACAAGATGATACATATAGAATTGTGTTCTATTACTAGATGCTACATATAGAATTGTACTCAATTAACTAGATGATACATATGTAATTGTTTTCTATTACTAGATGCTACATATATAATTGAATTCTATTACTAGATGATACATATAGAATTGAATTATATTAGAAGGTGATACATATAGAATTGAATTATATTACCAGGTGTTACACATTGAAATGAATTATATTAATTGGTAATAATATACAATTGAATTGTATTACTTGATGATACATATATAACAGAATTATATTACTAGATGATACATATATAATTGAATTATATTACTATATGATGCATATATAATTGAATTATATTACTACATAATACATATAGAATTGAATTATATTACTAAATGATACTTATAGAATTCAATTATATTACTAGATGATACATATAGAACTGAATTTTATTACTAGACAATATATATAGCACTGTATTCTATTACCAAATGACACATATAACATTGTATTCTATTACCAAATGAGACATATAGCATTGTATTCCATTACTAAATGACACATCATAGCAATGTATTCTATTACTAGACATTACATATAGCATTGTATTCTTTTACTAAATGACACATATACCTAGCATTGTATTCTTTTACTAAATGACACATATAGCATTGTATTCTATTACTAAATGACACAAATAGCATTGTATTCTATTACTAGATGATATGCAGGTCCACATGGCCGAATGAGTAAGAACGCATGTTCTTAAACATCCGGTGTGCTGATGCCGAAGTGAACGCTTCAACCCCTACACCGGACAGCTGGACTAAAATGTTGACCTGTTGTCCTTGACTTGGGGACGTAAATTACAAGTACCTCTGATGTCGGAGTGGGTTCGCCTGATGGCGAGTGACACTATTAATATGGAAAGCTAACCTACACGCAAAATTCAGTCCATCACTATTATAAAATTGTGTGTAGGCCTATGGACTACTCTTGAGTTCAAAGCGAGCGAGGGCACCCCCCCCCCCCCCCCCCAAAAAAAAAAAAAAAAAAAAAAAACGTATGGTATATGTAGCAGTGTATTCTCTTAAAATATAGTACACATTAACGAAACAATGCCAGATTTGAAAAATAACTTTTGTACAATAAAACGAAATAAATATGTAAATGATAACGAAATTAGATGGACTGAATCGGATGTAAATTATCTTTTCATTATTAAATATTACAATCAAATTATTATAAACTTATACTATAGAATTCAGCTTTCTTCGACTATTGACATACATTAACTGGATATGTCAGATGTAAATTTGTTTTTCTTCTAAAATATGGGATTGGTAAACATGGGATAGGATGAACGAATATTTACCCTATAATGTGTGTTTTGTTATTGAACTTTTCAAAGCAAAATCACTAATACTGAAAAACAACATTCCGTTTATCATTTCAGGTTAGCCTTGTAGGTGCGTACCTGCTTGCTGTGTTTACGAGGTGTGTCTCTTCCAGTTAAGTCACAAAGGTACGACACATCACCTGGCTGCCTGTCGCCTAATGTGACCCAACTGACGACGAACGGGAAAACCATCCGCTGCCAAAAATAGTATTCTCACCAGCGCGGTCTGAAACTTATGCGTCAGACATCCTGTAGTGAAACACGGGTTTCGTCGCTTATTAAGACCGCTGCGAAACGCGCTTTCTGATCGGAAGACAACCAACGAACACTGCGTGTGACCTGGCCTGGGGACTTAGGCTGTAAACTGGCGAAACCAATACACACACCAGAGTTAACCCAGCATTCAGTCAGCGGATAACATTAGGGACGTCGCTACTGGATTAAAGGACATTTACTGGTAGAGTGATAGCAACACAGGAGGATTTCTAATAGTGTACTGACTGTATTGATATTGTTAGTGGAGGTTTTGTGGACGTAACAAGAAGAAATCATGCACAAGATTGATGATGACGAGCCTGTATCGTCAGGTTCAAAGATGTCTGGGGAATATTCGCTGGATGACCGAAAAGTAAGTGCTGTTTAGATGTTGGGTACTTCCTGTTACTGTTATTAGTGTTATGTCGTCTTGTTGCGGGGATGTGTTGTTGAAACTTTTGTTAATTTTGTTATGGTTGTTACTGGACATCTGTATTGTTGTTGGACATCTGTATTGTTGTTTTTGAGTTTTGAGGGGTCGTGACTATGTGATCAAGCCGCCTGTCTCACTCTCCGTAGGTTATGAGTTCGTTTTGTGACTCGGTCATTCGGTTCACGAGTACAGCTTTTTAGACCACTAGTAGTAGTAGTAGAAGTTAGTTGGTAGGGATATATTCTCTATCCAGTGCTATGTATTCCCTATCTAGTGCTATGTATTCTCTATCTAGGTCTAGGTGAACACCCCCCCCCCCTTTTCCCCCCACCATCAGCACACTGGAAGTTTAAGAACAAGCGCTGTCATCGTTTTGGCCACATTGACTGCTGTTCTCTATTTAGTGCTATGTATTTTCTCATCAGTGCTATGTATTCTCTATATACTGCTATGTATTCTGTGTTGAGTTATATATTTTCTCTGTCTTATGCTTGTATTCTATATCTAGTTATAGTAGCACCTGTATGGTACAGACACAATTATAATAGCAGCTGTGTGGTATAGACAGCATTATAATAGCAGCTGTGTGGTATAGACAGCATTAAAGTTGCAGCTGTGTGGTATAGACAACATCTGTGTGGTATAGACAACATCTGTGTGGTATAGACAACATTATAGTTGCAGCTGTATGCGGTGGATAGAGTTGTAGCCGCAGCTGTTTGGGACAGAAAGTTATTTTCATTTCAAAGTTTCGTTTGGGATTTGCCAAATCTCGTTAAACAATTCAAGTGGGTCATTATTATTATTAAGATGTTACAATTATAAAATACAATTGTTGTTAATAATATATTGACGAACACGGAATGCTGCCTACCTAAGTCAGGCAGAATCTTACACAACATAACATAACACGAAGTAATACAGCTTTACAGAACACAATTACGGAAAACATAGGACGTTGCGGCGACTAGCCTTCATCAGGAAACAAGTGTACTAGATACAACAGACGGGGAAAAACACTAGTCACTACAGTAAGACACGATAGGGCACTCTTCCGACAGACGGGTCTAAATAGTTCTGCAGTGAATAATTTTATATAACTAACACTAACCCTAACCCTAAACCCTAACTTATTCACTGCAGAACTATTTAGACCCGTCTGTCGGAAGAGTGCCCACGATAGCCGTAGAATCTTAGACAGCAGGCCTTGTGAAAGCGTATCCCATTGTCGGAGCAATGTTTTTCTAGTCATAAATACAGTTGCCACCGATAGATCAGTATTATTTTATTGGACACGCGACTTACTCCGGCAACATCTTAGACGGGCAGACATTGTGAAAACCGTATCCGATTGTCGGCCGCCATCCCGAGATTAGTCATCGATTTCTGTGTCAGACACACACAGGGTGAAAGATCAGCACGCCTGTAACTAGGTATTTAGGACATCCTATCAGTGACTCCGTGCTCAAGCCTTTAATCTGTGATGCATGTGGGACATAGGTGATTGACAATCACACTTGTTGGCCGTTAGTCTGCGGTCACGCATTACTGAAATACCGGCCCCGGGATCTAAATTTAGATATGGTTTGTTTTCGTCCTTTATTACTCCTCATGTCGTTCAGTCATGGATCAGTAAATGCAGTGTCGCCTCCGCAATGAAGATTGGTTGCAATGGATCTCTAATACTGTGTCAGTCTATCGACAATGATTTTCCCCCACCATGTGAATGTGACATGCACAATGATGATTGATGTACGAAAGATGAATGATTGGAAGGGCCGAATGTAAGTCGGGCCTGCATGGCCAATTTGTGACCCTTTGAAAATAAAGTTCTTTCGTTCGATCTGCCTGCCTGCCTGCCTCTGTCGTGGACATTGGCAGTGTGCTGTTCACCCAGTCCGTGGGTTAGGTTATTTTCCCACTTGCTCTTCTGCCTTCCTCATTTCTCTCCCTCTCTATTGTTTTTTAGAAGGCTCTCATGTATTCTAATGTGGCCAAACTATGTCATTTGTCTCTCTCTTTGTTTTGTTTGTTTTTGTCCACCCAACAACTTGGCTTTTTCATTCCCAGTTTCTTAAGTTTCTCTTCGCTTGTTTCTTCTTGTTTCAATGAAATGCGACTGATATTTCTGTATGTCGACATCTCCGAGGCCTCTTTTCGATTTTCTGATTGCTTGTATTATTGTTGCTTTTGCGCCATTCAGTCGTGTCGATGAGTATAATTTTTCCCTTCAAGTACCTTGTCCGGAGCAAGCATCGGCGATCATGACCCTGCACCCCTGTCTGAACCGTGATATGTTGATAAACGTGGTGTAGTTTATAATGTCTTGCCCGGTGTTAAACTGTCCACCTTGAGTAAACATAACACTTAATTATTCTCATTGGAAGCTTATTGTCTATTTCGTTGTATGTTTTTTAGTTTTTATTTGTGCCTTCACTCGCTTTGAAACCAAGCATAATCCATACACGTGCCACTACCACTTGCAGTTGCTACTCCTGGGAGTGCACTGCACTAATGTTTGTGTGTGGTTTAGCTTTCCCTATTACCAGTGTCCCTCGCCATCAGGAAAATCCACCCCGCCTTTTAAGGTACTTGTAATTTGCGTCCCCAAATCAAGGACGAGAGGTGAACATTCTAGTCCAACTGGTGGGTGTAGGGGTTGAACCTGCTAGCTCGCCACCAACATACCGGAAGTTTTAAGAGTGAAAACTCTAAACCATTCAGCCATGCTGATCTCATTGCGTTAGATATCACCCATATGCTACTGGAAGTCTAGTCTTCTAGGGTAAGGACGAAAATCTAGGGGGACCAGAGTTCACTGTGTCAACGTTTTCCACTTTTCACATTGGGCAGTGGGGAGCGTTGTGTGCGATATTCACTGGCACAGGAACGGAGCATAATGGGGACGACCCGGTGCTGTGAGGTTGGAACTACGACTAACTAACTAACTAACTAACTAACTAACTAACTAACTAACTAACTAACTAACTAACTAACTAACTAACTAACTAACTAACTAACTAACTAACTAACTAACTAACTAACTAACTAACTAACTAACTAACTAACTAACTAACTAACTAACTAACTAACGTTTTGAAATCTCTGGTCACTTGGAAATAGAAAGGGATATGGCGACAAGACTGCTGCCCACGGCTACTTTCCCACACGAAGAATATTGCTGGCACGTTTGGCTCTGGTATACACACACATGGATCCTCGCCGGTGCCACGGAGTTGGTGCACTGTGTTGAGATGCTTCTTGTTTGATCTTTAGGTGGAGACTAGAGCACGTATGGAATGTCAATGTGTAAAGAATGCAATCATTTACAAACCCAACCCAAACCTTATTGAAGAATATACTGTAACATTCTTCTTCTTCTTCTTCTTCTTCTTCTTCTTCTTCTTCTTCTTCTTCTTCTTCTTCTTCTTCTTCTTCTTCTTCTTCTTCTTCTTCTTCTTCTTCTTCTTCTTCTTCTTCTTCTTCTTCTTCTTCTCGTGTTTTCTCAGATGTCTAATCCACAATCAGATATACACTTTGCCGCTAACTCAAATGCTGTTGTATCTCTGTGCATATTTTAATGGATCACGACAAATGAGGCCCATGTTTGCCATCCCCAGCAGGTGTGCACAGCACTTCCTTACACGACCTTCCAGTCAGACCTAAGACATTTGCTGCAGCCGGTTAGTCCCCATGTGAAATTTACAATGTGTACACAAATCACCTCCCCCGATGGTGTTTCCACCTTGTCGTGGTGGGGGAGCTTGAGTTTCTCAATGACCCTGAGAGCTATGCCGGCGGTAGCGTAGCTACCAGCAGGGCCTCCCAAGCCGGACAGGTCAAAGGGTAGAGAACAGACAAAGAGAAACACCCTGGTCCTCCAGGTTGGGGGTTGAAGCGTGGGGTTAACATCCCCACCTTTGTAAAAACCTTTCTTTGTTACGAAACAAATACATGAGCCTCGATATCGGACTGACTTATCTGGACAACGACCTTGGAACGTTAAAGGACTTTTGAGATTTGGAACATGGAATGTACGGACACTATATCGAGCTGGAGCGGCCGAAGAACTAACCCGGGAGCTGATTGAATATCAAATGGATATAACAGCAATTCAAGAAATAAGGTGGCCAGGAGAGGGTACTTTAGAGCAAAATGGAATGATTATAATATATGGAGGAAACACCCAAAATAAACATGAATTAGGAACAGGATTTGTCATCAAAAAAGAGTTATGGGGGAACGTTTTAAACTTTAAAGCTTTTAATGACAGGATTAGTAAATTACGAATAAAAGGTAAATGGAAAAATATAACGATGATTAATGTACATGCACCTACTGAAGAGAAAGAAGATGATATTAAAGAAGACTTTTATAATGATCTGGAAGATGTCATAGAAGAAACCCCCAAACAGGACATCCTGATTGTGCTGTGAGACTTCAATGCAAAAATAGGTAGAGAGCAAACTAATAAAAAAGTGGCCGGTATGGAAAGCCTACATACAACTTCAAATGATAATGGATGGAGAGTCATCAACCTGGCAGAAGCCAAAGGACTGCAGATTAGCAGTACCAGACTACAAAGAAAGGATATACACAAACAAACTTGGAAATCATGTGACAAGAGAACCTATAATCAAATAGATCACATTTTAATTAACAACAGAAATGCATCAAACATACAGCAAGTCAGAAGTTATAGAGGAGCTGAGTGCCACAGTGACCACTTCCTCGTTGGAGCAAAATTTAAAATAAAACTTAAGAGAGCTTTCTATACTAAATTACAAAGATTAAACCCAACATATAACAGAGAAAAACTGCAAGACATTACAGTCAAAGAGAAATTTACAGATGAAATAAAATGTAAACTTGAAACTCTGCAAAACCCTTTGGAGGAAAGCATTGACCAAACTTGGTTGAACATCAAGAATACAATTCAGTCTACCGCAGAAGAATGTCTTGGTGTGTTAACCACGCATAGAAAGAACAGATGGTTCAATCAAAAATGTGAAGAAGCAGTCATTAGGAAGAAGAATACCAGACATGTATGGTTAAATGACATCAATAACATCCAAAAGGAAGAGCATTATAGAAATGAATGTAAAGAGGCTACAAAAATAGTCAGACAGCAGAAGCGAGAATATATGAATAATATAATCAAAGATATGGAAACTAATCACCAGAAAAATGAATCCAGAAAATTTTTTAAAGAACTGAAGTCAATGAAACGAGGGCACCAACAAAACACATATGGTTTAAAAGACAAAAATGGGAATATGATCAATACCAATGAGGAAATGTGCAACACATGGAAAGAATATTTTATTGAATTACTAAATTGTGAAGCTCCAAGTAACATTTTCTCACAGGAAGAGGTTCTAACATGCGAACCACAAATTGAAGAACCTACATTTGAAGAAATCCTATATGTAATCACACGACTTAAAAACAATAAGGCAACTGGGACTGATGGAATTGCTGCTGAATTTATAAAGGCAGGTGGCCATGCATTACATCTAAAGCTATACGAACTAATAATAAAAATCTGGAGGACAGAAGAATTACCCCATGACTGGAAAGAGTCATTATTGATACCTATCTTTAAGAAAGGAGACAAGTTCCAATGTGGAAATTATAGAGGAATATCACTACTGTCCACAAGCTATAAGATACTATCCGCAGTATTACTAAATAGACTAAAACCATATTCAGAAGACATATTAGGTGACTACCAGGCGGGGTTTAGACAAGACAGATCAACAATAGATCAGATATTTATCTTACGACAAATAGCCGAGAAACATTGGGAATATAAAAGAGATCTCCATAACATTTTTGTGGATTTTAAAAAGGCTTATGATAGTGTCCATAGGAATAGTCTATGGAATGCTATGCAGGAATTTGGAATACCAAGGAAGTTAATCAACATGACCAGACTATGCATGGAAGATACTTATAATATAGTAACATATAAAGGCAGGAAATCAGACCCCTTCCAAATAACATCTGGCTTGAAACAGGGTGATGCACTATCGCCGCTACTCTTCAATCTGGCTCTAGAGAAAGTTGTAAGGAAGGTAAAGGAGGAATGTGATATTGGAGGAACATCCAAGCTGCTTGGTTATGCAGATGATATAGATATTATAGGGCAAAGTGAACAAAAGACATTGGAAATATTGACTCACTTAAAGGAAAAAGCCCAACAGATGGGGCTGGTTATCAACCAAGATAAGACAGAATATATGGTAATTTCAAGAGACGGAATGGCTAGAAACTCTGGCCACATACAAATAGATAATATGACCATTAAAAGAACGGAAACATACAAATACCTGGGTACGATCTTCAACTGCTCCAACATCATAAGGGAAGAAATACAAACTAGAATCAACTCTGGAAATAAGATGTACTATGCACTACAACATCTACTAAAATCAAAGGCGCTATCTCGTAACACCAAAATCACAATATACAAAACACTGATCAGACCAGTTGTGCTGTATGGCTCTGAAACCTGGAGTACAACGAAAGGAGACGAAGCCTTGTTACAAACCTTTGAGAACAAAACTTTAAGACGCATCTTTGGACCCATTAGGGATACACAAAGTGGAGAGTGGAAAAGAAGAAGTAACAAAGACATTTATGATCTGTTTAAGTCCCCGCTAATCACTGGTATCATGAAGGCTAATAGACTACAATGGCTGGGGCATATAGAAAGAATGGAAGATAATAGGGAAACAAAACTCGCTTACACTCAGGAAATAAATGACCGTAGACCCCGAGGTAGACCAAGAAGGCGGTGGAGAGATAAGACATGTACAGACCTGCAAGCACTTGGAATCAACGACTGGCAAGAGAAGGTCCACCAGAGAGACGAATGGAGACGGATTGTATTTGCAGCAAAGAACCTCAATGGCTCGGAACGCTGAAGAAGTACACAAATCACGCGTACCCGCTATCCACGTCACAATGTTCAGCGATGGTGACATTACTACCAAACACTGTGTTGGGGGAATTCCTGACCCGGCTACAGCAAGGGATCAATAAAACCGTAGGGATTGATCTGCGGAAACCAGCCAGAACAGAATATAATTGCGGGTTAAAGTATTTATTAGAGGGCACAATAGACACACTGCATACACTACACACTTCACCTCGGCTTGCTGGCGTGAAGAAATGTGTACAAGCAATGTCGACCTGCCTTTCTGTGACATTGGATTCTTCTCAGTAAAAATGAGTTGATCCTAGCAAATGTCCCCAATGCATTTTGAGTCCAGCAGCCAGATTCTCCGTAAAAATGTGGAGAAAAGGGTTTTATTAGGCAACCAATTTTTCTAGGCGCAGATCAGCTTTGTGATGGAGGCATCAGAAGCTGATGTCAATGCTATGGTGCAGAAAGTTAAACAGTTAGTTGCATATACTTTACAGGACTTGGCAGTCAATTCCAGCCTTCTTTTTAGCTGTTTGTCATTTCTTCGTACGTTTACGTTCAGTAGTTTGACATTGCTTTCTGAACGACCAGCACTCATACCTTTGTATGAAAACACAAAGCGTTGGTCTTTTACGAAATGGTATGGGTCGTTCAGAAAGCAATGGCAAACTACTGAACAATAAACTTGCCAAGCGATCACAACAGCATAAAATGCTGGTGTCGACTGCGACGTCCTGTAAAGGATATGCAACTAACTTTAACCTATGTATATGTCATGACGCGGACTGAATGACCAGTCTCTTGTTTGTTGTCCCCTGGTCTACATTTACCGTTATTTACGAGGTAATATTGTCAACGAAATAAAAAAAAAAAAAAAACATTTACCGAGAAATACGTGGTAATATTGTCAACGGAAAAACACATTTGCAGAAAATGTTATTTTTCTTGTTTATATTGTTGTTAGCTGTTGTTGTACGTACTGATGTTAGCTGTCGTTGTACATACTGTTGTTGCACGTGCTATTGTTGTATCATCTGATTTACGTATCCGTTTAATGTCTATTTGCTGGTGATAGCATGGGATTTCTGTGTATCACCTTTGACTGCATTTAGAGATTGTTCTCCCCCGCCATCACACTGGCCAACTACGTATGATCTCATATACAGCAGTGTTATCGTTGCAATCCTTACATGCCAGCCGCATTCCCCGTCCTTGCATGGAAGATCAGCAGCTTACGTAATCGTCTAAAGACTAAGTTATTTGTATTTGGTCTATCTGGTGCGCTGAGAGATGTCACTCGCCGCCCACTTATTTTGCTCCGCTTTTCTTGATCGCCTTATGTCAATTTGGGACATGTGGTGGCATAATGGTTGGCTGTGTGCGTAACAACCCAGCGCACCAGGTTTCTATGCTTAGTAGTGGCAGGATTTTGTCTAACCACTACTACCCCGGGGGTCGACACATCCTTGTAAAATTGAAGGGGAGTGGGACATTATGGGATGTAATGTATTGCAGTAGAGTGGGACATTATGAGATGTAGATATTTGTTTTACAATCTATATGTTATCTCATTCGTTCCACAACCAGACATTATTTTTTGCTTTTTTTTATTTTGGCGCTCGCTCGTTTTGAACTCAAGCGTAGTCCAAAAACATCATTTATAGTAGTGATGGACTGAATTTTGCGTGTGGATTAGCTTTCCCTATTAACAGTGTCCCTCGCCATCAGGCGAACCCACTCCGACTTCAGTGGTTCTTGTAATTTACGTCACCAAGTCAAGGATGACAGATCAACATTTTAGTCCAACTGTCCAGTGTAGAAGTTGAACCGCTTACCTCGACATCAGCACACCGGATGTTTAAGAACACGCGTTCTTACCCATTCGGGGATGCGGACCTGCAACCAGACATGCATTTTTAGACTCTATATTTGTTATCTCATTCGCCCCACAAGAGACTTGTTTTACCCTATGTATGTTATATCAGGCCATTGCTTTAGATGCTGGTGACAATATGACATACCTGAAGTCTGTAGAGAAAGCATGACCAACCTAGACTCAGTCCCAGCAAGCCAGTGTTACCTGGCTACATCCTAATATGTCTCCCCGCAGCTGTCAATCACCAGTACCGCACTCGCACACCTCTCTGGTTTCAGAAGGGAAGGGGAGCGATGCACCATAATCCCGGTGGAGTTTGTACTTTAGAACCTGGTCGGGCAGAAGATCCCCAACCTCCGAAAGGTGCAACCCTTTCATTTCTCAAACGACCTGAACGCCAATGCATCCGACTTTAGTATTACAGCTCGGTCTTTTAGTTGGTTCACCTGCCAACCGACCTCTGTACATGAAACGTGTAAATGTGTTCTGGAACATGTTTTATAGAGACAATAACACGCCCTGCTCTATTCTTAGATGGCTGTCATTGTGGCGCTGACATTTCTATATCCGCGAGACAAACACACAAACAAATAAACCCCGTCACGGGAACTTGATGTGAGTATGCGAAGTGTTATGGCCATCACATTTTTAGGCCTGTTTTCCCCTCCCGTAGCGAACGGCGAGTGCCGGCATCCAAGCCTCGTCCGACCGCAATCACACCAGTTCCTAACCGTTACACAAACACACGCTGTCGACAAGGAGGTTGCCAAAAGTGGCTAATTGTTTTACAGACAAGGCCCAGAGCCAACCTGCCAGCTTGTGTCGAACCAAACGACTGCCATGAATCAATGGGTGTGGCTATTCTCCTGGCATTTCTCGCTCTACCAAATTGTATTTAAATTGCCTGTCTTGAGCAAGATGGTCTGTTTAATTACAGAGACACGTTTTTGTTTTCAAGCTGTCTAGTATGCTTGTTAAAAACACAATGCTTTTTTAAATGTTATTCTTCTCATGTCTTATTCAGAGTCCGTCCGTCCGTCCGTCCGTCTGTCCGTCTGTCCGTCTGTCTGTCTGTCTGTCTGTCTGTCTGTCTGTCTGTCTGTCTGTCTGTCTGTCGTATGAGCAGCATAACAGGCCCCTCTCACGTGCTCTTACCATATGCAGCACTATTTTTTCAAAATAGGTGTTAATGTCATTGATAGTGTACTCGACACTTCGGCACTTTAATTCTGTTGTGCATCTATAAGTAAAGGCAACACTGTCCGACTAACATCTGAAAATCTTGTGGCGGGCCAGAAATGGCCGCGGCCCTAGTCTCGAGACCTCTAGAACAGACTGCTGGAGGTATGACTCATTCCGGCAAGAAGCAGCTGATAAATTTGTCGATGAACTTAATGATTTCCCAGGCACCCAGAATTGGTAGTAACCTTGTTTGGTCTGTGTAAACACGACTGAACTGTGCCGCGCGCGCGCACGTTTGTGTGTGTGTGGTAGTGTGTGAACATGATTGAACTGCACTGCAGAGTACATTCCGTGTGTGTGTGTGTTTGTGTGTGATGTCTCTCTCTCTCTGTCTGTGTGTGTGTGTGTGTGTGTGTTTTTTTTTTTTTTTTCTGCTTTCAGCAGTTAAATTGAGAAACCCGAAAGATTTGGTATAAAATAGCTGAGTTCAGTTGGGCTCGATAAGAATAAGATTTAAAAAAACATGGCTAGTGTGAAACCAACCTAATGATAGTGATGACTGAGCACCAAGGTACAGTTGTTCCCTTAGCCCTGCGAGGCACCGCTGCAATATAGCTGGTGCCCGAGAATTACGTCATAGCATGTACGTGGAGAATCCTAGAAGCCGAAAGCTCAGAGAAACTAGGAGACAAGTTGTCAACAGAGAGAAAACGTCACGCTGACGTCATTTGACAACAAACAGACTTTGTGGAGTTCTCGACAGAGAAGGCAGTGCAATTTGATTCTGGAGCGAATTGGCCTGGCTACGGAATTGTTGGCATTTATCAGTGGCTATAAAGTGGATAACAAATGGAAGGATCTTGTAGGAGATCAATAGCGCCACTTATTCAGAAACGGTGGGCAGAAACCTAGACGGAATCTATGCAGCAGCGAAGATAGACTGTGTAAATGAGAGAAGGAGAGGTACAGAGGTATAAGAACAATGGAGAACACTTTGTAACAGGTTTGATTGTGATTAGAATGTATATTGTAACTATAAATCAAACGCCCGCCTGGTAATAACAGGCAGTTTGAATGTTTAAGAGATTCATTACAACGACCAGATTAAACAGCGTTCGTATTTGTTCAACCCAGAGGTTACTTCGTCTTTTAAGTTCACAGTTGGCTCCAATTGCTATTACCTTGATTCAAGTATCATTGAGCCGAACCTAGTTATACCTGCTGTTTGGTTCATAACCTTATTAGACCAAATATCCTAATGAAGAGGAACCTTCAGCTTGGCAACCGCGTGGTGGTGTTGATGTTGATTCGAATGTTCATACAGCTTTCAGTCCCTCCACAGACTCGCGTTTTGTGTTGTGAATCAGTTGATGATATAACCGCAAGCCACCACCACCTTAGATCACCCAGCATTGTTCCTCTAGGTTTGCGCGTGCTTCCGCTGATCTCTCAGTCTCCATGATGTCTTCTGATGCTCTTCTTCTTGTTATATGAACAAAGAACACTCGTTGTCTCTTTCTTACAGTGATGTATACTATTCTGCTTTCATTAGCCTCTCACAGCAATCGTTATTAGTTACTCTCAACCTTATAAAGTGTTCCGCAATATTTGCCTTAAAAACCACATCTCCAGTCCCTCATAATTTGTTCGTTCACACTTTTTCTAGGCGACAGAGGCAGAACAAGGGGCTTATGATAGAGACACATTTCGGCGACAGAAGTAGAATATCTGGCTTATGATTGAGACATTTCGGCGTCAGAGGCAAAATATCTGGCTTATGATAGAGACATTTCGGCGACAGCGGCAGAATATCAGGCTTATGATAGAGACATTTCAGCGTCAGAGCAAAATATCTGGCTTATGATAGAGATATGTCGGCGACAGAGGCAGAATATCTGGCTTAGGTTAGAGACATTTCGGCGTCAGAGGCAAAATATCTGGCTTATGATAGAGACGTGTCGGCGACATGGGCAGAATATATGGCTGATGACATTTTAAGAATATGTTTTCATACTATATTATAATTTCGGCGTCAGAGGCATAATATCTGGCTTATGATAGAGACATTTCGGTGACAGAGTATCTGGCTTATGATAGAGACATTTCGTCGACAGAGACATACTATCTGGCCTATGATAGAGACATTTAGAAATTCTTTTATGGATTGAAAGTTCTGCACAGAACAGGCCTCTGAATGCTAACAATATGTCAGCACAATCACAACCTGTTTCCATTACACATATCAGCATAAGCATAAGCTGTTTCCGTTACACATATCAGTATAAACATTCCGTTACACATTCCTGTTGTAGTTACCAAAGTTACATTACAGACCCCACTTTCTGCCCATCAGCTTCACTGACTTGCTGACAACACAACAAGGACAGGGCAACCATTCAGCCTCTAACTTACTTGTGTTCACACAATGGCGTCAGCTTCAATATCCTGTACTCCAACATTCCTTTGTTACCCAAGGAGTGCAGGGCGTTTTGTATCGTATTCGTGAATCTAATTAGTTAATTACATTTGTGACCTCGTCGTTCCCGTTCATATGTGGCATTCATTGGCTTTATGTTACGAAAATGGAAGAAATATAGTTTTTAAAAAAAATGGTAAATAGACTGTTGGAAAAATTTGTGAGAAGAATATAAAGAAAAGGTTAATGAAATGACATGAACAAATATAATTACCAAGGGATTGGGGATACAGTAGAATAGATATAAAAACATGCCGAAGAGACAGAGGAAATACTTGTCTGGACAGAAGGCATGAACTTTATTTTGACATGTTTCAGACAGAATTCACCACTCAGAACTGTCTGACACTGTGACCCACTTGTCATAATATTTTACACATTAACTGTAGAGTTTATGGTTTCATGTTACGACAACTTCGGAGTAAACGTAGTTTTGTGAGCAATGATTATTAATATAATATACATGATGTTTGTCGTAACGATTGCTTGATAAATGCTAATGGACATGAACAAGTATTCACAAATATCGACCGTGCGTTACCGGCGTCCCAACGGGAAGGTCAAGAATAGTAACACTGTAACCTCCTGTGCAGGTCGGATAACGCAGCTAAGGAGGGTTGGTGTGGGACTGACTAATTCAGAGATCAGCCAACATCCAATCAACCATGAACTGTCTACAAAGGACTAAGCATGTGTGGTTATGGACATATACGCCAATATAAATCTAAAAGTCAGAAGAAGAAGAAGAAGAAGAAGAAGAAGAAGAAGAAGAAGAAGAAGAAGAAGCAACAGCAGCAGCAGCAGCAGCAGCAGCAGCAGCAGCAGCAGCAGCAATAATTAATATCAGAGGGCGCAAAACGGCGTTCTTATGTCCTGTAATGAGAAGAAATAATGCTGGAAGGGTGGCATGGAGGAATATCATCAGTTGGATTGGTCCAGAACACCACAGGCCGAGACCCATGGAGTTGCATGAATGCCTACGCCAGTTGGTAGGGCACATGATGATGATGATGATGATTACCGATATAGACTACCACATTTAGACACAGAGTTCATATATCAATAATTTAATTAGTAAAGAGTTGTTCATTTAAAGACAGTTAAATTGACTTTTGTAGAGCGTACAATGCTTCACAAGTAGGGCACAATTTTGCAACAAGCAAGGAACCTTGAGAGAAAAATCGATACGAAGTTGTATAGGCTGGAATTGGGAGTCATTGAATGAAACACCCCCGTGCGTGTGACCAGACACATGCAATTAATTAAGTTAAAGTCTTTCTCGTCGTGTTTACCAAATGAATTAACGTAACCCACCACGTGAGAGTCGACGTCTGTGGCGTGGGCGTAGCGAACGCGGTTTCACAATCCCGACATACCGAGGTTGAAGTCAGCAGCAAGCCGCAGGGAGCAGATCGCTTTGCGTTGATTTTATCACAATAGAATGAGTGTCGGATCGTTCAGAAAGCAATGCCAAATTACTGAACGTAAAATGCCCAGTAAATCACAAACAGCCAATAAATTGTAGGGTTGACCGCGACGTCCTGAAAAAGACATGCAACTAACATGTGTTTAAAACACCACGCTTGTATCTTTAATGTTTGGATTGTTGTTTTTGCAGCCTGGCCGACTGTTCTTCGATACTTCCCATTGGCCATTGACATCTTGAAATATAATTTCTAGATCAGACAGTGTAACATATCTGTGTTTATTTTGTTTCTAAGTTCAAGTTATCTTTTACCTCCACATTCTACAGCGCACATAGATCACACTATGTTTTTTTAATTCTTTTTGACATTTTGTAATAGAGTGGTTAGGGCGTTTGCTTACCAAGGCAGTGTCCCGGGGACACTCCTATCTGTGGCAGGATTTCTTTGGTGTCACACAGTACGGCTCTGGCGCCACCTGGTCTAATGAAATGGGTATCCGTTAATTTTAAGAATTATCTCGCCTGGTAAGTAAAGGTGACCAGCCGCCTCTGTATGCCGTGGCCTCAGTTAGTCTGTCCCCCTCTATCCTTGTGGGAATTTTAGGAAATGACCCGAGCTCCCAGATTGACCCAGTCTAAAATGGCTGCCAGGAAGTGTTATGGGTGTTGATATTGACCCATGCGCTTGGTCTATAAAAATATGGGGCTAGCAACATATATCCAATGCGCCCCAGGACGTGGACGAGGGGTGCAGAGAACAGCAACACTGTGACCTGCCGTGCGTGTTGTAAGAGGCCACCCAGGAGGGTCGGCGCCGGACTGGCAATCTGAGCCCGTAGGAACGAACAAATCCCGCCAACCATGAACAAGAACGCCGAGCTTATGGGGAACTAAGTACATTCCAGCGAACCAAGGCGAGGATAAGACGCCTGGATAGGACACACATCGAGGAGTCCTGGTCATAAGTACAACCAGGCAGACCTTTCTTCTAAACAAATATTTGGTGGCCTTAAACATTACGGAGAAGAGAATTAGAGATAGAGATGAATAATATAGGGTGGATACGGATTGGAAAGGGGGTGGGGTGGGTGCAGGAGATGGCAACAGACAGGAGGGCTTGGCGTGGATTGGTTGAGGTAGGCTGCATTGAGGGATACAATACATAAGAAAGAAAAAAAAGAAATTAACTTAAGCATCTAGGTTGAAAAAACTTACAAATAAACAAATTAGGGAAAACACAATAAAACAACGGATACTTAAAGTAATCACACAGCGAAGAATCGCGTGATTTGGTGACACCCAAAGATATGACGAAGCACCAAAGTGAGCATAGGAGGACACACTACTGGGGAAAGAGGAAGGAAGGAGTATACCAAGGATAACATTGATAAAATAACATGCATAGACAAAAATTGATGCAACAAAGACACAAGACATGTCCCAAAGTAGGAACCTGTTGTGGGCCTATGATGTCCTATTTCACATTTTGTAGCCCTGAGTGCACGGTGGGGTAGGTAGCCAGTCTTTTCCTCCTGTTGGCGGACGACCATCGCAGCCATGATCGCGCACGTGATCATCGTAGCTCCCTATCAAGGACACTAACAAGTCCGCGTACATGGAAGTAAAGACAACGGCACATGGCAAACAGATAGGGAATGGGATAATCCGGAGGCTTCACGCCAAGCTGAAGGACAGCAATAGGTGACCATGGTGATGATGCAATTATCTTTGATAAAATCGCTTATAATTGAGAATCACATAAATGAAACACACACACACAGACAAACAAACAAGTAACTTGGGCCAGAAAAGTGTCCACTGATAAATGTGGCTTTACGGCAAGTAATGCACTGCTGTACAAACAGTATACAAACAGTATACAAACAGTAGAAGTTAGTCCTTATTCGCATCACATACTCCCACATCCCCTGCGCCCTCATCTGCCCCGTAGATGTCGATTTCACGCTTTCCGTTTGGTAGAGCAGGCGTGTAATTTTGTTATTAATCCATTTACTGATTGGCTTTCGAGTCTTGAGACCATTTCCGTCTCATTAGGCACGTTATCTGGCCCGGATGTGTTGCGTGTTAATAGTCACGGTTTTATTAAGGGGGTTGGGGGAAAAGGGAGGGGAGGGGGGTAATTAAGAAATGGGATTAAGGATCTGTCTGCCTGTGCTTGTTCATAGTCGTTCATTCCTAGGCCTATATCTATGTATCTGTGTGTCAATCACTTTGTATGGATGTTTGTCAATCTATTTATCCGTCTTCCATTCTCTCCCTTCCACTATCTGTATACCATGTTCAGTATACAGTGCCACTTGGAGGTGGCCGTGGCTGAAAGGTTGCGGTGTCCTCCTCAGACTCAGAAGGTACGGGATTCGATCCCAGCATAGACCTGGGCGTGTTCCCGGAACCGCTGGTGTCTGATCATATCACACGTCCATTTGACCCATTAGGTAGTGAGATCAGATACATAGGCCTGTAAGAGGAGGGCGAAAAACACGAAATCCCGTGTGCAAGTGACAAATCCCACGGCTGTTGGAAATCGCAAAAAGTAGGCCGTAAGACCAATACCTTGGCAAATTGTTAGGAAAAAGTCAACCTCGCCACGGGTGGATAGAGGCCGTGACCTTGGTTGGAATCTGTCTGGAGGAAGAAGATCTCACACACACGCATGCTGGACACACTGATTGAGACGTATAACTTGGTGTGACTCACGTCCCTCGAAAACAGAAAGCGGAAGAAAAGTGCCACTGCAAACATGACTCGTACTTAGGCTAAAACCTGGGCCGGGAAAAGACTCGCCTAGCAAGACTAGGGCCCACAAACACACGTTGACTACTATGCTATTGTTGGTCTAATGTTACACCGTCAGCCTGTTAACTTCAGTCAAACATGATGTAGTGGCGTCCCTAAGGGACGGGTGAGAGGGTAATAATCGCACGTGATAACACCGTTAGATGGGATGTTACCAACATACGATTTAACAACAACTTTGGTACAACGGAACCATTGCCAACGATTATGTAAGATTTATTACGACAGGATAACCACGTGGATGAGTTATCCCGCCGTGTGAAACAAACCCAAGTTTCGCCACTGACAGAATGTAGTTGAAGTATGCGCCGGGGAACTTGAGATGTTTGTGGCGGTTAGGGTTCTTGCTCTGTACCGTTATGTTTATGGCAGTGGTGGTTAGTTTTCTGGCTTCCGTTACCAATTTCTTGGCTGCGAGGGATTATGGGAAGACTATTTCAGCAGTTACTGTCCCAATTACAGCGTCTGTGGCGAAGGAGTAGCGAACATGATTCGCAATCTCGCATACCGTGTTCGAAATCAACTGTAGGCGAATTAGAAGCAGACGGCCTTGTGTTGATTTTGAACAATGGAATGAGCCTCGGTCGTTCAGAAAACGGTATACTTGCTTAGTAAATCATAAACAGGGACGTCCTGTAAAGGACATGCAACAAACTGTAACTGGTTTAAAACCTTAACTAGCAGTAACTGTCGTGTGTGATTCTTTCTACACTAGATACAGAAACATCACCATTTCAATGTAACTCTTATATTATATGTAGCCAATACTTTACAAGTACAAGAATCCACTTACAGAAAATAGTGTTGCCTGTACTTCAGTAAGAATCAGAACGCTGTTTGTGATGGCACAATCTTTCATCCTCTCTGTCTCTCTCCGTGATGGCACAATCTAGTACCCTGTCTGTTTTTAGTTTTAATTTAGTCGACGGATCAACATCACGGCACACGGGTGTAACCCATAAGTGCTCCGTTTTTCTCCTAACTCAAGCCTGAGTCTGGAGAAACTCAGCTCAGTGCACGAACTCCGTAGCACCAGCGAGGATCCTTAAATACTTTGGGTAGATTCGTAACTCCAAATTTTACCCGGGCAGCGCCATTAGGCTACTCTTTTTCGATTTCCAACTGCCAAGGGATTTTCTACGTGCGCAACAATACAAACGGGCCTCACTACCCAGAGACCAGGGGGAATTTAATTACTAGAAGTCCACGTGAAAAAATCCCGGTCCTCACCGGGGCATGAGCCCGGAACCTCCAGCACCCGAGGCGGACACCATACCTCGAGACCACTCAGCCCTGTCTGTCTCTCCTCGTGATGGCACAATCTAGCACCCTGTCTGTCTCACCCCGTGATGGCACAGTTTAACTTCCTGTCTGACTCCCCGAGATGGCACAATCTAGCATCATGTCTGTCTCTCCCCGAGATGGCACAATCTAGCATCCTGTCTGTCTCTCCCCGTGATGGCACAATCTAGCATCCTGTCTGTCTCTCCCCGTGATGGCACAATCTAGCATCATGTCTGTCTCTCCCCGAGATGGCACAATCTAGCATCCTGTCTGTCTCTCCCCGTGATGGCACAATCTAGCATCATGTCTGTCTCTCCCCGTGATGGCACAATCTAGCATCCTGTCTGTCTCTCCCCGAGATGGCACAATCTAGCATCATGTCTGTCTCTCCCCGTGATGGCACAATCTAGCATCATGTCTGTCTCTCCCCGTGATGGCACAATCTAGCATCATGTCTGTCTCTCCCCGAGATGGCACAATCTAGCATCCTGTCTGTCTCTCCCCGAGATGGCACAGTCTAGATTCCTGTCTGTCTCTCCCCGTGATGGCACAATCTAGCATCCTGTCTGTCTCTCCCCGAGATGGCACAATCTAGCATCATGTCTGTCTCTCCCCGAGATGGCACAGTCTAGATTCCTGTCTGTCTCTCCCCGTGATGGCACAATCTAGCATCATGTCTGTCTCTCCCCGTGATGGCACAATCTAGCATCCTGTCTGTCTCTCCCCGAGATGGCACAATCTAGCATCCTGTCTGTCTCTCCCCGAGATGGCACAGTCTAGATTCCTGTCTGTCTCTCCCCGTGATGGCACAATCTAGCATCATGTCTGTCTCTCCCCGAGATGGCACAATCAAACATCCTGTCTGTCTCTCCCCGTGATGGCACAATCTAGCATCATGTCTGTCTCTCCCCGTGATGGCACAATCTAGCATCATGTCTGTCTCTCCCCGTGATGGCACAATCTAGCATCCTGTCTGTCTCTCCCCGTGATGGCACAATCTAGCATCCTGTCTGTCTCTCCCCGAGATGGCACAATCTAGCATCCTGTCTGTCTCTCCCCGTGATGGCACAATCTAGCATCCTGTCTGTCTCTCCCCGTGATGGCACAATCTAGCATCATGTCTGTCTCTCCCCGTGATGGCACAATCTAGCATCCTGTCTGTCTCTCCCCGTGATGGCACAATCTAGCATCCTGTCTGTCTCTCCCCGTGATGGCACAATCTAGCATCCTGTCTGTCTCTCCCCGTGATGGCACAATCTAGCATCCTGTCTGTCTCTCCCCGTGATGGCACAATCTAGCATCATGTCTGTCTCTCCCCGTGATGGCACAATCTAGCATCATGTCTGTCTCTCCCCGTGATGGCACAATCTAGCATCATGTCTGTCTCTCCCCGTGATGGCACAATCTAGCATCCTGTCTGTCTCTCCCCGTGATGGCACAATCTAGCATCATGTCTGTCTCTCCCCGTGATGGCACAATCTAGCATCATGTCTGTCTCTCCCCGTGGTGGCACAATCTAGCATCATGTCTGTCTCTCCCCGTGATGGCACAATCTAGCATCATGTCTGTCTCTCCCCGTGATGGCACAATCTAGCATCATGTCTGTCTCTCCCCGTGATGGCACAATCTAGCATCATGTCTGTCTCTCCCCGTGATGGCACAGTCTAGCATCCTGTCTGTCTCTCCCCGAGATGGCACAGTCTAGCATCCTGTCTGTCTCTCCCCGTGATGGCACAATCTAGCATCATGTCTGTCTCTCCCCGTGATGGCACAATCTAGCATCCTGTCTGTCTCTCCCCGTGATGGCACAATCTAGCATCCTGTCTGTCTCTCCCCGAGATGGCACAGTCTAGATTCCTGTCTGTCTCTCCCCGTGATGGCACAATCTAGCATCATGTCTGTCTCTCCCCGTGATGGCACAATCTAGCATCCTGTCTGTCTCTCCCCGAGATGGCACAGTCTAGATTCCTGTCTGTCTCTCCCCGTGATGGCACAATCTAGCATCATGTCTGTCTCTCCCCGTGATGGCACAATCTAGCATCCTGTCTGTCTCTCCCCGTGATGGCACAATCTAGCATCATGTCTGTCTCTCCCCGAGATGGCACAATCTAGCATCCTGTCTGTCTCTCCCCGTGATGGCACAATCTAGCATCCTGTCTGTCTCTCCCTGAGATGGCACAGTCTAGATTCCTGTCTGTCTCTCCCCGTGATGGCACAATCTAGCATCCTGTCTGTCTCTCCCCGTGATGGCACAATCTAGCATCCTGTCTGTCTCTCCCCGAGATGGCACAGTCTAGATTCCTGTCTGTCTCTCCCCGTGATGGCACAATCTAGCATCCTGTCTGTCTCTCCCCGTGATGGCACAATCTAGCATCCTGTCTGTCTCTCCCCGTGATGGCACAATCTAGCATCCTGTCTGTCTCTCCCCGTGATGGCACAACCTAGCATCCTGTCTGTTTCTCCCCGTGATGGCACAATCTAGCATCATGTCTGTCTCTCCCCGTGATGGCACAATCTAGCATCCTGTCTGTCTCTCCCCGTGATGGCACAATCTAGCATCATGTCTGTCTCTCCCCGTGATGGCACAATCTAGCATCCTGTCTGTCTCTCCCCGTGATGGCACAATCTAGCATCCTGTCTGTCTCTCCCCGTGATGGCACAATCTAGCATCCTGTCTGTCTCTCCCCGTGATGGCACAATCTAGCATCCTGTCTGTCTCTCCCCGAGATGGCACAGTCTAGATTGCTGTCTGTCTCTCCCCGTGATGGCACAATCTAGCATCCTGTCTGTCTCTCCCCGTGATGGCACAATCTAGCATCCTGTCTGTCTCTCTGCCCGGCATGGTCAGTCTAACACTCTGTTTATCGTCCATATTTAGATGCTACCTTCTCTAACACCCTGTTTTATCGTCCATATTTAGATGTTACCTTCTCTAACACTCTGTTTATCGTCCATATTTAGATGTTACCTTCTCTAACACCCTGTTTTATCGTCCATATTTAGATGTTACCTTCTCTAACACTCTGTTTATCGTCCATATTTAGATGTTACCTTCTCTAACACCCTGTTTTATCGTCCATATTTAGATGTTACCTTCTTTAACACTCTGTTTATCGTCCATATTTAGATGTTACCTTCTCTAACACCCTGTTTTATCGTCCATATTTAGATGTTACCTTCTCTAACACTCTGTTTATCGTCCATATTTAGATGTTACCTTCTCTAACACCCTGTTTTATCGTCCATATTTAGATGTTACCTTCTCTAACACCCTGTTTTATCGTCCATATTTAGATGTTACCTTCTCTAACACCCTGTTTTATCGTCCATATTTAGATGTTACCTTCTCTAACACTCTGTTTATCGTCCATATTTAGATGTTACCTTCTCTAACACCCTGTTTTATCGTCCATATTTAGATGTTACCTTCTCTAACACCCTGTTTTATCGTCCATATTTAGATGTTACCTTCTCTAACACCCTGTTTTATCGTCCATATTTAGATGTTACCTTCTCTAACACTCTGTTTATCGTCCATATTTAGATGTTACCTTCTCTAACACCCTGTTTTATCGTCCATATTTAGATGTTACCTTCTCTAACACTCTGTTTATCGTCCATATTTAGATGTTACCTTCTCTAACACCCTGTTTTATCGTCCATATTTAGATGTTACCTTCTCTAACACTCTGTTTATCGTCCATATTTAGATGTTACCTTCTCTAACACCCTGTTTTATCGTCCATATTTAGATGTTACCTTCTCTAACACTCTGTTTATCGTCCATATTTAGATGTTACCTTCTCTAACACCCTGTTTTATCGTCCATATTTAGATGTTACCTTCTCTAACACCCTGTTTTATCGTCCATATTTAGATGTTACCTTCTCTAACACTCTGTTTATCGTCCATATTTAGATGTTACCTTCTCTAACACCCTGTTTATCGTCCATATTTAGATGTTACCTTCTCTAACACTCTGTTTATCGTCCATATTTAGATGTTACCTTCTCTAACACCCTGTTTATCGTCCATATTTAGATGTTACCTTCTCTAACACTCTGTTTATCGTCCATATTTAGATGTTACCTTCTCTAACACCCTGTTTTATCGTCCATATTTAGATGTTACCTTCTCTAACACCCTGTTTTATCGTCCATATTTAGATGTTACCTTCTCTAACACCCTGTTTTATCGTCCATATTTAGATGCTACCTTCTCTAACACCCTGTTTTATCGTCCATATTTAGATGCTACCTTCTCTAACACCCTGTTTTATCGTCCATATTTAGATGCTACCTTCTCTAACACCCTGTTTTATCGTCCATATTTAGATGTTACCTTCTCTAACACCCTGTTTTATCGTCCATATTTAGATGTTACCTTCTCTAACACTCTGTTTATCGTCCATATTTAGATGTTACCTTCTCTAACACCCTGTTTTATCGTCCATATTTAGATGCTACCTTCTCTAACACCCTGTTTTATCGTCCATATTTAGATGCTACCTTCTCTAACACTCTGTTTATCGTCCATATTTAGATGTTACCTTCTCTAACACCCTGTTTTATCGTCCATATTTAGATGTTACCTTCTCTAACACCCTGTTTTATCGTCCATATTTAGATGCTACCTTCTCTAACACCCTGTTTTATCGTCCATATTTAGATGCTACCTTCTCTAACACCCTGTTTTATCGTCCATATTTAGATGCTACCTTCTCTAACACCCTGTTTTATCGTCCATATTTAGATGCTACCTTCTCTAACACCCTGTTTTATCGTCCATATTTAGATGTTACCTTCTCTAACACCCTGTTTTATCGTCCATATTTAGATGTTACCTTCTCTAACACTCTGTTTATCGTCCATATTTAGATGTTACCTTCTCTAACACCCTGTTTTATCGTCCATATTTAGATGCTACCTTCTCTAACACCCTGTTTTATCGTCCATATTTAGATGCTACCTTCTCTAACACTCTGTTTATCGTCCATATTTAGATGTTACCTTCTCTAACACCCTGTTTTATCGTCCACATTTAGATGTTACCTTCTCTAACATCCTGTTTTATCGTCCATATTTAGATGTTACCTTCTCTAACACTCTGTTTATCGTCCATATTTAGATGTTACCTTCTCTAACACCCTGTTTATCGTCCATATTTAGATGTTACCTTCTCTAACACTCTGTTTATCGTCAATATTTAGATGTTACCTTCTCTAACACCCTGTTTATCGTCCATATTTAGATGTTACCTTCTCTAACACTCTGTTTATCGTCCATATTTAGATGTTACCTTCTCTAACACCCTGTTTTATCGTCCATATTTAGATGTTACCTTCTCTAACACCCTGTTTTATCGTCCATATTTAGATGTTACCTTCTCTAACACCCTGTTTTATCGTCCATATTTAGATGCTACCTTCTCTAACACCCTGTTTTATCGTCCATATTTAGATGCTACCTTCTCTAACACCCTGTTTTATCGTCCATATTTAGATGCTACCTTCTCTAACACCCTGTTTTATCGTCCATATTTAGATGTTACCTTCTCTAACACCCTGTTTTATCGTCCATATTTAGATGTTACCTTCTCTAACACTCTGTTTATCGTCCATATTTAGATGTTACCTTCTCTAACACCCTGTTTTATCGTCCATATTTAGATGCTACCTTCTCTAACACCCTGTTTTATCGTCCATATTTAGATGCTACCTTCTCTAACACTCTGTTTATCGTCCATATTTAGATGTTACCTTCTCTAACACCCTGTTTTATCGTCCATATTTAGATGTTACCTTCTCTAACACCCTGTTTTATCGTCCATATTTAGATGTTACCTTCTCTAACACCCTGTTTTATCGTCCATATTTAGATGCTACCTTCTCTAACACCCTGTTTTATCGTCCATATTTAGATGCTACCTTCTCTAACACCCTGTTTTATCGTCCATATTTAGATGCTACCTTCTCTAACACCCTGTTTTATCGTCCATATTTAGATGTTACCTTCTCTAACACCCTGTTTTATCGTCCATATTTAGATGTTACCTTCTCTAACACTCTGTTTATCGTCCATATTTAGATGTTACCTTCTCTAACACCCTGTTTTATCGTCCATATTTAGATGCTACCTTCTCTAACACCCTGTTTTATCGTCCATATTTAGATGCTACCTTCTCTAACACTCTGTTTATCGTCCATATTTAGATGTTACCTTCTCTAACACCCTGTTTTATCGTCCATATTTAGATGTTACCTTCTCTAACACCCTGTTTTATCGTCCATATTTAGATGTTACCTTCTCTAACACCCTGTTTTATCGTCCATATTTAGATGTTACCTTCTCTAACACCCTGTTTTATCGTCCATATTTAGATGTTACCTTCTCTAACACCCTGTTTTATCGTCCATATTTAGATGTTACCTTCTCTAACACCCTGTTTTATCGTCCATATTTAGATGTTACCTTCTCTAACACCCTGTTTTATCGTCCATATTTAGATGTTACCTTCTCTAACACTCTGTTTATCGTCCATATTTAGATGTTACCTTCTCTAACACCCTGTTTTATCGTCCATATTTAGATGCTACCTTCTCTAACACCCTGTTTTATCGTCCATATTTAGATGCTACCTTCTCTAACACTCTGTTTATCGTCCATATTTAGATGTTACCTTCTCTAACACCCTGTTTTATCGTCCATATTTAGATGTTACCTTCTCTAACACCCTGTTTTATCGTCCATATTTAGATGTTACCTTCTCTAACACCCTGTTTTATCGTCCATATTTAGATGCTACCTTCTCTAACACCCTGTTTTATCGTCCATATTTAGATGCTACCTTCTCTAACACCCTGTTTTATCGTCCATATTTAGATGTTACCTTCTCTAACACCCTGTTTTATCGTCCATATTTAGATGTTACCTTCTCTAACACCCTGTTTTATCGTCCATATTTAGATGCTACCTTCTCTAAAACTCTGTTTATCGTCCATATTTAAAAAATGGTCTACCTTATACACACTTGCCCTCCCCCTTTCCCCGTAGAATTAACCGGAAACTAGTTTGGCATACTAGTTTGGAGGATCGATCATTATCTCTGATGTGATGAAGCAATGGACACTAGTTTGGCTTGTGCAGATAGTATTGTCAGGTAGTAAAACAGGCAAAGACAGTCTCATAGTAGACACTGCCTTCAGAACGTGAAATGTTAGATTTTTTGCATATTCTAGGCCACGACATATGAATGAGATGGTGTGTCCAGCTCCCTTCCTCGTCGTCTGTCCTTCTCTGACAATTCTCAGAAAATCCTGAACAATTGGATCTCAAATTAGGGGGGTGGGTCTACCACATAGCCTTTCTGGTCGGACATAATAAACCGGCCTCTGATGAGGTTTGAATTCTGACCTCAGTTTTGGCAGACCAGCGCACTAACTTCTATACCGCATCGAATCCCACTTAACTAAACATGAACGAATCAATATAAATGCCACATTTGTACCGACACAGAATCGACTTAATGAGGTTTCCTTTGTATTTCTCCCTTGATAATAATTTACAGCCGAGGAGTGGACGAGGGAGAATACATATTGCAAGTGTGTACCGTAACGTCTTCAAGGGAACGCATAGAAGCAGTTAACAGACCAAACGTCTAGTCGGACATTTCATAACTGGTCAGTGGTCAAGCCGGCGGATGCTGCTTCCAGTTCCAGACCCTGTTAAAGACCACGAGTGGCGCCTGCGTTCTTCTAGCATGACTGTTGCAATCAAGCAAACGTGTTTTTGATTCCGAGGGTATTGATTGGTCTAGCGCAGTGGTTCTCAACCGGTGGGGAATTTTAGGGTTTCCATGGGGGGGGGGGGGGAATTAAGATTATTTCAAAATCGCGTTAATACAAGAACCGATTACTTGATATTGTTTTTCCCGCCATACTGTACGGTTCTGTACGTCTCATCCTTCTAAAATTCAATTTATAAAGTAAGTAGACCCAGAAATCATGTTTTATGTGGCAGTCTAGACTTGTTTTAGTATGTGCTATTAAATTTAGCTTCCATTATTACGTATACTGTGTAGGGGCAGGGGAGGGATTTTTGGGTAGGAAACACGAACGGGGGGAATGACGTTCTGAAAATATTGTGAAGGGGGGCACGGGCCAAAAAAGGTTGAGAACCACTGGTCTAGCGCCTCTAGTTGTCCCCGAGTCCTACACTGAATCGTGAGCGCAGTATAGTGTGCTCTTAGTAATGATATATTTATAGCGTAAATTAGGGAATTAGTCTCTCCTGCAACTAGGCTGTGTCCATCGGGCGGCGGATGGTGGAGCGGCCTGTAGATAGAGAGGTTAGTCGCGAATATGTTCAATAAGCAGCAGTGGACCAACACAAGCGGTGGTCATTGAGAGGAGGAGAGTTAGTCGGTGGGGCAGTTATTTCTATAAAATTACCTCAGAACTCTTTCCAGTTGTTGCCAACCCACTGGGGGAAAAAAAACAAATAACCTGTGGACATAGAAGAAGACAGCGAGAGAAGATTCTTGTAGCTTCATGTCATGGCACAGAGAAAATTCCCCACATGATTTCCTACATGCTGCGGGAGAAGACGTGAAGGCGCATGATCGACCACGCTAACCAGCAAGGCATGAGATAACAATAAAGTTACTTGCAGTACGTCGCAGTCAACTCCATCCTTATTTGGCTGTTTCTGATTTCTTGGCGAGTTTAGGTTCAGTAGTTTGTCATTGCTTTCTCAAGGACCGGCACTCATACCATTGCATGAAAATCAGCGCAAGGCGGTGTGCTTCCAAATCGCTGTTTTGAACTTGGTTTGCGGGATTGTGAATTGCAACCCCTTCACAAGAGAGCCGGCTTTGATAATAATGGATGATGATAATAAAGAAAACAGCTACAAAAGTTTGTTTAAAAGCGTTTACCCTGGAATATTCCTTGAAATAATGTTCACGTTTCCAAGAGCTCTTCAAAAATATTATCTGTAAACAAGGATTTGCCAGCCCGGGAATTAAATTATGGATATAATAATCTAGAAGTAATTGTCAATATCACCTCGGGCGTTACCAGGGTCCATAAGGGAAGGAAGGATTGGTAACATAGCAACATACCATGCAGGCCGTAAGAGGCGAGTAAGGAGGGTTGACACGAGACTAGCTACCCCGCTATCTTAGCCGCTAAAGCCAACTAATAATAAACAAGTCTACACAGGGTTTGACTTCTGTTGCTGGAGGACCTTATACGACTGTGAGATGAAAGACAGAAGAAGAATTGTCAATGTTCTATTGAGTAGAGAAATACATCATTTATTTTGACTTACATATTACGTTAAACTTGTTGCTATTATTTGGTGCTCTTGGAACCCAAACAAAAAGTAGATTTGGACCAAACAATGTACATAATTAAATGAGCAATTTTTATAATGTGAATTTCTTTTCACTTTGAGGCCAGACAAGATAAGATCGTAGAAAACGTTGTGGCCTTGAAATAGTTCCAGTAAAAAGTCTGTTTAAAAAAAAAAAACTGCTTATATTTCTTAATTATCTGTTTTCCTTTCAAGAAACCAAAAGATTGATGCAAATATTGAAATTGCGGAAGATCTCGCGAAATGAAAAAAACAAAACACGATGGCCATAGTGTAGCGATATACTGCCCTTCTGTCAAATTAGAGGTCACATTTGGCGATATATTATCCTTCGGCACTGAATCTGTTAAGAGAATGGCTACAATTCCGGAACACTGGTTCCTTCAGGGATACACTGTCTGGCTACACTTACAGGAACACTGGCACCGTCAGGGATACACTGTCTGGCTACACTTCCAGGAACACTGGTTCCTTCAGGGATACACTGTCTGGCTACACTTCCAGGAACACCGGTTCCTTCAGGGATACACTGTCTGGCTACACTTACAGGAACACTGGCACCTTCAAGGATACACTGTCTGGCTACACTTACAGGAACACTGGTTCCTTCAGGGATACACTGTCTGGCTACACTTACAGGAACACTAGTTCCTTCAGGGATACACTGTCTGGCTACACTTACAGGAACACTGGTTCCTTCAGGGATACACTGTCTGGCTACACTTACAGGAACACCGGTTCCTTCAGGGATACACTGTCTGGCTACACTTACAGGAACACTGGCACCTTCAGGGATACACTGTCTGGCTACAATTCCGGAACACCGGTTCTTTCAGGGATACACTGTCGTAATTTGGAGGTGCCCGGTTCCACTCACTGGGTGCTCTTAGTTTTTCAATTCTGCCATCTAGTAACTGAACGTACAACTGCCCAGAAAATCCACCTCCTTGGGGTTGATTGCAAAGTCCTGCAAAAGACATTTTAGTGTGTTCTCGGATTTCCACCTCTAGTCTGTCTTCTTTGAGTGTCTGTCAATCAATACCGCCGACATTATTTCCAACTCTTGTCTGTCTTCTGTGAGTGTCAATCAATACCGCCGACATTATTTTCACCTTTTGTCTGTCTTATGTGAGTGTCAATCAATACCACCGACATTATTTCCACCTCTTGTCTGTCTTCTGTGAGTATCAGTCAGTACCGCCGACATCATTTCCACCTTTTGTCTGTCTTCTGTGAGTGTCAGTCAATACCGCCGACATCATTTCCACCTTTTGTCTGTCTTCTGTGAGTGTCAGTCAATACCGCCGACATCATTTCCACCTTTTGTCTGTCTTCTGTGAGTGTCAGTCAATACCGCCGACATCATTTCCACCTTTTGTCAGTCTTCTGTGAGTGTCAGTCAATACCGCCGACATCATTTCCACCTTTTGTCTGTCTTCTGTGAGTGTCAGTCAATACCGCCGACATTATTTCCACCTTTTGTCTGTCTTCTGTGAGTGTCAGTCAATACCGCCGACATTATTTTCACCTTTTGTCTGTCTTATGTGAGTGTCAATCAATACCACCGACATTATTTCCACCTCTTGTCTGTCTTCTGTGAGTATCAGTCAGTACCGCCGACATCATTTCCACCTTTTGTCTGTCTTCTGTGAGTGTCAGTCAATACCGCCGACATCATTTCCACCTTTTGCCTGTCTTCTTTGAGTGTCAGTCAATACCGCCGACATCATTTCCACCTTTTGTCTGTATTCTGTGGGTATCAATCAATACCATGGACATTATTTCTCAAGTTATTTCAGTTATTCAAGAGTTCCCCAACTATTTGTGTAAACTTAGACGACGTAAGCCGAAAAGTGTAAAACATACATTACCGATGATTCATCTGAATATGGTAAAATGAAAATGTAAACCGAAACAGCGAATCTAATAAACTCCTATAATTACCAGATAGTCATTGACAGCAACAATAGAGTGCGCATGCTCCCGGCGTGTCAACACAGCCGTGGTCTAATTTGAGCCGGGGACACCACTTCCCAGCGATCAATCCCCGACATACTTTCTCGGTGAATCATCGGGGAGAATCGCGACAGAGAAAGGACAGCAACTGTCGGGTCTTGACTGCTGTCAGTTTCTCTGTTTGGTTCGGTTGTCTTCTCTTGTTAAGTGTTAGTACATCGTAGGGAAAGAGTCGTCGGCGTGGCCAAAGTGGTAAGAGCGATAGATCTTACATTTTCTGTGCGCTGATGGCAAGGTAGGGGGTTCATCCCCCACATTGTAGAGCCTACACCGGCATTAAGCTGGGCTAAGTTGACTTCTCGTTAAAAAAAAATGTAGCAAACTACTGAATGTATAACTGCGTAAAATACCAGCCTGGATTTGATTGTAGCGTCCTGCAAAGGTCATGCACTATTTGAGAGAGAGAGAGAGAGAGAGAGAGAGAGAGAGAGAGAGAGAGAGGGAGGGAGAGAGGAGATAGATAGAGAGAGGGGAGAGGGAGATAGATTGGGAGAGGGAAGAGAGGGGAGAGATAGGGCGAGGGAGAGAGATGAAGAGAGTGAAAGAGAGGGAGAAAGAGGGGGAGAGGGAAGAGATAGAGAGGGAGAGAGGGAGGGGGAGAGAGGGAAAGAGAGGAACAGGGGAGAGAGGGAGATAGGAGAAAAGAGGGGGAGATAGAGTTAGAGAGATAGAGTGAAAGAGGGAGAGAGAGGGAGATAGGGAGAGCGAGAGTGGGAGGGGGGATCGGTACTGTAAGTTAGTGAATAGTGAGACCGCGTGTCACAGTTCCCCTTCGTACCTAGTTGGTACGAGTCGTCTAGAATGCATGGGAAAACTACTAAACAATGTTGCCTCGTACATCACAAACAGCCAATAAATGATGGGGTTTAGTTTAGTTTAGTTTAGTTTAGTTTAGTTGACGGATCAATATCAAGGTACACGTGTGTAACCCATAAGTGCTCCGTTCTCCTCCTAACTCAAACCTGAGTCTGGAGAAACTCAGCTCAGTGCACGAACTCCGTAGCACCGGCGAGTATCCTGAAATACTTTGGGTAGATTTTTAACTCGAATTTTGCCTGGGCAGCGCCGTTAGGCTACTCTTTTTCTATTTCCAACTGCCAAAGGATTTTTTTACGTGCGCAACAATACACACGGGCGTCTGATCTCACTACCCAGAGACCAGGTGAATTTTTTGTTACTAGAAGTGCACGTGAAAAAATCCCGGTCCTCACCGGGGCTTGAACCCGGGACCTCCAAAACTCGAGGCGGACACCATACCTCGAGACCACTCAGGCTCCCTAAATGCGGGGTTGATTGCACTGCCCTGTAATTAATGCACATGCAGCTAACTTTAAAGGAGAGAGACAGTGAGAGAGAGAGAGAGAGAGAGAGAGAGAGAGAGAGAGAGAGAGAGAGAGAGAAAGAGAGGGGGTGGGGGGAATGGAATGTCGTAGAGTGACTCCGAGGCGCGACGTCTGCCTTCGTTCAACCCACAAAGACACGGCTGCGACTCACGATGTGGAATTTTACAACTTGAACACAATTTTCTCTTTGTGATTCTGGCGCAGACTTCCTTGTTCTATTTCCCAGCATTTGTTTACGTGTAAATTCTAAAATCCAGCTGTATCGTGTCATTGTTTGATGACACCATATCCTGAATGTCCTTATACGTTTTTCATCACGATGTCATTGTCCGTGCTAATGCGACTAGACGCCCACACAAATAATTCTGTTTCCGTACATCGAATTGTATGTTTCTGGAAGTTAGAATGTAATGTTGTTCTCTAAATGGCCTTTATGCCATTATAATTCATTTCCGGTTTGTCTAAGGCCAGGCTTGTTCCGTCAGTGACCTAGTTAGGTAAATTTGATTAAAACTTCTTCTAAGGCAGTGGTTCTCAACCTTTTTTGGCCCATTCCCCCCTTCACCATATTTTCAGAACGCCATTCCCCCCCTTCCTATCAAAAATTTGGCCCGTTCCCCCCTTCACCATATTTTTAGAACGCTCTCCCCCCCCCCCTTTCATATTTCTTATCTAAAAATCCCCTCACCCCTACACAGTATACGTAAAAGTGGAAGGCAAATGTAATAGCATATACTAAAACAAGTCTAGACATCCACATAAAACATGATTTGTGGGTCTACTTACTTTATAAAATGAATTTTAGAAGGACGAGACATACATAACTGTAAAGTATGAAGGGAAAAACTATGTCAAGTAATCGGTTCTTGTATTAACACGATCTTGAAATGGTCTTCATCCCCCCCCCCCCCTGGAAACCCTGAAATTCTCCCCTGGGGGGGGGGGGGAATTCCCCACCGGTTGAGAACCACTGCTCTAAGGTGTAATTGTCATTATGTTTTGCCTTCTGGAGATTACATCTTCTTGTGCATATTCTTGCTGCTTTACTGATTGTTATTAATACACTCTGACATTCTGGAGTGGCTGTTCTGTTTGTTCTTTACACAAACGCAGGCGCGAGCGCGCTCGCACACACACACACACACACACGCACACATGCACGTACTCACGATGAAGCGCGTGCGCGCGCACACACACACACACACACACACACACAGCCTGATCATCTACACATGTTATTGTATTAATTCGTTCTTCGTTTACTTTAATTACCAATTTTGCATAATTCCATTGATTTTCTCGTCATCATATTTGAGTATATATTAGAGAGTTCTAGTGATAGCAAACAGCCTCTATCCACCCCACTTCTAATTGTCATTGGTTCTCTTTCCCTCTGTAATTGTTACAACAGCATCATGTTTAACGTACAGATTGTAGATCAGTGTAAGGCTTGATTGTTCTATCCTTATTTGTTCATGGATTGTAGCGATGGTGTGTATCAGGATGTTCCGCCGAAGGCTCGGCTCTTTCATGCTGAGTTCAAAACAGGATTAGACCTCTTCCCGATGCGATCATCCTTTCTTCTATTAATCTTAATGTACCAAATGCCTTTCTGGTTTCGCTTCTCCCTCGGAGCGTAATTGATTTTTATTTGGTACTAGCTGACCCTGCCCGGCTTCGCCCAGACCCTGGTGGGGAGCATCTCATTTAATTCATATAAGTAGTCATATAAGTTCTCGTTCCCGTTACCGACTGACTGTCTGTCTGTCTGTCTGTCTGTCTGTCTGTCTGTCTGACCCGGCCCGGCATTGCCCAGCTCCTGGTGTGGAGCATCTCATTTAATTCATATAAGTAGTCATATAAGTTCCCGTTCCCGACTGTCTATCTGTCTGTCTATCTGTCTGTCTGTCTGTCTGTCTGCCTGACTCTGCCCGGCTTCGCCCAGTCCCTGGTGGGGAGCATCTCATTTAATTCATATAAGTAGTCATATAAGTTCCCGTTACCAACTATCTGTCTGTCTGTCTGTCTGTCTGACCCGGCATCGCCCAGCTCCTGGTGTGAAGCATCTCATTTAATTTATATAAGTAGTCATATAAGTTCCTGTTCCCGACTGTCTATCTGTCTGTCTGTCTGTCTATCTGTCTGCCTGACCCTGTCCGGCTTCGCCCAGTCCCTGGTGGGGAGCATCTCATTTAATTCATATAAGTAGTCATATAAGTTCTCATTAAATTCATACAACAAAAAAAGTAACTTAAAAGAATGTCCTCACCATCCATTATTTTTAATGAAAACTCTTTCTAATCACCTGCATGACTACAGTAACTTCTTAAGCAAAAAAAGATGAGTTACAATGTTATGCATTGTGCATTATTTTTATGAAAACTTTGAAAATGCCTTACAGATTGTATCATTATTTATTATAACTCATATGCCGGTACATAACTATGGACAAAGAGTTTATAAATCTTTGAAAACGATGCCACAATATGACTATAAGTTATACAGAAAAGTTATGCCCCTTGAAATAACTTTTACAGAGTTAGGTCCCCTGAGATATATGAAATTATGATGAAAAATGAAAAATGAAATAATACTGAGTAAGCAGGCGATTTCACACTAACAAAATATCACAGTTGGCAGCGCTGGATTAAAAGGAAGGCGTGTAGAAAATTTCATCTCAATCGGATGGGCCGTTCGCGAACAAATAAAGGCCATACGGACAGAGATACATAAATACATACAGAGATACATACGCACATCCTAATTTATATATAAGACTAGCTGACACGGCCCGGCTTCGCCCAGACTCTGGTGGGGAGCATCCCATTTAATTCATATAAGTAGTCATATAAGCTCCCGTTCCCGACTGTCTGTCTGTCTGTCTGTCTATCTATCTGTCTGTCTGTCTGTCTGTCTGTCTGACCCGGCCCAGCCCATGGTGGAGAGCATCTCATTTAAATCATATAAGTAGTCATATAAGATCCCGTTCCCGACTATCTGTATGTCTGTCTGTCTTGGGTAAATGGAGGAGGGAGGAGGAAGAGGGAGGTGGAGGAGGGAAGAGGAGGGAGGAGGAGGGAGGAGGAGACAGGAGGAATAGGAGGGAGGAGGATGGATTAGGAAGAGGAGGGAGGAGTAGGGTGGAGGAGGAGGGGGAGGAGGAGGGAGGAGGAAGAGGGAGAAGGAGGGAGGAGGAGATCGCAGGAGGAGGAGGAGGAGAGGGAGGAGGAGGAGGGAGAGGGAGGAGGAGGGAGGAGGAGGAGAGAGTAGGCGGAGGGAGGAGGCGGAGGGAGCAGGAAGAGGGAGGAAGAGGGAGGAGGAGGAGGGAGGAGAAGGAGGAGGGAGGAGTAGAGAGTGGGAGGAGGGAGGAGGCGGAGGGAGGAAGAGGGAGGAGGAAGAGGGAGGAGAAGGAGGGAAGAGGATGAGAGGGAGGAGGAGGAAGAGGGAGGAGGAGGAATGTGAAGGGAGGAGGAGGGAGGAGGTAGAGGGAGGAGGAGGAGGAGGGAGGAGGATAGAGGAGGAGGAGGGATGAGGAGGAAGAGGGAGGAGGAGGAATGTGAAGGGAGGAGGAGGGAGGAGGTAGAGAGAGGAGGAGGAGGGAGGAGGAGAATGGAGGAGGAGGGATGAGGAGGAGAGGGAGGAGGAGGGGGAGGAGGGAGGAAGAAGGAGGAGGGAGGAAGACGGATGAGGGGGAGGAGGGAGGGGTAGGAGGGGGAGGAGGAGAAGGGAGGAGAAGGGAGGAGGAGGAGGGAGCAGGAGGAAGGAGGAGGGAGGAGGAGGAGGAAGAGGGAGGAGGAGGGAGGAGGAAGAGAGAGGAGGGAGGAGGAAGAGAGAGGAGGGAGGAGGAGGGAGGAAGAGATAGGCGGAGAGAGGAGGAGGAGGGAGGAGGAGGAGTAGGGATGAATAGGAGGGAGGAGAAGGGAGGAGGAGGGATTAAGAGAAAGAGGGGGAAAGGGGAGAAGGAGGAGGGAGGAGGAGGAGGAAGAGGGATGAGGAGGGAGGAGGAGGTAGGAGGGAGGATGAGGAGGAGGGAGGAGGAGGAGGGAGGATGGTGAAGGAGGAGGAGGAGGAGGGAGGAGGGTGAAGGAGGAGGAGGAGGGGGAGGAGGGAGAAGGAGGAGGAGGGAGGAGGAGAACGTAGGTGGGGGAGGATGAGAAGGGAGGAGGAGGGAGGAGGAGGAGGGAGGAGGAGGGAGGAGGTGGAGGGAGAAGGAGGAGGGAGGAAGAGGTAGAAGGAGGAGGGAGAAGGAGGGAGGAGGAGACAGGAGGAATAGGAGGGAGGAGGAGGGATTAGGAAGAGGAGGGAGGAGTAGGGTGGAGGAGGAGGGGGAGGAGGAGGGAGGAGGAAGAGGGAGAAGGAGGGAGGAGGAGAGAGGAGGAGGAGGAGGAGGAGAAGGGAGTAGGAGGAGGGAGAGGGAGGAGGAGGGAGGAGGAGGAGAGAGTAGGCGGAGGGAGGAGGCGGAGGGAGCAGGAAGAGGGAGGAAGAGGGAGGAGGAAGAGGGAGAAGGAGGGAGGAGAAGGAGGAGGGAGGAGGAAGGAGGAGTAGAGAGTGGGAGGAGGGAGGAGGCGGAGGGAGGAAGAGGGAGGAGGAAGAGGGAGAAGGGAGGAGGAGGGAGGAGGTAGTAGGATGATTGATTGCCATCCCACCAGGTTAATATGTTATCGCGGACCTCAGAGAGAAGTGTCTATGTAGAAGACCATTTTCTGGACGTACGTATTTTGGGAGGGGGAGGAGGGAGGAGGGAGGAGGAGGAAGAAGAAAAAAAAACTACGACAGTTGGCATCTCTGGAATGAAAGGAAGGCGTGTAGAAAATTTCATCTCAATCGGATGGGCCGTTCGCGAACGCATAAAGGACATACATACATACAGACATACATACAGACGCACATCCTAATTTATATATAAGATTTCCTTAACAGATTCAGTGCTAACCAGAAAGCAGGTTTGGACCAAACAAAAATGAATGGCAGGAAATAGGAAGTAGGGGTGTGTCACAGTTATGGTTTAAGATTTCGTTAATATGGTAGCAGACATGTATTATATATCACATTGAAGTTGGTTACATAGGGAAAACTACTGTATATAAGCCTATGGCAGATACGGGAATAAAATGATTAATAATGAGACTTAATAAGTTAACTTTGTCTTGTAACCTTCGCTGAATTATTCTTAACATTATTTGTTTGGCGTGTGGATATCATGCTTGTGGTACGGAATTCTTCATATTCTATTGCTCAAGGCTTTTATCGGTTTCGTTGTTAGTTTACATTCCCAAGTCAAAGGCGAGAAATCAACATTTAAGTTCAACTGACCTGCGTGAAGATTGAACCCACTACCCCGCCACCAGGGCACCGGAAGTTTAAGCCCGAATGTTTTAATACTTTCTGCCGCGCCGATCTTGGTATAAACATTGATATGATAAAGTTAGATCAATTGGTCATATGAGGATAAGTCAATAAGTCAGCCACAAATGGCTGTAGAAAAATAAAAAAGGGACAATTTATGTATAAAAATAAACGGGTTTCAAGTTGTTATCATATTTAGTTATTTTTCTACAGCCATTTATGGCTGACTTATTGACTTCCCCTCGTACATTCCACTTCTGTATATGCTATGGATGTGATGAAACAGGTGGCCTTTAGAATTTAGGACATCGCCAGCGTTCTTGATTATTTATGTCGGTATTTAATCAGTTCCTGCTAGCTACTTTTTAATTTAAAATTTCTGCAAGTGCTGCATCAAATTCTGCCCTTATTATTGGTATATTGTCTTCCCAATCTATACTTTCTATAGTGATGTAATTTAGTTGCTCATTACAATTTGCTGTATATTTATAGCTCTATTAATACTCTGTATGTCTTTTGTTTTCCTACTTCTTTATTTTGACAAGCTGCCTGTCGAGGATTTGTTAGTCTTTGATCCATTTTATCTACGATGTTTGATGCCACCAAAATTCCGCGTCTTAATTCTACCTGTTGTTCTTCTTGCTTCTTCCACTAGAATTCTTTTTATTTCTTGTCACTGAAACTCAGTTGTATAAGACAGAAGGCGATACATAATAATTATGTGAGATGAATGAGCTATACGATATTATTAGTTGTGATGTAGCAGTAGTGGTGGTGGTGGTGATGGTAGTGGTGGTGGTGATGGTAGTGGTGGTGGTGATGGTTATGGTGGCGGTGGCGGCTAACAGCAGGAGCAGTTGTGTAGTAATGGTATGAAACAGAAGTTGCAGTCACGTGTTGAATAGAATGTAGTAATATAACAACCGTCCAAGACAGAATGAATTAAGAAAGGGGTGTCAAGCACGGAGTAACCAATGAACGCTCGACAAGTTGCTGGGTACACAGTGAGATAATCGACTGGCATGTGGATATGTACACGTTGGTCTCTAATTTATGAACCCTTGGGAAAATAACGCCATGTTATTGATTTACGGCAAGAGAAAAAACCGGACAGCGTTTAAACGCGCTGTTTGTGGGGAAACCGTATTTCTGTATGACGTCAGCATTAAGTTAGTCTTTTGCTGACTTCGCAGAACATCTCGTAGAACACCATGGTTCAAGGAGAGAGGCAGTACGGACATTCTACAAGATCCGAACATCAAAGCACGCTGGCGCACAAACCGAGTCATGTCTCAGGAGCTGAAATGGATTGGTCGCTTCAAACGTCTCTGGGGTTTAGAAAGAAGGTTTCGTTCCTGGAGGAGGAGGCACGGACAATTAAAACAACGCTGGACGCATGGCGTTAGAGATACCCCGGGCATGGCAAGTTATATATATATATATATAGACTGACACCTCGCCATCTTGACAGACAATAGTGTTATACCTTCCCATAGTACAAAGCCTGGGCTGACTGTAGAGACCATATGTTGCCTATGCAGCCCGCCTAGAGGAAAGGTAACACCCATACGTATGGAACAAGACAAGCTGCAGAAGCTGCAGGATCAGCAAAGCAATGCTCTAATTGTCCACCTGTCAGGGCTTCCATCCTAGACCAGTTGCCGACTAAGGAATAGGGCCTGGTCTGCCCTGCCATAACATTTAGTATTTAGGTTGCATTTCCACGCACTAGGGTAAGACTGTGGTACCCTCCCAATTGTGCTCCGCCGTCCGAAGCCATTGACACAAATATATATATATATATATATATATATATATATATATATATATATATATATATATATATATATATATATATATATAGTGATATGCGGTGATTAAGTGAAGAGCTGAAAGACTGTCTGCGTGTTGAGGAAATCGCAGGCAGACGCTCAGACAGACTATCGCTAACGCCACCGACATGCGAATGTTTGGTTGGCTACTGAAGAGCGGGACGGTGCACGTGTATGGATGGTCAGAATGACAAAGATGTTGATTCGTGGTTTCATATTTCGTATACAAGTACCCGAGACAGGGAAACGGGTGGTTGATTGGCAGTCTATCCGGCGGGCTGTGGTTAGAGCGACGCTCTGCTACACGATACTGCTTGATGAATCTTCGTCATCATCGTCATCATTATTGAATTTGGGTATTTTCCATAGTGAAGTCACTTCCTTGTATCATGACTCAGTTACAAGGAGTATGCCTTTTTATTTCTGTAGTTTCGGGGAAAATATGTTTCTCGCGGTTTTGTTTGCCCTGTGGTTCCCTTGTTTTACACCATCTTCATCTCTTTAAGTTATTGTCAACTTCTGTCTTATCATTGCTGTCATTATCTTGATCTTTTTGCTCTTGTTCTTGTTCTGGTTTCTCTTCTTCGTCGTCTCTACCTTCTCTTCATTTCACCCTCTTCTTTCCGGTTGCCCTCTCTCTTGCCTCTTCTTCTTCTTCTTCTTCTTCTTCTTCTTCTTCTTCTTCTTCTTCTTCTTCTTCTTCTTCTTCTTCTTCTTCTTCTTCTTCTTCTCTCTCCTCCTCCTCCTCCTCCTCCTCCTCCTCCTCCTCCTCCTCCTCCTTCTTCTTCTTCTTCTTCTTCTTCTTCTTCTTCTTCTTCTTCTTCTTCTTCTTCTTCTTCTTCTTCTTCTTCTGTTGCTGTTGTTGTTGCTGCTTCTGCTGCTGCTGTTGCATTACCAGCCTACATCTTCAGCGCAAATTAAGTAATATTAGAACCACGATTGTAGTTAACTGCTGTACACAAGTTTCTTCCAATGAAGTTGTACACTATGGCTATTATGAAGCAAACTGAATACGCCACACCACGGAATTGTAAAAATAAAACACCTCACCTTGCAATATAAGTCTTTGTGAAAGAACTAATAATATTGGGCAAGAGACAGTCTTATGTATTCACAGCATTGCCACCCTTATTCCCCCGTGTTTTTGACACATTGAGGGCGGTCGTGTCCCGAAAAAAAGATGTGTTTGTCGTGTAGCCCGAGTTCTGTGTCCCGGGGGAAGTACTTGTTTGGCAGAAATCGTCGTTTTTCATTGACACATAGAAATATTGCCCGTTTCTCAATGCGATCATCACCTATCGTAGTTCGCTGCTGGCATTGGGTTACTGTGTCGACAATATCACATCTGAAACCCGTGAAAGCAACAAGGGACAATCTAGGCCTCATTGCGGCCAACTCGTGAGCGCTGAACCACAACCTGGCTACACCGCAATTCATGAACTGCCAAGGCATGGTTGTCTTACACTTCCCGTATCTGCCAAGGGCTTATATATCGCCGAAATGTTGTCTCAATTAAAATATCAATACATTAGCTATCCCCTAAGCAACCTCTTTTAATTTGATATAAAATACAACACGGACGCTACCATATTAACAACTTTAGGTCATAACTGTGACACATCGCCTACTTCCCGTTTTCCCCTCTCCAGTTTTGTTTGGTCCAAACTTACTTTTTGTTTGGCACTGAATCTGTTAATAAGTCTTACCTGGTGGTAGATGAGGGGGGGGGGGGGGGAGAGGAGAGTGTCAGTGCCGGTCTTGGACACCTCGCTGGTCTTCGTATACTAGAGCGGTGGAAATGGGCTCTGCAACAGTCCCCGAGAGGATTGTACTTTTGTGCCGTTCTAGAGAACATTCTCTACACCATCCTCCCTTGTGCCGTTCTAGAGAACAATCTCTACACCAGCCTCCCTTGTACCGTTCTAGAGAACAATCTTTATACCAGCCTCGCTTGTGCCGTTCTAGAGAACAATCTCTACACCAGCCTCCCTTGTGCCGTTCTAGAGAACAATCTTTATACCAGCCTCGCTTGTGCCGTTCTAGAGAACAATCTCTATACCAGCCTCCCTTGTACCGTTCTAGAGAACATTCTCTACATCAGCCTCCCTTGTGCCGTTCTAGAGAACAATCTTTATACCAGCCTCCCTTGTGCCGTTCTAGAGAACAATCTCTACATCAGCCTCCCTTGTGCCGTTCTAGAGAACATTCTCTACATCAGCCTCCCTTGTGCCGTTCTAGAGAACAATCTTTATACCAGCCTCCCTTGTGCCGTTCTAGAGAACAATCTTTATACCAGCCTCCCTTGTGCCGTTCTAGAGAATAATCTTTATACCAGCCTCCCTTGTGCCGTTCTAGAGAACAATCTCTACACCAGCCTCCCTTGTACCGTTCTAGAGAACATTCCCTACATCAGCCTTGCTTGTGCCGTTCTAGAGAACAATCTTTATACCAGCCTCTCTTGTGCCGTTCTAGAGATCATTCTCTACACCAGCCTCCCTTGTGCCGTTATAGAGAACATTCCCTACACCAGCCTCCCTTGTGCCGTTCTAGAGAACAATCTCTACACCAGCCTCCCTTGTGCCGTTCTAGAGAACATTCCCTACACCAGCCTCCCATTGTGCCGTTCTATAGAACAATCTCTACACCAGCCTCCCTTGTGCCGTTCTATAGAACAATCTCTACACCAGCCTCCCTTGTACCGTTCTAGAGAACAATCTTTATACCAGCCTCGCTTGTGCCGTTCTAGAGAACATTCCCTACACCAGCCTCGCTTGTGCCGTTCTAGAGAACATTCCCTACACCAGCCTCGCTTGTGCCGTTCTAGAGAACAATCTCTACACCAGCCTCCCTTGTACCGTTCTAGAGAACATTCCCTACACCAGCCTCCCTTGTACCGTTCTAGAGAACATTCCCTACACCAGCCTCCCTTGTACCGTTCTAGAGAACAATCTCTACACCAGCCTCGCTTGTGCCGTTCTATAGAACAATCTCTACACCAGCCTCCCTTGTACCGTTCTAGAGAACATTCCCTACACCAGCCTCCCTTGTACCGTTCTAGAGAACAATCTCTACACCAGCCTCGCTTGTGCCGTTCTATAGAACAATCTCTACACCAGCCTCCCTTGTGCCGTTCTAGAGAACAATCTCTACACCAGCCTCCCATTGTGCCGTTCTATAGAACAATCCCTACACCAGCCTCCCTTGTACCGTTCTAGAGAACATTCCCTACACCAGCCTCCCTTGTGCCGTTCTAGAGAACAATCTCTACACCAGCCTCCCTTGTGCCGTTCTAGAGAACAATCTCTACACCAGCCTCCCATTGTGCCGTTCTATAGAACATTCCCTACACCAGCCTCGCTTGTACCGTTCTAGAGAACATTCCCTACACCAGCCTCCCTTGTGCCGTTCTAGAGAACAATCTCTACACCAGCCTCCCTTGTACCGTTCTAGAGAACAATCCCTACACCAGCCTCCCTTGTACCGTTCTAGAGAACAATCTCTACACCAGCCTCCCTTGTACCGTTCTAGAGAACAATCTCTATACCAGCCTCCCTTGTACCGTTCTAGAGAACAATCTCTATACCAGCCTCCCTTGTACCGTTCTAGAGAACAATCTCTACACCAGCCTCCCTTGTACCGTTCTAGAGAACAATCTCTACACCAGCCTCCCTTGTACCGTTCTAGAGAACAATCTCTATACCAGCCTCCCTTGTACCGTTCTAGAGAACAATCCCTACACCAGCCTCCCTTGTACCGTTCTAGAGAACAATCTCTATACCAGCCTCCCTTGTACCGTTCTAGAGAACAATCTCTATACCAGCCTCCCTTGTACCGTTCTAGAGAACAATCTCTATACCAGCCTCCCTTGTACCGTTCTAGAGAACAATCTCTACACCAGCCTCCCTTGTACCGTTCTAGAGAACAATCTCTATACCAGCCTCCCTTGTACCGTTCTAGAGAACAATCTCTATACCAGCCTCCCTTGTACCGTTCTAGAGAACAATCCCTACACCAGCCTCCCTTGTACCGTTCTAGAGAACATTCCCTACACCAGCCTCGCTTGTACCGTTCTAGAGAACATTCCCTACACCAGCCTCGCTTGTACCGTTCTAGAGAACATTCTCTACACCAGCCTAGCTTGGATAGATGCTAGCTAACCTATGTCAGGTTTCAGATGGCCTGGACGTCAATGTCTCAGACAGAGTATTTACAACCATGCAACCAACTAACCAACCAACGAACCAACCAATCCGCTAGCCAACCAACCAAACAACCAACCAACCGATCAACCAACCCGCCTTCCAACCAACCAACCAACCAACCACCCAGCCAGCCAACCAACCAACCAACCAACCAACCAACCAACCAACCTACCTCCCTACCTACCAACCAACCAACCAACCTTTCTAGGTAACGTTTGTTACAATGACGTATTAACTTATCCAGTGGAAACATTTTTTGACAGATGTCTTGCTAGTTTCCAAGCTGTTGCTTGTTTTCATGACATTTGTAGCTTTAAAACCGAGAGCCGGAAACAGCAAACGATGAAAACCGTGTCGTGATCAACGGCTTGAAGCTGTAGTTGATATTGATGGTAGTATTGATGTATAGATCTGATATCGCAGTGTGGCCGAGAGGTTGAGAGCTCTCGCTCTTAAACTTCCTTGCACTGATGGTGGGTTAGTGGGGTCATTCCTACCACCAACCCCAGTTGGACTCACGCGTTGACGTCTCGTTTATAACCAGTGGCAAACTACTGAACGTCAAATTACGTAGAAAATCAAGCTTGGATTGATCCCAACACCCTGCAAAGAACATGCAACATTGCAACAACAAAAATACCGCGCCAGTCTAACAACCTGTGAACTCATTTGACGTGACCTATTGAACTGTCTCCGCCCCATCCTCCCCTCACAGCGGGAGTGCTGGCTGATACGAGCGTGCGAGCTATCATCCTGGCTTTTATGGAAAGTGGGGAATAATCGATAAGTTCGTTCGTCATAGCCAGATGCAGGGAGCCAGTGTAATATCACTATAGCGATCGTCTTACAGTTTGTTGAGCCGGGAAATGTATTAAAAAGGGAGACTTTATTCCCAAACGCGGCCCTGGAACATGTATTACTAGCATGTATTCGCTAACCCTGACCCTAACCCAAACCCTAACCCAAACCCCATCCCTAACCCTAATCATACACAATAGTACTTGCCTATCCTCTTTATCCTCTATTATATGTGTGCATATATATATTTAATACATTATACTGGCCCCCCCAATGATATGCCAGTTTGTACTGCTCTCTAATATAGAAGATATAGACGTCATGTGACGAGAACCGTTTGGGAATAAACACTTCGTATTAGAAATGAGTTTTGTGGCAAGTTTCAATGCATTTCCCTCTTACATGCAGTTACTGTCAGTCTAAGCGAGTTGATTTAGTAATACGGGCAGACCTGAGGTGCTCTTTTTATGTTGCGCACATCAATTCCTACTAATAAGTTACAGCGGCGCGAGAATCGGTAGCTGTTCTCGCCGCGCCCGTTACGGGATATGTGAGCCGGCCGCTCAGAAACAAAGGCAAACTACTGAGCGTAATATTGCCAAGAAATCAACAACAGCGGTAAAATGCTGGTGTTGACAGCGATGTCCTGTAATAGGATGTGCGAAGAAAAAAATAAGAGCAGCAGCAAAGAGATAAGTTGTGGGTGGCGTCAGGGACTATAAACAATACGTTTGCATAAACATATATTTTACACCGGCACCATACATTCATTCTCTCGCAAATAGCAGCTCATGTGCAGAACGACTTGCTCATCGTGGACCGACAGACATGCATCATCATACTGGACCTTCATTAACCGATGCATTTCAATAGGTTTTACCCTTTATTGATTAAAAAAAAAAACGGATAACAGAACGCTGTTCCTCTTTTTGGTGCATGTGAATAGTGAGGCGACCATCTTTAAACTGTCCTTATGACATTACCGTGTGTATCTACACCGTGATGTCACGTCCTTAACACTCTTGACATCCCTACCAACAGTAGGGACAGGTTACAAGACAATGGCATGGCTATTGTAATTTCTATCACACTCTTAAGGTTTACATTTCAAGCCCCCTCGTAATCTACCTTTCCTAACATTTAATAGTTTGGAGCCGCGGTAGGGTAGTGGCTGTGTTTGCCTCCCTGCTTTGTGATCATCTGTTCGAATCTCCGCAAGGCGGATTCCCGTGTGTAAGTGTGGGAATAGACAGACAGACATAGACATACAGACACATTCGAGTCTACCCCCCCCCCCCACCCCCATCTCTCTCTCTCTCTCTCTCTCTCTCTCTCTCTCTCTCTCTCTCTCTCTCTCTCTCTCTCTCTGTTAATTGAACTGCGAGATTTAGCTGCACTGTTTGGTAAGAGGTCCAGGTCATATTCTGGGCTGTAGTAAGAGCATGGGTTTTGCTGAGCAGAACAATTTCTTCATTCATGAGCCTAATTATTCTTGAGCCTAATTAGCTTTATCGTTCTGGCCAGAAGGGCCCTCATTCGGGAAACCCGGGTTCAAATTCTCGGTAAGGTGTGGAGTTTTTTTTTCTGTCCGGGGCAAAAATAAAACTCTAACCTGCACAGTTTTCGGTGACTGCACTAGCCATGCGGCCTTAATTTCACAGGCTCATGACACCCCCCCCCCCCTGTCCTACACCGCACGGTACTATAGGCAGTAAATGGCAGTTCTGGCCAGAGGGCTGCAGAGAGCTAATAATTTGCAAGACTGGAAAGCATGCAGTCTGGGCACATTAAACATATATGAGAATGTTGCAGCTGATAATTGACAAATTGTCGAACTCATGACAGGAAAGTCGATGACACGCTTACGGCTGTCGGGGCTTGGAATCGAGCAGTGGGAGGGTGGGGTTGTGTTAAGTAGATATATATGCACTCAACGAGTCGTGGGTAGTTGGAATCAAGCAGTGGGAGGGTGGGATTGTGTTGAGTAGATATATATGCACTCAACGAGTCGTGGGTAGTTGGAATCAAGCAGTGGGAGGGTGGGATTGTGTTGAGTAGATATATATGCACTCAACGAGTCGTGGGTAGTTGGAATCAAGCAGTGGGAGGGTGGGATTGTGTTAGTTGGAATCAAGCAGTGGGAGGGTGGGATTGTGTTGAGTAGATATATATGCACTCAACGAGTCATCGGTAGTTGGAATCAAGCAGTGGCATGGTGGGATTGTGTTGAGTAGATATATATGCACTCAACGAGTCGTGGGTAGTTGGAATCAAGCAGTGGGAGGGTGGGATTGTGTTAGTTGGAATCAAGCAGTGGGAGGGTGGGATTGTGTTGAGTAGATATATATGCACTCAACGAGTCATCGGTAGTTGGAATCAAGCAGTGGGAGGGTGGGATTGTGTTGAGTAGATATATATGCACTCAACGAGTCGTGGGTAGTTGGAATCAAGCAGTGGGAGGGTGGGATTGTGTTAGTTGGAATCAAGCAGTGGGAGGGTGGGATTGTGTTGAGTAGATATATATGCACTCAACGAGTCATCGGTAGTTGGAATCAAGCAGTGGCATGGTGGGATTGTGTTGAGTAAATATATATGCACTCAACGAGTCGTGGGTAGTTGGAATCAGCACTAGATCGGCTGGATACTGTTAAACAGACATACGCACAACGAGCACAAGACCAGTGCAAACACTATTGCCATGACCGTAGTAGGTCTATGGTAAGAAAGTCCGTTATTAAAGGATCCTTTCTACACGCCTTCGTCCCTATTGTGCATATGGCGCAAGCCCCGTGTTTGTAAACTAATCGGCACTCGATGAGCGATGTACTCAATTTCAGGTAGGCCGTTTTTACTTCCCAAAAAAGTTCCTGGTACCGGGTATGCGGGATTACGAACTGCGTCGGAAACTCCTTCGGCACGGAGCCGACAGCATCCTTGCTTTGGAGACGCAAATTTACACGCACCCCAGAAGTAGGAGTGGATTCGCCAGATTGCGTGGGTCACTTGTAATAGGGCTAATCCCTCTTAAGTAGTGGCAGGTGTATGGACTACGCTTGGGTTCAAAGTAGCGGACAACCAAAAATACACTGGCTTACGGTGTGATGTCAGTTCAGTATCTGGGGTCGGCGGGCGTGACCAGCTTCAAAATAAGAGCCGTGGTTGTTCCCACTAAAGTATGGGTGACCGGCGCCAATACCGGTAGACCATCCTGTCGTTTGCCTGGCGGATACGTAAAATATCCACCTAATAGCAATATATTCGATCATCATACAGTGACATAACAGTCTTAGGAAATGACTATCTGTCACAAGTCAGATGTCCTGCGCCTGTTGATGTCACGTGTCAGTTATTTATCACATCTTGAAACCATCGACTTTGTGATTCCCCCTTTTCCGCCCCTCAAGTGCTCTTCCCGCCATTATGATCTTGTCTAGACCTTCATGCCTTTTTACATGTTCAAAATATTTCATTTTCCTCACTTGTGTGTGTCTTAACAAGTCTTATTCAGTGTTGAGTGTATGTTGGATAGATCTGTGTTTTCCTCCCAGTGATGAATAAACCCGACCGCTGCGTTTTACTTTACTGAATAAATTAAACAAGAGATAAAGCGTTACGAAGACACAATCATAACTAAGTGGGATTTGCGAAGTGAAAGAAAGGCGTACAGTTATCATGTCATCTTGACTTTATGTGTTGTATCACAAAGCATTAACTGGCGCAGTGACATCATGGATGTTGTGCTGCGCATTTTCTTAATTCCCCGCTTTGCGTTGATTTCGATAGTAAGAGGCGTCGACAGTTCAGAAAGAAATGGCAGACTACTGAGCTAACATTGCCTTGTAAATCACAAACAGTAATAAATGCCGAGGTTCATTGCAACTTCCAGTAAAGAACATGTCACTATTTTTAACACAGGACATTGCTGGCTTCATGCTAAGTTTCTCCAGGCCGGTTCCTACCTAGTCTCCTGATTGTCTCACCCTCCATAGTATCGATTTGTTTGCAGCATTTCCCCCAAGTTCTGTGTCTGTGGTATCTTGTTATCATATAATAGAATCTTGCGTAATCCTATGCTGGCTAATAGCGCATGTATTTTCTATCTCTCATTTTCTAATATATGGCTAGGTGCGCATACATTTTTATACATCTCATTAATTAACTAATCCTGTACATACACTCTCCAAAGCCACGTTGTTATACCTTTAATTGTAGGGAATACATTTGTCAAACATTGCTGTAATTTCAGACATTTCCTGTAATTATGGGGATCAGGTTGCTGTAACGATGGTGCCAAGCTGTTATATTTATATGGACAACGCTGTTGTAATTATGGGGCACCTCTGTTGTAATTTAGAGACAAATCTGGTGTAATTGTGGAGCACATCTACTGTAATTATGAGGCGAACGTTGTAATTATGGGGGATATCTCCTGTAATTATGGGGACAGTGCTGTTGTAATGGTGGGGCATTCCAGCTGTAATTATAGGCATAGTGCTGTTGTAATTATGGGGACAGTGCTCTTATAATTATTGGGCATATCTCCTGTAATTATGGGGACAGTGCTGTTGTAATTATGGGGCACATCTACTGTAATTATGGGGACAGTTCTGTTGTAATTATGGGGACAGTGCTGTTATAATTATGGGCATAGTTCCGTTGTAATTATGGGCGCAGTGCTGTTGTAATTATGAGGACAGTGCTGTTGTAATTATGGGGACAGTGCTGTTGTAATTACAGGGCATTCCGGCTGTCATTATGAGGACAGTTCTGTTGTAGGAGCGGCTGGCCGAGTGGCTAGAACACCGGACTCTCATTCGGGAGACCCGGGTTCGATCCCTCGGTAAGGTGTTGGATTTTTTTCTGTCGGGGGAAAAAAGAAAATCCTAACCTTTACAGTTCGCGGCGACTGCACTAGCCAGGCGGCCTTAATTCCTCAGGCTCAAAGACCCCTCTGCCATACACCGCAAGGTACTATATTGGCAGTAAATGACAGTCTGTTGTAATTACAGGGCATTCCGGCTGTAATTATAGGGCCAGTGCTATTGTAATTATCTGCCGAAACTATGGTAGCATTTTATCACTGCATCAAGTACAGAACAGCTGAGAAACTTGTTAGCAGTTTAAGCGACGAAGCTTCCTCGATCAGAGCTGTTAAATCGGTGTTTCCAAGCGATCCTTTGTCTGGATATGTCGCTGATAGATATAAAGTCCAATTTCAGTATCCTAAACAACAAAAGACCAATAAAAAGATGCCAATTGCAACGAGAAAAAGAATGTTGAAGTGCTACATAGAACCTGTACTTTCATATGGATGTGAAACGTGGACAATGAACAGACAGACTGAAAAACATCTAATGGCAGTGTAAATGTGGTTTCTGAGAAAAATACAAATAATGCCATGGACAGACTGAAAAACCAATGAGCAAGTCCTGCAAGAGGCAAATGAAAACCGCAAGCTGGTTAGAAAGAAAGCATAATAAGAAAGAGATCTGGCGGTGAGACCCCCAGGCCAGGCAGATAAATAACACTGGGGAAGAGTGTGACACGGGGGCCAGTACTAGGAATCGTGATGACGGAGCAAGGAAATCCCATATGTCAGACTGAGAAGGAGAGTGAGACTAGGAGCGTGGAGTGTGAGAAGTCTGTATGAGGGAAAGCTTAAGATAGTATGCGATGAGATTTAGAGGTTAAATATTCAAATTTTAGGAATTAGTGAACATCGCTGGAGAGGCAAGGGACATTTTACAAATGAAAATGTAAGTTTTTTTTTGTAGAGATGACGGAGGCCAGAGCGGAGTGGCATTTTGTTTAGATAATACCACTGCAAAAGCTTTAATTGGATAAAACCCGGCTAGTGATAGAATCCTCACTATCAGACTTAAAGGAAAGGCCATAACAAAAAAAAAAAAACAAAAAAAAAAAAAAAAAAAAAAAAAACAACAACACAACTCTCATACAGATATATGCACCTACATCAACAGCAGAAGAGGATTGCATTGCAGATTTTTACAGCATACTGATTGGACAAAATGACATAACAATAATAATGTTAGATTTTAATGCTAAAGTAGGTACAGGAAGAGCAGAACATGAGAGACACGTTGTAGGACAATTTGGATTGGGAAACAGAGATGATGCAGGTGACAAATTAATTGAATTTTGCACAGAAAATGAGTTAACGATAGCCAACACACTTTTTAAACAACACTCAAGATGACTCTTCACGTGGAAGTCCCTGACAGTACTACCAAAGACCAGATATATTATATTTTAATACAAAGAAGATGGAGATCAAGCATAACATCGGCAAAAACCCTACGAAATGCAGACTATGATACAGATAATCAGTTATTAGAAGCAGATATGAAAGTAAAACTCAAAAAGCTTACCCGAGGACCAAGGCCACTTCGTGTTGATCTCACAAAAATACCAGATGCATACAACGTAGAAGTGAGGAATCGTTTTGGGGTCTTGATTTCTGTACAAGAGGAATTGACATTACTGAACTATGTTCTCCTGACCGACATGGCTCTCGAGTGGACACGGCCCTCACCACATAGGTTTAAACAGTTAATTGCATGTCTTGTACAGGACGCCACAATCAACCCCATCATGTGTAGACTGTGATTTTCTTGTTACCTTGAGTAGTTAACCATTGTTTTCTGAAAGACCAACACCTCATGGCATCGAAATCAACTCAAGGCGACCTGTTTCCAAATCGTCCGCGGCTGATTTCGAACCCTCGACTCCTTATGTCGGGGAATTGTGAAACGCATTCACTATCCATAAGCTACAGAATTGTCTGGGAAGGAAAGGTGTCGAGGAAGAGAACTGGCGACTCGATCTCATTATGTCTTGGTCTAGACCAGTGGTTCTCAAACAGTGGGGAATTCCACCAGGGTGAAATCGTCCGGGGGGGGGGGGGGGGGGATTATTTCAAGATCGCGTTAACACAAGAATCGATTACTTGACATTGTTTTTCCCTCCATACTTTACGATTATGTACTTCTCGCCCTTCTGAAATTCGTTTTATAACGTAAGTAGACCTGCAAATCACGTTTTATGTAGACGCCTAGACTTTTTCTGGTATGTGTTATTAAATTTAGCTTCCATGTTTACGTATACTGTATAGGGGCGGGGGAGAATTTATAAGGAGGAAATACAAAGGAGTAGGGGGGGGGGGAGGGAACTGACATTCTAAACAAATGATGAAGGGATACATGGGCCAAAAAAGGTTGAGAACCACTGGTCTAGAATATAGGAACGCCTAACGCTTCACACGCCAACGACAATATCTGCCAGGAGACTTCCATTGCCTTATAGAGTAATATGTAGGTCAAACTGGTTTAACCTAATAATTGGCGGTAACAGAACCAACCGCGGCATTTCATATCCTGATCTGCAGGGTCATTAACATATTAAAGGGGAATTACCATATCAAAGAGTTAAATTGTTAGTTGCCGCCGTTTGATTTGCTTTTGTTTCTCCCAGCAGAAAGGGGTGAGTGTTTCATGAGGATGGACCTAATGGTTCGGCGTGCGGTGAGGGTAATCGGATGACTGACTGACTGATTGACTGACTGAATGATTGACTGAATGGCTGACTAACTAACTGACTGACAGATTGACTGACTGAACTGAATAAATGGCTGATTGACTCTAATTCCGCATCGCGACTGATTGACTAGCTGAATAACTGATTGACTGACTGACTGTCTAGCGTAGTGGTTCTCAACCGGTGGGGAATTCCCCCCCCCCCAGGGGGGAATTTTGGGGTTTCCAGGGGGGGGGGGATGAAGATTATTTCAAGATCGCGTTAATACAAGAACCGATTACTTGATATTGTTTTTCCTTTCATACTTTACGCTTCTGTACGCATCACCCTTCTGAAATTCATTTTATAACGTAAGCAGATCCGCAAATCACATTTTATGTACATGTCTAAACTTGTTTTAGTATGTGCTATTAAATGTAGCTTCAATTATTACGTATACTGTGTAGGGGCAGGGGGAAAATTTTAGGGAGGAAATACAAAAGGGGGGGGGGGGAATGACGTTCTAAAAATATGGTAAGGGGGGGGGAATGACGTCCTAAAAATATGGTGAAGGGGGGAACGGACCAAAAAAGGTTGAGAACCACTGGTCTAGCGTATAAAAAAGTGAATGTCAGATCCATCCATCTATCATGTGCCATGCCGGAAAGCGTGGGCGGTCATCACTCGCTATTGCACTCGATCACCAGAGTCGTGGATAAGCTCAATGTTCCTGTCTTGACCATGCCATGTGGCCAAGCCATCCAGGTATTTACTTCTCGGTCTTCCCCTTGGTCTCTTCCCTTCGATATTGCCAGTTGTCACCAAGTTCTCCAATTCATTTCTTCTCATAACATGTCCAAAAATATTTTGACTGTCTATGTCTAATATCTCTAATCAATTTACGATTTTCATTTGTTTCCTGTAATACTTGGTCATTTCTTTTTCTGTCTGTCCATGGTATTCTTTGCATTTTCCTCAGAAACCACATTTCTTCAGCCATCATATGTTCTTCAGCTTGACTGCTCATTGTCCAAGTTTCACATCCATACAAAAGTACAGGCTCTATGTCAGATACACGTCTCCAAACAAGCGCAGAATGTGTGTCACGTAATGAGGCCATTGCCACGCCCTCAAGCCGAGTGGGTGTATTATTGAATTAGTTGTATGTCCTGTTATACAGAGATGTCAGTTGGGGAACCCACAGAAGTAGAGACTAGAGGACTCGCTAAACAACATAAAAACTGAAAGCTGTAGTAATAATCACGAATTCTAAGAATATCTTGGGTAAAGAAAAGAACAAATACATCCATACTTCACGAGCTCATTATTGGTTGGCTATTAAAGACGATAAAACAAAGAAAATTGAAATATTTTGGTCACTTGAAACGTCACGAAAGTTTACAGAGAACAATAATGAAGAGGTATATGCCTGGGAAGAGAGGAAGAGGAAGGCCAAAGAGAAGATGGGTGCAAGATGTGGCGGTTGATCTCAGGATGGGTGTATCGGACGCGGGGCATCTTGCTTATGATCGAGAGGTTTTCCGGAGGGTTGTTATGGGAGCGAGGTTCTGCAAAGGACATGCTACTGAATGAATAAGTGAATGAATGAATGAATGAATGAATAGTAATAATCTCTACTTCTTTCCTCTACTTCTCATCATCATCATGTGCCATGCTGATAAGCGTGGGTGGCCATGTTTCGACATCTTACACAATCATCAGAGTCGTGGATCAACTCCGTGTCCATGTCTCGACTATTTCATGTGGTCAAACCACCCAGATATTGACTTCTCTGCCTTCCCCTGGTTAATTTCCTCTCAATCTTGACAGTTGTCGCCTAGTTCTCTAGTTTATTTCTTCCCATAACGTGCCTGGAGAATTGTGACAGTCTACGCCACTACTTCTATGCTGGAGTCTCCCTTATGAGACCCGGGTTCGAATCCCCGGTAAGGTGTGGATTTATTTCTGTCAGGGGCAAAAAGAAAACCCTAACCTGCACAGTTCGCACTAGCCAGGCGGCCTTAATTTATCAGGCTTAAGACCCCCCTGCCATACACTGCAAGGTACTATATAGACAGTAAATGACAGTGACAGCAAGAGGGATTCGAAAACCGTACCTGAAGGCAAGAAGGCTAAATACTACGCCAACACGGCTCTCGGAGTTTCAACTGACAGTCTTTCAATGACAACATGGTTCACATATTTATTCCCAGGTGGACCCAGCCTTAAGTGAGCACCAAGGAATGTCTTGTGACGTAAAGGCGGCCTGTGTTATGCCGACCCCGTCACCCAATTTGATGCCGACCCCATCACCCACTTTGATTCCGACCCCAATCACCCACTTTGATGCCGACCCCAATCACCCATTTTGATGCCGACCCCATCACCCACTTTGATGCCGTCCCCAATCACCCACTTTGATGCCGACCCCAATCGCCCACTTTGATGCCGACCCCATCACCCACTTTGATGCCGACACCAATCACCCACTTTGATGCCGACCCCAATCACCCACTTTGATGCCGACCCCATCACCCACTTTGATGCCGACCCCAATCACCCACTTTGATGCCGATCCCAATCACCCACTTTGATGCCAACCCCATCACCCACTTTGATGCCGACCTCATAAGCCACCTTGATGCCGACCCCATCACCCACTTTGATGTTGCCGACCCCATCACCACTTTGTTACCGACCCCATCACCCACTTTGATGCCGACCCCATCACCCACTTTGATGATGCCGACCCCATCACCCACTTTGATGCCGACCCCATCACCCACCTTGATACCGACACCATCACCCACTTTGATGCCGGCCCCATCACCCACTTTGATGCCGACCCCAATCACCCACTTTGATGCCGCTTGCTCTATAACAGTATGGGTCTATCCCCCCAATGCCCAGCCTGCCTTAGGCGTGCCAAAGGGACCTTTATTTGTTTTAGTTCATGTATTTATAGTTAATTATTTTGTCTTTCTCTCGCTCGCTTTGAACTCAAGCGTCGCCCACACACGTGCTGCCGCTGCCAGTGCTGTGGACTTATCTTGGCGGGTGGATTTCCCCCTATTACCAGTGTCCTTCTCTCCCGGATTCCGAGGTACTCGTAATTTACGTCCCCAAGTCAAGGACGAGAAGTCAACATTTTGGTGCAGTTGACCGGTATAGGGTTAATGATTAACGTGATGCCGCATTTGTATGTGCGTGTATGTATAGTGTGCGTGCGTGCGTGCGTGCGTTTGTGTGTATATGTCTGTCAGTATGTTCCCCTTACACCCAACCAGTTCTGCTACATTTGGCAGCAAAGGGTAGGACACTGGTGTTCCCCACGTAAAGTGACTAGGATAATTTCTAGAATGTGGGTGAAATTGCTGGGGACGGAAAAATAAGTGAGTTGGTCACACCCCTACCCTCTCATTCATTATACGACCAGTGGCAACACTTGATACCCCACCACTGTCTGCTTTTGGGACTGTCGTGACCTTTTGAAAGGTCAACTCACTGGGGATAATGTCACAGTGAGTTGACCTCGTGTATAATAGGTCACGACATTGTGAACTGGAGTGACCAGCCCTATTCTAGTCTGCGTTAGGTTATCTCAGAAATGTCCGCTATCCGTTTTGTGAGGCTGGTTCTATTCTAGCACCACGGGCCACTTCGTCTGCTGCACCACAATCCTTGTCTGTTGGAGGTGGGGTAGGAGGAGGGGGAGTAATGGGTATGTTTGGCTTATTCGATACCACAGGACACATCTGTTGGGGCCAATGGATATGTTTGTCTTATTCAGTGTCAGCAGCCCCATGTGTTTGAGGACAATGGGAAATTTTGATTTATTCGATGCCACAAAACACATCTATTGGGGGACAATAGATACGTTTGACTTATTCGATGCCACAAGACACATCTGTTGGTTGACAATGGGTATGCTTGTCCTATTCGATACTACTAACCCCATGTGTTGGGGGACAATGAGTATGCTTCTCTTATTCAATACCACTCGCGCCATCTGTTTGGGGACAATGAGTAATTTTGTCTTATCCAGTGTCACAAAACACATCTGTTAGTGGACAATACGCATGTTTGATACTACAAGCCCCATATGTTGAAGGACAATAGATATATTTGATATCATAATCCCCATCTCTTGGAGGATTGTGGATGTGTTTGTAGTTAATGTCTTCCACTTTCCTACCTTAGCAATACGTCAGCCCGTGGCAGTGTTGTGTCATATCATCATTCCTGACATTTGTTGTTCTACACCCATACCGCTCTTATTCAGCTATCATCACCATCTTGTAGTAAATCCTGTACAGAATGTCCTCTCGTCACGGCCCTTGGGCAAGTTATCTTTCGCCTGTTCCTCTGCCTCAAATGTTTAGTTTCTCAAGGTGTCTTTAATGTTCCGTGCGCACATTCGTGTTGGTCGACGCCTAGCCGCTACTTGCAGGAATCATGCCTTCCACTAGTGGGTTATCCAAACCACTGGGACATTCAACATGGTCAAAGTATGTCAGTTTACTGCTAAAACCCAGTTTGATTACAGACAAAAGTGGTCGCTAGGATCGTTACCTTTAGAGGACATGAGCACAATCACTTCAGATATACAATCATTCCTCTGACACTGCGCGCGAGTTCATTTTTTGCCCTGATAACATTGAATGCCAGAGCGGCTCCGTATTTGACCATCTTTCAGCGTGGCTGACATAATTTATGCACCTCTACCAAGACCAGGAGTTGGGACGTCTAACGGTTAGGGGGCTGCGTGGTCTCGAGTGCTGGAGGTCCCGGGTTCAAACCCCGGTGATGGCCGGGATTTTTTCACGTGGACTTATAGTAATACAATTTCCCCTGGTCTCTGGTTAGTGAGATCGGACGCCCGTGTTTATTGTTGCGCACGTAAAAATTCCCTTGGCAGTTGGAAATCGAAAAAGAGTAGCCCAACGGCGCTGCCCGGGCAAAATTTCGAGTTAAAAATCTACCCAAAGTATTTCAGGATCCTCGCCGGTGCTACGGAGTTCGTGCACTGAGCCAAGTTTCTCCAGACTCAGGTTTGAGTTAGGAGAAGAACGGAGCACTTATGGGTTGCACCCGTGTGCCGTGATGTTGATCCATCGACTAAACTAAACTAAACGTCCAATGGTTGATTCAGCAAACAATGGCAAGCTACTGAATTAACCTTGCCTAGTAAACCGCAAACAGCAATTAAACTTTGGGGTTGACGGCAACGGCCTGTAAAGGACATAAAACTAACTAAGAAAAAAAAAACTGTTGGTTGAAGCAGCCATGGTAGCGCATTAGCTAGCGCTGTCCTGTTGGCCCACTGGACATGTGTTCTATCCCATCCAGGCGGGGATTATTTACAATAGACAATGGCTACTGGGAAATATAAACAAGATGTCGCTAGCACTATATACCAATACGGAGCCGCGGTAGCGTAGTGGCTAGCATGCTTTTCTATCAGCCTGGTAAGCATGTGCTCTAATTACCCATCGCCACGAACGCTTTAAATTAATTGTGGCTTCCAGATCGAACCAGCATAAAATGAGTAGTAGGATTTGTTCCGGGTAATACAGTTGGCCGGTGTCACATTGACTTTTTCACCCAGGGAGTGTCGACTGGTCTATACAAACATGGCGCTAACACCATATACCCAGTACACCACAGGGCGTGTAAACGGTTCCATTACGCTTGTACGGACTGGATGGATACATCGTTCAGTATAGAGTCAGCTCACTTGCAGTTAACAAAGAGGAAAGAAACACCCCAAGAAAACTGCTGTTCTATCTTGCGCCTTGGCTGTGACGCAAACCTCGAGGGATCCTGGCTGCCAGCGTAATCTACTTCCATATCTCTCTATCGTTGTTGCTATTTCTCTAGTGAGTAATATCTAGTTCCTTGAAATAAAATTATGCCTCATCAATCGATATTCTTCGTCGTCGTGCATGCATTTTTATAACCCAGAATTTGCAAACGTATTATCCCGCTTGTCTCCTTGCCAGAATCAATTCATGAATCGTTCTGGCATTTTTAGTGTGGTTTTTGGGTGTTCACATTTGGTGGGTAGCAACGGGCGTCCTGCTTGTCTGGATGCTGGCCCCTCGTTTCCGTTTACTGTGGCTTTCAATCCGGTAATACACAGAAATATGAAATACTGGGAAGTGGGTAGGAATCTCTAGGTTATTGATATAACATTGATATAAGAATGAGAAATACTCCCAGTCACAGGCATTGTTTGGTATTCAAATATGACAAAGAAATGGTGTAGAAATCAGAAGACGCACTAGACAACAGAAAACAATTTAAACGCATAAGCAGATTATGATTTCAACACCACATCGACGAATGAGCAAGTGCACTTCGACACAACACCAGCTGAAAAGTGTCATCATTAGGACGCCTTATAGAGTATCATTAGCCAGGCTTTATCTGGAACAAGGAGACCCGAACACGCAGTTATAAAGTGTGATTATACATCTCACTCACCTGGAGGGAGATTGAGGGGGTTAGGGCATGATATTTCATCCCATGGCTTGTTCGGAGGTTTCTCTTCAAAACGAAAATGTCTCGTTTATGGAGTAAATTACAATTAACCCCACGCTAGGGGGAAAAGGTTTCTAAAGAGGGTATTGCTTCCTCATCATTAGACCAGCTTTCGGGCTGAGCTAATTATACCATATTGGCAGCCCTGTCCGTACTTGTAAAGATTATGCAATCAACAGATTGAGGTTAAAGAATTATACAAAATGAAATATATATACAGACATTTTTATTGTACTATATATACAAGTAAGTGGGGTTGCTTAGGGAAAACAACTGTATATAACAAATAAGGGCTTGCGAACGCGGTTTGTGAGCCCGTATACCCGGGTTCGAAACACAGTGGTGCTGGTTTTTTCGAATATGGTATAGAGGCCGGTCGTTCAGAAAGCAATGGCAAACTACTGAACGTAACACTTGCCTAGTACATCAACAGCAGCTGAAAATGCTGGTGTTGACTGCAACGTCCCGTAAGGGACACGCAACAATATAACAAATACAACCTTTTATTTTTCAATTGTTATGCTTGTATCTGTAAATGCATATGGATGTAGTTACATAAATAGCCAAGTAGAGTCCATAGACAGAACAAGAACACACACCTGGCATCCAGTGTTAACGTCTCGCTGCTATAGTATTACGTCTGTCAGCTGACGTCACCGAGAAATCTCCGATGCCTGTGTTATGAGGCTAGCGCAATAACATTGAGCTCAAGAACAGTTGTCTTTCCTTTCTTTACAATTCACAAATAATTCTGAAAATTGCTGGCTCCCATTTTCATGAGGCTGGTCAATCCCAGACCCATAATGGTCTCAAAAAATAATCTTGCATCTGCAGAGGATTAAACTCGGACCATTTCTTGGTAGATAAACACACTTTCCATATGCCACCGCGATTATCTTGTAGAGTAGACAAAAATTATACCGGGGGTTTGAACATGATGTGTTCGGCCAACATACTTAAACCTCTACCTCCCGCTCGTTATTCCGCTATGTGAACAAATAGCTAACCAACGGAAAATACATACCCATACACGCATTCATTCAGTAGCACGTCCTTTGCAGAACTTCGCTCCCATAACAACCTTCCGGAAAACTCGATCACAAGCAAGATGTCCCGCGTCCGATACACCCATCTGGAGATCATCCGCCACATCCGACACCCATCTTCTCTTTGGCTTTGACGTACATGCATACACATACAATTCACAAACACTCCAGGACAGTTACAATTCCTTTGGGAATATATTCTGGTTGGAGGCGGAAGTGCAGTGCCATGTATTGACTCGACGCTACATGCGCGACTATTCAATATTTATGTTGATAGTGAACCTGGGTTAATGTAAACCCAAGGGGAAGCTTCAACGCGCGCCCCCTGGGGGAGGGGGTAAATAATAGTTTGACACATGATAATTAAGTGATAATGCCTGGACCAGGAGGGCGCAGAATGATCACTAAGGCAGCGATGCACGTGGACATTTGGTTATTCTAATTATAGAACAGGCGTTATTATAATGCATGCTATTTACTCTAGTTTTGATGTGACTTTTCTGACTTTCAGCCAATTGGCAGATATCAAAGTAAAGTAATCAAATATTCCATTAGCAGCAGGATATCATCATCAAGTGCCGTGCCGACTGACCTAGGCGTTCATGACAGATAGTTTTCTGGAAACGTGACTTGCGAGTAATGTTTGGTCAAGAAAATATAGTTGGAAACAGTTCCCATTTTGCCAGGATGGCGTGGAAAAGCTATCTTCAGCAGCAGCTATTTTAGAACATCATGAGTGATTGGGGTTATGTGGATATCGTGGACCGAGGAGAGGAAAGATATTGACATTTTACAAGACCTGAACGTCGAAGGAAACCTGGCTTATATCTCAGAAACTAAAATAATTTAGCCCCATTAAATGTCACAGTGCCTTAGAGAGGACAGGCGAGGTTCCAGGCAGAAGAGGCATGATTTGACCAACACGAAGAGGGACACAGGACAACGCAGACACATTGCGTGTGAGGATGCAGGAAGGCAAGAGATCGAGAAGTGTTTCAACGCTTCCTGATGAGACCGACGTACTGCAAATGGCCTGCTACTTGAGAGAGGCGTGGAGAACGAGGTCCTTTATGTTTTTACATTCTGTAATATTTATTTTTAGTTTTGTGATTCATCAGCTTTTCCCGCGCGCGTGTGGGGGTACGTGACTATCGATTCGTCCGTCGTCTGTTGAGTCGGCTGGGGAGGGGGGAAGAGAAATTACTTATTTGTGAGCGAAAAATACATAATTGCGTCTCGAGATGTGATGGATTGAACTAGTCAATAGGTTGGGGAAGAATAGTGCAAGTTGATGGAATGGATACGAATAAATCTTGCCGATGGAAAAGAGAACAATCCAGAAACTGATGAAGTTGATAAGAATAAGTTTAACCGATGGAATAGAGAAGAACTGAGCTCGCTGAAGGAATTGATAAGAATAAGTTTAGCCGATGCAGTAGAGGTATATAATGCCAGCGGAAGGAATGGATAAAAATAAGTTTAGCCGATAGAGTAGAAGAGAACATAGCAAGCTGCTGAAATGGATAAGAGCGTCTAATTGGTCATATTGCGAAGAATAGAACAAGCGGCTGAAATGGATTAGAATAAGTATAGTTGATAAAACTGCGAAGAATAGAACAAGGTGATGGAATTGTTAGCAATATCTGTAGCGTTTGGAATAACAACAGAAGTAGACATAGTCAGGAAATGTAGATCAGAACTAACCAATGTTATAGATCAGACAAGGAGTAGCCGAGGGAATGGTTACATAAACGCTAGTTGGTTGATTAGATACGAATAGAGATAGATAATTTAACAAAAATGAATTAACTTCACTTATTGAATAGAGAAGAATAAATGTAGCTAATGTAATTTATAAGACCAGAACTAGTGGAAAGAATAAATAAATATACAGCTAGTCCAGGGGTCACCAAACTTTTTTCACGGCGGGCCGGATAACTGACAAAATGACGAGCGCGGGCCGGATACTCGCGCCGTCTCCGTGGCGAAGGTCTTACGGGCGCAGTTCGTAATCCCGTATACACAGCAGGGGTAATCATCCAACACAGTACCAGTGATCTTCCATCACAGCATGGATAATCATCTAACACAGTAACTGTAGTCTGATACACAACACTAGCAATTATCAGACAACAAGATGGAACAAAGGTTAATCATTCAGTAGCATGTCCTTTGCAGAACCTCGCTCCCATAACAACCTTCCGGAAAACCTCTCGATCGTCATAAGCAAGATGCCCCGCTTCAGATACACCCATCTGGAAGATCATCCGCCACATCCTGCACCAATCTTCTCTTTGGCCTTCCTCTTCCTCTCTTCCCAGGCATATACCCCTCCATTATTGTTCTCTCCAAACTTTCGTGACGTTTCAAGTGACCACAATATTTCAATTTTCTTTGCTTTATCTTCTTTAATAGCCAACCGTCTTCAATATTCAGTTCTTGAAGTATGGATGCATTTGTTCTTCTCTTTATCCAAGAAATTCTTAGAAATCCTCTATAACATTTATATTTAAAGGCATTTATGCGCTGTTCAGCTTGCTAGTAAGTGTCCAGGTCTCACAGGCGTACGTTGCAATGGGAAAGATGCACGCTTTTAAAAATCTAATTTTAGTAGTTCTATCTGTCCCACTCCACAAACTAAAATCTCTATCACAATATATGCTACTCCATACTCTTTTAGATCCGCGGCAGGGGCCTTCATTTGGTAATAGAATATGTATCATAATAAGGTTTGCAAAATATATAAATAGGGATGGCTTAAATAAACAGCCTAGAGTAGCTAAGAGGTCTCCGCACTTGTGAAGTTCACCTATTATTCTAAACATATTTACATTTAAGTTGTATCACAACATCTCGTGTTTCATTCGTTATATCAAGCACGTTCGAGCACCGTCGGCGGGCCGGATGAAATGACAGTGAGGGCCGGATCCGGCCCGTGGGCCGTAGTTTGGTGACCCCTGAGCTAGTCGATAGGATGGACAATAAAAGAAGTAACGATGGAAAGGATAAGAAAAGAGAAAATATTTCCAACCAAGTTCATAAATAAACACACATGTGTTGTTTGGCGCTCACAGAAGTAGAATACAGAAGAGGTCAAACAATACGATGTGTGTTTATTTATAAACTGTCTTGGTGACCTCAAAGGGTTCCCCAGTTGATATTACCAACCCCGGCCTAACCTCAACCAGTCTGCATGTACTCTGTGAGTTAATATACCTTCCCGCAGATGTGAAGAGCCATTACCGGTCTGGCACACCCCCTAGGGAAGGAGAGCTCTACTACAATCTCCGTGAGATTGCACTTTGATGGCGGGTCAGAAGAAAAGCCTCCACACCAAATTCTCTCCAAGTCCTTTGCAAGTCCTTTCAAAGTTCAGACGACCTGGGCGCCAGTGCGTTGGACTTAACGTGAAGCTCATAGTCTTTTGGAGGATTCACAACCAACCAACTAACTGAGCACCGACCCATCGACCGATCGACCAACTTGACCGACAAACCAACCAACCAAATGACAAATCAAACAACCAACCAACTAACTGAGCGATCGACCGACCGACCGACCAACCAACCAACCAACCAACCAACCAACCAACCAACCAACCAGCCAGCCAGCCAACCAACCAATCAACCAACCAACCAACCAACCATCACTGCTCCTCTGTTCACGCTTGTAGTTATTACAAACAACACATAACCTAGACTGCTGCTTCTTCAACCCACTTTATCCCAGTTCTGATACTTCTAATTTCGTATGCTCCAGGCATCCGGTTATTCTTTTTCTTTATTTCTTTAACTTTCTTATTTTTATCTACACATTGATTACCATTATAGTACCAAGTGACCCCCCCCCCCCCCCCCACTCCTCCTCACCACCAACACAGAGGGAGGAACAGAGAGATGGAGAGACAGAGAGACAGAGATGGATAGACAGAGAGGGAGGGAGGGAGGGAGAGAAAGAGATCTGGAGAGAGAGAGAGAGAGAGAGAGAGAGAGAGAGAGAGAGAGAGAGAGAGAGAGTATACCAAGCCTCCCATTGGTCCCTATACTGGCAGACATATGATCAATATTCCTAATAGCCTGCCGCCAGTGCCAGATGCTGAGTCTATTATAGAACCGAACGAAAGATGGCCAGATAGGATGTGTTTAAGTCGCTCGGGGCCAAACTAGTTATTACCTTAACTTCTTTGCCACCGAATAGTGTTTGCTTTAAATATATTGATTTCAAACTGTTGTTACTTTAAATACTTCACCTCCTGACAGTTTTCGCTTTAAATTCTTCATTCCTGAAGCAGTTTTCGCGTGAAATCCTTCATTCCTAGACAGCTCTCACAATGAATTCTTCACAAGCAAACAGGTATTTTAACTCATTGAAACTTAGAAGTTTGACATGCCCATCCATTAAAAAAAAAAAAAAAAGAAAAAAGAATAAAACCTCGTGTGGAATATTCAGACAATGAATTAATAGTTCGCGTATCTGACAGGAAATGTGTACAACATATGGGCTACACACATATGGGCTACACATATATGGAAAAGATATCTCATATTATGATAAAAACGAAGGCGAAACGACAATAATAAGAACAATTAATCAATCAGGTGCCGTCTTCATAATGAAGGTTGGCTGCAAGCAAGCAAGTTCTAAAAGCAGAATCTAGTCAAGCTGGTCTATTATTCTCTTTTGATATTTTTCCACGTTTCCACTGACGCACTTCTTTTCTAAACAGACCCTTTCTATCTCATCATTCCTCGCATCTATCCCATCATTCCTCGCATCTATCCCATCATTCCTCGCATCTATCCCATCATTCCTCGCATCTATCCCGTAATTTGTCGCATCTATCCCATCATTCCTCGCATCTATCCCATCATTCCTCGCATCTATCCCGTAATTTGTCGCATCTATCCCATCGTTCCTCGCATTTATCCCGCAATTCCTCGCATTTATCCCGTAATTCCTCGCATCTATCCCGTCGTTTCTCGTATCTGTCCCGTCATTCCACTAATGGGGTTTCTGGGAAGTTCCTTGGCGAAGTGGTTACGCTGCCTGCCTGGCGTTTCGAAAGCCAGTGCCCGGTCAGTTGTATTACCCTCACATCTTGCTCGGTTTGTTTTCTGGTGACTCGGCCACTGTAGATCCTGGTTTAGAATATTTAACTCTGTCGTAAAGTCAGTACTGCTGTATAGAATAGTGATTGACTAAACCATTAACTAATAAATTACAAACACCCATTCACTGATGCCTTCGCTGAATAGTACTAAAATGGTATGAAGGAATAATCAATGATGAGCTTAGGGAGAGAATCAGACAGATTTCAGTGAATCAAGAGGCGAAGAAAAGTGACCTTGGATGGAAGAACATCTGATAATGGTATAACAAGAAGGTCCTTTCTTTGGAACCCACAAACATAGTGGCATATTTGTGTGGGTTTCAGAAAAAAGGTCTTACAGGATAAACGGAATAGAGAAAAACCTAAAATACATGGGAAAAGAGAAAAAGAGACAGAAATGAATAAGGAAATGACATACACGGAGCTGCAGGAGATAGTAACAGATAGATCAGGACGGCTTGTGTTAGTTGTTGGGGAAATGTTTCAAAGGGGATTAAAGGACAGAAGAAGAGTAGCAAGAACCATAGACTACCAGGTACAAATAACCTATGCTTTCTGACATGAAAATAACCCCGGGCAGGTGGAGAGATGATATCACGTGGCAGTACATGCAACCCAACTGTGATAGCAATCTGAATCCCGCTCTTTATTAGGCGCACATTTCCAGACACATATAGGTTGCTAGTAATGTATATCTGGACCGTGACAGATGAATGCAGGTGTGTATCATTGTATTCCTGCAAACATCATGTACTGGGTGTCTGACGTGAACTGAATCAATTATTCACGCGCCTCGCCGTGTGTTTCCACCGCTTGCACTGTCTCGCTGATTAGAGTAATGATCTACATACAAGCGGCGCCGTGCACTCCCACTCCCCTGGTACACGGGACACTGGAGGGTGTTTACAGTTGACGATGCCTTGACACGCACATGAACATGGTCAGGACATGACCAGGTCTGAGAGGCGTTAGTAACCTTTGGCGACCAGACTGCACATACACACCTGTGCCGAAACCTGTGGTGTGTATTCTGAATGGACATGTGTAAATTGTGTTTGGATTACATTCATGTTCAGTTGATTACAAAATTATTATGAGAGAATGGTAGGTAGAGTGATCTTGTGTGTGTCGTCAGCTGGCAGCTGTTGGTAGTTAGTTAATTAGTCGCGGTTCCAACTTCACAGCAACGGGTCGCCCCATAATGCTTATATTTCTTATAATGCTTCGTTCCTGTGCCAGTGAATATCACACAAAATGGTCTTCACTGCCCCATGTGAAAAGTGGAACAGACAAGAGTGTTGTATAAAGCTGCTGAAAAGTAAAAAAAAAAAAAAAACGAAATAAATCTGTTGGTATCTATTGTAGGCAAACAATAAATGATTATACCTTGTACACAGAAATGTCAAGTGTGTATCAGTAGCTGGAGAAGTTTTGGAGCCGTTGAAATTACACGAGAAATATACTTGCAGATATTGATTGACACACATGTAAGAGGCATAGGAAAGAAGTAGAAATCAGAGGACAAAACACGTGTAAGAAACGTATGAAAGCAGTAGAAATTAGAGGACAAAACACATGTAAGAGATATAGGAAAGAAGTAGAAGGCAGGGGACAAAACACATGTAAGAGACATGGGAAAGAAGTGGAAGTCATAGAACAAACCTCATGTAAGTAAGAGACATGGGAAAGAAGTGGAAGTCATAGAACAAAACACATGTAAGAGACATAGGAAAGAAGTAGAAGTCATAGAACAAACCTCATGTAAGAGACATGGGAAAGAAGTGGAAGTCATATAACAAACCTCATGTAAGTAAGAGGCATGGGAAAGAAGTGGAAGTCATAGAACAAAACACATGTAAGAGACATAGAAAAGAAGTAGAAGTCATAGAACAAAACACATGTAAGAGACATGGGAAAGAAGTGGAAGTCATAGAACAAACCTCATGTAAGTAAGAGACATGGGAAAGAAGTGGAAGTCATAGAACAAACCTCATGTAAATGACATGGGAAAGAAGTGGAAGTCATAGAACAAACCTCATGTAAGAGACATGGGAAAGAAGTGGAAGTCATAGAACAAACCTCATGTAAATGACATGGGAAAGAAGTGGAAGTCATAGTACAAACCTCATGTAAGTAAGAGACATGGGAAAGAAGTGGAAGTCATAGAACAAACCTCATGTAAGAGACATAGTAAAGAAGTGGAAGTCATAGAACAAACCTCATGTAAGAGACATGGGAAAGAAGTGGAAGTCATAGAACAAACCTCATGTAAGTAAGAGACATGGGAAAGAAGTGGAAGTCATAGAACAAACCTCATGTAAGTAAGAGACATGGCAAAGAAGTGGAAGTCATAGAACAAACCTCATGTAAATGACATGGGAAAGAAGTGGAAGTCATAGAACAAACCTCATGTAAGAGACATGGGAAAGAAGTGGAAGTCATAGAACAAACCTCATGTAAGTAAGAGACATGGGAAAGAAGTGGAAGTCATAGAACAAACCTCATGTAAATGACATGGGAAAGAAGTGGAAGTCATAGAACAAACCTCATGTAAGAGACATGGGAAAGAAGTGGAAGTCATAGAACAAACCTCATGTAAATGACATGGGAAAGAAGTGGAAGTCATAGTACAAACCTCATGTAAGTAAGAGACATGGGAAAGAAGTGGAAGTATAGAACAAACCTCATGTAAGAGACATGGGAAAGAAGTGGAAGTCATAGAACAAACCTCATGTAAGAGACATGGGAAAGAAGTGGAAGTCATAGAACAAACCTCATGTAAATGACATGGGAAAGAAGTGGAAGTCATAGAACAAACCTCATGTAAGAGACACGGGAAAGAAGTAGAAGTCATAGAACAAAACACATGTAAGAGACATGGGAAAGAAGTGGAAGTCATAGAACAAACCTCATGTAAGAGACATGGGAAAGAAGTGGAAGTCATAGAACAAACCTCATGTAAGAGACACGGGAAAGAAGTAGAAGTCATAGAACAAAACACATGTAAGAGACATGGGAAAGAAGTAGAAGTCATAGAACAAACCTCATGTAAGAGACATGGGAAAGAAGTGGAAGTCATAGAACAAACCTCATGTAAGTAAGAGACATGGCAAAGAAGTGGAAGTCATAGAACAAACCTCATGTAAATGACATGGGAAAGAAGTGGAAGTCATAGAACAAACCTCATGTAAGAGACATGGGAAAGAAGTGGAAGTCATAGAACAAACCTCATGTAAGTAAGAGACATGGGAAAGAAGTGGAAGTCATAGAACAAACCTCATGTAAATGACATGGGAAAGAAGTGGAAGTCATAGAACAAACCTCATGTAAGAGACATGGGAAAGAAGTGGAAGTCATAGAACAAACCTCATGTAAATGACATGGGAAAGAAGTGGAAGTCATAGTACAAACCTCATGTAAGTAAGAGACATGGGAAAGAAGTGGAAGTCATAGAACAAACCTCATGTAAGAGACATGGGAAAGAAGTGGAAGTCATAGAACAAACCTCATGTAAGAGACATGGGAAAGAAGTGGAAGTCATAGAACAAACCTCATGTAAATGACATGGGAAAGAAGTGGAAGTCATAGAACAAACCTCATGTAAGAGACATGGGAAAGAAGTGGAAGTCATAGAACAAACCTCATGTAAATGACATGGGAAAGAAGTGGAAGTCATAGAACAAACCTCATGTAAGAGACACGGGAAAGAAGTAGAAGTCATAGAACAAAACACATGTAAGAGACATGGGAAAGAAGTGGAAGTCATAGAACAAACCTCATGTAAGAGACATGGCAAAGAAGTGGAAGTCATAGAACAAACTTCATGTAAGAGACATGGGAAAGAAGTGGAAGTCATAGAACAAACCTCATGTAAGAGACATGGGAAAGAAGTGGAAGTCATAGAACAAACCTCATGTAAGTAAGAGACATGGGAAAGAAATGGAAGTCATAGAACAAACCTCATGTAAATGACATGGGAAAGAAGTGGAAGTCATAGAACAAACCTCATGTAAGAGACATGGGAAAGAAGTGGAAGTCATAGAACAAACCTCATGTAAGAGACATGGGAAAGAAGTGGAAGTCATAGAACAAACCTCATGTAAGAGACATGGGAAAGAAGTGGAAGTCATAGAACAAACCTCGTGTAAGTAAGAGACATGGGAAAGAAGTGGAAGTCATAGAACAAACCTCATGTAAATGACATGGGAAAGAAGTGGAAGTCATAGAACAAAACACATGTACGAGACATGGGAAAGAAGTGAAAGTCATAAAACAAAACACATGTAAGAGACATAGGAAAGAAGTAGAAGCCAGAGAACAAAACACATGTAAGAGACATGGGAAAGAAGTGGAAGTCATAGAACAAACCTCATGTAAGAGACATGGGAAAGAAGTGGAAGTCATAGAACAAACTTCATGTAAGAGACATGGGAAAGAAGTGGAAGTCATAGAACAAACCTCATGTAAGAGACATGGGAAAGAAGTGGAAGTCATAGAACAAACCTCATGTAAGTAAGAGACATGGGAAAGAAATGGAAGTCATAGAACAAACCTCATGTAAATGACATGGGAAAGAAGTGGAAGTCATAGAACAAACCTCATGTAAGAGACATGGGAAAGAAGTGGAAGTCATAGAACAAACCTCATGTAAGAGACATGGGAAAGAAGTGGAAGTCATAGAACAAACCTCATGTAAGAGACATGGGAAAGAAGTGGAAGTCATAGAACAAACCTCGTGTAAGTAAGAGACATGGGAAAGAAGTGGAAGTCATAGAACAAACCTCATGTAAATGACATGGGAAAGAAGTGGAAGTCATAGAACAAAACACATGTACGAGACATGGGAAAGAAGTGAAAGTCATAAAACAAAACACATGTAAGAGACATAGGAAAGAAGTAGAAGCCAGAGAACAACACACATGTAAGAGACATAGGACAAAACATTTCATGTTTGCCCCGAGCCTTCTATGAGCTCCGATTGGTGTCTGTCTAATGAATGCATTTCTCCAAAACGAACGTGTTTTAGCATGTGAAGCATGCATAGCGGTGCCACTCTAAGGAATTGCATTAAATTAAATCTTAAACCATAGGTATCCCCCTACTTCTTTTACCCGTGGTTTCAGGGAAATGACTTTCTAATTATACTATTATAAAGTGTTTTTCTTTCTCAATGTGTGTTCTATTCACTTCCTACCATCGCGTCCAAGGCGGCGTATCGTAGAACCACGTCCAGATAAGGCATGTTAGCTGTGATATAATCCAGTCAGTCTTCTGTCTGGGCGAATAAACAGCTACTTCTCCCGTGAATAGCGTCAGACGATCAGGGGAAGTCTTTTGTGTAATGATACAGCACTCAGTAACAAAACAATATGCAGACTACAAAAGTCAGTTGCACGTCCTTCGTAGAACCTCGCAATCAACCCCTTCAGTTTTGGGCCGTTTGTGATTTATTTACTAGGCAATTGTTATGTGCATGCTTGCCATTTCTTTCTGGACGACCGACGCTGATACCACCTAAATCAACACAAGGCGGTCTCCTTAGAAATCGTCTGCGGCTGGTGTCAAACCCTCGACTCCCGGGAAGGTTAACCCGGTCAACAAATGCCCGCAGAAGTCGGATGTGTCGGTCTAACGGCGCAAGAACGCAGCTCTGCTGTAAACAGGCACAACACAATCACGTCCGAAAAAAAACTCCGGATGAACGAAGAAGAAGAAGAAGAAGAAACCCTCGACTCGGGATGCCAGGGAATTGTGAAACGCGTTCACTACCATAAAGCCACATCGCCGGCCATGCACGCACTATAGAAGGATAACGTCCTAACTGGAACTAGTGCTACATGTCGATTGCGTGGGCGTGCATATAGTTTATCCAGCCAGAGTGCGGCGGGACAAGTTACAATCTATACACTTTAATATTTGATGAGGGGGACGGCGTACTGTAACGTTGTTTCTGTTAACTATTAACACACGAACGCACGCGCGCGCGCACACACACACGCACACACACACGCACACACATGCCTGTATGTCTTTTTACGTTAGTGCATGAGCGAGAAAGGGGGGATAAGTAGGTGTGTAGGTAGGTGGGTAGGTACTAATGGCTTTCTTCAGACCTATCTAACCATAAGTTGATGCATCCCAGGGCCAGGAACATCCCTGCCTGCCAATCTGGCGTACCTTTCGGTTTTTGTTCCACCCCTCCCCCCTCCCCCCTACTCGTCTAAAGAGTCTCTGTTCGCGGTGTTTAAGATAATGTCGTACATTGCGCCTCTACGTGGTACAGCTAGGAGTACTTCCTCCCGGATCGTGGCATCTATGTCCACCATTCTCATATCTCTGTCTGCACGTTTACCTGAGTCGTAGTTGTGAACGTCAGGTTTTCCTATTACCGTTTGCCAGCTACCCATATATAATGTCCCATGGAATACATCCATATAGCACGCAGTGTACATGGCCAAGCTATCGAATTCTGCGCTCTAAGCAGCTTGCATATAATCGTTTGAGTAGTGCGTGAGAGCTCTTCACAATTGGTGCTCCGTCCTTCCAAGAGAAGCCGAAGAGAGAGCGCAGACATCCTAAGTGGAAAATGGAAACTGCAGTATGTGCACGGTTATCCACTTATTTAGTTCCCACGTTTTATCTATGGGCATTGATTTAACACAAACTTTGAACTCATTAAGTGATATGATATTTATTTCCTAAATCGTTTTAAGCTATTTCATGTATCTGCCATGGGTTTATATATAGTAGTTTTCCCTATTTAACCACCTTTAATTTGATATATATAATACCACATGTCTGCTACCATATTAACAACTTTTTAGTCTTAACGTGACACCCCTACTTCCCATTTTCCGCCATTCATTTTTGTTTGGTCCAATCCTACTTTTGTTTGGCATTTAATTGTAAAAGCGAGTTTAGGTTGTAGATCATTTGGCGAGAAGCCTAATTTTGCTTCCGGTAATTGTAACCAAGCCGGTCTCTCTGGCCGAGGGGTTAGCGAACGTGACGACGGCGAGAATGGGTAGCGGTTCTAACCGCGTCGGTAACTTACGGGATATGTGAGCCGGCCGCTCAGAAAGCAATGGCAAACGACTGAACGTAAACTTGCCAAGAGATCACAATAGCAAAAAATACTGGTGCTGACTGCGACGTACTGAAAAGGGTATGCAACAACTAACTTATTATGCCTTACTGCAGTCACTGCAGCGGCATCTCCGTTGTTTGTGTGTTGTTTTGTTTTCTTGTTGTTTGTTTCCAAGTGAACGCCCGCCGCAGCAGCGTCCTCCGTTTCCCCATAATTATGTTGTGTACATCTGCCGTACACTTCATATATTTCTATTGTATACATTTCCACAGCTTAACCGCAGTTTAACCCTTGTCATAAAAAGGACAATCAATAGCCAGTTATGTCACCCACCTGATCCTACAGTTGTGAAACTTGGCAGAATTCCGCGGACACAATCATAAGAAACAACATTCCAGTCGCAATCCTTTCTAGATTCATGGCCATGCCCATATTTCCGCGAACAAGAATAATAAAACATCGTAGGCGTAATTTGGTATATGAAGAAGCTATTCCTGCGAGAATCGGTCTCTGTGGCTAAGGGCTTGTGAACGCGGTTTGTGAGCCCGTATACCCGGGTTCGAAACACGGCGGTGCTGGTTTTTTCGAAAAAGGTATAGGGGCCGGTCGTTCAGAAAGCAATGGCAAACTACTGAACGTAACACTTGCCTAGTACATCAACAGCAGCTGAAAATGCTGATGTTGACTGCAACGTCCCGTAAGGGATACGCAACAAAAAAATTCCTGTGAGTACAACAATTAGGAACATAAAGTTGGGAATGCACAAGGTGCCGAACACACACGTGGGAGCAGTCGGCGAGAGTCCAAAATCGTATAGAAAAAGATGGTTGATAAATAAATAGCTTACATGATGTGTGGTATGGGGCATCGCGGTAACGTAGTGGCTAGTGTCGCCTGTCGGCCTGGAGGCTATAGATTCGAATCCACATAGGAGCGAAATTTTTTTTAAAAGTTTGACCTGGCTTTCAGGTCGACCCGGCCTCAAATGTGTACCAGGAATGTCGTGGGAAGTAAAGGCGATAGACCCGATACTGACCTCGTCTCCCATCAAGTAGCGATTGATGTATACAAATATGGGCCTAGCGCTGTCTGCCTGCTCTGCCGTTTAAGGCGTGTAAACAGTCCTTTACTTAATTACTGACTGACAAGAAACAGCTTCTGTGATGTGTAGTGCGCTCTAAGAGAATGTATAGTGCACTCTAAGAAAATGTATAGTGCGCTCTAAGAGAATGTATAGTGCACTCTAAGGGAATGTATAGTGCAATTTAAAAGCACCAGCCAGAATGTATAGTACATCGTGGAAGTGAGTGTTTGCTGTGTGTTTCTCTCTTTCCCAGAATCTATTCTGTAAGAGCAATGAATAAACCATGAATGTGTAGAAGTAACTTCTAATATCTTCTGCACTGGTTCTACAAACACCAATCTTTACCTAGACGTCCGCATATACGCGATAACCTAATACAACACATGCTGTACTGTCGTTATACAGCCAATTATATTACACTGTTTCATCATACCTATGGCGGAGTGCATCCGATTTCAACAGCTACTTTTTTTCCCCGAATGCCTACCCTAGCCTTTGACGGTCACAATCTACCCACAAGGCAGCAGCTGTCGTGCCTCTCTTACTCATTGACCCTGCGCAGCTTTGGAAACCCTGCCAGTGGCTGTGCTACCGCCGGTATAGCTCCTGGGGGTTAATGGGACTTGCAAGGCCATTAACTTTTACTGCTGTAACGTAGGGGCGCATTAGGGGAAATAACGCCTATTTGATTACCGCTTATTTGCACAACGAAATTAGAATGTCAACAGTCCCAGAACCAATTGCAGTAGCTAACTAAAGAGTCCCTTTCATGTCATAGGCGTATTGGGTACATGGTGCTAGCCAATATATTGTTAGAGCAATATCCCATACATTTTGTTTACATATATCCCATACATTTTACTTAGATATAGCCATCACATTTTATTTATAAATATCCCATATATTTTGCTTAGATATATCCCAAAGATTTTGCTTAAATATATCCCAGACAGTTTGTTTAGATATATCCCATACATTTTGTTTACATATATCCCATACATTTCATTTGTTTTTTCCTTATGGTTTTGATGAGTGATAATACCTGTAGCTCTTAATACCTTGGTATTTATCTCTTTCCCTGTCCTGAATATTCTTAACACTTTAGAAAGTATATGAAAAATATGTAATCGCACTAAAGATACAATAAGGCAAACCAACTCATTGGACAAATGGCACCAATACTAAAGAACAAACATGTATCAATATCAGCTGTGTTTCCATCTGTATATACAGGATTACAGAGAAAGTCGTTAACCTCTTCGCCAGGGAGACTGGCAGTGATAACAGAAAGAGACTGAGCCATATGGGATAAAAACTTGGTTCAATGAAGTCGACCCTGTCAACTTTTAAGCGACTTTTTAAAGTCAGAGACAGAGTGTTGGAGATCAAAAGCAGCCGATCTTCATTGTGGAGATGTCACATGTTTGACTGACCTGAAAAGTTGAAGGAAGGTTTCATCAAACGTCCATTCCATTGCCAAATTACACTAGTTTATTGGACAATATATATATATATATATATATATATATATATATATATATATATATATATATATATATATATATATATATATATATATAACATTTGACAGTTTTCATTTTTAATGTGTTGTTTATCTCCGTCGATGTTGATATTTTTTTCATGTCATTGAAAATCATATTGGCCATTCCTATTCTCTTTTTTTTATGTCTATTTAACCTCTGCCATCATCTATCATTGCATTTCCAAGATAGGAGCAACTTATTTGTTTGTTCAACCTCTAGTTTCTTTTTTAAGTGTTTCATTTCCTTTTGTTTAAGATTGCGAATGAGAAAGGCAAAATGGGCAAGAAGTCTCCATCCAAAGAGCCACCTTTGAAAGCTTCAGGCAAAACTGCTGCATGCAAAGTGTACTTACTTGACGGAGAAGGAGTGGATATCCATATTGATGTAAGTTTTCATTTTGTTCAGTGATATCAGTAATTTTCACCATATCCTGTCTCATCAAGCAGTAATTTATTTTATGCTGGTTCTGAAAACAGAGTATTACTATGTTCTTATGAATACATTTTTAGAACAAGAAGATAGTTAATTTTGTTTAAAAATCTGTTCAGAAATATGTTTTGTTGTAGACAAAAAAAAATTTATAACATTTATAATATGCCAGGTAATGTTAGTGTTATAAATATTCATTTTGATCTGCTATACTACAGTTGTATTTGTAGACAACTGCATTTGTAGTTAACTGCATTGACTGGCACCTGGCCGTGACAGGCGATAGTTTCTAAAATGGAGTTATACCTCTCCATAACACAAAGCCTGGGCTGGATTTAGTGACCATGTGTTGCCCATGGAGCATAATCCCTCTCTCAGCCTGTCTAATTTACTCCAGAGGAAAGGTAACAAAAATACACCTGGAACAAGACAAGCTGCAGAAGCTGCCGGATCAGCAAAACAATACTCTATCTGTCCGCTTGTCGGAGTCTCCATTCTAGACCAGTTGCTGACGAAGGCTTAGGGCCTGGTCTGCCCTGCCATGACATTTAGTCTTTAAGTTGCATTTCCTCGCACTTGGATAAGGTTTGTACCCTCCCAATTGCACTCCTCTGCCCAAACCCGATGGCACAATGTGGGGTGTCGGTTTTGGTAAGCGCTGCCCAACATTCGACGCTAACAGAAAGCAGGTAGTACCCGCATATTGCACAGATAAAGTGTATGTGAAAGTTATGGTTAATTTTATACAATTCTTTACTACTTAAAATTTATGTTTCAACATTGATTTACATTTGTTCATATTGTTACTTGAATAAACTCTTTCTCTCCCAAACAATATATGTTGAGCTATTGCTAATGTGCATCCAACTTGCAAAATGTTTTACTATATCTCTTATGTTTCATCCTACCATACTGAAGAAATCTATTCACTGATTCCATTTGTGCTGTAAATTCATATTAAGAAGGTGGGTATCTCTGTGAAAGATGACAGTGCTATTGAATTTAATAAAGCTTTGGCCTACTTTCTGTTAAGAAGTGGCAAGGTCGAGTTCCCATAATTAGTTGATGTAGTCAAACTGGGTCAGCTTCAGTGAACTTTTGATGAAGGCTGGTTGTACATTAAAGCAACTTTTGTTGCCTGCCATCTGTACATCAATCCTCTTGTGGACTTGCAGCTCAGAATAAAGTATACATTGGTAGCAACAATTGCACAAACCCCAGGCATGACTCCTTAAGTATATGTAGTGTCACCCACAGACACAATGGTACACCTGAGACATGACTGCTGAAGTTCATGTAGTGTCATCCACAAGGTTCCACAGACAAAGTGGCCCAGGCATGACTGCTGAAGTTCATGTAGTTTCACCACAAGGTTCCACAAACACTTGATTCCCTCAAGTTAATTCAAAACAATTACAATCGTGGAGGCAAGAGGTAGACTGCCTAGGGTAATCATGATTAGGACATAATTTCCAGTCAGATCAAGTCAGAGATGGCAAAAAGGCACAGAAATAAACTGCCTGTTTGGCTGTTTTTCAGACTCTTGCTGTTACATAAAACAAAATAAACCAGTGTCTCATCCACACACTAACGAAATCTATCTAGATATTTTATCATGCAGAAGAGTATAAGTTGTGTCTTTGAAAGTAATTCATTCATTCATTTTCCATTGTGCTTATTTCATCCTAAGAACATATGCTGCAGAATCTTTTGGCATTGAAAGAGTTTAAATGTTATTCTATCCTTGACAGCAGCTGTGCTAATAGTTAAAGACACAGTAATACAGGAAACAGCATTTTCAGCAATGTTCAGAGTTAAGTGTGGGTCTGGTAGGGAGGGATGTATGAGAGGAAAGAGCTGACGTGCTTACAACCAGTGTGTCAGTGCAGCTGTAAGCATCTACACCTTATGACATTTGCTGCCGGTGATGGAACATTCATGGATTTGTCAGGAATGTTATGATATTGATTCATGAATCATTCAATCAGTGCCAGCACACAATTGTATTAGCATGCTGCTTCCAAAAATAACTGTCTGTATTTTTGTAAAGATTTTTTTTTTGTCTGCTGCCAGCAGTGTTCTATCTGCTGTCTTGTATCATTACTGATCTCATTCTAGTGTACATTTCTTAATTCCTTCAGGTAATGTCATTCTGTCTACCAATAGAAACAATTAATAGTGATTATTCTCCTAGGCATTGATATATGGCACAGGAAGTACAAGTTCTGGTTTATAAGCCATTTGTGTAACTACCAATATTGCAGTCTTTATCTTCTGAGCCATTTTTAACTACTGTTATTGTGTTGCCTTGTTTCTGTCACATCTACATAATGATGTCAGTCCATCTTTTGTTGTTGCCTTTTTCCTTATTCTCAAACCAGTATAATGGATATTATACTATTGTAAAATTTGGAGACAATTTGATTTCATGTTGTCCTATAATTATGTTGTTTGTCCTAATTTTGATCTTTGAATGCATGCCAAGATAGGATCAGATAACACTGGTTATGAAGGGGAAACACAGACTGTGGGTAATAAATAAAATGGAGAATTAGTAACTAATCTAGGTGTGGGGAATCAATACATCATAGGCGGAAGTAGTTTTCCTTAAAATAAATACTAAAGCAGCATGGGCATCACCAGACTACAAAATAGAATACCAAAATTATTATATCTGTATTAATGAGAAATTTATCTCATCTCTACGTGGCGTGCCGGCTCTGTGGCGAAGGGTTATGGACACAATTCGTAATCCTGCATACCTGTTTGCGGACGACCAAGCACTAATAGCAAAATCAGAAGCTGACTTACAAGACCACATGAATAGTTTAAACCAGTGTTTCCCAACGTGGGGCCCACGCCCCACAGGGGGGCAATTTGACTGTTAAGGGGGGCAATTCGAAAATGGAAGAAATCGGCTGAATATAACAAAACGGGGAGACTTGAGACTGAAGTTAACTAAATTGGAACCTGACATAAGATCTCTTTGCAGCAAGCATCAAGCGCAAGGATCTCACTAAATTTAAATAATAAATAATTACTAATAATTAAAATAATATAGAAAAATCTTTCATTAAAATTATTTTGTACTTGAATTTCAGTTCTCCATTATATGTTTTGAAAATTTACTTTCTGTGTTTGCTCAATAATTACCTAGTGATTTCTTCCTAAAACCTATCATTCAAGTTTCTTTAGTGAACATTTCAATTTTTGAATATTAAAAATATTGTATATGTTGAGGGGGGGCATGGGGGGGGGGGGGGGCAATATGAATTTTAGAAAGGCTTAAGTGGGGCATGGTACAAAAAAGGTTGGGAAACACTGGTTTAAACGAAATGTGTAGGGAACTTAACATGAAAATTCGCACAAGTAAAACAGGGGTGACAACTATAACTAAAGAAGGAAAAACAACAATGATTCACCTAAACGAACATCCCTTGAAACAAGTAAAGAGTTTCAAGTACCTAGGAAGTATAACATCATCAAATGGCAAATCAGAAGACGAGATTGAAAATAGATGCAATAAGGCAAACCAACTCATTGGACAAATGGTACCAATACTAAAGAACAAATATGTATCAATAACTACTAATCCTCCGAAGTCGGAGAGTGTCTGCCTGTACGGCGAGGAACCACCAGTCTGCACACCAATAAGCCAGACATGGGACAACGGATACTCACGCAAAACTCAGGTCCTGTATGACATCACATTGATGTTGGACAACAGGATGCCTTCATCCGACATACAGGACTTCGCATTGGAGCTCAAGCCAACGAACACAAGCAAGCAAGCAAGCAATAACTACTAAGAAAGCACTTTACAACACAATCTTCCTACCAACTCTATCTTACCAATACTAAACCTGGACAATGACAGAAAAGAGAAAAGAAACATCACAACAACAGAAATGAGATTCCTGAGAAGAATACTCAATGTATCAAGAAGAGATAAGATCAAAAGTGAAGAAATCAGGACTAAAGTGGGGGTTATAGCTGTGCTAGATTTTATTATAAGGCAGCAAGTCAAATGGTTTGGCCATGCAAGTAGGTTACCAACTATCAGTATACCACAACAAACAATATGTACAGACCAGATTGAAGCAGATGAAGTGGCCGACCACGTAAACGATGGACGCAGGGAATAACAGAGTCCATGGGAATATCGATTCATGAAACCCATAAGCAGGCACTCTCCCGCTGATTATAGTTCACCTCGACACCGCAAGGTACAAGAGGAACATGATGAGAGAGAGACAGAATGGTATGATCGTGTAAGATGGTGAAACATGACTGCCCATGCTTATCAGCATTGTATGTAATGATGATGAACAGATGGGTTGAATACTTTGAGTACCTTCTAAATAGACAGTCCCAAATGATCCTTCTAATATCCAGCCAACAAAAGCGGAGCTGGATATAGACTGAAAAACCATCTAAAGAAGAAATCAGAAAAGCTACCAGACTACTGAAGGATGAGAAAGCTGATGATCCAGATGGTATCCCAGCAGAAGCTATTAAAGCCAGCATAGACACAACTGAAATGCTGCGCAAACTATTTAGCAGAGTCTGGGAGACCGAAGAAATACCAGCAGACAGAAAAGAAGGATATCTAGTGAAGTTGCTTAATAAAGAAGACTTGCAGGAGAGTGGGAATTATAGATTAATAATTTTACCAATTCCTGGGAAAATATTAAGCAAGATCATTCTGGAGAGATTATGACATTTCCTTTGACAAACAACTTAGGGATAAATTGCCACGCCTGCGACCAAACAGATTCTGCACTTACCACATAGTCAAATTATGCATAATAATAGAGGGACGTAATGAACCGAATTCACCACTTTATTTTGGATTTGTGGATTGTGGAAAGAGCTTTAGCAGCATTGATAGGAAATCCCTTTGGAGGTTGATGAAGCACTATGGGATCCCACAGAAAATCTTTAACATATTAATAATAGCAACAAAGGAAGATGTGAAATGTAAAGTTCTTGATGAGGGAAAAACAACAGATACATTTGAAATAAAAACAGAAGTGCACCAGAAATGCCTTTTGTCGCCTTTATTATTCTTAAATAAGACAACAATAACTTCCACCAGAAATGGAATTCACTGGACTCTAATGAAACAACTTGTTGATTTGGACTCTGCTAGGGACAATACACTCCTGTCACATACACACATAATCAGATACAAGATAAACTAATCACACTTGATGAAGAGGTCACAGAAAGTATGCTTAAAAATTCATAGGGGAAAGACAAAGATAATGAGATTAATCCTGAGCAATTAGCAACCCTATCTCCCTAAGTGAATCCTCACTTCAAATGGTGGAATGAAACACCTTATTAGGTCGCCATGGAGACAAAGATGGAGGAACACATAACGATGTTAAAATAAGAATACAGAAATCAAGAGGAGCCTTCATAGCACTAGGAAAGTTGTGGAAATTAACGAACATTAAACTTAGCACTAAACTTAAAATATTTAACTCTGTCGTTAGTTGGAAAATTTGGAGACAATTTCATTTCATGTTGTCCTATAATTATGTTGTTTGTCCTAACTTTGATCTTTGAATACATGCCAAGATAGGATCAGATAACACTGGTTATGAAGGGGAAACACGGACTATGGGTAATTAATAAAATGGAGAATTAGTAACTAATCTAGTTGTGGGGAATCAATACATCATAGGTGGAAGTCTTAAAATAAATACTAAAGCAGCATGGGCATCAACAGACTACAAAACAGAATACCAAAATTATTATATCTGTATTAATACGAAATTTATCTCATCCCTACATGGCGTGCCGGCTCTGTGGCGAAGGTTGCGCCTGGCCGAGAGGCTAGAACGCCGGACTCTCATTCGTGAGGCCCGGGTTCGATCCCTCGGTAAGGTGTCGGATTTTTTTTCTGTCGGGGGCAAAAAGAAAATCCTAACCTGCACAGTTCGTGGCGACTGCACTAGCCAGGCGGCCTTAATTCCTCAGGTTCAAAGACCCCTCTGCCATACACCGCAAGGTACTATATTGGCAGTAAATGACAGTTTTGACAGTTAGTTGGAACTACTGCATGGATTAGAAATATGAAGAACAACTAACATAATTAACCTCAGTGGCTCAGAACGCTGAAGAAGAAGAAGAAGAACTAACATAATTACTAATAAACTCCACACATTCATTGATTAGTGCTTGCACAGAAAGTGGGACTAAATTGATATGGCAGAATCACCAATGTAAAGCTGATGACAAGAATTAAACACATTTCCTTGAATCTAGAGGTGAGGAAAAGACACTGTATAGGACACACACTAAGAAACCCTGAGGATAGTATAACTAGAAACGTCCTTGTCTGGAAGCCAATGAATGAATCACCAAAAAAAAAACGAGAAGTAGTCTGGAAACCTCAAGGCAAGCAAAATGGTGGGAGACATTAAAACACAAGGAGAAGAAAATAAGAAACAGATGTATTATATTGGGGGGGGGGGGAGACAAGGAGGGAGCTGAAGGAAATAGCCAAAGATAGGACAGCAGGGTTGGAGTTGATTGGGGGGGGGGGGGCAAGCCCCAATGGGAGATAAAGGGCAAAAGAATCCATTTGTAAATTACAGACTGATCGATGGACTTCCCTACTACTGTATTTTGTTTATATTTCCATCTTTAATTGGTCTAATAATCATATTTATATTTCATATTTTTGTTTCAGAAAATTTAATTAGCTTGATCTTAATTGCATATATTATTATATTTATAATTTTCTGTTACTTTCTGTGATAGCTTACTGATCTACACTTCCACATATATTTATTTGTATAATTTGGCAAGTTAGAATTCTCTCAAGATTGGAACACTGTTTCATTATATTTATCTACTATTTTATTTATGTAATTCTTCATAGCTTTAATTTATTTTATAATTATAATGTTTGCTTTGCTCTCTTTCTTTTTATATTATTGTTCATTTATTTATTTATTAAATATTTTTTTAATATTTGAAATTTCATTGTAAAAATATTTTCTACTCATGTCATTGTGTTGTTTCATAATGGACCAAGAGATTTTACTAAAACCATTTCTGTGATTTTACTTCTGTAGTCTTATGATCCACCATTCTCATCTCATCTCATCATGTTCCTCTTGTACCTTGCGGTGTTGAGGTAAAGTATAAACAACGGGAGAGTACCTGCTTATGGGCTTCATGTATCGATATTCCCGTGGACTCTGCTATTCCATCTGTCCATCGTTTACATGGTCCGCCTCTTCCTCTGCTTCCCTCTGGTCTGTACATCATTGCTTGTTGTGGCATACTGTTAGTTGGTAACCTACTTGCATGGCCAAACCATTTTGCTTGCTGCCTTCTAATAAAATCTAGTGCTGCTATAACCCCCTATTTAGTCCTGATTGCTTAATTTCTGATCTTATCTCTTCTTGACACATTGACTATTCTTCTCAGGAATCTCATTTCTGTTGTTGTGATTTTTCTTTTCTCTTTTTCTGTCATTGTCCAGGTTTGGCATTGGTGGTATAGAGTTGGAAGGAAGATTGTGTTGTAAAGTGCTTTCTTAGTAACTATTGATACATGTTTGTTCTTTAGTATTGGTGCCATTTGTCGAATGAGTTGGTTTGCATTATTGCATCTATTTTCGGTCTCGTCTTCTGCTTTGCCATTTGATATTATACTTCCTAGGTACTTGAAACTCTTTACTTGTTTCAGGGGATGTTCATTTTTGTTGGTTTTTTCTTCTTTAGTTATAGTCTGTTTTACTTGTGCTAATTTTCATGTTATGTTCCCTACACATTTCGTTTAGACTATTCATGTGGTCTTGTAATTCAGCTTCTGATTTTGCTATTAGTGCTTGGTCGTCCGCAAACAAGAGTTCTCTAATGGTTAGATTTGCAGATGGTTCTTCTTCTGTGTTCGTCATGCAGTGTTCTTGCAGTCTCTGTTTGGCTGGTTTCTTTACATATGTTGTCTATATAAGTTATGAACAAGGGAGGGGACAGGACACAACCTTGTCATTTCCAGGATCTTATGGTGAAGGGTTCTGAGTGTCCTCCAGTTGCTCTCACTATGCATTCACTGTTGTTGTATAAGCTTCTGCATAGGTGTAGATATGTACTCACTCCATAATGTTTAAGGATTTCCCACAGCTTGCTTCTATCTGCTCTACCAAATATCTTTTCTTGGTTGACAAAGGTTAAGTAGAGAGTTTCATTAAATTCAACTAATTTTTCTATAAGTTGTCTAAAAGCAAAAATGGCATCTGTGCATCCTTTGTTTTTCCTAAATCCAAGTTGTGTTTCGCTTAGCTGAGGTTCTATAGTAGTTCGTAATCTTTTCTCAAGAATTTTGCAAGTTATTTTCTCAGTAAGACTCAAAAGGAAAATGCCTCTGTATTGTGTGCAGTCTCTTTTGATCCACCATTGTACAAGTTATTTTTCATGTGTTCTTTCAACAGTGTTATGATTTAATTGACATCCAGATTACCATTTCACCAATATCAGTGCTAGTAATTCTGTTTATATAATTGAATGCTCTAACACGCACATGTGCATGCTGACATTTTCTATCATTAGCATCATGTACCTTGCCAGCTGGTGTAGGCGTTCATGTCTTTCCACAGATCTCTGTCTTTTGTGCTCTGTATCAACTCTGCTGATGATATTCCTCCATGCCACTGTCTGTCTTTCCAGTTGTCATGGTATTCTCTAATGCCTCTCTTCTCATCACACGACCAAAAATGCTTTTTTATTGTCGTGTATATTGTTCTAGTTTCATTAGTCTCTTCCAGGCAATCATTGTTAGTTACTCAGGCTGTCCAAGGTATTCACAACATTTATCTTAGAAACTTCAACTCTGTTGCTTCTGACCTCTTCCTAATTTGTATTTTCACGATTCCATGATTTGCTGCCATACAACAAAACAGGTTTGATGTAACATGTCATTACTGTCTTCCTGATATTCAGAGTTAGTGACTTATTGCATAAGATACACTTTCTATACACACACAAATTGTATTTTACCAAGTTTTGTATCAGAATATAATCACCATCATCGGGCCGTATATTATATATAGCAGTGGTTCTCAACCGGTGGGGAATCCCCCCCCCCCCCTAGGGGGGGGGGGGAAAGATTATTTCATGATTGCTTTAATACAAGAACCTATTACTTGATATTGTTTTCCCCTTCATACTTTACGGTTCTGTACTTCTTGCCCTTCTGAAATTCATTTTATAACATAAGTAGACCCGCAAATCACATTTTATGTGTACGTCTAGACTTGTTCTAGTATATATTGTTAAATTTAGCTTCAATTTTTACATATACTGTGTAGGGGAGGGAGAACTTATAGGGAGGAAATACGAAAGGGGGGGGGGGGGGGAATGCCGTTCTGAAAATATGGTAAAGGGGTGCACAGGCCAAAATAGGTTGAGAACCACTGATATATAGCATATAATTGGATTCTGGCAACAAATATGGTGTATGCCTTTTTAACTATTCTTGTATGCCTGATAATAATGTTTTAATCATTATTCACATTTGCAGAAAAATGACAATGGCAAAGCACTATTTGATAAAGTATGCAGTCATTTGGACCTCATCGAACAGGATTATTTCGGTTTGACATACACAGATGACAGAGGACCTGGACATGTCAAGGTATGTGATGTCTTCATTTGTGTAAACTCTATCCTTCATTCGTTATTCAACCTAATGTTTATGTGTACTTGCATTTTTAATCACACTGTTGCAATGAATCTAAACTATTGAGAGCTTATTAAAGTAACCATAAGTAGTTGTGGTATCATTGTGAGAATTTAAAATGAAACTACCATAATTAGTTGTGGTAGCATTATGAGAATATAAAATCGAACTACCATAAGTAGGTTGACATATTTTGACCACATCACTCATCAAGTGCTGCTTGGTCTCTAATATATAATATTATCATATTGGTGCCTTCAATAAACTGTTAAACATCTGGAAGTCAAAGTCACTCAGCCAACATACAAAATTTAAAATCTTCAATTCTTGTGTGATTCCAGTGCTAACGTATGGATGTGAGAGTTAGAAATCAATGGCAGCTTTAGATAAATTAGACAATTTTGAGAACAAATGTCTTAGAAGAATTCTAAACATCCAGTGGACAGATTTCAAAACCAATGCGCAAATAAGACAAGAGACTAAGCAAGATATTGTATACAAATTTATAAGAAAACGCCGTTGGAACTACATCAGCCATGTACTCAGAATGGAAAAGACAAGACTCCCCTACCAAGCCCTCATATGGTCACCAGTAGGGAAAAGAAAACGGGGAAGACCAAGAGAGACCCTGCGTAGAACCATCATCAGAGAAGGCTCATTCAACGGCCAAGTGAACATCCAAGATCTACAACAGGTAGCAGCGAACCACCAGGTATGGAGAGCCATGACTTCTGCCCTATGTGCCGACTTAGGCTCAAGAGGAAAGACTAACTAACTAAAAGAATATGAGAGGGCTTCAAATGAAAACCATAAATGTATTTTTGTTTGCTTGTGTAAATATATTCTGAAAAAGTAAACAACAAATGTACAATTTTTCAGTGTAGTCACCACTGCGTTCAATGCAAGTCCTCCAGTGTCAATAAAGTGCTTGGATTCCTGTAGAATCAAATTATCTGGGATCACTACTCGGTGCGCCTGACAGAGTCGTGAACAGTCTGTCACAGAATTCACACCTTTTTGAAACTTCCTACTCCACTCATACACTTTCTGTACCGATAGACATGCAGCACCACACTGGACCTTCATTCGTTGATGAATTTCAATAGGTTTCACCCCTTCACTGATCAAAAAATGGATAATAGAACCCTGCTCCTCTTTGGTGCATTCCAGAAGTGGGGCGGCCATCTTTAAACTGTCCTCATGACGTCACCATGACACTCTCACAATGCCACCACACCTAATTATGGTAGTTTTATAACACTCTTGATATCCGTACCAACACTATTGACAGGTTACAAGACAATGGCATGGTTATTGTAATTTCTAGCACACTTTTAAGGTTTTCATTTGAAGCCCCCTCGTAGCATCACATGCCTAATATGTATGGAAAAGTTCTTTGCTGACTTGTTACTTTTATATGCATATCAGGGAGCTGCGGTAGCGCAGTGGCTAGCATGCTTGTCTGCAGGCCCAGTGTGTTTGAATCTCCTTCGGGGTTTGGATATTTTTGCCAACAAGTGTGACCCCCAGGTGAAATAGGTACCAGGAAATGTCTGTGGAAGTAAAGGCGGCTGACCTGACATTGACCACATCACCCATCGATTGCTGATTGGTGGTTAGCACCATTTACCTATACACTTCATGGTGAGAAAAGGGGTCCTTACCATCATTATGTGTGGTGACATTTTGAGAGTTTCATGAAGCTACCATAATTAGGTGTGGTGACATTGTGAGAGTGTCATAAAGCTACCATAATTATGCGTTGTGCCATTGTGAGGGTGTCACAAAGCTACCATAATTATGTGTGGTGGCAGTGTGAGAGTGTCATAAAGCTACCATAGTTAGGTGTGGTGGCATTGTGAGAGTGTCATAAAGCTACCATAGTTAGGTGTGTGGCAGTGTGAGAGGTCATAAAGCTACCATAGTTAGGTGTGGTGGCACTGCGAACGTTTAATTAAATTAACCTAATTAGATGTGAGCTGGTCTCTCTGGCTGAGGGGTTACAACACTTTCTCCGTAATCCCGTTTGTCACGCAGAGTCTCGTAGTGGGAGCGAGCTGGGAGCGGTTCGTCCCCCGCTGGTGACTTGTGGTACACTGAGCCGGCCGCTCAGAAAGCAATGGCAAACTACTGAGCGTAATCTTGCCAAGAAATCAACAGACAGCTGAAAGATGCTGCTGTTGACAGCGATGTCTGTAAAGGATATGCGAATTTAAAAAAAAAAAAAAAATTAGATGTGATGGTAAGTGTTTAATAAAGATACAATAATTATTTTCAGTTGCATAATGACGGTTTAAAAAAGCTACCAAAATTATTTGTGGTAGATTTGTTAGAGTTTAATAAAGCTACCATTATTAGTTGTAGCATGGTCAGAATTTCACAAGGATATCATAATTAGTTAAAGCATTGTGAGAGATAACAACAAGGCTGCTATAGTTAATTGTAGTGGAGTAGTGAATAATTCATCGGCCTCACAGCAGTATGGAATGAATTCCCAGTTGAATTGTCATGTTTTTCAGGATTAAATTGACACTGGTTTTGACCCAACTCCATAAACTTGGTATCGGAGCTTTCTGCAGGGAGAAATGTTAGTGAGACTGAGAGTTAGTCATTCCGACTAATGATACCGTGACCAAGTATATATGAAACTTTACCACCTAACACTACAGTAGCAAAATGTAGTTGTTTATGAAAGCTCTTTCACTGTTATATTATACATTCACAGAGATTCTGGTCTATAAGGGAAAATAATTAAGAAACAGAATTTTTACAAATAACTTTTTTTTACAGTAGAGCTTGAATAGGAAATATGACTTTCCCAACACTGGTCTAACTTGAGGTCCTAAAGCAGTGTTTCCCAACGTGGGGCCCACGCCCCACTGAGGGGCAATTCGATTGTTAAGGGGAGCAATTCGAAAATGGACACGTCCAGATTTTAAGTTAACCGTATTGCAACTCTCTGTTTCTACTCGAGCTGGTTAACCGTCCAGTATAAGTAACTTTTCGCTGTTTTATAAAATATATACATTGTATAAATATAGATGATATATAAATGGTATGTAAATTCAATTGGTAATTTTTTTTTTTTTTATTAATTTCATTTTTAGAATCATCATTTTCCAGAAAAATTTGTCAAATTAAAAAATATGTTTTTTGTTTTTTGAGGTGGGGTAAATGTGCCATACATATTTAAATATGCATTTTTAGTCTACGTTTACTCCAGTTCATATTATGTTTTTTTTTAGTTTTTAATTGATCTTATATTTATTTATTTCAGCCCATAGTGGAAGTAAGAAAAAAATTTGTCAGTATTCGGAGGAATATTTAAAATTTGGTTTCATACTCGCTGTCCGCGGGTGAACATTTCAATTTTTTTAATATTAAAAATTAAGTATATGTTGGGGGGGGGGGGGGGGGGGGGGAAGAGATTTTAGAAAGGCTTAGGTGGGGCATAGTACAAAAAAGGTTGGGAAACACTGTTCTAAAGTATCATGATAGTTTACAATCATACCTAGCAAATTCCTTGGAAAAAGGACAGGCAACAGGTAATACATTTTGACATAATGCAACTGCTTTAAAGTGGAACATTTGGTGTCAAGTTTTCATAAATTTATTGTACGATGAGACATGAGAGTTAAACCGGTCTTGTCTTCTTAATGCTGTTGACTATACACATTCTGGGCATAGTGGACTTTAAAACAACTTCTTACTGTTGCATAATAAAATATTCTCATAGACAGTAGTCTGTGCGTTGCACGTGTCATTTCATGTGACATTAAGCCGTATGCCTGCTGCCTGGAAAATAATACTTTTCCAGCCAAAAAATCATTAAAAGTTGATGCATACATAAATATTCTTCCTCGTATGAGAGATTTGCCATACAGGCCACCGTTTCCACAGGTAGAGCCACAAAATCATTACTGTTGGAATTCAAGACATTGTTTCATTTGAAAGTTACAGTACCTATAGTTTTCAGATTTCCTACCTCTTTCCCTTGTTTTCTTATTCCTACTTCTTTCCCTTGTCTTATCATTCCTAATTCTTCCCCTGTCTTCTAATTCCTACTTCTTTCCCCTGGCTTCTTATTCCTACTTCTTTCCGCTGGCTTCTTATTCCTACTTCTTTCCCTTGTCTTATTCCTACTCCTTTCGATTATCTTCTTAGTCTTACTCCTTTCCCTTGTCATTTGTATTCCTATTCCTTTCACAGGTCTTCTTTTTCTTCTTCCTACTTCTTTCTCTTGTCCTTCTATTCCTATTTCTTTCTCTTGTCTTCTTATTCCTATGTTTTTTATTTGTCTTTTCCCTACCTCTTTCCCATCTCCCCCCTATTCCTACTTCTTTCCATTGTCTTCTTATTCCTACTCCTTTCCCTTGTCTTATCATTCCTACTTCTTTCCCCTGTCTTATCATTCCTACTTCTTTCCCTTGTCTTATCATTCCTACTTCTTTCCCTCGTCATTACCTTCAGGCATCATCATCATGTGCCCTGCCATTTAGGTGGGCAATCAGGCCTCCCCACAACTCCATTCTAAAATGCAAGATGTCTAGTATCTGTTCTGTCTGCCTTCCTGCATCTCTTTTTCTATTCCAGTTGTTATCTTTTCATCTCTTTTTTATCTCTTGATGAGGTCATCTGCTGTGATTATTCCATGCTCCAAAGGGAGCAAAGACCAACTTCATGAATATTCATCTCAGAGTGGTGAGGACTGATTGTTTGTTGACCTTCATTTCATGTGTTTCAGGTGTGGTTAAATTTGGACAAGAAAGTTTCCAAACAGATGAAACGTGAGTAATCCTTCTTGTCACTTCACCTGTTCAGCTGAGCTTGTTGCTGTGTGCTAGTTTGAGGTGTTTTGTTGGCTCTGTCCTAAGGTTGTTTGTTCTGGGGAGGAGCATTTCTTGTCAACATGGATTGTCTGATTTGGAATGTTTGTTTTGCAGATCTGGTGTCTGGTGTTTTCATTCCTTGTTTGGTAAGGTAGTGGTGGAGGAGGGGTGGTAGTAACAATAATATTATGTGAAGGACAAACTGGCAGCTGTTATATAATACATTAATACATTAGTATAATACAATAAGACATAATTGCATGTAATTTCAAATGCTATGCCAGTGCTCAGGTTTGAAGATATAAACACATGATTTTTAAAATTTAGGCCAGAGAGGCACACTCATCTTTTCCCATTGAAATGTTGCTTGCCATGATCTGTCATGTCTCCCTACAATCTTTGTGTTTTTACTGCTGTTTATTAACTCATATACTGATTCTTGCTATGCCTGATGTCATATTTCCTAGTATCTTATTTCTCTTTGGGATATTCCATCTCTGTTTATTGTTTTTTAATCTTGCCTGTTATGAAAGCATGGTTCAGTTGTGAATTTGTGTGCTGAATCATCCAATGTCATATTTTACACTAGTTATCCCAAAGGATTATGTTGTTGTATATATTTGGCTTCAGAACGCATTAGGCATTGACCATAGCCTTTAGTTGGCTCTTGTTTAAGACCCCATTTCCATATAATTGTGGCAAATTGAAAATACAGGTGCATATTTATTTTGTTCAAACAGCAATTGATCGAAGATGTTGTTAGTATCATATTGACCACTTTACATCCTAGAAACTCTTGCTTCACCTCTCAGACATCCTGTGGGCATAGGGTAGGACAGATGCAGTGATGAAGAAGTTACAAGCCCTGTTCATAATCCCATATTCTGTGTTCGAAACACAGTAGTGGGTGATTTGAAAGCAGACTGCCTTGCGATGATTTTCATGCAAGGGTATGAGTGCCGGTCATTCAGAAAGCAATCATAAACTACTGAATGTACACTTGTCAAGAAATCACACATAGCCAAAAAAATTCTGGGGTTGACTGTGACATCCTGTAAAGGATATGCAACTAACTTAACTCTAGGGTTGGAGTCTGTGGACAATGACACACCTGAAGCTGGTGGAGGGAACACAACTAACCTAGGCCTCATCCCTGCCAGTCTGTACGGGCCGTGCTGAATCAATGCCTGGCTGCACTATGCTTTTCCGCACTGAACTTCCAGTACCGGTCCTGCACACCTTTCTGGTTTATGAGCTTGGAGAGGGGAAAGAAATCTCTTCAACACAGTCATTTTTGTGATGGTAATTCAATATCAGGTTAGGAGGAAAGTCTCTACACCAACCTCATTTCGATAGATGTAGGTCATTTTTAAAAAAAAGCCAGTGTATCGAACTTCTGAGTTAATCAAATGACCTGAATGCCAGTGTATCAAACTTACCAGTTAATCAAATGAACTGAATATCAGTGTATCAAACTTATGAGTTAATGACATTTAACTGAATGCAAGTGTATCAAACTTATGAGTTAAAACTAATTCTTCCAAAGGATTCACCTACCACCCTTTCAGAAACTCTGACTTTACCTCCTAGAAACTGTGACTTTACCTCCCAAAAACTGTCACCTTACCTACCAGAAACTCTGACTTTACCTCCTAGAAACTGTGACTTTACCTCCCAAAAACTCTCACCTTACCTACCAGAAACTCTGACTTTACCTCCTAGAAACTGTGACTTTACCTCCCAAAAACTCTCACCTTACCTACCAGAAACTCTGACTTTACCTCCCAGAAACTGTCATGCTACCTCTGAGGATAAATTTATGAGGAACTTCTGGTCCCCAGTATGGTGGTTAGGCATTGAACCGCTATGGCCTCTGGAGTGTTTATCCTTGTGGCTGCGGTTTGCATTAACATTTTCCTCATGTTAGACTGGTAGTATATGATTCTGACGCCCTGTTACTGAGTGTGTGTGTGACGCGACTCCCTGTGAGCTGTGAAATTCATGTGGAATGCTTTTATATCTGTCCGCTGTTGTTTATACAGTGAACTGCATGTTCGGAACAATGGCTACCGGCTGTTGCTGAATTGACTGATTTGCCCTTTCGGTTCACGAGTGCATTTTTCAGGAGACTCCTGGGAGTCGGCGCTGGAGCTACGGAGTTCGTGATTTGTGCGACACTTTTGGTGGATCGCCCTGCGGAAAGAGACCGAGCCATGTGAGAAAACCCGGGTCAGTGAAGTCTTTCTGGTGACTGCTGATTCCATCGACAATGAACTGTAATTTTTGTGGATGACTTTTGTGTTGGCATTCTGGCGACGGCATTATGCACAGTGTACCTGTGTGGGCTGTTGGTTTGTTGAGACTCATGTCTTTTCCACTTTTGACATTGGGCAGTGAGTAGCATTTTGTGTGATATTCACTGGCACAGGAATGGAGCATAATGGGAATGACCCTTGCCATGAATTTGGAACCTCGACTAACCAACCAACCAACCAACCAACCAACCAACCAATCAACCAACCAACCAACCAACGAACAACCATCCAACCAACCAAATGACAAATCAAACAACCAACCAACTAACTGAGCGATCGCCCAACCAACCAACCAACCAGCCAGCCAGCCAGCCAACCAGCCAACCAACCAACCAACCAACCAACCAACCAATCAACCAACCAACCAACCAACGAACAACCATCCAACCAACCAAATGACAAATCAAACAACCAACCAACTAACTGAGCGATCGCCCAACCAACCAACCAACCAGCCAGCCAGCCAGCCAACCAGCCAATCAACCAACCAACCAACCAACGAACAACCATCCAACCAACCAAATGACAAATCAAACAACCAACCAACTAACTGAGCGATCGCCCAACCAACCAACCAACCAGCCAGCCAGCCAGCCAACCAGCCAACCAACCAACCAACCAACCAACCAACCAACCAACCAATAAATTTATGAGGATGAATAGACACCAGAGGCATCTGATCACTCAAAAATTTCATCTGCAGGAGGATTTGAACCTAGGATAATTGTGCCAGCATTGAAGTGCCCCAACACAGCGAGTGATTTCATCCAGATGTGTAAATAATTATTTTGTGAAAGAGTTTATTCAGAGCTGAAAATATGTGGCCACAGTTTATAATGAATTGCATGCTTCTTTTGCCACATCTTTTTGATAGTTTTACATTTGGAAATGAATGTTACAATCTGCTTTGTTTTTCAGGTGGTGCCTGGGTGTTTGAATTTGCTCTGAAGTTCTACCCACCAGACCCCTGTCAGCTGAGGGAGTATCTTACAAGGTGATTAGTTTGTTGACAGAAAGAGCTGTCATTAAATTTATCATGTCAGGTTACCCAGTCTGAACATTGGTAGGAAATTTCTGAACATATGATTTCTTCTTTCCTGATTTATGATTCTGATTTGTGACCTTGTGCCCTTGAACTGTGAATAACAAGCGAGTCCTTTGCTTTACCTAGTGAAGACTGTGTGTTTATTCTAGTGGATACCTGGTCTTCTGAACTGCATTTCCACATTCAGTGCATTGTTAGTCTTCTACCACTAAAAGGTGCATTTGGAGGTTTCCCTTTGTCAGGCTAAGACCATGATGCATTGCTCATACTCTCCAGTACTTTGGTATTGATAAAAGTGGGTTTCTGCTGCCATGCAGTTACAGGAGTCCAAAATATGACTGAGAAGTTCAAGGAATGGGGAAAGCACACACACACATACAGGCAAACGTTTTAACCAGCCTTTATCAACAAAATAACAAAATAGAGATAATACAAATAAACAAAATAGAGATAATACAAGTGTAAAATATAAAGGAATACTTACCTCACGACTTTCCTGCCAAACTGGTGGTCATGTTTGTGAATTTCCACTGCTGTGAATTTGTAACAATTGACTTGGCTTCCTGGGCAACTCAGTCTAAAATGTGTACCATTAAATGTCTTCAGAGGCAGCCAGCAGGATATTGACCACATCACCCATTGTGTGCAAATTGGTCTATACAAATATGGGGCTAGCACCATATGCTCAAAGTTTTCAAGGCAGATAAAAGGTTCCTTTACTGTTTTTTTTTTACTTCTTTACTCTTATCTTTTGTCTTGGATTTGTTTTGTATACACTTTCCTTGTCTCTGTGTCTGGATCTGTTAGTTCAACTAGGCCAAATCATCATAATGTCATGCAATTCATGACATTGACACTTGTTGAATGTTTGTTCTTATTACCCAGTACATTGGTGTTACTATCTTCAATAATGTATGTATTATTCTAAGCAGTCTGTTGTGAAAAAGATACAATATAGCAATACTGGTTGGTTAGTTGGGTGGTTGGTTGGGTGGTTAGTTGGTTGGTTGGTAATTCTTAAAGATCTTGTATCTAATCAGAGTGAGATTGGTGTGGAGACTTTTCTCCGAACCAAATACCAAGATATCATCACAATGCGAACTTTGTTACAGAGCTCTCATTCCGCTCTTGAAGTCCAGAAATCAGCCATTTGTATAAAACCAATACTGGAATTTTATATCTCCATAGAGTAATATTTCCACAGATTTGAAGTACAAACACAAACTCAATGTCTAGGAGAGAAGAGAAAGGCTATGTGTTTTTTTTTTTTTTGGGGGGGGGGGGGGCATTTGCTCGCTTTGAGCTCAGTCGTAGTCCATACACATGCTACTACATCTAGTGCACTGGACTGGTTTTTGCGTGTGGATTAGCTTTCCCTATTACCAGTGTCCCTTGCCATCAGGGGAACCCACTCCGACTTCTGAGGTACTTGTAATTTACGTCCCCAAGTCAAGGATGAGAAGTCAACATTTTAGTCCAACTGACCGGTGTAGGGGTTGAACCCGCTACTTTAACATCAGCACACCGAAAGTTTACGAACAAGCTCTCTTATCCATTTGGCCATGCTGACCTCTGGCTATGTATAATTACATAATTACTTGACTTAACCAGTATACGTTTAAATGTACAATAAAACATCATTCGTATTCCTTTCATATCTTGCAGATGGCTCGTTTCGCTTCAGATCAGGAGAGATTTGCTCAGTGGAAAGTAAGACTGTACTCTCTAAATATCAGTTCATTATGTAATTGTTCACAAATTTATATATATGTGTGAAATTAACTATTCACAGGTGTTAATCCTTGCGCTACAAATATATATATTTGCAAATGTAAATAGCAAGTTGTAAAAATAATTATACATTTATAAATACATCATTCATGCTTGTTGATTCATCATCAACATGTGCCCTGACAAATGACACAGGCATTCATCCACACATCTTGTTTCTTGATGTTCTGGGTCTATTCCCTGATTTGATTGATTGATTGATTGATTGATTTAGGAACCGACATCACAGCATTCGGGACATTCCCAAAAGCGCTCCGTACATTCATCCATGCCACCGGTTTAGACCATCTGGCATAATTTCCTTTGGTCTGCCTCTTCTATCGCTGATCTTTTCAGTCCTCACGATGTTCTCCGATGCCACTCTTCTCATTATATGATCAAAGATCTCTGGTTATCTCTTTATGATAGTTTGTCTCCTTCATTTGGCTCTTTCAGGCTTTCATGTTTAGTTACTCTTGCAGTCCGAGCATTCACAACATTAGTCTCAAAGACCACATCTCCGTTGCTTCCAGACTCTTCCTGATTTGTTTTTTCACATTCCAAGGTTCACTGCCATACAGCATAACAGTTTATATGTAACATATACAAAATATTTTATGTGATTTTCCTAACTGTTCCATAATCTTTTCAAAATGTTGGTAATAATTAGGATATTAGAGTGCTTTTTGTACAAATATATATAAAGACATCAATGTACATACATCATCATATTGCAAACTTTCTCATTGTTCATTATCATACAGCAGAGTCTTTGTTGAACATCTCTCTCACCATTTCTGACCAAAAAGACTCCCAGGCTTATACAAGTTTCACTTTCACTGCCTCATGCTTGAAGAGAGCTGCTAACTTAACTATCTGAGACCAAATGAGAAATATTGTTGTCAGAAAGACAGTGGGATCAGTACCTTGTACCATATATATTATTGGTAAAAGATGAAATGGTCTGGCAATCTCGTAAGAATGCAACAACGTCAACTACCAGCACTGATGCTACATAAAGAAGATCTGATGAGAGAACAAGAGGGAGCCAAAGAAAGAAATGGATTGATGACATCAAAACCATTGTACAGTCAGTCACATGTCCAGTAAACTGTCCATTGCCACCCATTGGGTGCTGGAATGTCAACTGCTCCTCCCAGCAACCCTTGATGGCAAACATGGAAGATAATGATGACTGCCACATGCATTTTCAAGTCTTTAATGATCTGTGTCCACTTTTGTTTTGACAGATCTCAGCTTCCTCTTTCAGGAATGGAGCCGTCCATTGCTGTTATTTCTAAACCACTGTGATGTTTAATAAGAATAAATTATTTCAGTTTTCGAGGCTGTATATGAGCCAGTTTTCTTTCGATGTTCCAAATCTGATAGAATGTCAGAATATTTCTTCATCAAGGAAATTTAATTTTCTGTCACATTTAAGTTTGAAAGCCCTGATTTTATTATTTAGCGATTGGCAGATTGTCCTTGACTCACATTAATATGTCGGCACAGGAAACATGTGTGTTTGTAAACACTTTAGTTTGTTTACTGCTGTTGTGCCATATAATTTTAATACTGTTTAACCTCTGCATTGGTAAGGCCAGCCTGCATCTGGTGTTTTATTTAAACAATTCTCATTGTTGTAGAATATGGAACCCAGATATTCAGTTTGTGACATTGTTAGTTTCTTCATTGTTGGTTGTCATCTTTGGTTGGCAGGTAGTGTTGTCTGTGGACATTATTTTTGTTTTGTTTAAGTTCACAAACAGATGTTTTATGTTCACTGTCACCACAATGATGCAGCATAAAATTCTCTACCACATACATTTGTTGATATCTTCTCATATAAACTATTCTCTTCCTCTTGTATACTTGAATTTCACTTTTTATGGTTTTCAAGACTGTTAATTTTTTTTTATGTCCTCATAATCATTTATTTGGCAAACCTTGATCTTGGTAATTTTTATTTTCGGGGCACTCACTCGCTTTGAACTCAAGAATAGTCCATACATGTGCTACTACTTCTTATGCATGTGGATTAGCTTTCCCTATTACCATTGCCCCTCCCCATCAGGCATTTCGTCCAACCGACCAGTGTAAGGGTTGAACCTGCTACCTCGGTATCAGCACAACTGAAACGTAAGAGTGATCATGCATATCCATTCAGGCGTGCTGACCCTCATTTTGGTTAATAATTTCCATTTCATTCCAAATTTCATTCTTTATTTGTAATTTATCTGTCCATAATATTTGCCCAATTGTCCTCATACTTCCACATTGTTGCTGATGTTCATGTGCCGGCTGCCATGCTTGATTCATACTTTCATTACATTTCAGAATTCCGTGTACATTCACCACATATGCCATACTGGGGTCTTACAGTGTTCAGGCAGACATTCATGACTTTGACCTGGCAACTCATGGAAACCATTTTGATTACATTAGAGACATGACTTTTGCACCAAACCAGACACCAGAACTGCTAGAGAAGATTGCAGAACTTCATCGATTGCACAAGTGAGTTTTTGAAACAGTACTCACCAGCATCTTCTCATGACAATTTTGAATTTGTTTATTTGTGCACAAAGAAATCATAGAAGCCTAGAGGAAAGCAATAACTTCAAGAACTTGGTCAAATTAAAGTAAAGGATCCGTTTCCATGCCTTAAGGTGTTGTAGGTCAGTGGTGCCAGCTGCCCAAGGTTTTACACCAATTGACTCTCAATGATGATGTGGTCAGTATCATTCCAGCTGCCTTCACTTCCCTGAACATTTGCTGGTACCCATTTTAGGCCAGGAAAACATAGAGTCAAGTGCAGTTTGAAAATTCCTGTTTCAGTGGGAATTCAAACACATGACCAATAGACCAACAGGCAAGTGTGGTGGCCACTGCACTACTGTGGCTCTCTTACTGGAGTTTACTGCATACTAATCAGGTCACCAACAGAACAGTGATAACAACCAGGCATTAGACATTTATTACGATTAATTATATACAGCCGGATTCGTGGCTTAGAGGTTATGACTTTTCTCTGTAATCTCGTATACTCTCGTCGGTGACGTGATGACGGTGAGAATCAGCAGTGGTTCGAATCGCATCGGTAACTTACGGGGTATGTGAGCCGGCCGCTCAGAAAGCAATGACAAACTACTGAGCGTAATCTTGCCAAGAAATCGACATACAGCTGAAAGATGCTGGTGTTGACAGCGATGTCCTGTAAAAGATATGCCAAAAAAAAAAAAAAAAAATTCTATACAAAGCCAGGAGCAGTTTACTGAGGGGTTAAGGGACTCGCATATCCACAGACATGAGTTCCTGGAAAGGCAAGGGGTGTTCATGAATGTGAAGTAAAATAAACATCCAGGTTGGCACATTGTACGTCATCTGCTGTGCAAACCACCCATAATCTTCAGCTCATAAAATATTTTCTCTGTAGATACCAGCAATAGTGCAATGATTTGTTACTGTTCTGTACCAAGCAAATCACTCTTTGCTCATTGGTTATTGCATGCATCACATAACATTTCTGAAGACAAAAAAAAAAAAATAACAAAAAAATGTGTTTTGATCAAGTAGTGTTTTAAGAGTATGTGACCAATGTTTGGTGGTTTTGATCATTTAAAGAGTAAATGATCAGTGTTTGGTGGTTTTGATCATGTAGGGAGTAAATGATCAATGTTTAATAGTTTTGATCATGTAGGGAGTAAATGATCAATGTTTAATAGTTTTGATCATGTAGGGAGTAAATGATCAATGTTTAATAGTTTTGATCATGTAGGGAGTAAATGATCAATGTTTAATAGTTTTGATCATGTAGGGAGTAAATGATCAATGTTTGGTGGTTTTGATCATGTAGGGAGTAAATGATCAATGTTTAATAGTTTTGATCATGTAGGGAGTAATTATCAATGTATGGTGATTTGCTCAGAATTGAGTGAGGTAATGTGTATTGGAGCAGTATATTAAGAAGCAAAACTGATAGAACAGTTAGGGGACCAAATAGGATCTTGGCTTCTTGTTGATGTGACAATAGAAGCTAGAACAATATAGCTGAGATTTAATCCCCCTTCCACTAAATGTCACTATCACTTTACTGAAAGATGTAATTGCTTGTTAGTTTCAGGGTTATAATTTATGCCCTTTCTGTGTCAGCTGTGTTTGTTTATCACAGCCGTAACATAGTTTACTAGATTTTATTGTTTGTTTTTACTATACTCTTGCTAGTTTTATATAAATTATTTCTTTTGATTGTTTGTTTCAGTGTTTAACTGATGTTGTCTTGTTATTTAAGCATCTTGATTAGCATTCAGATGAGGGTTCTTTCTCTTTATGACTACACTTTGTTATCAGTGCTGCATCTGCTATATGGCAGTGAATCTTGAAATATGAACAAACAAATTAGTAAAATCTTGGATGCAGCTGAAATTTCTGAGACAAATGAGTAACTTACAACAAGTGCCTGGAAGAGCCTAACAAAAGTAGAAATTATATACAACTATAAGAATAGACAATAATCTTTGGTCATGTAATGATAAGAAAGGCATTGGAAAACATTGTTACAACTGGAAGGATCAGCGGTAGCAGAGGCAGACTGAGAGAAACTGAGCAGACCATTTGGCAGGGCACATGATGATGATAATGATCTGCTTCAAGCACCGCGTGGTAAAATCAACTAGTAATGACTCTATACATGCATTTCATAAATCAGTTAGGAATGACACTGTTCATGTATCTCATAAATCACCTATGAATGATACTGTTCAAGTAACTCATAAATCGGTAGCTTAGTATTCTTGCATTTTTCTAATATTTTATATCCTTAGAGTATCATGTACCATGGAATTATTACCTTTCTACTTCTTTCTTTTTACTAGGGGCCAGGAACCATATGAAGCTGACAAAAACTTCCTTGACAATGCAAAAAAACTGGCCATGTATGGAGTTGATCTCCACAAAGCCAAAGACTCGGACAACATTGCTGTTATGGTTGGTGTCTGCTGTAGTGGTCTGCTCATTTTACGGGACAAGCTTCGCCTGAACCGTTTCGTCTGGCCGAAAATTCTGAAGCTGTCCTATAAACGAAATCATTTCTACATTAAGATCAGGCCAGGGGAGGTAAGCTTTAATATGTTAACAAGTAAATAATACTTTTACGTTCCTCAAGTGTATTGGGCATATGGTGCTAGTCCCATATTTGTATATACCAGTTGGCACTTGACGGGTGGTGTGGTCAATATCAGGACTGCCTTACGTCCCAAAACATTTCCTGGTATCCATTATAGACTGGGTAAACTTGGCAGCCCAGGTCAGTGTTAAAAATCTGCCTTGATGCAAATTCGAACCCATGATTACCAGGCCAGCAGACAAGTGCCTAGCCAATCTGCTGTTGCATCTCTCAAACTTTACGGTGACCCTCAGTAAACAAGTCATTGATCTTATGACCCCTTTTATGCCACGAGACTTAATGGGTATATGGTTCTAGCTGCATAGGTTTAGACTGGTGCCCACTCTATGACCACGAGCAGTATGACGATGGAGGTGATGGCAGTTACACAGGCTTTCATATGGCTGGAATCACAGCATTATATCAACGTGTGTATACTAAGTGATTCAATGAGCATGATTCAGAAGGTCGAAGCTGGATCTGTACATAGACAGTGGACTGAGTCGCTGCAGAAGTCTGTTGTCCGTAAAGTCACCTTCATCTTCGTCCCGGGACATGCGGGAGTCGAGGGAAATGAACGAGCTAATAAACTGGCTGGCTCTGCACCCCCTGTAGATGGCCAGCCCATGGATCATGCCGATATTATTAAAGATATGCGAGAACAGAGGACTTCACCGTCAGTGAATCCACATCGCTGTCCAGGATGAAAGACTTGGGTGTAAGAATTGGCATGGCCAATCACGAGAGGTACATCGGGAAAACGAGATGCCTCGTCAACCAACACAGAACTGGCACTATTAGCCACCGGACGCTGATGCATGTGCTGGGGGAAGGATCTGAGCACCTATCGACCTGTCCGGAGTGCAATGAAGATACCCCAACTGATAACTGATAACAGGTTTAGATTAACGGGCACTCCGTGGGTCATGTGTTCAGTATCATGCCAACCACTTTTTCTTCCCAGGAAATTTTCTGGTACTCATTTTCAGTGACACTGAGATCTTTTCTAAAAACCAGCTGACCAGGATAGTCATATTTCAAACAAGAAAGAACAGTTAACTTCTTTATTTATCACATGAATGTAGTGCATGCATTTATCCAGTATTGGTTTTGAAAACAGAGGTTAAATAGTATATAGAACCAATGGCAAACCACCAGCACACAAATACCAGTAAACACATTTGAAAAACATGGATTTTTCCTGTGGTAACATAAAGATGTGAATGATGGACCATTTCACAAATAATATTCTTGCTGTACATATTAGAGCGGATTCAGATTTTTAAACAAGGACCTTAGCTCCCTGGTTCACTCAGTGTAAATTAGGTATCAGAAAATATCCTGGCAAGTAAAGATGGCTGGCATGGTATTGACCACATCACTGACCTAGTGCCAGTTGGTCTATAGAAATATGGGTCTAGCACTGGATGCCCATTGTGTGTGTTACAGGGTCCTTTAGTTACATTGTAGTGGAATAACATCATGCTATACTTTGTAGGATCTCTTCTCCCTCTGTAGCGAAGTAATAATGAGAGAGATCACAGAGAAGCCAAGAATATTAATCAGAAGTTATAATATAAACAATGTACGCTACACAGATGACACAGTATTTATGGCAGATAATGTAATAGATCTACAACAATTATTGGACATTGTAGTAATAGAGAGTGCAAAGAAAGGACTCTCCTTGAATGTTAAGAAAACAGTAACAATGGTGATATCAAAGAAAAAGGTGACACCAAAATGTGAAATAGAAGGGACAATTCTTAACCAAGTGGATAGTTTTAAATACCTAGTGGTATTTATAATATCAGATATAGAAGATGCACAACAGAGATTAAGAGCAGAATAGGGCATTTTGGAAAATGAAGAGTATCCTATGCAATAAGTCGCTATCATTGAATGTAAGAAAGAGAGTTATAAAGTACTATACAGAACCTGTATTGCTATATGGCAGTGAATCTTGGAATGTAAATGAACAAATTAGGAAGAACCTGGAAGCACCAGAGGTGTGGTTCCTAAGTCGAATGTGAAATTCCTTGGAGTGCCAAAGTAACCAACAACGACCGTCTGAAAGAGGCTAATGCAACTAGAACATTATATACAACAATAAGAGAGAGACAAACAGCTTTCTTTGGTCATGTGATGAGAAGAGAGGCATTGGAGAACATCGTGACAACTGGAAAGATCGAGGGGAAGAGAGGCAGAGACAGACCAAGAGAAATGATGCTTGGTGGATTGAGACGGTGGCATGGAGGAAAATCATCAGCAGAGTTGATCCAGAAAACTAAAGACCGAAATCTGTGGAGAGTCATGAACGCCTATGCCAGCCGGCATGGCACTTGATGATGATGGTACTTTTAGTGGAATAACATCATACTATACATTGTAGTGGAATAACATCATACTATACATTGTAGTGGAATAACATCATACTATACATTGTAGTGGAATAACATCATACTATACATTGTAGTGGAATAACATCATACTATACATTGAAGTGGAATTACATACTATACATTGTAGTGGAATAACATCATATTATACATTGTAATGGGATAACATCATACTATACATTGTAGTGGAATAACATCATACTATACATTGTAGTGGAATAACATCATACTATACATTGTAGTGGAATAACATCATACTATACATTGTAGTGGAATAACATCATACTATACATTGTAGTGGAATAACATCATATTATACATTGTAGTGGAATAACATCATACTATACATTGTAGTGGAATAACATCATACTATACATTGAGGTGGAATTACATACTATACATTGTAGTGGAATAACATCATATTATACATTGTAGTGGAATAACATCATACTATACATTGTAGTGGAATAACATCATACTATACATTGTAGTGGAATAACATCATACTATACATTGTAGTGGAATAACATCATACTATACATTGAAGTGGAATAACATCATACTATACATTGTAGTGGAATAACATCATACTATACATTGTAGTGGAATAACATCATACTATACATTGTAGTGGAATAACATCATACTATACATTGTAATGGAATAGCATCATACTATACATTGTAGTGGAATAACATCATACTATACATTGTAGTGGAATAACATCATACTATACATTGTAGTGGAATAGCATCATACTATACATTGTAGTGGAATAACATCATACTATACATTGTAGTGGAATAACATCATACTATACATTGTAGTGGAATAACATCATACTATACATTGTAGTGGAATAGCATCATACTATACATTGTAGTGGAATAACATCATACTATACATTGTAGTGGAATAACATTATACTATACATTGTAGTGGAATAGCATCATACTATACATTGTAGTGGAATAGCATCATACTATACATTGTAGTGGAATAACATCATACTATACATTGTAGTGGAATAACATCATACTATACATTGTAGTGGAATAACATCATACTATACATTGTAGTGGAATAACATCATACTATACATTGTAGTGGAATAACATCATACTATACAGAGTAGTGGAATAACATCATACTATACATTGAAGTGGAATAACATCATACTATACATTGTAGTGGAATAACATCATACTATACATTGTAGTGGAATAACATCATACTATACATTGTAGTGGAATAACATCATACTATACAGAGTAGTGGAATAACATCATACTATACATTGTAGTGGAATAACATCATACTATACATTGTAGTGGAATAACATCATACTATACAGAGTAGTGGAATAACATCATACTATACATTGAAGTGGAATAACATCATACTATACATTGTAGTTTAATAACATCATACTATACATTGTAGTGGAATAACATCATACTATACATTGTAGTGGAATAACATCATACTATACATTGTAGTGGAATAACATCATACTATACAGAGTAGTGGAATAACATCATACTATACATTGAAGTGGAATAACATCATACTATACATTGTAGTTTAATAACATCATACTATACATTGTAGTGGAATAACATCATACTATACATTGTAGTGGAATAACATCATACTATACAGAGTAGTGGAATGACATCATACTATACAGAGTAGTGGAATAACATCATACTATACATTGTAGTGGAATAACATCATACTATACAGAGTAGTGGAATAACATCATACTATACAGAGTAGTGGAATAACATCATACTATACAGAGTAGTGGAATAACATCATACTATACAGAGTAGTGGAATAACATCATACTATACATTGAAGTGGAATAACATCATACTATACATTGTAGTTTAATAACATCATACTATACATTGAAGTGGAATAACATCATACTATACATTGTAGTTTAATAACATCATACTATACATTGTAGTGGAATAACATCATACTATACATTGTAGTGGAATAACATCATACTATACAGAGTAGTGGAATAACATCATACTATACAGAGTAGTGGAATAACATCATACTATACATTGTAGTGGAATAACATCATACTATACAGAGTAGTGGAATAACATCATACTATACAGAGTAGTGGAATAACACCATACTATACATTGTAGTGGAATAACATCATACTATACTGAGTAGTGGAATAACATCATACTATACAGAGTAGTGGAATAACATCATACTATACATTGTAGTGGAATAACATCATACTATACAGAGTAGTGGAATAACATCATACTATACAGAGTAGTGGAATAACACCATACTATACAGAGTAGTGGAATAACATCATACTATACATTGTAGTTTAATAACATCATACTATACAGAGTAGTGGAATAACATCATACTATACATTGTAGTGGAATAACATCATACTATACAGAGTAGTGGAATAACATCATACTATACAGAGTAGTGGAATAACATCATACTATACATTGTAGTGGAATAACATCATACTATACAGAGTAGTGGAATAACATCATACTATACAGAGTAGTGGAATAACACCATACTATACAGAGTAGTGGAGTAACTTCATACTATACAGAGTAGTGGAATAACACCATACTATACAGAGTAGTGGAATAACATCATACTATACATTGTAGTGGAATAACATCATACTATACAGAGTAGTGGAATAACATCATACTATACAGAGTAGTGGAATAACACCATACTATACAGAGTAGTGGAATAACATCATACTATACAGAGTAGTGGAATAACATCATACTATACAGAGTAGTGGAATAACATCATACTATACAGAGTAGTGGAATAACATCATACTATACAGAGTAGTGGAATAACATCATACTATACAGAGTAGTGGAATAACATCATACTATACAGAGTAGTGGAATAACATCATACTATACAGAGTAGTGGAATAACATCATACTATACAGAGTAGTGGAATAACATCATACTATACATTGTAGTGGAATAACATCATACTATACAGAGTAGTGGAATAACATCATACTATACGGAGTAGTGGAATAACATCATACTATACAGAGTAGTGGAATAACATCATACTATACAGAGTAGTGGAATAACATCATACTATACATTGTAGTGGAATAACATCATACTATACAGAGTAGTGGAATAACATCATAGGTTGTGGAACAATAATTGTATATTTATAAATACTAAATTGTCATTGTTTCTTTTCTGTTTTATTTTCCTTTCAGATGGATAGAAGCGAGACAACAATAATGTTCAAACTAGACAATCACAGATTAGCCAAACGTTTGTGGAAAACCTGTGTAGAGCATCATGCATTTTTCAGGTGATTGATATAAAAGCTCATTAAAACTTTTCAATATTAAAAGTTTTGTGCACTTCTTATATTGTAATATTCATCTTTTATGAAATAGAACTGTAATGTTGTGAGTAATTTGAGTTAGGCATTTATTTTATATTCTCTGTTTTATTATTTCATCATAGTTTTATTGAGAATTATCTTGGTCGCACAATCACATATGATGGCATATGTGACACAGAATTCAAGAAAAGAATTGAAATGGCCTACAGTTTATTCCACAATATTCAAAATATTCTAGCAAATAAAAAAGAAATACCTCATCTCTTAAAACCGCCAGCAATCAATATGTAACCTACATTATTATATGATACAGAAACTTAGAATGTGAACATGCACTTGAAAGCAAGAATTAGTCCCATTGGTGTGTGGATAATAGAAAAATATAGGTGACATCTGGAAACTTCAGGAAAATTATAAACTGACTAGTGTGTCACAATGTCAAACATGAATAGTGTCCACAGAAAAGAATTTAACGTGTGTCCAATAAATGGGTTATGGGGTTTTAGTGTTCTTATTGCAGAAACCTACAGTACTAACACAGATGCTCTCTCATGATATTGGCAACACATATAGCTTGTGTGTAATTGAAATCCATAGTACTTACTTTATTATGAATTTGACTGCCGTATTAATTCAGTGATATTTAAACTCATATTTCTGTCACATGACAATACATTTGATTACACATCATGAGGACCTGACAGTGTTAATTCTCTGTCCCATTATCCTCTTAGTGCATTAATTAAGTTTTCTTAGTAATTTCAGTTTAAAATTGGAAAATATCTGGCTAAATAGCAAGGTGAAAAATCACATCAGCACATCAGCAAACTCTGAAACATGATTCTCTTGTAATACTTGTCATGTCAGGCTATTCATTTTAAAGACAGGTTTGTAGTTTCTGAACATGTCATCATTTCCTTCCAGATTCGTGCCCTGCTCTTAAACTTATTCCTGGGAACATGTTTTGGGTTCTTTTCCTTCTGCATACACATGAGTGGTTTGTGGCTCCAGTCTTATGACAGCAGTTTCTGGCTGTCAGGATGTGAGTTCCCAATTGCTTTTGGGTGCAGATGTGTCAATTTTTCTGGCACATACTTGGTCTTGTAACACTCAGAGAAAAAAATTCAGGTTATTGAGTAAAACCTAAAACAGAGTTGTTAGTCATTAGATTATCCTGACTGCATATTGAACCATTAAGTGTATAAGTGCTCATATCACATTCTTCTCATGTGTCAAACCGCAGACCCATCTGTGTAGATGACCACATCATGAGTTTAAGAATCAAATATATTTCACATGATCATGAGTTTACAAATAAAATATAATTGACATGCAATGGTAAACATTCATCTAATAAATTATTTCTGTGAAAATTCAGACTGAGAGAGTCGGAAAAGCCAGAGAATAATCTCACCTTTCCACGTTTTGGGTCCAAGTTCCGCTACTCTGGTCGAACCCTTTATGAGAACAGAAATGCACCACTTGTCAACAGAGCACCTCATAACGTTGGTCGGCCATCACCATCAAACAGTGGAATGAAGTCCACAAGTGGATATTCACACAGTATGGACAATGGTAAATAATTACACCTGTTAATTATTGTGGCCAGCTGTGTTGTGCAGTTATATTTGTATTTATTATGCTTCATTGGTTTTGTTTTACATATGGTGACCAGAGCCTCAGATCAGGTCTGTTTCTTTCTCTGTTAAGTCATTTGGTTACTTTATACAGGTATTATTTGTGTGTGTGTGTTTTTTTTTTCCCCCATGAAGTCAGTTCACACCAAGGTTTCAAGTTTGTGGCTAAAGAATAATGAAAATTGCCTTCTAATTCCTCCAATCCGTTTGTGGTTTTCATCTATTTCTCAAAGAACTGATTAGTTTTTGTATTATTTCATTTTCGTGTTTTCCACATAATTTTCCTATATACATGCTTTTTGGATGTTTGAGTATAACCTCTTAATGACTGTTTATATATGTGTGTGTGTGTGCGCGCCCGTATTCATGTGCATGCATGTGCATTCATTTGCATACATAATTACATGTGAGCGTGCTGGTGGGTGGGCGTATGTGGTGTTTTTGGTTGTTTTGTTTTTTAACAGATTGAAAGTATAATTTCTTTTTAAACCCCAAAAGTTATTAATTGATTGGTTGACAATGTGGGGTTTGTATTTGCAGAAATAATCATGATGTTTAATCTTTTTCCAAATTAATTATGTTTTTGTTTTTAATAGTTATCCGTGGCTCATATGAAGATGGACTGCATGACCCTGATGGCACCAACAGTGAATATGCTTATGGCTATAAAGATGGGAAGGACTGGAAAAGTCAGAAAGGTGGTCCTCATAGTAAGTACTTGTTCCTTCAGACTAAACTCACTTACGCTGGCAACTTAAAAGGTTGCTAAAGATGGACCCATGTTCTCAGCCATGTGAATGTGAAAAGTAAAGGGAAAGTACCACATTATTCATCCCAAGATACTCAGTTTAGCAGTCAAAAAGGAACAAAGAAATCTGATAGATTTTTGTAGACCAATTGGCATTTGACGGTCATGTGGTTGGTATTACGCCAGCCATAATTACTTCCCAAGATATTTCCTTAAACTCATTTGAGGCTGGGTTGACCTGGTTGGCCAGGTAAATTTGACAAATCTGGCCTAATGAAAATTCAAACCACCTGGCTGAGAGGTGAGGATCTAGCCACTATGGCTCCCAAACCCGGAGCTACAACTATGGAAAAGCTCTGCCATTGAACTAAGGAAGAAAAGATAATCAAAAAATGTTAGAAGCCTATATCAGAGAGATTGTATTATGATTAGTTAAGAATTAGTAGGAAATAAAATTAATATACTGGGAATTTCAGACCACAATTGGATGGAACAAGGTTTCTTTGTGACCCAATTAGGTGACATATTTATATATTCAAGGAAAGAAAAGAGTGGAAATCTCTTGGCAATGAAAGTCCTTTCAGCTCTTCGTGGATACAGTCTAACCAGTGGCAGACTTCTCACTGTCATACTTAAAACAGAGAAAAAGAATGTCATAGGTGAGATAACACTTGGGGTAGATGCCAGGGAGAGAGATAACGATCTTTTATTTCACTGGTGCACTCCTGGTCTTGATAGAGGGTTCATTAATGCCCGCTAGTGGTTATTCATAGAGAGTGCCTGACTGCTCATGAAGTCGACAGGGTCATACGCACTCTGCGTTTGACTGAAGGCTGACTCATCTCTGATATATATTTGTTACTGATATTTTGACTCGTCTTTATCAAGTGTAACTATATTCATGTTATGACTTCTTTCTCTTGATTCTCCACTCTGTGGACTTGATGTTGAGCTACACATTCAGAACTGCCATTATAGTTAGTGACCTTAAACTGTCACTCGTTGCTTCTGAACACATGCAAACTATAAACAAGTGGGACACGACTCTTAACAATCAACTTAAGCAACTCCGGATCCGTTTTAAATCTCTATTAATCGCTACACCAAAATACACATCATTTATTCCACAAAAGATTCATGAATATACACAATAATGCCTAAAGTTGACTATTCTAAAAGAGCGGCGTAGTGTTAGCCATGCTCTATGAAACCAGAACCAGGTCTGACGCTGACCGTGGTTCAAGCCCAACGAAGCATCCTGAAAGCTTTTCATGTTCTCGTGACCACGTTCATAGTGGGTCACTCTACACGGTCTCTTCATGTAGACCGCGCTTGTTATGCCATGCTCCAGGCCTGTATAAACTGGACCATGGCACGATTGTACAAGTCTATGCATCAACAACTGCATTAGAAGAAGATGAAATTTATAAATTGTACAGCAGTTTACAGGAGATATTAGACAAGGTTAAAACAGTGAGACTTCATGATAATCACAAGTGATATCAATGTGAAAACTTAAGTTGAACAAATGGAAGTAGAAGAGAGAAAGGCAGATAGCTCATCAGTTTAGGAAATAGAAATGAGACAGGAGAGAAACTAATCAAATTTTGCCAGATAGCAATCTTTCAATTACAAAACCCTGTTTAGTCGACGTCCAAGAAGGTTCTACACTTGGACCTCACCCTATGATAACTGCAGAAACCAAATTATTTTCATCTTTAAAAATCAAAGAAGGAGGGCATGTCTAACATCCGCAAAGACAGTGCTGGAGTTCGGTACATATAATTAACTATATTGACAGATTTCAAGATGAAATTGAAAAAGGTGATTAAACAAGCATGACCAATATGGTTCAATGTAAGTAATTTACCACCTAAATATAACATTGAAGTGGAAAATAAATTTGTGGTGTTGATGGCAGTACAAGAAGACATGACACCTGCTGAGCTAGCCACATGAGAGAGAGATATTCTCATATCATCAGCATTAAACTTATTCATAAATGTTATTCTTTCTTTTCCTCGTCTTAAACAAATTTTTTTTTATAGATAGTCCTCTGATTTCAGCTTGTTCTATGAGTGCCGGTCAATGTCTATCAATTTATTTATCTTTCTACTTTGATGACCTTGGTATTCCCCATTTTTCCATGTAAAACACAGCTGTCATGTTCAATCATTTTCATAGTATTAAATTGTTTTGTCCCAGGCAATTTTACATTAGTATTCTAGGTTGAGGAGCAGTTGGCTGACTGGCTAAAATGCTGGTTTCTCCTTCAGGAGAACAGGGTTTGAATCCTCGGTAAGGTGATGGATATTTTTTTCTGTCGGAGGCAAAAAGAAAACCCTAACCTGCATAGTTCACAGCGACTGCACTAGCCAGGCAGCCTTAATTCCTCAGGATCAAGACTCCCTACACCAGAAAGTACAATAGGCAGTAGATGACAGTATTAATGGTTGATAGGAGTATAAACATTAACTATCTAAGACTGAAAGAGTTACAGAAACATTTGTCATTTGCAGCAATAACTTAAACCGAGTGGGTAATAGTAATAACTGTCTGGCAGTATAGGAATAGCATCTGTGTGTTACCAGAACCCAAGGGAAGCACACAGTAGTAACATTGTAACCCACCCATTGTGCATGTCATTAAAGAGGGTTGGTCTAGGGCTGGTTATCTCATCCTGTAGAAAACTTCAACTGGACAATACAACCAGACATGAACAAGTCTACAGAAGAGGGTTTAGGATGAATTAGATGAGGGTGTATGCTCAGAAAGGTTGAATCCAGACAAGAGCGCTCTACAGTGGACCAAAGAAGAATAGTCAACCAACACAGAACTGGTGTCATTGCTATATGCTGAGGGAGAAAGGTTGAATCCACACAAGAGAGCTATACAATGGACCAAAGAAGAATAGTCAACCAACACAGAACTGGTGTCATTGCTACATGCTGAGGGAGAAAGGTTGAATCCAGACAAGAGAGCTAGCTATACAGTGGACCAGAGAAGAATAGTCAACCAACATAGAACTGGTGTCATTGCTACATGCTGAGGGAGAAAGGTTGAATCCACACAAGAGAGCTAGCTATACAGTGGACCAGAGAAGAATAGTCAACCAACACAGAACTGGTGTCATTGCTACATGCTGAGGGAGAAAGGTTGAATCCACACAAGAGAGCTAGCTATACAGTGGACCAGAGAAGAATAGTCAACCAACACAGAACTGGTGTCATTGCTACATGCTGAGGGAGAAAGGTTGAATCCACACAAGAGTGCTATACAGTGGACCAAAGAAGAATAGTCAACCAACACAGAACTGGTGTCATTGCTACATGCTGAGGGAGATATTGAGGATGGGATATGAGCACTTGTGGACTGCAAGGCAGAGGGGGACAAAGAGACGGTGTCCAGAAAAGAATGATAAGTGATGTTGGTCATGATTTTATTAAAAAAGGGTAATTGATCAATTTATGATGAGTTGCTTGGTACAGAATGAACCCAGTTATTGTTACAGTATATATGTGGAAAATATGTGGCATTTTGGTTTATAGATAGATAAATGAATTCTCTAGAAGCCTTGGAGACGTGGTTTTAGAGAAGAATGCTGAAAATTAATTGGACAGCCAAAACGAGCAATCTGGATGTTTTAAGGGAAGCTGAGTCACAAAGACAACTTATCACAAACATCAGAAAGAAGCAGTAATCCTTTCTGGCCATGTTATGAGAAGACAAAAACTGGAGCATGTTGTGAATTCCAGAAACCAATACTAGATTTTACATGATTTGATTCCTGATGGAAGAGTAAGAGAAGTAAAAGGAAATTTGGTACTGGGAACATAAGAAAGATCATTATGGATTGATTTAATCCCACAGCCATGGCAGAAAGGTTGTAGTGTCCAACTTAGGCACAAAACATTCGATCTCAGCATTGGGCTGATAATTTTTACAAGAATCAGTAATACCTAATATCACATCACACATATACCCTTGATCTCTTGGGTAATGAAATCGGACGCCCAGCCTTCTTCGATAAATGCAAAAAACAGGAAGTCCTTTGTGCAAGTAGTACACATTAAAAACCCACCGCAGGTGTTGGAAATTGCAAAAAGTAGGTCATAAGGCAAAATTGTTAGAGGACACCTACCTCATATAGATAGCGACGATTACCTTGAATGAAATCAATCTAGACCAGTGGTTCTCAACCTTTTTTGGCCCGTGCCTCCCTTCACCATATTTTCAGAACGTCATTCCCCCCTTTCATATTTCCTACCTAAAAAATCCCGCCCCCGCCCCTACACAGTATACGTAATAATGGAAGCTAAATTTAATAGCACATACTAAAACAAGTCTAGACGTCCACATAAAACATTATTTGTGGGTCTACTTACTTTATAAATTGAATTTTAGAAGGGTGAGACGTACAGAACCGTACAGTATGAAGGGAAAAACAATATCAAGTAATCGGTTCTTGTATTAACGCGATCTTGAAATAATCTTAATTAATTCCCCCCCCCCCCCCTGGAAACCCTAAAATTCCCCCCTGGGGGGGGGGGGGGGAATTCCCCACCGGTTGAGAACCACTGATCTAGACGAAGCAAAAATTACACAAATGAATGCCAAACTCAGTGACACTGATCTTTGAAGTGCATAACTAGTTGGAATGTACTCCTCTCAAAAGAATTAAGAAGTAGAAGAAAATTTCATAAATTGTTTGGTACTGTCTCAGAGTAATTCATTAGATTTGATAATTATTGATTGTTTTACTGATCAGACGTTAAGAAAACAGAAAAAAAAACTGTAACTGGCTTTAATGTTTATGTCTTTGAAAGCAAAAGATTTCCTTCTGATTAGTTACGTGGTCATGTGATTATTTTTTCCATTGAGAATATTTGTCTTCTAGCTATAGCTTATGCTGGGACTGATGCAGACAGCTGGAATGCTCTTGATGAGGGTGGATACAAGAAACGGCCTTCTGATTCTAAATTTGGAGGCAGTAAAACTAGTTTGCCAAGTCAAGGGGTCAGTTTAAGTTGTCTTATTTTTTCATTTGTTGATTGTGTGAAGTTGGCAGAGAACTGTATACATTAAATGTTTAGGCAACTGTGGTGCAATTATAGAAGTGGTATGGACTGTGGTGTTGAGATTTAGAGAAATGTCTTGTTAACATTTATATAGGCGTTGACGTTTTTTTGTGTGGTCCATCTTGGTATAAGTTAACTTGTCATCTTCTATCCTATAACCTCGGCTGTGGGTCATAGGGATGTAATGATGGATTTGTTCACAGTCAAGATCTTCCATTGCTCCCTATTTCATGCAAAATATGTAAGTGCAGCAGTCCAGTCTTTAATGTTTTCAGTGCCTGATTTCTTTGTCTCCCCTTTCACTGCTTGCCATTAACTATTCCTAGGGGAATCATTTTCTGCTAGGAATCCTGCCAATTTATTGCAGTAAACCTATGCCAGTTTTAAACTTTTTCCTTCTAACAACTTGTGATTCCTGGTTGCTTGCATATATATATTTATTGTCTCCTAGCAAAAACATTTATTTTACATGGATGTTTTCTTTAACACCTGTATTTATACTTGAAGACCTCACCAAAATTTGCTGTTCTGCATTGCTGCTTACTTTCCTTATGTCCATTTTATTTTGATAGTTTTTTTTTAATAGAAAGTAGTGTGTTGCTAATTAACAAATGTGGAGAACTGACTGAACATGTCTTTACAGTTGACTTCATGGATAATTGATTAACTATGAGTGCTGCTAATTTAACTGTATAATCTATTAACTGTTAGTATTGCTAATTTTTCCTTATGTACATTTTATTTTGGTAGGTGTTTTTGGAGAAAGTAATTTGTTATATTGTTAATTATGTGTTATAATAAATATCTGTTAATTATTGAGAGAACAATACTAATGGCTAATGTCTGAACAATTACAGGAATCCACCTTGGAACGTGAGAAAGCTCAAGGGCGAGAGAATTACATGGGTTTAACTGCTGGAGGCATTGAAGGACAGGAGGATCCTGATTCAGCCAGAGAACGGAGGAGGAAGGAAAAGGAAAAGGACAAGAAAAGGAGAGAGGAGGCTGAAGAAAGACGGAAGAGGGAGCAGGATAGAAAGAATAAGGGCTTGACTGCATCAGAAGACAAATTAGACCAACTTGTAAGTTGAAGAACAGGTTTTGTCAGGAAAATGTTGTAGATCATGAAGTAAAAGATCATTTTTTACTGGAGAATGTAACTAGCTGTATGAGTTTTAGGTTTATTTGATTGAAAAATTGAAGTAGTTTAGCAAAACATTGAGTTTAACTGATTGGAAGATTTAAGCTGTTAATTGAAAGTGAAAGATCAGCTTTAACTTATTGGACAATTGAAGTAGTTAAGTGAAAGATCAAGTTTAACTGATTGGAAGATTAAACTAATTAAGTTTAAAGTAAAACATTAAAGGAACCTTTTCCATGCTTGCTGGTCCTATATTTATATAGACCAACTGGCACTCTATGGGTGATGGGGGAAGCTGCCTTTCCTTCCCAGAATATTTCCTGGTACCAATTTTAATCTGAATTCAGCGGCAGCTCATGCAATTTTTTTAAAGAGATCCCCTCATCAATGAGAATTTGAATAATGACCACCAGAATGACCGGCAAGCATGCACTACCATTAGAAAATTGAAGTAGCTCAGTGTAAGATCTAGTTTGACTTATTGGAAAACTGAAGTAGTTAAGAGTAGGATAAAGTGTAACTGGATGGAAGACTGAAATAGTTAAGTGTAAGATCAAGTTTATGTGATTGGAAGACTGAAGTAGTTAAGTGTAAGATTGAGTTTATGTGATTGGAAGACTGAAGTAGTTGAGTGTAAGATCGAGTTTATATGATTGGAAGACTGAAGTAGTTAAAGGTAAGATCAACTTTATGTGATTGGAAGACAGTAGTTAAGTGTAAGATCGAGTTTATATGATTCGAAGACTGAAGTAGTTAATTGTAAGATCAAGTTTATGTGATTGGAAGACTGAAGAAGTTAAGTGTAAGATTGAGTTTATGTGATTGGAAGATTGAAGTAGTTGAGTGTAAGATAGAGTTTCTGATGGGAAGACTGAAGTAGTTAAGCATAAGATTGAGTTTATGTCATTGGAAGACTGAAGTAGTTAAGTGTAAGATTGAGTGTAACTGATTGGAAGACTATTGGAAGTGTAAAATCAAGTTTAACTGATTAGAAAATTGAAGGTAGTCCAGTCCATATGAAGATCATATTTAACTAAGAGGAAAATAATTAGTTAGTTAGTTAGTTAGTCTTTCCTCTTGAGCCTAAGGCGGCGCATAGGGCAGACGTCATGGCTCTCCATGTCCGGCGGTTCGCTGCTACCTGTTGTAGATCCTGGATGTTCACTTGGCCGTTGAATGAGCCTTCGCTGATGATGGTTCTACGCAGGGTCTCTCTTAGTCTTCCCCGTTTTCTTTTCCCTACTGGTGACCAAAAGAGGGCTTGGTTGGGGAGTCTTGTCTTGTCCATTCTGAGTACATGGCCGATGTAGTTCCAGCGGCGTTTTCTTATAAAATTGGATACAATATCTTGCTTAGTCTCTTGTTTAATGGTTAATAAAAATTCAGTACTAGACATGGAAAATCACTCTCTCTTTAAGAGTTAAGTGTGCATATGCATATTATGTCACCTGTCAAACTGCATAAACAAGAATAGTTCTTTAACTTGCTATTATATTGTTATATATGTTATATTGTTATTCATTCCTCAGGGTCTGGGTGATGCCACACAGTCTGCATATAGTGGGGGTCCTGGATCTGCCTTTATTCAGAGTGTAAGTTGTCATTAGTTTGAAGTTTGTGTGTGTCTCTTCTTCTTCCTCCTCCTCTTCTGCTTCTTCTTCTTCTGCCTTTCATCTCCCAGTTGATTATAAGCTCTCAACCAACTCATGCCAAGCCTTTTGTAGACTTGTTCATGATTGGTTGGAATGTACAGCTAAAGTTTTCTATTGGATGGGGTATTTATTTGTGTCTGTGTTGTGTAATGGTCATGCATGCATTGTTGTAATGTGTTTCACATTTGCATATGGTGTATTTTATATGTGTGATAATTTTACTACAATGTTGCACATATAAAGTATCTAATGCAATAAATCGCTGTCACTGAATGTGAGAAAGAGAGTACTGAAATAACCTGTTTTGCTATATGAACAGTAAATCATTGAACAAGAATGTACATATTAGGAAGAGCTTAGAGGTAAAGAAGATAATGTTTCTAAGATTTATGTTGCAAATACTGTAGCAAGCCGGAGCAACTAACAGTCAGTGCCTGATCAAGGCTAATGAAAATAGAACATTATATACAAATATAAGAAGGAGGCAAACACTATTCTTTGGTCATGTTATGACAAGAGAGGCTTTGGAGAACTTTGAGCCGACTGGAAAGATCAATGGCAGAAGAGGCAGAGGCACCCAGGAGAAATGCTGGATTGATTGCGGCAATGGTATGGAGGAATATCATCAATAGAATTGATCCAGAACACGAAGGACCAAGATCTGTAGAGATGTATGAATGCCTATACCAGTTGGATCGGCACATGATGACGATGTTACAAAAATGCATATTTCTGAAAACAGTAAATCTTAATTTCTAAAGTAGCCATCTTGGCACACAAATGTTCCACAGAAGGACTGTGAAGAATAATTTTACTTTTAAGTTGACAGATGAAATTATATTTTCCTCTTAAACTCAGTAGAATCGGAAAATGTGACTTTAGCCAGAACAAATTAGGCAGAAATGACTCAACAGAAACAGATTTAAAGAGGGGAGTACAAATAACAAGTACTTTGTCCCCACATTTGTTTAAGCATATAAATGGAGCAGATCTCAGAAAAGGCTTCACACATATATATTGAGCAGATCTCAGAAGAGGTTTCAAGAACAGCTAGCATTACAAATCAATGAAATAACGTTTAGTAACTAAGGTTAGTGGGGTAGGGGTATCCCCTATCAAAGGAGATGTAAGACGCCTCCTTTCCTCCTTTAGTCTACAGGACACCCTTGGGCAAGGTGGAGTACCCGTTTAGCCCCCCTACCAGGGTTACGTGAAGCCATGGAAGCAGTTGGTGGATGGAGTGTGAGAGCAGCAGACAGATTGTTGTTGGCAATGGTCTGCACTCTGCTGTAATAGGCAGATGGTCTCATCAGTAGAGACAATGACTATGGCCACTGACTAATACAGTCACTGCCCAGAAGAAAAGCAACAGCAACCTTCTGCAAAATTTGCCAAGAAACCCTAACAACCATGAATGAAGGCCAAAGAGAAGATTGGTGCAGGATGTGGCGGATGATCTCCAGATGAGTGTATCGGACGCGGGACATCTTGCTTATGACCGAGCAGTTATTTTGAAGGCTGTTATGGGAGCTAGGTTCTGCAAAGGACATGCTACTGATAGAATGAATGAACTAAAAGTATGCAGGTGATTATATTTTTCTAGTAGAAACTAAAGATTAGTTTAGTTTAGTCAACGGATCAACATCACGGCACATGGGTGTAACCCATAAGTGCTCCGTTCTACTCCTAACTCGAGCCTGAGTCTGGAGAATCTCAGCTCAGTGCACGAACCCAATAGCACCAGCGAGGATCCAGAAGATTTCCAAGAACTAATAAAGCATGCATACAATATAAGTCATGAAAATAGGTTATATATTAATATAATGAAGACAACTATGATAACTGACTAAGCAATCCTAAAAATAGAAACAATTGGTAAAAGTCATGAACAACTCAAATGTATCCCAAGTCTCAGCAACAAAATAGCAGTGGCAGATCCCAGAGTCACAGAAATCAAGACGATAGAAATGATCCAACTTGTATTCCACAGCATGCAAAATTTTCTAACAAGTAATTACATTTACATTATCAATTAAAAATTAAGTGTCTTCAAGAACTGTGTAAAATCTGCATTTTATCGACATTTAATGCAATAATGTGTGGCTGCTGGTTTTCTAGTGACTGCCGCTTCCATCGACGATGAACTGTATTTTTCGTGGAGGACTTTTGTGTTGGCATTCTGACGGCGGAATTATACACAGTGTACCTGTGCGGGCTGTTGACTTGTTGAGACTCCTGTCTATTCCACTTTTCACATAGGGCACAGAAACGGAGGATAATGGGGACGACCCGTTGCCATGAAGTAGGAATTGCAACTAACTAACTATCTGCATTATATAGTGTAGATGCATGAACTATTAATGAACGACTGACATATAAATGTAAAAATATAGTAAATGATGGGGAAAGTTCAAAAGAAGTCAGATGCGAGTTGGCCATAGCAATGCAGAGATTAAATAGCTTTACGAGTCTATGGCACAACTCCAGCAAACCAGTGAAGGAGAAGTTTTTGAGAACATGGCATCTTTCCTGTGGCAACATACGGAATGTGTATCATGGACTATCTCACAATTACTAAAGAAGAAAATTAGGGGTTTTGAGCTTAAATGGTGCAGAAAAATTGTAACTAGACCAAGACAAAGATCTTGAATTTGAAAGAAACAGGCTATAAAATATATGTCTCGGAAACTAGAATACTTTAACCCTTTACAGGGCAGACGCTTGTCCATTTTCTAGCCCTGAACGGGCAAGATTTTTTCTGGTTCGGTAAAAATTCGGGTCGCGTTAGTAAAAACATCACAAATAAGGTGTTAGTCAACCGATTTTAGTTAAATAAACAACACAATGAAGGGAAAAGCATGTAGAATATGTTACTCATGTGATTGTTGTCGGTAATCCATATATGAAAACAAATATTTACGAAATACGGCATGTTGCTTGTGATTTTCCGTCATCTATACGGCAATTTACAAACACATTTTCAGAATCATAATCACTTTCTTTAAAGTCCGACTCAGACTGCTAATGCAAAGTAACGCTTTGCACTGATATCTAGCTCCGATTAATAGTCAACTTCGTGCCCTTTAATGTCATTTAAAATGAACCTAGCGAAATCTCGGCTATCACTTGAAGAATCGCCGAAATCCATTTTGAAAAACAGCGTAAAAATCCCGAAAACTATCAAAAATTGTCCTTAAAAGTCCGTTAAAATTCATACTATCGCGTTTACAAATGGCGGCCACGTTGTCAAGCTGTCGGCGAAAGCGAAAGTAGCCGTCGGAAGTGTCGGAAAGCCGAGAGATCGGGATTTTACAATGCATAATAGTATCGGCCGGAATCGGACGCTACGATCGTTTTATGGCATCGGCCGGAATCGGACGCTGTGACCTGTAAAGGGTTAATCATATTAAATGTCACAGTGGCAGGGAAAGAACAGTGGTGGAGGACATGGTTCCTGGAAGAAGTCGTATAGGTCAACCTGTACGAAGATGGACACTGGACATTGCAGACGCCTTGGGCATGTGGGGGTATGAGGTGGGAGAAATGGGAAGATTTCAAGGAACTTGTTAGCAGGCCATGATGAGAGCGACATTCTGCAAAGGACCTGCTGCATGGATGTCCATATATATAATGTATCTCACATAGTGACGTAGGTATTCATGTCTCTCCACAGATCTTGGTCCTTGGTGTTGTGGATGATATATCTCCTTGCCATCGTGTTAGATCATCGAGCATATTTTGTCTCATTCTACTTCAACCTTATCTTCCACTGGTCTGTCCACAATGTTCTCCAATGCCTCTTTTCTCATTATATGACCAAACCATACTGTCTCTGTCTTATAATTGTGCATAATGTTCTACTTTCAATAGGCTCTTCCTGGCAGACATTGTTAGTCACTCTCGCAATCGTTTCAAAAGCCACATCTCCGCTGCCTCCAGCTCTCATAGTTTGTTCTTTCATATTCCAAGATTCACTGCCATACAGCAGATTTCACAGGTTTCACATAGCATGTCTGTATTTCAGTGCTATCTTTCTGACATTCAGTGAAAGTTATTTATTACATAAGACTTTATCTTCCTTCAAAAATCAAAAAGAGAATAGGAATGGCTAAAAATGCTTTCAGCAGCATTAAATCAGTATTAACATCTAGAGAGATTAACAATGCATTAAAAATGAAAATTGTCAAATGTTACATATATTTAACACTACTGTATGGTGCGGAAGCCTGGACATTGAACAAGCAACTAGAAAGTTGAATAGAGACCCTGGAGATGTGGATATGCAGATATATATATGCAAATATGTTGTATTTCATGGAAACAAAAACAATAAAATACAGAGGTTCTAGAAAAACTGGGAATGAAAAGAGTTGATGAAAGAAATAAAAAGGAGGCAAGTGAAATATTTTGGCCACGTTAAAAGACATAACACTTTTATAAAAACCATACTTGAGGGCAAGGTTGAGAGCAAGCGAGAAAGAGGTAGACAACAATACAAAGTGGGGAGATAACATCAAGAGATGGACGAACATCAATCTGACAGAATGTAGAGTCAGGGCGAGAGACAACGGTGTTTGAGATCCATTGCAGCCAACCTTCATTGTGGAGATGGCACCTGAATGATAGATTGATTTATCTTCCTTAATGCAGCTTTTGCTTCATTTTCTGCTTTTATTCACTGACACACATCTTCCTTCTAATGTTATGATTCTTCGAAATATATATATATATCATCATCATTGTCATGTGCTATGCTGATAAGCGTGGGCGGCCATGTTTTGGCATTTCACACGATCACCAGAGTCATGGATCAACTCTGTGTTCTTGTCTCGACCATACCACATGGCGAGAGAGAGAGAGATAGATAGAGAGGAGAGATACACACACACGCACACACACACACACACAGAGGGGGGGGGGGGGGGGGGGGGGTTAGGTCAAGGCCATTATGGTCTAATCAGAGGAGTTTGTGGCCAAGGTGTCAAAATGTCCACCTCCCACATTGTGGATCATGTGCCATGTCTTCTATTCCTCTGTAGCAATTTGTTTTAGATGTAATAAAAATCCTAGCTTGTGCACTTTGTGGCAACTGCTTCAATATGCAGCTTTTATTCTTCTAACTGGGCATTTATATGTGTGAGTCAGGGAGGGAGGGAGGGAGGGAAGGAATGTATATATATATATATATATAAAGTTGATTTTACGAGTAAAATCTAATTAAATGTAAAGATAAAATTCTATTGGAGAAAATCAATGAATTCTTCAATTTACTTGAACTAAAATATCTTGGTAACATCAGATTACATTCTAAATATTTAGTGATAGTGCATGTTTTCTATTGAGTGTTATTTCCACCTTTGTATATTATAAAATATTTGTTTATTCTAATGTACCATTTGTACAGACTGCTCAATTTTTAATATGAATTGTGAACATAAGTAATAATTACAGTTTTCAAAATGAAGAAAGAAACATAGGCAAAAACAGTGCAGTAAACACAACAAGAGTTTTCAAGCAAATAAATTATCAGAATAAAGAATTTAGAATTTAACATGGAAGCTAGCTAAACAACCAATGAAATAACAGTTTAGAAAACTGTTAAGTTTGGTTGTGTTAGAAGTGAGAAGGTCAAGGATGTAGGAATCCTTTCTGAAAAATGGTGCAAGTATAGAAGCAGTCGGGTCTTTTCATATTAAAAAGTTAAATTTGTTTGGTTACCATTTGTGATTGATGCTCATCTGTACATGTAACAGTTATGTTGTTTTGTTGATCTGGTAATTTTTACCTTATTTTAGGGCAAAGATGAGAAGTTCAGTCCTTATGGGCCCCCATATGGAAAGGATGGTTACAATCAAAATGGCTATGACAAAGATGGTTACGACAGAGATGGCTATGATAAGGATGGGTATGACAGAAATAACAATGACATCAAAGGAAGACAGAAACCATATGCAGCTCCATTTGGTAAAGATGGCTTTAACAAAAATGGTTACAGACCAGATGGCTATGACAGAGATGGCTATGACAAAAATGCCTTTGACAGAGATGGCTACAGCAAAAAAGGAAGACAGAATCCATATGGACCCCCGTATGATGCATATGGCTTCAATGAGAATGGCTACAATAAGCATGGTCTTGATCCAGATGGGTTTGACAAAGATGGCTATGATAAAAATGATGTTGACAAATACGGCAGAAAGAACCCTTATGCTCCTCCTTATGATAAGGATGGCTACAATGAAAATGGTTTTGACAAACATGGTTTTAATAGAGATGGTTATGACAAGGATGGTTTTGACAAAGATGGTTATGACAGATTGAGAATGAAAAGTCCCTACGGTCCTCCTTATGGAAAGGATGGTTACAATCAAAATGGCTATGACAAAGATGGTTACGACAGAGATGGCTATGATAAAGATGGATATGACAGATATAACAATGACATCAAAGGAAGACAGAAACCATTCATGGCACCTTTTGGTAGAGATGGTTTCAACAAAAATGGTTACAGACCAGATGGCTATGACAGGGATAGCTATGACAAAAATGCCTTTGACAGAGATGGCTACAGCAAAAGAGGAAGACAAAATCCATATGGACCCCCGTATGATGCATACGGCTTCAATAAGAATGGCTACAACAAGCATGGCCTTGATCCAGATGGGTTTGACAAAGATGGTTATGACAAAAATGATGTTGACAAATATGGCAGAAAGAACCCATATGCTCCTCCCTATGATAAGGACAGCTACAATGAAAATGGTTTTGACAAACATGGTTTTGATAGAGATGGTTATGACAAGGATGGTTTTGACAAAGATGGTTATGACAGATTGAGAATGAAAAGTCCATATGGCCCCCCATATGGAAAGGATGGTTACAACAAAAATGGCTATGACAAAGATGGTTACGACAGAGATGGCTATGATAAAGATGGATATGACAGATATAACAATGACATCAAAGGAAGACAGAAACCATTCATGGCACCTTTTGGTAGAGATGGTTTCAACAAAAATGGTTACAGACCAGATGGCTATGACAGAGATGGCTATGACAAAAATGCCTTTGACAGAGATGGCTACAGCAAAAGAGGAAGACAGAATCCATATGGACCCCCGTATGATGCATACGGCTTCAATGAGAATGGTTACAATAAGCATGGCCTTGATCCAGATGGGTTTGACAAAGATGGTTATGATAAAAATGATGTTGACAGATATGGCAGAAAGAACCCCTATGCTCCGCCCTATGATAATGATGGCTACAATGAAAATGGTTTTGACAAACATGGTTTTGATAGAGATGGTTATGACAAGGATGGTTTTGACAAAGATGGTTATGACAGATTGAGAATGAAAAGTCCCTATGGTCCTCCTTATGGAAAGGATGGTTACAACAAAAATGTCTATGACAAAGATGGTTACGACAGAGATGGCTATGATAAAGATGGATATGACAGATATAACAATGACATCAAAGGAAGACAGAAACCATTCATGGCACCTTTTGGCAAAGATGGTTTCAACAAAAATGGTTACAGACCAGATGGCTATGACAGAGATGGCTATGACAAAAATGCCTTTGACAGAGATGGCTACAGCAAAAAAGGAAGACAGAATCCATATGGACCCCCGTATGATGCATACGGCTTCAATAAGAATGGCTACAACAAGCATGGCCTTGATCCAGATGGGTTTGACAAAGATGGTTATGACAAAAATGATGTTGACAAATATGGCAGAAAGAACCCATATGCTCCTCCCTATGATAAGGACGGCTACAATGAAAATGGTTTTGACAAACATGGTTTTGATAGAGATGGTTATGACATGGATGGTTTTGACAAAGATGGTTATGACAGATTGAGAATGAAAAGTCCATATGGCCCCCCATATGGAAAGGATGGTTACAACAAAAATGGCTATGACAAAGATGGTTACGACAGAGATGGCTATGATAAAGATGGGTATGACAGATATAACAATGACATCAAAGGAAGACAGAAACCATTCATGGCACCTTTTGGCAGAGATGGTTTCAACAAAAATGGTTACAGACCAGATGGCTATGACAGAGATGGCTATGACAAAAATGCCTTTGACAGAGATGGCTACAGCAAAAGAGGAAGACAAAATCCATATGGACTCCCATATGATGCATATGGCTTCAATGAGAATGGTTACAATAAGCATGGCCTTGATCCAGATGGGTTTGACAAAGATGGCTATGATAAAAATGATGTCGACAAATATGGCAGAAAGAACCCCTATGCTCCTCCTTATGATAAGGATGGCTACAACGAAAATGGTTTTGACAAACATGGCTTTGACAGAGATGGTTACGATAAGGATGGTTTTGACAGAGATGGTTATGATAGACTTGGAAGAAGTAATCCATATGGGCCTCCCTATGGAAGAGATGGTTACAATCAACATGGCTTTGATAGAGACGGCTTTGACAGAGATGGCTTTGATAAAGATGGTTACAGCAAAGATGGTACAGACAGAACAGAGCAGCTGCTTGCATTGGATGCCAGAAAGGTTATTTTTTCTCCCTTTTTCCCCTCCATGTAACCAATATTTAGCGGGTTTCTCTTCTTTACCGAATTATTTATACCGCTAGACATTTCATTTAAATAAAACCACATGTAAATTATGTAGTAACACAAACATGGTGGTCAGAAAGTATTTGCAATATGTAAATTCAACAATCTTCTTCTTAAAGTAGGTCAAGATTAAATAATAGGCATTAGTCATTAGTTAGTCGCTAGTCGTGGTTCCAACATCACGGCAAAGGGTCACCCCATAATACTCCATTCCTGTAACAGTGAATATCACAAAATTCTCAGTTTGGTATTATCATCATTTACATATCCTTTAGGCCGGCCAGTCAGTCAGTCCAAAGATTGGCGTTCAAGTCATCTGATAATTTCGTCCAATATCCCCAATACTCAGCAACTCCCTTCAGTTCATAACAAGTCAGTGGCACAATGTCCTTGCATCATCATCATGTGCCATGCTGATATGCGCGGGCGGTCATGTTTTGCCATCTTACAGGATTGTGGACCAGCTCTGTATTCTTTTCTCGACCATGCTACATGGCTAAGCCATCCAGATATTACTTCTCTGCCTTCCCCTTGTTCTTTTTCCCTCAATCTTGCCAATTGTCACCAAGTTTTTTAGTTTATTTCTTCTCATAGCGTGTCCAAATAATTTTGACTGTCTCTGTCTAATTTCTCTAATCAGTTATGGTTTTCATCTGCTTGTTTGCTTGTGAGAAATAGTTTTTTCTAGGACATCAGGTTCTTTTCTCACCCTGGACACTATCCTTCGGTATCTTCAGTAATAAACCCCATGTCTCATATTGTGGTCAGCGATAGTTTAGACTAAGACATTATTTGGATTAGAAGTAAATTTTGATTACAACAATAAATCTGATGATAGTTTAGACTAAGACAGTATTTTCATTAGAAGTAAACCTTGAATACAGTACAGCAGTAAAAGTAATCCCAAGGCTGGTGGTATAGGGGTGGGAATTGTGAGACTTTCACATTGAAGTACCCATCTTGTACCCATTTTAAGAGGCTGGGTTAACCCCAGATCTGTTGTGGTCAGAGAAATTAAGAATATGATTATATTATATTCAGTTTTAAAATAGCACATGCCAAAATGGATTGGAAAGGCAGTGGAAAAATAAATGAAGGGAGTTGATCACTCCACTTCATTATATCATTGTCTAGTACATGTGAAGATGTAGAACTTCACACCCTATTGGTAGCATATGAGAAGGGATTACCTTTACTCTAATATCTTGGGAATTCAGAAAGCTGTACTACCAGGGGTATCCAAAGGCCCATACTATGAAAGCAAAAATCAATCTTGAGTACTATTAGTTAATTCACAAAACTTTATTACGAATGCTTTGTAGCTCGCCTATATTTATACAGTATATACTTTTGTGCGCATCTTACATCAATACTTAGTAGCTTTACATTTCTTTTACATTTTAGATGTGTGTTATTGTAAATTTGAATACATGCTTTCTGGTTGCACTAAAGTTTCAATTCCCATTTGTGGCAAATCCATACTTCTTATTAGTATATTATGTTAGCAGATAATGTACCAAAACAAAAACAGCTAACATGCCTATTAATGGCCAGTTATACCATTTATTAACCCTTTTAGCCCCAATCAATGCCTAGTGTGATTTACTTTTCCTTTTGAATCTCAACCATCGCATAATGTGTTCTCTTACTTGTTACATTTAGTATGAGCATTTTATAGAAATCTGGCATTCCCTGTGGCCACTTTCACGTGTATTTTAGTCTCTTAAAAAGTGATTTAAAAGTGTTCTCACTGGCCTTTATTTACAGGGCAGTATGTGGTCAGCAGTTATTATGTCTCTGCCACAGACACATTGATCTGTTGTACCAGTGTACACCTAGCTACACATTGGGCGACAATATTATAAAACTGTTTCCATACAATATATTTCAAAATAATATTCCATCTAAAATCCTTATCTACATTGATATGAGTACTCTAAACTTGTTGTGTTGCACAAAAGGTGCCACTTTGTAATTACACACAGCTACATGGTTTCCTAACCTTAACCATTCCTTCTCTCTCTCTATCTTTCTCTCTCTTTCTCTCTCTATCTTTCTCTCTTTCTGTTTCTCTCTCTCTCCCTCCTTCTCTCTTTCTCTCTCTCATTCCCCCTCTCTCTCCCTCATTGCCTCTCTCTCTCGATCCCTCCTTCCCCTATCTCTTTCTTCCCCTCCCTCCTTCCCTCTCTCTCTTTCTCTCTCCATCCCTATCTTTCTCTCTTTCTGTTTCTCTTTCTCTCCCTCCTTCCCTCTCTTTCCCCTTCTTCTCTCTCTCTTTCCATCTCTCCCCCTTCTTACCTCTCTCTCTCAATCCTCCCTCTCTCTCTTTCTCTCCCTTCTGTCTGTCTGTCTGCGTCTCTCTGCTTTTCCTTTAGCAGCATTTTATTAACATCTGTTGTGTCATATTTATGCAACAAAAAGCAGTTTTAAAGTGTAAATGTCTAGGGAATAGAATTATACTTCTGCTAGGAAACTGAAGACATTTCATTTTTATTTTCAATAAATATGTACATGTGTGCTGAAAGTAAACATTATCATACTGAATGACAGAAATTGAGACCTATATTGGTGCAAGAAGAAAAGAATATATTTAAAGTGAAGCAGTATTTTTTTTTTTTTATACAATAGCAGTAACGCAAAAGAAAAGGGGGGAAAAAAGCATAAAGGATGATTAGACAATATTTAGTTATTTGTCTTTGGAACAAGGGTTTTGTAAATGCAAACTGTTTATAATCTATGCACACACACATACAGACAAATGTTAGTGTAGAATAAATACAAGACAAGATAGAGAAGAAAAATCTTCTAAACATAAAACATTAAATAAAATATATGTTATTTTTTTAAAAAGATACTTTGAAATCTAGTTTATAACATTATTTCAACGTAAAATTTAATTACCATGTTTAACAGAGCAGAAATAACATTTTAAATAAAATTAAGGAAAGAAAAATGCTTTTATAAGTAAGCATGTTTTTTTAAATTTATATATTTATTTTCTTTATATTTGTATGCTTAGTTATTTGTTTTCAATTTTGGAGTGGTAAATTATTGGCTAAATTGTGTTTTGTATGAACTGCTTTGCTTCTGAACATAGCCTTCAATATGTGATAATTGATTATCTTTCTCATTCCACCTTCATTTTGTATTTTTTCACTTTTATTTTTATCAGGGGACTAAGCTTATTTTATTTATTTAGCTCTTTATTGCTTTTTATCTTGAAACTATCATAAGTTGTTTTTTTTACATCCTTAAACAGTTTGCTTAATATCAAGTTAAAATGCCATTGCATTGAATACATGTAGACTACCACTATAAAACTGTTCTCAAACACATCCCTCCTTCATCTCTCATAAAGACCCCAAGTGCATGGCCTAGGGGTTTGTGAATTGAAGTGGAAGTTCACTGTGAAGTGGTGGTCACCATTGTGTGGCTGCATTTAGAGCATCAAGGGCAACTATTCCTCTCCAACTCTAGTCATAAAAAAGAAATAGGGATATCTTACAGAATCATTTCAGCAACAGGGCATTAAGCGCTATCAAATTATTGCTAATGCTGTTTGTTACAATCAGGCAAATCCTAAAGGCTCATGGTATGTGTCCACTGTTGCCCTTCTGTGTTCAGCATTCATTACGCCCGATTATGTCAGTCCTGTGTTGTGGGCTGTACAGAAAACAAAAGTTGCTTCAAACCAGCAGTTTTAGGCTTCAGACTATGAATCTTGCTTGTCTTTTAATTATTATGAAGTAATTTTCATGTAACTCATAAGTGTCACATTTTGTCTAGAAATCTGAGTGTACATGTATACAATATAGGTTTCTAATTCTTTGACAAACAAGTGAAAGTTTTTGGTGAATATATTATAAGAACTAGTATATAAGCTTTGTTTCAGACAAGTTCTTAGAATCATAACTCAAAAATCAGTTGGTGTCTAAAATGAGGCAAGGTGCTGTTTTGATTTATTCATTAAGTAAATAATTATGTTCTTCTTTAAGCACTGTTAGAAACCGTGTGTCTGTTAGTGTTTTTGGCATCCTCAAATTCTCTGTTAGTATTATTGACACCTCACATGATCTGTTGGTACTGTCAAAAACCTCACATTCTCTGTTGTCACAATTTACCACAGCACTTTCTCTGTTTGTACAGTTAGCCACCACAAATTCTCTGTTTGTGCTGTTGGCAACCACACATTTTCTTTTAGTACTATTGGCAGCCTTACATTATCTGTTCAGTACTGCCAACAACATTAAATTCTCCTATAAATTTAACATTATTACTATGTTAAATAATTCACATTAAAATTAAAACAAAGCATAGTATTTATTAATGTATTCTCTATGTATAAAAATGTTAAGGATAATTCAATGGCAGATATTGCCTCTTAGATGTGGAGTATTAGACCTTCATATATACTAGTTCAGGCATAAAATGTGTTAATCACCTTCTTTCAGAGCTACCTTTCCTTCTCACACAATCTCCAAGATTTGTGAAAATTATACCCAATTTTTGAGGCTGGTTCCACTCCAAGCACATACTGTTTAGGTGCAATCCTGTCATTTCTGGTGATTGAACCCTAACCACTATGTTGTTAGGCAAGCACTCTAATCACTTTATCATCATAAATTCTTGCTCTTGATATCTTCTTTTCTCATCTATGTTATCAAAGTTTCTGTTTCAGGGTTCTATGGGGCTAGCTATAGTCAATATTGACCTAAACTGTCAATTATGTTAATTATCAAAGATATCAATTATCATATCTTTATGTTTCCCTACAGTGCTTATATTTATGTATGCAGAATTACATATAACCTTTTCACTACATTGCTTTAACCTTTCTTTGCTTTAAGACTCTTCTTTTAGTAAGACCAATAATGTGCCTAAAATTGTTTGATCCACTAACAATGACACCTTTTATACTAACTCATATTGCCTTTGATTGATTCCATGTTTAATTTAACATTTAATTTCGTAGTATTAGTTTGATTCAAGACCAGAATTTTGAATGCTTTCTCGTGTTTTGTTTTTCAAAAGGCTCAAAAGTAAGTCAATTCAGTTCTGTTTCTGGAGTCACAAACAAATGAAATAAAACTACAGTAAACCAAATTATTTTAATTGGATGCAAGACCATGTTTTTTTCCCCACTGTCAACTATTACCTGAACTTGTGTATTTCATTAACTATGAATTTATTTTTTAAATGAAATGTCACACACCATGAGCTATTATATTCTTCATGTTGATAGTAAGAAGTGTCAATAATAATATGGGATTTATTTATTTAATCCATTAAGCATGCATTAAATTTTAAGAAAAAGTATTTTACAATACTGTCTGTTTATATGTTATTATGAGACTATTACATAACTAGTGTATGTGATTGTACTTGTTTCTGTCACAGGGTCCCATGGGTCTGGCTATGGGCAAGATTGACATAACAGGTGTTGTAGGAGAGGAGAAGATGGTCGACAACAAAGTAGAGTTTTTGCCGATATCTAACCCTGTCAAGGTTAGTTTATGTGTCTGTCTCACAGGCTTCAGTTCCACGTCTGTTTCCTATTTTTGCAATTGTTTTTGCAATTCTCCTGTTCCATAATTTAACCTTTTGTTCTGTTGTTCTTGTTGCTATGAGCTCCATTGTTTTGAATTGTTCACCCTTTATGAAATAAAGAATTGGGTTCTGATGGTGACCTGGTTCCAATTCAGTAGACAAGAATGACGCGCATCTAGAGCATCTTTATGAGTTCCCATGTAAAGTGTGCATGAAGTGGATGTTGCTTAGCTTTCATCATTATCATAGGGAGTTGCTGTGACTCCAGGAATCTTGCAGCATGCAAAGTTTTTAATCCTCAAAGGACTTCATAACAAGGGAAATAATGGTAAGTCTTTTCTTCATTAGCCAGAGTAATGTTTGCTTGCAGAATGCCCAACTTGGAAATGAAGAGGAGTCTTAATCAATATGATATTTGACTGTGGTGCATCAGCATCTTTGCATCTATGGCATTCTGTATGCATCCCCAGTATTGCATGTGCATTCCCAGCATTCCATGTGCAATCCCAGCATTCCATGTGCAATCTCAGCATTCCATATGCAACCCCAACATTCCATGTGCAATCCCAGCATTCCATGTGCACCGCCAGCATTCTGCATGCATGTCCAGCATTCTGCTTGCATCTCCAGTGTTCTGTATTCAAACCAGCTTTCTGTATGCATTTTCGGCGTTCAGTATGCCTTCCAGAGACATCCAACATTTTGGTTGTGAAAACCTCTGTCAGACAATAGCACAATAAACACACATATATGTATTAAAAAAATAATCATAATAGAGTTTTTAAACATTATGCAGTATCCGCAGTAAAAATAAACAGCAACTAAGGAAATGGTACAGAAAGAGTTCTCAAATTCCTCTTTTAGTGAAGCTGTACATTGAGGCAATAGTTTAATTGATAATGTGTATATGAATGCTGAAACAGGAAAGCTTAATTACTTAAGTACTATAGGGTGTATTTGTAATGACTGTGCAGTGTTTGAAAATATTGCCAGACCAAGTTTTGTATTCACCCTCTGTAAAGTTCAATCAACAAAATAGGTAAATACGAAACTAGGATCAGCAATATTTTCAAACACTGCACAGTCATTAGAAATACACACTGCATATTAAAGACCTTCATCATCATTATGTGCCATGCCGATAACATGGGCAGTCATGATCCACGATCTCACACGATCACACACGATCTCACACGATCTCACATGATCTCACACGATCACCAGAGACTTGGATAAGGCCTGTGTTCTTGTATTTATTATGCCCTGTGGCCAAGCCATTCAGGTATTGATTTCTCTGCCTTCCCCTTGCTCTCTTCCCATCAATTGTGCCATCGTTACTAAGTTTTTTAGTTCATTTCTTCTATAATTTAATAAATGTCAGAAATTCAAGACCATATTCACATATACATAAGCACATATGTTTGATTATGTTGACTATTACATATGGCCTAGTGTCAGTTTATGGATGAAAAATATGTGGGGTGTTGAAATGGCCATTCAGACTGATTATGTTAATAATGTTTCTCATGTCTATCTTGTCGCATGGTATATTAATTTAATTACAAGAAGTTTTGACTGTATATTTCACAATATGAATAATATTTTATGCAATATTTTTCTGTCAGTTGAGGCGAGAAAAGGAGCTCTTGGAAGCTATATTATGCCAGTCTTCCAGTACGGAAGAGAAAGATGGACAATTAACAGGCTAATGAAGTATATGGAAGCTGCAGAGATGTGGTTTCATAGAAGAATGATGAGAACACTATGGATGGATAAAAACATAATGAGACTATCTGAAATGACTCACAAAGAGAACTGGTTACTCACACCAGAAGAAGATAGTCTGCATTCTGTAGGCACATCATGAGAAGGGGAAAGCTGGAGTGTATCATGACAATGGGAAAGTTAGGGGGGAGCTGAGGCAGAGAAAGAAGCAGGACAATTTGACATAATGCATGGTATCAGAAATGACTGGCTGTACAGAAGACTAGATAGACATAACGAATGCCCAGCAGCATGAATTTTAAGAAGAATAATAATTTAACCACAGAAAATCAACTCAAATGTGCTGTTTTCTTGTTTAATTTAACTACATAGAATTTACTCCAGTTTGCTATTTTGCTAAATTCTAGAACATTGTGGAATTTACTCCAATTTTATCTTTCTCCAAGTACTGTAACCATAGGGAATTTTTCCCATTTGGCTATTTCTCTACATTCTTAAACTTCAGGGGATGTAATCGATGTGACTGTTTCTCTTTATGCAGGGAAACAAAGACAGTATTAAACCATTTTCAGATAGTACTTTGCCTTACTTCAATCCACTCTCAACAAGCACTGTAGGCAGGAGCAAAGTCCCCCCTCCTGTCCCTCCTAAAGGGAGCCATGCATTAGATGACAGTTTTAGGGTAAGTTTAATTTGCCGGTTGATCTGGTTTTCTACTTTCATTTCAATTTCCTTAAGCCTCATCTTTTGTCTTCCATTTAGTGCTACTTTGTTAAAGGATATGTCTAGTCTGTCTCCTTGTGTTTTGTTTTTTTGGAGGGATGCAGAGATGGTCTTGTGTCAGGGTGAGGCACTATTCCATCCAAAATCTATTTTCACCCCACAGGAAACAGACATTGATTTGGCTAACAATGAGAGAATTGCCCATGTTCTCCATTGGGATGAAGCCTGCTGAGATCTCCCATCTTGGCCTGCTGCAAGACTGCAAGAGAGTCACAGCAGTTCCCCACCATCATGCTAGACAAGATGGTAGACAGTCAGCATCCAAGTCTTGCACTTGCCATCTAGAGAACTTATAAGCATGATCAGAATGAGTGTATTGTTGCTACTGACATGCATCTGAATTATTAGCAAAGTAACATGTGTGCAATCCTTTTACCTGCCTTAAGGCATATTGAGCATAAATTGCTATAACCATATTTGTCTAGACCAACCAGCTTGAGCATAGCCTACGATGGGTAGCGTTGTGATGTTCTGTTGTGATAATTTGGTGTGTCCAGTGTGTGCCGCGTGGTTACACACCCGCTTCACACGCGTGATCCGGGACTGTTTCCGGATCCGGTCAGGGATATGCACTACTGACGAGCTCAAATGAGGGTGAAACTCGAGTATAGTGCTTCCATATTGACGTGGATAGGCCTTAGGTTCATACCAGAATGCGATCGGCATTGCCAGTAGTGGGTTGTGCTCAATATTTAGATGTTGTAAGTATCACGCCAGCTACTTTACTTCCCAAGACTCTGCACGGTACCCAGTTAAGATTGTATCAACCTGGAAACCCAGGTTCATTTAACATTTTAAAAATCCATCCAATGCAGATGCAAAATCCATGACCACCAAGGATTCAACATCATCTGTATTTACATTTTTAAAGTCAAAATATACTTTTTGTAATTAATTTAGTGTTATCTAATCTGTCTGTTGAGAACTGCTGGTTTCAGATCCAGTTGAGGGCAATGTTTCAGAGAAATCTTATGATGTCAAACACACCCTGATCTCAGATAAGGGTGAACAATAGGCATGTTCAGTGTGCATGTTGTGAATCTCTGAGCAGTTGAAGTTCATAAAGAGTAGGCTGTAATGGCTGCACTCTGGCAACATTTCATAATTAGACAGAAAAATGTTACCCATAATTCACATTGTGTGGATTAAAGTTATCCATAATAAATTATTCACATTTTATAGATTTGGGTGACAGGAAGTCATTGATCTCCTCAAGTTTTATGGATTGCCCATGACACACCACAACCTCATAGAGAGTGGTTCTCCATTGACCCTCTCGTTTATGGAAGAAGTCTTCCATTAATAGTTAATGTTTCACTTTATAGCAAATTGTTACAGAGCAAGTGTATAAAGATAGATGAACTGATTCCAAAGAAAAAGAATCCAACAATCCAAAAGTGCTTTGAATATTGTCAATTGTTGAGTGGCGTAATATCTTCAGTGCTGAGGATGAATAGAAACACAGTACCAGTCTTGCATACCCCACTGGGTTCTGGAGATGGTTCTGTGATCCCGGGAGAGGAGAAAAGCCTTCATGCAAATGTCACCACAATAGATGAAAGCTATTTTCAGGGCTCAAGCAGCACAAATGCCAATGCATCAGATTCCATACTTAGTCGTCCAGAGAATTCCAAACAAAAAACAAGAACCTTATCTATAAAAAGCTGAGAATATGTTTGAATTTTCAGCATTCTGTCAGTGATATAAAAATGAAAGTAACTTTAACTTTAGTATTCACACATTAGAGAGCTAACAGACTAAAAGTATAGTATTCACACATTAGAGAGCTAACAGACTAAAAGTATACTGACACTACTAATCCTGTCATTTACATAGAATTGAATATATATTAACATTGCTAATCATATCTGTGATACAGAGGGAATTGTGTATATGGCACAGTAAATCCCCTCATTCATATAGAGATTACAGTAAATTGACACTACTAATTCTGCCATTCATTTCGAGCTGAAAGTAAATACAACTCTAGTAATCCTACTTAGAGCTGACATTAAATATCTTTAAATAATTATGTCATTTATTTACAGCTGAAATATGATTCTACTAATTCTACTTTTCATTAATGCTGAAATTAAATATAGCTTTTACTAATCCTGCCATTAATTTAGAGCTGAAATTGAATATGGCTTTTACTAACCTTGCTATTCATTTATAGCTGAAATTAAATATGGCTGAACTAATCCTGCCATTAATTTATAGCAAAATTAAATATGACTGAACTAATCCTGCCATTAATTTACAGCAAAATTAAATATGGCTGAACTAATCCTGCCATTCAGTTACAGCTGAAATTAAATATGGCTTCTACTAATCCTTCCATAAAAGTAAAGTACGGGACCCTTTTCCCATATCTTGTGGTATATTGGGTATATGGTGCTAACCCCATATTTGTATAGATCAATCACCAGTCAATGCGTGATTTGGCCAGATCACACTGGCTGCCTATACTTTTCAGAATATTTCCTGGTACCCATTTTAGGCTGGATCAAACTGGAGCCCAGGTCCATTTGTAAAATTCCCGCCTCACTGGGGACTCAAACATATGACCAGCAGGCAAGTGTGCTAGCCACTGCGCAGCCACGGTTTCCCATTTGTATACACTTGAAATGAAATTTTGTACTAGTTGGCACGACACTGATATAGAGCCAGATGTAAATTTGGTGTTAATAGTCCATTTGCTGTTACTAATCCTGTGATTGAAATACGGCTGGAAGTAAATTTGCTGTTACTTATCCTATGATTGATGAACATCAATCTATACAGCTACAAGAAAATTTGCTGTTACTAATCTTGCCATTGATAAAAAGTTGAAAGTAAATTTAGTTTTATTAAATTTGATTAGCAAACTTTGATTTATGCTGAAAAAAATTTACTTCATTAATCCTGTTACTTCCATTCTTTTACGAGTACTCAGAATCTACTTACTAAACTTTCATGTACTTATTTTGTTGTAGCAATGTCATAAACATTAGCCACATATTATATATGTGGCGGTGTGTGCGTGTGTGTGTGCGTGCATGCGCGCTTGCGCGCGTGCGCGTGAGAGAGAGAGAGAGAGAGAGAGAGAGAGAGAGAGAGAGATTCTTTATGTTCCTCAAAGTGGTTTTGAATGATTATGTATGTGAATTATTGCTATTCTGTTGCTCTTCAGGCTCCTAGTGGAGTATAGGCCCACAACCACTCATGCCAACCCTTTGTAAGGCCCAGTTCTTGGTTGGCTGGATGTTGGCTGATTTTTAAAATATGATTTGAGACAGCCAGTCTCAAAGCAACCCACTTTAGTTTCATTGACAGTAGGTTTACAGTGTTATATTCTTTGGGGCCCTGGTATACATAGACAGTGTGATTTCTACTACAGTTTATCTTTTCTCTACAAGGTCCGTAAGATTGCTACAGTAGTGTTTCATCTTTCTGGAAATTATCAGCATTGTATACTGTTCTGATATTTTATGTTTAAATTCCTGAATTATGCGTTAACAATTTTTTTAAATTCTTGAACAAATTAACATATCCTTTATTTGCCAGGTAGTGTTAAGTTTACTTTTGTGAGGATTTTTCTAATAACTGGAATCAGCTGGCGGTTACTTGTGATAAAACAAATAGATAAACCTTTTTCTGCAAAGTTTTCTTGATTAATGATCAGCTTTTTGGGTGAGTTCCAGCCAAGCACCTAAAAAATTCAGCTTTCTTTTAACTTATGCTTCTTCTCTTTGATCTGGTTTGCATGATTGAACCACATAACAACACAACCCTGCTGACATAGCCCATGGCCTCAGTGAGGTACACCTATTACCACACAACTTTGTCTTACTCTGCATTCATGCTGTCCTTCCCACACACCCCTGGTGGGAGAAACTGAACACCCTGATTGTAGTAATATCATGTCTGCCGAACAGTATTGTCATCATTACCAACATTCTGTGTTTTGGTTTTCATTATTTCATCCTATCTGGCATGTGCCAGGTGAGTTTTTCCAGGCTAAGGAATAAAGGCTGTTAGTCCAAATAATCGCCCCACAGTGTACATCATCATGTAGCAGGTGTTTTCCAGAGCATTGCTCTCTTCATATCCATTTGTAAGTTTCCCCAGTATATCTGGCCATTTCTCCTGCCTGATGTATCCTCGTCTCCAAGGTATTTGCCCTGCCTTGTTTTCATCTTCATACCCATGTATAAGTTTCCCCAGTATATCTGGCCATTTCTCCTGCCTGATTTACCCTCACTCCAAGGTATTCTTCTTTTTTTTTTTTTTTTTGCTTTGCTTGCGTTCGCTGGCTGTGAACTCCAGCGTGAAGTCCTATATGTTGGATGGTGACATCCTGATGTCCAACATCAGTGTAATGTCATACCAGACTGAAGTTTGCGTGCGTATCCGTTGTCCCATGTCTGGCTTATTGGTGTGCAGACTGGTGGTTCCTCGCCATGCAGGCAGATACTCTCCGACTTCGGAGAAATCCAAGGTATTTGCTCTGCCTTGTTTCCATCTTCATGCTGGTCAACCCCTGCCTTGTTTGTCCAGGAACATGGCTTCCATCACTGCTCTGTCCAGCCACTGTCATGTTTAATATGGCCAAACTATTTCAGTTTCTGAGACATGGTGTTGTTTATGTGCCAGTTTTCTTCGAGGTTTAGGTCTTGTAGAATGCCCATTTTTGTCTTTTTCTTTGTTCATGATATTCTAAGAACTTTATGTAATGTACACTCTAGGAAGTAAAAAACAAATATCTAGCCTTACCGATGATCACATGATCCGTTATGTGGCAGAAAGTTTTGTTCATCAGAAGTGTGCTGCAAACATTCTTGTTCTCTTTCTGCCCTTTATTTCTCAGTAGAGCATAGGCCTTTATCGTTGGCACTTAAAAGCAGCTGTGACAAGAGTAGCAAACATTTTGTCTTTTAGAGTCAAAAGGCGCAAAGATGCAACTGTGACAAGAGTAATTCATTGGCACCCTTCCGTCTTGACAGACGATAGTTTGATACATTGTGCTTCAAAAAGGCTTAATAACTACGATCCATGGCGGTGGCGAGTGTGGCTGGTAAGGCCAATTCTTGCTGCAAATGTTTGCCCACAGTAGGTGCATGTGAAAACATGGTCACTTCCACCATTTTGCACCATCTTACGTCTCTCACGCTCTGTGTGTGCTTTATCTGCAATCATTTTCTCCTTTGTCTTTATTCCATTTCTGATAGTTGCCCTCCATGCAACACGTTCAGCGGCGACGTGCTCCCAATGTGCATTATCAATGCCTATATCAATCATGTCCTGCTTACACACATCTTTGTATCGTAGTAGAGGCCGACCCTGAGATCTCCTACCCATCTGTAATTCACCAAAAAAGATGTCCTTTGGTATTCTACCATCATCCATCCTCCTAACGTGTCCTATCCATCTAAGTCTATGAAGACTGAGCATGGAATACACTGTCACACAACCTGATCTTTCCAATACTTCAGTATTTGTGATTTTGTCTTGCCACTTAATACCAAGTATTCTTCGCAGACACCGCATATGAAAGCTGTTTAAACGTTTCTCTTGGCATGAGTAAGTTGTCCAGGTTTCACTGCCATAAAGAAGAGTACTAAGGACACAGGCTTGGTAGGCAAGGACTTTTGTTTTGGCAGTAAGCTTCCTGTTCTCCCAGACTTTTTTTGCTAACATGTTCATTGTTGTTGCTGCCTTGCCAATCCTGATGTTGATTTCCTGATCGAGGGATAATTTGCTATTTACCTCTGATTCTAGATATGTAAAATGGTCTACTATCTCCAGTTCGGCATCATCAATAAAGATTGATGGTACACCATGTGCACCTAGTGACATAATCTGTGTCTTCTTTTTGTTAATTGTTAAACCAAATTCAGAACAAGCATTGGAGAATGCAGATAGTAGATGTTGTAATTCTTCCTCAGAGTGGGTCGTAATCGCAGCATCATCCGCAAAAAGCAACTCTCTGATTAGTACCCTGCTAATTTTGGTCTTGGCCTTCAATCTCTGAGCATTATAGAGGCCACCATCTGAGCGTGAGTGAATGTATATACCGTCATCCTGATCACAAAAGGCATATTTCAGTAGAAGTGAAAAGTATATCCCAAAGAGGGTGGGGGCTAGTACACAACCTTGCTTAACTCCACTCTTGATTTCAAACTCTTCTGAAGTTGAGCCATCAAACTTGATTATACCCTTCATGCTTGTGTGGAATGATTCCACAATGGACAGAAGAGTTGGTGGGCAGCCAATCTTCTTTAGTGCTTTGAACAGACCCTCACGACTGACCAAATCGAATGCCTTTGTGAGGTCGATGAAGGCAATAAACAGTGGCTGATTTTGTTCCCTGCATTTTTCTTGCATCTGTCGCAATGAGAATATCATATCAATGGTAGACCGGTTCTGACGGAAGCCGCACTGTGATTCGGGGTAGACTTGATCTCCCAGGACTTGAAGTCTGTGCAGGACAATTCTGGCAATTACTTTCCCAACAATACACAGAAGTGAGATACACCTATAGTTGTTACAGTCGCTCCGATATCCCTTGTTCTTGTACAGCGTTATGATGTTTGAATCTTTGAAATCCTGTGGGACTTGTCCTTCTCGCCAGCATAGCTCTATTAGCTGGTGGATCTGAAGAGCGAGTGTGTCTTGCCCACTCCTGATCACCTCTATTGGAATCCCATCCTTACCTGGAGCCTTGCCAGATGCAAGCTCATTTATAGCACACTTAACTTCTGTTATAGTGGGAAGTGTGTCCAGGTGGTCAAGAGTTGGCAGGGCCTCTATGGCGTTGAGGGCATCATCCGCTAGCTTGGTCTCACTTGAGTAAAGCTCTAAATAGTGCTCGACCCATCTATTCATCTGCTGTTTCTTATCAGTGATGATTTCTCCAGTCAAGGTTTTCAGCGGTGCACTTCTTTTGATCATTGGACCACAGGCTTTCTTTATCCCTTCATACATGCTTCTGATGTTTCCCTTATCACTTGCGATTTGAATGGACTCACATAACTTGTTCCAATAGTCATTCGCACACTGCCTGGCAGCCTTTTGTACATCCTTCCTCGCTTGCTTCAGCTCACTCAGAGTGTTACGCGTTGGTCTTTCCTTGTTTCTTAAGAGAGCTATCTTCTTTTTATCAATCAAGGGCTGCAGTATCTGGCTGTTTGCTGCAAACCAGTCCTGCCTCTTATGATCCACAGTGCCGTAAACCCCTACCGCTGTTTTATAAATAGTTTCCTTAAGTTTACTCCATTTATCATTTACTATACAATTTTATGATGTATCATTGAAAGCGTCTTCAAGTTGCTGTTGAAATTCAAAGCACTTTCCAGGATCGTGAGTGTTAGTAATATTAATCCTGGGGCTAGACTTGTGTTTAGCTGTGTAGATTCTCTTTGGTCTCAGTCTAACCCTTGCAACAACCAAAGAATGATCTGTATCACAGTCAGCACTGTGGTAACTTCGAGTTAATGATGTATGATTCAGATGTTGTCTCCGTGTGATAATGAAGTCCAGCTGATGCCAATGGCTGGATCTTGGATGTTTCCATGTGACCTTATGCATCTCTTTTGTTTTAAAAAAGGAGTTTGTAATACATAGGTCATTTCTAGTGCAATGCTCCAGCAGCCTTTGCCCATTATCATTCATGCGACCGATGTTGTATTTTCCAAGGCACACTGGCCATGAACTCGAGTCCTTGCCCACACGAGCATTGAAATCACTGAGCATATAAATGTAGTCGGATTTTGGAACTGCCTTGATCGCAGAGTCTAGCTGCTCATAGAACGTATCCTTCACATCATCAGAGGAAGCGAGTGTCGGTGCATATGCAGTGAGAATGGTGGCAAATCCACAAGAGGTTGCCAAGCGCAGTGATATTAATCTTTCATTACCTCCAGCTAGGATATCAATCATTCCCAGTAGCGAATTCTTCACTGCAAAGCCCACACCATGTTGCCTTTTTTCTGCCTGCCCTCTTCCCTTCCAAAAAAAGGTGTAATTGTTTTCCCTGAGTGACCCTTCCTCAGCGAGGCGAGTCTCCTGCAGGCCAGCAATATCAATGTTAAGACGATTGAGTTCAGCGTCAATCACAGCCGTTTTTCTCACATCGTCAATATTTGTCAAGTCAGTGGAAAATCCTGGACACATGGTTCTCACGTTCCAGGTTGCAAGCCGTAGCTTGAGGTTTCTATTCTTTTTATTAGTACCTGGTGCATTGGTTTTACAGCCTGCGATTCAGATTTTGTCCTAGCCCCAAGCACCCATTGAAGCAGGCAGGCTGTGGCGGATCAGCACCCAATTGGCTGGGGGCTGCCCAGCTTGAGGCGGGCGGTAGCTGATCAGTGACACCTGTAGGTGTCTCCCACGGTCAGAGGCAACGCGTGTCTACGCCAACTGACAAGGACTTATAACCCGTAACAGTTGCCTCTCGCTTTGATTCCGAGACCGGTTAAGACCAGGGATGGAGTTATTGCCTCTCCATAGCACAAAGCCTGGGCTAAAATAAAGAAACCATGTGTTGCCCATGCAGCATGATCCCTCTCTCGGCCTGCCTAGTTCACTCCAGAGGAAAGTTGACACCTATAATCTGGAACAAGACAAGCTGCAGAAGCTGCCGGATCAGCAAAGCAATGCTCTAACTGTCCGCCTGTCGGAGCTTCGATCCTAGACCAGCTGCCAACCAAGGCTTAGGGCCTGGTCTGCCCTACCATGACTTATTTTGTCTTTGGGTTGCATTTCCTTGCACCAGGGTAAGGCTTGTACCCTCCCAATTGCGCTCTTCCGCCCGAAGCCGTTGGCACAATATGGGGTGTCGGGTTTGGTAAGCGCCGCCCAACATTCGGCGCTGACAGAAAGCAGGTAGTACCGTCTACTGTTAGACGGTAGCTCAGTCATATTTGACTAAGACCTGACTCAGACAAGAGTAATTAATATCACTCAAAATACCCTAACTGCAACTGTGACATGAGTTCTAAATATTACTTTGTTTTTAAACCCAAAAGAAGCCACTGTGATTAATATTACTTTGCTTTTAGACTCAAAATGCACCTAGCTGCAGCTGTGACGACAGTACTAAATATTTTTGTTTTGCTTTTAAACCCAAAATACACCTAAAAGCAGCTGTGACATGAGTACTATATATCACTTCGCTTTTAAACTCAAAAGGCCTGTAGATGTAGACAGACATTTTGCTTTTGCTGTCATAATTCTAACTCTTGCTGGTGACTAGGTCCTTCCCACTACTTCTGTATCAAACCAACTGTGTACCTTATATTGTGTAAAAATGTACTTAGTTGTTTGGTCTACTTGCTACGTTCTGTGGGTAGTTCAGCATGTGCACATTTGTGGAAGCGTGTATACAAACAGCTGGTGTGTAATTTACTTAACTCTTGATTTTGAGATGGAGGGATGGAGGTACACAGCAGTTGAGAGATACCATGTCTACACATACCTCGAGTATATTTGGGATGATTCACTGTGTGATCAATTCATAGTATGGGTAATTCACTGTGTGGACAATTCACTGTGTGGACAATTCACTGTGTGGACAATGCACAGTGGGGATGGTTCATGGTATGGACATTGTGAATTTCTTTTTACAAAATAAGAAACCCAATTATGAAATACTCTTTCCTGATTCTGGAGTAATGACTTGGATATTTATCCTTCCCAGATAAGAGAGAAAAACCAGGAGGAACTGTGTGTGCTGTACGCACATTAAAAATCCCTTGCCAGTTGGCAATTGAAATAAGCAGGCTTGGTAGGCTGCTGCACATGCTAAATGTCAAATTAGACAAACTACCCTCAAAACAACAACAGTGAATATACGAGGAGAAAAATGAAGGACACTCAGAACCCTTCACCAGAAGATCCAGAGTACGACAAGGTTGTGTCCTGTTCCCCCTCTTGTTCATAGCCTATACAGATAACATATGTAAAGAAACCAGCCAAACAGAGACTGTAACAACACCACATGATGAACAGAACACAGAAGAAGAATCAACGGCAAATTACACCATTAAAGAACTATTTGCGAAGTATCAAGCACTAATAGCAAAATCACAAGTAGAATTACAAGTCCACATAAATAGTCTAAACGTGTGTAAGGAACATAACATGAAAATTAGCATCAGTAAAACAAAGGTAATGATTATAACCAAAGAAGAAAAAAACAACAAAGATTCGACTAAAAGAAAATCCCCTGAAACAAGTAAAGAGCTTCAAGTACTAAGGAAGTATAATATCATCAAATGGAAAATCAGAAGATGAGATTGAAAATAGATCCATAAGGCAAACCAACTCATTGGACAAATTGCACCTAAACCAAAGAACAAACATTATCAATAGATACTAAAAAAGCACTCTACAACACAGTCTTCCTACCAACTCTATGCTACCAATGTCAAACCTGGACAATGACAGAAAAAGAGAAAAGAAAAATTACAATAACAGAAATGAGATTCCTAAGAAGAACACTCAATGTGTCAAGAAGAGAGAAAATCAGAAATGAAGAAATCAGGACTAAAGTGGTGGTTAAAGCAGCGCTAGATTTCATCAGAAAACAGCAAGTTAAATGTTTTTGGCCATATAATTAGATTACCAACTAACAGTATACCACAATAAGCAGTGATGTACAAGCCAAATGGAAGCAGAAGAAGAGGCTGGACACATAAACGATGAACAGAGGGAATAGCAGATTCCATTGGAATCTCGATATATGAAGCCCATAAACGGGCACTCTTCAGCTGTTTATGCTTCACTGCAACATAAAAGAGGAATGAGATGAGATGAGACCTACCAAACAGAATATTAATAGCATGTGTGATTCTAGTATTCACACACTTGGATCCTAGCCTCCTGCAGAAATCATGCACTGTGCTAAAATTCCCCTTATGTGGTCTGTAGGAAGAGACTTGAGCACTTAAAAAAATATCTGCATGCAATGAAAGTGATCGTTTACAAACCACATTTTTCTTTATTTCACAAATACTATATTCTCTGGCTTTGATTGTCATGTGTTACTACTGTTTCTTCACACATATTGTATTCACTTGCTCTGTCAGTCAAGTGCAACCTTGTTATTTTACACATACTGTATTCACTTGCATGCAATGAAAGTGACCATTTATAACGCACATTATTTTTCTTTATTTCATAAATACTGTATTAACTTGCTCTGATAGTCATGTGAAGCTTTCTATTATTTCACAAATGCTGTATTCACTTGCTCTGTCAGCCGAGTGAAACGTTCTGTTATTTCACACATACTGTATTCACTTGCATGCAATGAAAGTGATCATTTATAAATCACATTTTTAAAATGTCATAAATACTGTATTGACTTGCTCTGATAGTCATGTGAAGCTTTCTATTATTTCACAAATGCTGAATTCACTTGTTCTGTCAGTTGAGTGCATCTTTATGTTATTTCCAAAAAACTGTACTCACTTGTTCTGATAGAAATATGCAGCTTTCTGTTCCTAAATATTGATTGTATATACTGTGACATTTGTTTTTGGCAACAACAAAAAATACCACGTCGGCCTGAGAATCTTTTACCTTTAATAAAAACATTCACTGTAAATCCTAAAATAATATTTGTAGTTTGTTCTAGAAACACAAAGAACATTTCTAATATGAATTAACTTCTTCAGCTGCCTTTTATCTTACAGTAGAGTGTAGGCCCTCAACTAACCCATGCAGAGCCCCATGTAGATTTGTTCATGATTGGTTGCTCACTACCCAAAAATTCCCCCTGGTCTCTGGGTAGTGAGATCGGACGCCCGTGTGTATTGTTGCGCACGTAAAAAATCCCTTGGCAGTTGGAAATCGAAAAAGAGTAGCCTAACGGCGCTGCCCGGGCAAAATTTCGAGTTAAAAATCTACCCAAAGTATTTCAGGATCCTCGCCGGTGCTACAGAGTTCGTGCACTGAGCTGAGTTTCTCCAGACTCCAGGTTTGAGTTAGGAGAAGAACGGAGCACTTATGGGTTGCACCCATGTGCCGTGATGTTGATCCGTCGACTAAACTAAACTAAAACTAAACTCATGATTGGTTGGATTTACAGCTAAAGTTTTCTGTGCATTGAGGAAGTCAATCATACCAACCCTCCTTAAGCACCTATTAAGACACACTTGGTAGGTTAAAGTGCTTTTTTGTTTCCAATCTGTAACACATGGACAGAATTACATGTGGGTTTTATTTAACAAATGTGAAAAATTGCTGCAACATATTAGTATTTTGGTGAGCAAAAAATGTTAAACAATGTTTAAAACTAAATTTTTAAATATATGATTAAATTGCTGATTTTTAATATAAAAACTAGAAGAAATTCATCAATGATTACAAAAAATAGAAGAAACTCATCAGTGAATATAAAAACAAGAAGACATCTTCAATGAATATAAAATTGAGAAGAAACTCATCAATCAATATAAAAATGAGAAGAAAGTCAACAGTGAATATAAGAACAAAAAGAAACTCGTCAATGAATATAAGACGAAGAATTTCATCAATGAATATAAAAACATAAAGATCACATCGGCGCATATAAAAATAGAAGAAACTCTTCAATGAAAATAAAAACACAAAGATCTCATCGACGCATATAAAAATAGAAGAAACTCTTCATTGAATATAATAATGAGAATAAACTCGTCATTGAATATAAAAATTAGAAGAAACTCATCAATGAATATAACAAGAAGAATCTCGTAAATGAATATCAAAATGAGAAGAATCTCATCTGTCAATGAACACAGATGAATCTCCTTAATGAACAAGAATATGATTATAGGACCAATGTGATTGCTGTTGGGAAAAAGAGATTGCTGTTGCAATAACTGAATGACAAGGAAAATCATGGCCGCAATTTTATTCATGTTCTTTGAATGTACCCAGTGTATGTTTCTTAATCTGACTGTTAGATTACATTCCCTCAGCATGTCTGAACTTGTTTGATGTTTTTAACTAGAGAGTTATCAGCACAAGTACATTAATGAAAACAGTGAAGCTGTTGTGGTTTTTATGGAAATAGGAAATTAGTGTTGTGAATGTTTACACGCTGGTCTGTGTATATTTCAGAGCACAATAAATTTTTGTGTTTACCAATTTCTTTCTTTCCTTTCTTTGTGCATATCGGTTGACCTTGACCTCGTCTCCTCTGTTCCCTGGACGATGGGGGTTCTAGTCACCAAGATTTGACACAGAAAACATCCAAAACAACTCTAGTTTCCCAGGCTTATCTGCGTCCAGTAAGAACGTACCTCTGGTGAAAACAGAGACTCGTTCTGTTACCTATGAACGGGACAACTCACCTTATGACTTAGATGATGGGGAATTGGTCAGTGCACATTCTCATAGTTCCAGATTGCAGACAATCGAAACTACCACTGTAAGTTGAATATTGTGTACTCTGATAACAGCACACTGTGTTCACAGAGTAGTTCATAACACACAACACATTTACAAGGCAGGATATGAAAAGAATCCATAATTATTTTGTAGTATATTTTCATGCGATCCTGATATTAAAAATGAAAGTTAAGACTAGTAACCTTTTCATGAGAAACAATTAGTATAGATAAAATTAATGAAGCCTTCCTATTGAAACAGTTTCTGACATCTGCCAGAATATATAGTGTTTCATAAAGAATGTCAGTATTTTGGATGTTCATAACTTACATATCTGAGTGCTTTAAAGGTAAACCTTGTAGTCAAGGAAAGCCGAAGTACCACAGTTTAATCTCCCCTGTTATAATTTCTCATTATATGTCTGTTGTCTTGCACTGTGGTTATCATTTGTGAATTAGAAAATTTAGTGCACAAAATAATTTCTGCTGTGTCATCACTATTATTTTCATTTCTTGTACTTGTGTACTAGTTTGAAAAAAAAAACCATTTGATTAAAATCAGAAAACTATTTACAAATCAGATTGCTTACCTATCATTTCATGTGAATCAAACATTTTAAAGTTTGCAGTTGCCAAAACTGTGCAGCTTAAAAAAGTTCTTTTTGAAACAGTATTTAAAGACTGCGGCAACTGGTTTGCCGAATTGATGGTAGCTCAGTCTGTTGTGTCATTCATGGTTTACTACTCGTTCACTTCTGAAGTTGGTCGTAATCATTCCTTTTGTGGTGACCTGGACCCTAAGTATCATCTGTAGCTGTTTCTAATAAATTGTATGCCCTCTTTGTAGGTTGTGCTCATATGTCAGCACGTGGTAGTGTTTCACATTAAACTTCTTTGGCCTCTTCAGTAAAAAAAGTCCCATATTAGCAACTTATTGTGGGTTTGTGAAATTTTAAGACCCATATTTTGTAGACCTGAGTGCCCGAAGGAATAGGTGGCCAGATTTTCTCTCCCGTAGTGAATGACAAGTGCATGCATCAGATCCTTGTGTGAAGGCACACACAGCATTGCCAACCAAATGTCCTAACTGTTACATCAAGCTCCCACATCGGCCGCTTGATAGGTTGTAGTTGTATCATACTGAAGCTGTCTTCCACATTATTTTTGTGTGTGTGCCAATTTCTTTATTGCTGTGTTTCTTTAAATTTCTGACAAAGTCTGTCAATGCTGATATTCAATTTTCTCAGTTTACACTGTTTTGTTGTAAGAGTCATTTATTTATTTTTTGGTTTCAACTAACTACTGAGAAAGTAATAACATTTCAATGAGATTTTCAACAGAAGAAGTCTTAAGAATAATGATAACAATGAAGCTGAAAATAATTTGAAACACAGTAGTTATTGAATTAGTAAATAAAATAACTACTGAACGTAAAACTTGCCAATACATCAACAACAGCTGAAAAATGCTGGTGTTTACTGCAACGTCCTGTAAGGGATATGCAACATTAAAAAAAACCATACAAAGTTAATGAATGTCTTCTACATATTTTGAAGAGATTTTCACAAGTAAAATTTAGTCTATGTAATTAAAATGTAGCTACAAATTAAGCTGAATATGACAATAGTAGACTATCTGTTAATCAGGATCTTTATGTTGTTGCCTTTGCAGGATCCAATAAAGAATTTGTATGTTGTAAACATGGACAAATTAATACATAGAGCACACTTTTTCATTTACCATCTTAAACTGCTTGGCTAAATGACAGGAAGTGCAGTGAATTGACAGATAATGAAAAGTATGGATGAGTGAAAGTATTGAAAATAATAGCAGCAAAGTTATTCAATGCACATGAACTCATCATCATCATCATCATCATCATCATCATTATCATTGCCATCATCAGCATAATTCAGTACTGCTCTGCAGTGCATGTTGCTGGAAATGAATCGCCAATAGTTTCTGTTCATTGTTGTATAGGCTGTATTGAGACCATATCTTGATGTTGTCTGCTTATATCTTTAATACTCTCTAACTCTTTTGCCATCATATTTTTTCTCCATTATAGCTTTCATTATATTGTTATATCATTAGATGTGGCCAAAGTACCTTGTCTTTCTAATGTTTATTTCCTTCAGCAGTTTTCTTTCTATATAGAGTTATTGTAGAACATCTGTAAGTCTTGTTTTCATCTATGAAATCTGCCCCAGTCTTCTGATGATCCATATTTAAAAACCTTCTGTTGCATGCTCAATCTTTTAAATCAAGACCCATGTCCAAACTCCATGGAACAATGTTGAACACACACAGCACTTGATGGGCCCGAGTATCAGTTTTTGTGATATTTGTTTGGGAAGAAATGTTTGTTTCATGTTGTTGAATATGCATTTTATCATTTTAATTCTGTGCATGGTTTCTGTGTCACATGCTCAAAGTTCTGTTATGCATGTGGACTAAGTGAAGTTAAATAAATACTTTGAAAAAAAATCATCTTCATTTTTGTGCCAGGACACACATGTGTAAGAGGAAATGAACAAGCAGATTTGCTTGTGTGCATGGAAAGAGTGAGTAATGGACAGGGCTAATATGCAGAATGCCCTCAGAGAAGCAGGGCAGTTAAATGAACCAAGTGATGGTCAATACAGAACTGGTGCCTTCAGCTGCCTTATGCTGAAGGAGATAGTGAGGGGATTTGAGCATTTATGAAATGAATGTTTGATGTTCAGTGAGAATGATCTGTCAACCAACTAACTAAGGAAACACTTAACATATGCCAGCAATATTAAACAAGACTGTTTTCTATATATTTAACATATGAAAAAGGAATATTGTCATTGAACATATGTTTTCATTAAAGTATTTCTACTTCATGTTTGCTGCATGTATGCTAAACATTCCCTGCTCTGCTTTTTTTTTTTGCATGACATTTCTTTACTGATGTGGATTTCATTGTATTACAAATCATTTATAACCTATTTAGGTTTCTGATATTGTCAGTGGAGTTCTGCTCTTAAATCTACTGGCTCTGCTCTTAAATCTGCTAGTTTTGCTCTTAAATCTGCTAGGTCTACTTTGAAGCAAAGTAGTTATTGAAGAATGTCAGCATATTTTGTTAAGAAATGTCAACGAATGAAATATAAGTAACACAGAGCATGTAATGCAAAAAACATGTATTAAATATAATGATTTTTAATGTATTAATAATGCAGCATACAGTGTACAGTTTATTGTCTAGTGAAAGTTGCATATCCTAATTTGTTTCTTCTTCTTTTATCTTTATCCCCCTCAACCAACTTACGCCAAGCCATCCTATCATTTACTATCTCCACACTTCCCTCATTGTCCTTCCCATATTATTATTAATCTTTGTCTCTAATTCTCTTCTCTGTGTGTTTTTAGGTCTCTGTCTCTTTCATTTACCCATAGGCTCCAGAAAAAGGACTTTAAAGAGAATTGATAGAGATATTAAAATAAAACTACAAGAGGCAAGAGGAGCTTTTATAGCACCAGAAAATGTGTGGATGTCGGAGGAAATTAAAGTTAACACCAAACTTGTGTTACAACTTGTGTCACCAAACTTGTGTTACAACTCTAATGTTAAATCAGTCCTGCTGTATGGATCAGAAACATGGAGAATGACCAAAATAATTACTAATAAACTACAAACATTCATTGACTGGTTCTTCTGCAGAATAGAATGACTAAAGTGGTATTGCACAATCACTGTTGTGGAGCGCATGAACCAAAAGCAGTGAATCGAGAGAGAAGGAAAAAATGCTGGCACACAATAAGAAAACTTGATAATGGTATAATAAAAACTCACTTGTCTGTAACCCACAGAGCCAACAAAATAAAGGTTGACATAAAATCACATGGAGAATTAGAAACAGATGAATATTATGGGAGGCCATGGAAGGAGCTGAAAGAGACAACAAAGAATCTGACAGTTTGGTGCAGGTTTGTCGAGTGCCTATACTTCAATGGAAGATAGAGTGCAGAAGAAGAGAAAAACAAAACACAAACTGATAAACAAAATTTATATCTCAGTGCAACAAAAACAAAACTAGCAATAACAGATAAAACAGAAATGTCAAAAGATAAAACAGCAATGTCAACAGGTAAAACAGATATCTCAACAGATATGTCAACAGATATGTCAACAGATATAAATCAATTGTGAGAAATTACAAAAGTGAGCTGTTTAGAATATCCAGGATCACAGCTGATGGTCATTGGAAATGTGATGAAGATACTAACGGAACAAACATTGTCCTGTAGAACTAAAGAGGTGGGAGTCTCTGTGGCGAAGTGGTCAAGCCATATCACTCGGGCTTCGAAGATTGTGGGTTTGATTCCGGGCCACGTCCTTTGGTTCTTAAGTGCATTTTTTCTGAGACTCCTGAGGGTCATTGCTGGAGCTACGGAGTTTGTGCTTTGTGCAACACTTTCCACGCTGTGGAAAGAGACTGAGCCATGTGGGATTAAAACCCGGTGCAATGAAGTCGACTTTTAAGCGACTTTTCTTTAAAGCGACCTAAAGAAGTTAACATCTTTATGGATTGGAACAGATCATCACCATCATGTGCCCTGAAACAGCCAGAACAACAAAAGTCACACTACTGAGACCAACACACGGGTGTTGAACTTGGACATTCAACACATCAGATGAATGTAGCAGAAGAGAATTTACAATTCCTTGGATGAAAAAGAGAACACACAGATCTATCCAGCAAGAACTCATGACATGAGTCTCTGAAAAAGTTAACAGTGGAGAGAGGTGTCTCAAGGAAGAAGAAGACTATAATGTAGATGGATTCATGATATGATAGATGATTAACACATGTCAGCAACAGAGGCAGTGATAAAGGCTTGTGATAGAGAGAAATTCCTAAAGACTTGTGGGTAAAAGTTCTCTACAGCATACGCCACAAGATGATGGTGATCTTTCCCCCTCATCTTTGTCTACATTGCTGCCTAAATAGGTGTAGGTTTCCATCTCTTGAAGCTAAGTTTCATTATTATTTGCTTGATTTAGTGTCATTATCTTTGCATTATGTACCTGAATGATTAGTCATTGTTGTGACCTCACATCATGTGTGTTTTTATTACCTTTTCATCTTATGTCGTGTGTGGAACAAGCGGGCAATATCATCAGCTAAATACAGATCATCCAGCTGCTCTGTCAAGAGTATATTGAATTCCATTTCTAGTTTGTTTATTGATATATTGTTCTCAAGTTTTGAAACATTAAAATATTTTCAGTACAAAACAGAGAAGAACGGCATGGTAGAGACAAGAGTGGAGCAGAAGTTTACTGTCTCCTTAGATGGCCAAGATGATTTTGACTATGACTCGGTAAGTACAGCATATAAATCTTAGCATATATGTGATGTAGCAAGAGTGGCAGTATTTTAATCAGATGGATTCAACTGAAGTAAAGCATGTTAAGAAAAAACATAAAAACAGTGAAGAAATAATCAAAAAGAGACAATGGAAAGAATCCGCTTTACTAAGGCACAGTCGCAAGTGACAGAGCAGATGTGTTGCCTAGAAAGTCTTCATTGACATCGCAAAGGGGAAAACATAAATACAGTTACATTAAAAAACTAATTAAAATCTCATTTAGCTGTAAACTGAAACCTGATTTCTTTGGGAGCTGGAATTAATATGGCCACTGACCTGCCTTCTCTCGAAGATCTGCGATTGACAGCTAATAAAAAATATCTATTTATAGTTTCAATAGTTCAATGACTATGTGTCTTTCTTGTATGTGTGTGAAAACATGATTTCTTCTGGTAAAACTGATTACGGCCATGTTAGTGTACTTGATTATAGGCTATCATGAGCACAGTCAGACTAGTGTTCAACGCCCGTGTTCATCATCTGCTAACAGAGGATAGACAGGCCACCTACCCCTCTGAACATTCAAGCCTACATAATGTGATGGTTCCAGCACATCACATCACCTCTGTAATGCAGGCCTACATAACGTGATAAGCATATCACATCACCTCTGTACACTCAGGCCTACATAATGTGGGGTTCCAGCACATGACATCCCTTCTGTACATGCAAGCCTACATAATGTGGGGTTCCAGCACATGACATCACCTCTGTACATGCAGGCCTACATAATGTGATGGTTCTTGCACATCACACACCTGAGTAGGTTGCTGCTTAGGGACATGATTTTGTTTATGTTTTTACAACCGACTGAAAATGCCAGACATAGAATAACAAGTGGCCTGTGCACTGTCAATAGCTCTACTTAACTCCAGAAGAGCATTTAGTGTAAAGCTCTCAATTTCTATTTGACTCATATTTGTATAGACCAATCGGAACACTATACTATCCGCAGTATTACTAAATAGACTAAAACCATATTCAGAAGACATATTAGGTGACTACCAGGCAGGATTTAGACAAAACAGATCAACAATAGATCAGATATTTATCTTACGACAAATAGCCGAGAAACATTGGGAATATAAAAGAGATCTCCATAACATTTTTGTGGATTTTAAAAAGGCTTATAATAGTGTCCATAGGAATAGTCTATGGAATGCTATGCAGGAATTTGGAATACCAAGGAAGTTAATCAACATGACCAGACTATGCATGGAAGATACTAATAATATAGTAACATATAAAGGCAGGAAATCAGACCCCTTCCAAATAACATCTGGCTTGAAACAGGGTGATGCACTATTGCCGCTACTCTTCAATCTGGCTCTAGAGAAAGTTGTAAGGAAGGTAAAGGAGGAATGTGATATTGGAGGAACATCCAAGCTGCTTGGTTATGCAGATGATATAGATATTATAGGGCAAAGTGAACAAAAGACATTAGAAATATTGACTCACTTTAAGGAAAAAGCCCAACAGATGGGGCTGGTTATCAACCAAGATAAGACAGAATATATGGTAATTTCAAGAGACGGAATGGCTAAAAACTCTGGCCACATACAAATAGATAATATGACCATTAAAAGAACGGAAACATACAAATACCTGGGTACAATCTTCAACTGCTCCAACATCATAAGGGAAGAAATACAAACTAGAATCAACTCTGGAAATAAGATATACTATGCACTACAACATCTACTACAATCAAAGGCGCTATCTCGTAACACCAAAATCACAATATACAAAACACTAATCAGACTAGTTGTGCTGTATGGCTCTGAAACCTGGAGTACAACGAAAGGAGACGAAGCCTTGTTACAAACCTTTGAGAACAAAATTTTAAGACGCATCTTTGGACCCTTTAGGGATACACAAAGTGGAGAGTGGAAAAGAAGAAGTAACAAAGACATTTATGATCTGTTTAAGTCCCCGCTAATCACTGGTATCATGAAGGCTAATAGACTACAATGGCTGGGGCATATAGAAAGAATGGAAGATAATAGGGAAACAAAACTCGCTTACACTCAGGAAATAAATGACCTTAGACCCCGAGGTAGACCAAGAAGGCGGTGGAGAGATAATACATGTACAGACCTACAAGCACTTGGAATCAACGACTGGCAAGAGAAGGTCCATCAGAGAGACGAATGGAGACGGATTGTATTTGCAGCAAAGAACCTCAATGGCTCGGAACGCTGAAGAAGAAGAAGATATAATATCCAATACAGACTGAACCCCTGACCACCAGACAGTGAGGCAAGTGTCTAGCCACTGTGCTATCTCATATGGGTCTAGAACAATATGTCTAGAAGTCTAGTTGCTATGCTATCACATATGGGTCTAGAACAATATGTCTAGTTGCTATGCTATCACATATGGGTCTGCAACAATATGTCTAGTGTCTAGTTGCTATGCTATCACATATAGGTATAGAACAATATGTCTAGTGTCTAGTTGCTATGCTATCACATATGGGTCTAGAACAATATGTCTAGTGTCTAGTTGCTATGCTATCACATATGGGTCTAGAACAATATGTCTAGTGTCTAGTTGCTATGCTATCACATATGGGTCTAGAACAATATGTCTAGTGTCTAGTTGCTATGCTATCATATATGGGTCTAGAACAATATGTCTAGTGTCTATTTGCTATGCTATCACATATGGGTCTAGAACAATATATCTAGTGTCTATTTGCTATGCTATCACATATGGGTCTAGAACAATATGTCAAGTGTCTAGTTGCTATGCTATCACGTATGGATCTAGAACAATATGTCTAGTGTCTAGTTGCTATGCTATCACATATGGGTCTAGAACAATATGTCAAGTGTCTAGTTGCTATGCTATCACGTATGGATCTAGAACAATATGTCTAGTGTCTAGTTGCTATGCTATCACACATGGGTCTAGAACAATATGTCTAGAAGTTTAGTTGCTATGCTATCACATATGGGTCTAGAACAATATGTCTAGTGTCTAGTTGCTATGCTATCACATATGGGTCTAGAACAATATGTCTAGAAGTTTAGTTGCTATGCTATCACATATGGGTCTAGAACAATATGTCTAGTGTCTAGTTGTTATGCTATCACATATGCATCTAGAATAATATGTCTAGTGTCTAGTTGCTATGCTATCACATATGGATCTAGAACAATATGTCTAGTGTCTAGTTGCTATGCTATCACATATGCATCTAGAATAATATGTCTAGTGTCTAGTTGCTATGCTATCACATGGGTCTAGAACAATATGTCTAGTGTCTAGTTGCTATGCTATCACATATGGGTCTAGAACAATATGTCCAATGTCTAATTGCTATGCTATCACATATGGGTCTAGAACAATATGTCCAGTGTCTAGTTGCTATGCTATCACATATGGGTCTAGAACAATATGTCCAGTGTCTAGTTGCTATGCTATCACATATGGGTCTAGAACAATATGTCCAATGTCTAGTTGCTATGCTATCACATATGGGTCTAGAACAATATGTCCAGTGTCTAGTTGCTATGCTATCACATATGGGTCTAGAACAATATGTCCAGTGTCTAGTTGCTATGCTATCACATATGGGTCTGCAACAATATGTCCAGTGTCTAGTTGCTATGCTATCACATATGGGTCTAGAACAATATGTCCAATGTCTAGTTGCTATGCTATCACATATGGGTCTGCAACAATATGTCCAGTGTCTAGTTGCTATGCTATCACATATGGGTCTGCAACAATATGTCCAGTGTCTAGTTGCTATGCTATCACATATGGGTCTAGAACAATATGTCCAATGTCTAGTTGCTATGCTATCACATATGGGTCTGCAACAATATGTCCAGTGTCTAGTTGCTATGCTATCACATATGGGTCTAGAACAATATGTCCAATGTCTAGTTGCTATGCTATCACATATGGGTCTGCAACAATATGTCCAGTGTCTAGTTGCTATGCTATCACATATGGGTCTGCAACAATATGTCCAGTGTCTAGTTGCTATGCTATCACATATGGGTCTGCAACAATATGTCCAATGTCTAGTTGCTATGCTATCACATATGGGTCTGCAACAATATGTCCAGTGTCTAGTTGCTATGCTATCACATATGGGTCTGCAACAATATGTCCAGTGTCTAGTTGCTATGCTATCACATATGGGTCTGCAACAATATGTCCAGTGTCTAGTTGCTATGCTATCACATATGGGTCTGCAACAATATGTCCAATGTCTAGTTGCTATGCTATCACATATGGGTCTGCAACAATATGTCCAGTGTCTAGTTGCTATGCTATCACATATGGGTCTGCAACAATATGTCCAGTGTCTAGTTGCTATGCTATCACATATGGGTCTGCAACAATATGTCCAGTGTCTAGTTGCTATGCTATCACATATGGATCTAGAACAATATGTCTAGTGTCTAGTTGCTATGCTATCACATATGGGTCTAGAACAATATGTCTAGTGTCTAGTTGCTATGCTATCACATATGGGTCTAGAACTATATGTCTAGTGTCTAGTTGCTATGCTATCACATATGGATCTAGAACAATATGTCTTGTGCACTTTAGGCGGGTAAAAATGACCTTGACTTTATTTTACTTTACTTTCAACTTCTATTTTAGAAACCTGAGTCAACAGCTCAGCAACAGTCTTTTCTATTATATTAAGCAGGCTTAGATAAGATCATTTGCCATACTCACATCGAAAGTCAGCACTGCCTATCTCTTGTCATTATGGTACAATCCAACATCCTCTTTCCACAACTTATTTGTTTGTTATCCTCCTAGTTTAGTTTGTTTGACTTCCATCTTTCCCTCTTATGTGATTTTCAACAGTATATTGTTATTTGATCCCCAAAATATTCAATTTCTTCTGCATTCATTTGCTCTGTATCCCACACAGGGACATAGGTCCTCAAACAACTCACTCCAAGCCCTCCTGTCTTCATCCATCCCCCCTTGTCTTCATCCATCCCCTCCTGTCTTCATCCATCCCCTCCTGTCTTCATCCATCCCCTCCTGTCTTCATCCATCCCCTCCTGTCTTCATCCATCCCCTCCTGTCTTCATCCATCCTCTCCTGTCTTCATCCATCCCCTCCTGTCTTCATCCATCCCCTCCTGTCTTCATCCATCCCCTCCTGTCTTCATCCATCCCCTCCTGTCTTCATCCATCCCATGCTGCTATATCCGTGTCCTTCCCAAATTGTTCATTTCTGTTTCTACTTTTCTCTGTGAATTTTTAATTCTTCCTCTATTTCTTTTGCCCTGTGATTTCCAGACTAAGACTTTTCTAGCTATACTATTCTTGAGTTTTCTCAATGTATGGCTTATCCAGTGCTGTCTTTACTTCATCTCTTGGTTCATTGGTATTTATTTAGTTCTATGCATGCGCTCCACATTGGTGATTTTGTCATACCATTTTACTCATATTTTGTGCAGATACTGATTAATGAATGTTTGTAGTTTATTTGTAATTATTTTCATCGTTCTCTATGTTTCTGATCCATACAATAGTGCTGATTTAACACTAGAATTGAATACTCTTAAGTTTTGTGCTAGGTTTAAATTCTGTTGACTCCCATGTATTTCCTATTGTTATAAAAGCTCCTCTAGCTTTCTGTATTCTTATTCTGATGTCTGTTACACCCCTTTGTCCACACTGCTACCTTAATAAATGTATGATTGTGTCTCTTGAAGTGAGGTTTCTACAAGGGGGAAAATATTTCATTTGTTAAATTTTAATCCTTTTTACTAACTGTCTTTTTAATTTCTAGGCTATTTAGATCTTCTTTATTTGTTTGTTCGTCTTTTAGTATTATTTATAAACACAACAACTGATAACTCTCAGTTTTAACTGACAAAATGGTTGTTTGTTGCAATATTTTGCAGGAATATAACCGACTTTAGTTATTTTGAATGTCTTTCTGGTTTCTGTTGCACATTTATCAATGCCAATTAGATACTTATTGAAATTCTGAACTTTGGCTTTCAAATCATGTATGCTGTAAATTTCCAACATGTATACATATTAACTTTTTGAAAGTTCTGCATCAATATTGCTGGATACCCTGAAGCAAGGTTTTAAAATAACTGATAGTTTGTGATCTTAATACAGTAAATAAAATTTTCTGTGATGACCCACTCTGGTGATGTTTATATGGTTGTTATATAATATAAGAGCAAGATTATATGTGCATGCATCACTCTGGGTCTACTTTCATGAGTCTGATTAGGAAGATTGAGATGGGCTGGGCTTGAAGACAGTAGGTGGAGTCTCTGAGGAGGTTAGACCTTAAAAAATCTGGTTCATTTTTGTGTCAATTAATGCGGGCTTTAGAGGAGATCAACATGCTTATAGGCTTGCGAGCCAGGCTACTGTGGAAAGTGGATGAGCAATGGACTGGACTGATATATAAATGCCTCAGAGAGGCAGAGAGATAAAATGAATCAAGAGATGACTAAAAATCTGCAACCTTGACCAGACTGCAAGGACATTAATTCAGAAGGGGTGAAGCCAGATAAGAGCACTGTTCTGAAGGACCAAATAAGAATATAGTCAGCCAATATAGAACTGGTGTCAAAAGCCACCACACACAGAGGAGAGGGGATCTGAGCACTTAAGCACAGTATGGTTTGATGTGCAGTGAGGATAACATGATGACTTACTGACTAAGTATGCTATGATTATCTATCTAATATTGCACTCTTTATTTCATCATCCAGGCTCTTGCTGATGCCATTCGTTCTGTGATACATTTTAACCCTGACATGTCCGTGGAACGTATTGAGTGCGTCCAGCACATAGAGGATGACAGGAATGGAAAGTAAAATATGGGATCAAAATTTTAGACATCTTTATGTAAGTTTTCAACTTATCTTACAAGTTTCTATTGCTGTTTGTGATATCTCTACAATTGTTTTCTATTCTATCACTGATTGTGAAATCTCTACAGTGTTTGTCAAATTAATTTTATGTTTAGCTAAGAAAAACTAGAAAATTAAGTTAAGCATTTGAGATTCTGTGGTTTCAGACACACCCTCAAAATGACATCCAATGATCATGTCTCAAATATCAATGTGCAGACAGTGTGACAGTGTTTATTTCATTGTAATGTTTAGCTTACTATTTGTAGATTAGACTGTTTCCTTTTTCACCTGAGTATTCTTACTTTTGTATTCTTTTGCATTTTGTATTCTTTGCATGTTACAATCAACCAATTTAAACATATGGCTGTGAATCCTGGACAATTAGTAAACAGATGAAAAAATGCCTGGAAGCCTTGGAGGTGTGGTTTTATAGAAGATTGTTGAAAATTAATTGGACAGTCAAAGTGAGCAATCTGGACATTTTGAGGGAAGCATCAGAAAGAAGCAGTCATCATTTTTTGGCCACAATATTAGAAGATGCTGGCTCCTTGGCCGAGAGGTTAGCAGCTTTCTCCGTTAACCCCAAATACTCTCATGGTTGACGTAAGCGCATGAGAATTAGAAGTGGTTCGAGTTGCGCCAGTGACCTATGAGAGTATGGAGCTGGTCGCTCAGAAAGTCGTGGCGTGCTGATGAGCATAATCTAGCCTAGGAATCAACATACAGCTGAAACACCACAATATCCTGAAACAGGATGGAAAACGCGGAAGAAAAAAATATATTAGAAGATAAACACTGGAACACGTTGTGACAGCCAAAAGGATATTTGGAAAGAGAGAGGAAGACAGCATGAAAAAATTCTTGACATTCTTGTGTCATGGTACGGAAGGGAGTCAATACACAAATTGATCCATGCCGTCAGAGATTGCAATTTGTTGAGGGGCATAATCGCTCACGCCAGCTGGCAAGGCACTGAATTCTTACTTTCTATTTTTCGTTCATTGAAAATGGTTTTAGTCAAACTGTTTTCTTAAGTCTGTATATATCTTTTGTTTGATGAGCTTCCTAGTTTTATTGCATGACCATTTGTTTTCAATATAAGTTTGATAGCAGTCAGCCTTATTTTTGCTAAAGCAAGAATAACAGATAGTCACAGATCCATGGATTGATAAAACAAGTACAGTATATTTAAAAACAGTATATTTATAGAGGATGGGAGATTTGACAGAGAAAGACATATGTAGTGACTTATCAGCTGTCATCTTTTCTCAAACATCAAATTTTTAAATGGAAGTCAAGTGACAAATGATAAACAGTATTTTTCTTCCGGCTCACGTGGTTTCATCTAGTTTACCGGTTTGATTATGACAGCTCATATGGTTTCATCTAGTTTACCGGTTTGATTATGATAGCTCATATGGTTTCATCTAGTTTACTGGTTTTATTATGATAGCTCATATGGTTTCATCTAGTTTACTGGTTTGATTATGATAGCTCATATGGTTTCATCTAGTTTACTAGTTTGATTATGATAGCTCATATGGTTTCATCTAGTTGACTGGAGGTCAGCATGGCTGAATGGTTAAGAGCACTTGCTCTTAAACTTTTGATGTACTTATGCCTAGGTAGCGGGTTCAACCCCAACACTAGTTAGTTGGACTAAAATGTTGACTTCTCATCCTTGACTTGGGGATTAAATCTGAAGTTGGAGTGGGTTTTTCGCCTGATGGCAAGGGATACTGATAGGGAAGGTATTCCACATGCAAAAATCAATCCAGTGCACTAGAAGTACTAGCATATGTGTGAACTATGCTTAAGCTCAAAGTGAGCTAACGCAAAATAAAATCTAGTTTATTGTCTGAATATGAAAGCTTATTTGGTTTAATCTAGTTTACTGTCTGAATATGAAAGCTTATTTGGTTTAATCTAGTTTACTGTCTGAATATGAAAGCTTATTTGGTTTAATATAGTTTACTGTCTGAATATGAAAGCTTATTTGGTTTAATCTAGTTTACTGTCTGAATATGAAAGCTTATTTGGTTTAATCTAGTTTACTATTTTGATTATTAAAGCTAATTTCTTTTCATTTAATTTATTATTTGTGTTATAAAAGCTCATTTGGTTTCATTGTGACTGAATAAACTAGCAGTTTTTAGTATACACAGAAATCTTCTTGTCATTTCTTGAACATAAAATGTTACTATTTTTTCTTCACAGAACAAATTTCTCAATGCCTTCATCAAGTCTCTGTGCTGTAGCTGCAATGTGGAAATGTGCAAGCAGGATCGTAGTTTGTGCTTTTGATATCACACATGAGTTTGTAGTATATGAGAAAATAACAGGGTTGCTTCAGTTCAATATGTTACTGTTTTATAATCGTATATTTTAATTCTGCCATCTGTTACATAAATGCGTACAATATGTTTGTTTTGTAATAATTACATGTATATATCATCTTCTGTGTTAAATCATTAGGTGTGTAAAGCTTTTTGTGTGTGTATTGAATCATTGTGCATGTAAAGCTTATACCATGTTTATAATTATGCCTGTACTAAATGTACTTTTAAAAACTGTTTACCTTGTGTGTTTTTTTAAAAAATTAATAAGTGCATTTGTGTGTATGTGTGTGCATTTACATGTAATTTAAATAAATTGTTTACAAGACAATAGAATATATCTTGGCCATATTTAATTTGATAATTATAAACAGAAAGCGTATGTCTTCTTGGATGGACAGAAAAAGGAATGAGATAGTCCTTCAAGATACAAATAAAAACTGTAAATTTATTAGAAAATTAGATGCAGACAGTCCAGATTTTTGGGGCACATTATCGGGAGAAATATACTTGACACATTAGTGACAGCTGAAAAAAGTGATGGCAAAAGAACAGTGTGAAGACAAGGAGTTAAATCCCTGGATGGCTTGGCCACATGGCAAGATCAGAACAAGAACATAGACTGGATACCAGACTCTGGTGATCGTATAAGATGGTGAATCATGACCGTACATGTTTACTGCATGGCACATGTTGATGAATATTGTATGTGTGTAGTTAGACTTAACACAATGTCATCCCTTTGCTTAGAACTTACACACCATGAATTAGTGTGAGTAGCCTCTTGATGGAAAACAAATTGAAGTGACTTTATGACAGAGGCCCGCCTGTGACTTCATTCTCAAAACAAATATCCTGATTTGTTGTGCATGCATCTATTGTGTAGATGTAGAGTATATTTTAAAACATTAATAAGGTATCTTCTACATTATAATATATATGTATATATGTTATAAACTCGTCCTCCAGTAACTATGCATCAATATATTATGTTCTCTTCCTGCCTTTTAAACATGTGCATGTGTAAATGCTGATGTATAGTTATTTATCTTTGTTGCTTCTGACAATTAACTACAAGAATATTAAATAAAAACGAAAATTATCTACACAAAGTTTTCAACATTTTAGCATCATTTTCACTCACCTATCATTAAAGTGATGATGAGTTCAATTGTCAGTAGAAGTAGAGTTAACATTTTTTAACCGAATAGCTTTGGGGTGATCTAACCTCATTGTTGTTGTTTTTAACCCTAACGCTGCTGAATCGTCTATTCTTGGCAGCCCATAAAATGGCTGCCTGAAATCTGAGAAAGTTGAAATGGCTGATGTATTAATTGCCATATTAGCTTGTACATGTGCAAGTTACTATAGAAAATATGGATTTAACACCACATTCCCATTTATGCCTCGTGGCATGTACAAGGCCTTAACTGTACAACTTACTTTGTTTTGTTTCCTATATGGATTGCATTTGTAGGTTTCATTCATTGTTTTTACATAGAACTATTGGGAGGGCATAAAAAAAGATACATAGAAATGGGGAGGAGGAACCAACATAATGAACTGTAGTATGTATTCACTTATCTTTCAGTTGACTTTACATGTTTATCTAGTGAAAACATAAAAACCATTATTATCCAGCACATACTTGCAGGGGCGTGCTGCCTTATTCAGAAGCTAGCATGCTAGCCTGCCAACCCCGTGTTCATATGTTTGAATTCCCTTCAAGATGGAGATTTGTTTCACGGACTTTGGTTCTCAGGTCAACCTGTCTAATTGGTACAGGAAACTTCCAGGGAAGTAAAGGTAGCTAGTCTGATATTGACCACATCACCCATCAAGTGCTGAATGGTTTACAAATATGAGACCAGCACCATATACCCACAATTGGCATAAAAATGGGTCCTTTACTACTTATTTACTGACATACTTGAAGGAAACAAGAATTTAAAAAATCCACTTGTACACCTTTCAACATTTACTGAACAAGAATGAGCATCCAAGGGTTTGTGCAGAGTACTCTGAAGTTAATTCTTTAAAACAAGAACCAAAAACTTCTGTGAAAAAGAAAGACAAAAACAACACTGTGTGCATATGTTATGGTAAACTCAAATCCAGTTAACAGAAATCACAGAGGGAAAATAGCAATACTAATTTATAATACTACTAAAAATAAAAAATAAAAGAAATTAAGTTACATTAGTAAATATTTAAATTATGAAAATAGTATTGAATAGAGCTGGCAGTGAAATCTGTTGGTGTCTCAATAAAGTGTTTGTGTCAATTCTGCACACAGAAATGTCTTTGTCCACAATTAATTTCACTGCAAATTTATTGTGTGTGCGTGCGTGCGTACGCACACACGCGCGAGCGAGTGAGAGAGAGAGAGAGAGAGAGAGAGAGATGTAATGAGATATACAGAAAAACAATGTAATTGCAAGGGAGTAGGAATCCTCACCGTGTAGGCTCTATTGTTTAAATACTATGCTTAAACTTGTCCATTGTACCTGTTTGATGCAAATATGTAAGTGGATGCTTAGTTTCAGTAACTGATTACAATAGCATGCTTTACTTAAAACTTGATAGTTTAGAATTTTATTATCTCTGAACACTATACTGGTGCTGTGGCTTAGGAGATCATGAGACATGCAATTTCATAACTCCCGGACATACCGAAGTGAGGGTAGTCACCTGCGGATGATTTGGACGAAGACCATTTTGTGTTGATTTTGATGGTATGAAGTGTCAAGCATTCAGAAAGCAATGGCAACCTACTGAACTAACCTTGCCTAGTAAATCACAAAAATCCAAATAAATGCTGGGGCTGACTGCAGCACCCAGTATGGGACATGTAAATAACTTAATTCGTCACTATGCAGCCAATTCTGACCCTTAAATTGAGGCCAAAGTTACACTGCAAATGTTTGTCCTTGGTATTTTGTATATTTCTTGTTGAGGAACAGTAATTTAAAATATTTTAAACAAAATAATTTATCCAATTAAGTTTATGAAAAACAAGTTTTGAAAAACAAATTTTGTTTTAATTTTCGTTGGATTCAATAAGTATTCAACATATAGTTAATGTGGAATTATTTACTAAAATCACAGGACAATAAAATAAAATAAATTCTTCCTTTCTGGCTAATTCTTCAAAATTTATTATTCATTATGGTGCATTAATTAATATTCATGAATAAAATACACACGAACTGTGTGTTTCAGTGATTCCATATTAACAGATCAAAACTACTCATTAATTATGGCTGCAACAAGATATGATAGCTAGGGTTACAATGTCCAGAAAGATCACATTGCATGCCAGATTCCTGTAATATCATCTAATAGCATCAGACAAATTGGCTTTCTTTGCTGGCATAGTCCCTACATACAAACAAAGTAATCATGCAAAAGTAAATATTTTTTTGGGTTTGTTTTTCCTGAAATACATTTATTGACATATTTAAGTTTTATTTAAGCAGTTACATGTTCTTTTCTTGCAGCTTCTTCCTGTACTGACGAATTCAATAGTTTATATTACATCTGTTGTCCATGAAGTAAATATTTCTGCTAGACCATGTGTGCTATATGTTTTTTTATGCAGGTGTTTATAATCTCTATATCTTTGTGTGAAATCATGTTTGTTTAAGAACAAAATAAAAGAATAACACTAATCTGTATTTGCTGCCAACATTGCTACATCGCCTGTTCTATTAGTCATGACTTTTATTTCAATGTGATATTTTCTTTGTCAAAGCTCATAAACAAGGAATGATGTAACATGTCAACATTCCTAAGTATTTGTCTTCACTTTTCATGTTCTTCTTCTTATAGTCCTTGCTGTGTGGTGTTGGTGATCATGGCTGTACACAGCCTTCTGTCTCTTGTGCTGCCAGTCATTTCTGAAACTGATGTTCCTTCATGCCATGATGTCAAACTGTCCAGCATCTTCTCTCTTGGTCTCCCCCTGCCTCTCTTCCCCTTCAGCCTTCATTGTCAGTTTTCCATCTATACCCAAATTGGTGATGCTTTTGGTCCATACATTTAAGGATAGAGAAGAGTTGCTATTGCTGCATTGAGTTTGTGTTTGGGTGGTACACCCTTGATGGAATCCATGTATCTTATTCTTGAAGTTCAGTACATTTAAGATGTGATTTCAGATGAGTAATTATATTATTTCAATTTAATAAAGTGAATTCAAGGAATGTTCAAGCAGGAGGAGATTACTTATATTGTAAATAAATATAAAAGTGTGATCACAAGCAGATAATTTACATTCAGTACCATTGCTGCTGTGACCAGCCTAGCAAGGCAGCAATGTGTGAACATGGTATAAGACATACTGCCCATGATGTCTTTGTCAGCCTGCTCCCCAAGAAACAGAATTGCTGTAAGTCTCAAGATAGATCTTTTGAATGAGATATAAATAGATACAGATTTAAAATACGAAACACCATTTTGTTGACATGTTAGTTATCAGATTATAGTTATTACATATTGAACAATACAGTCCATAAATGCTCATATCCTCTAATCTGTATCTCTTTTAGCATGTAGCATAGTCATGTGATAACAAAATAATCAGAATTAGTGTTGAAAATTATTGTTAACCCTTACAGGACGAGGTGTCAATATTTAAGGTGTGTATTAAAAAATAAAATAAAATAAAACAAACAATGCTGTACAAAATCTTAAGCAGTTACAACCTGTATGGATTGTAACAGATCAAACAACAAACCTCAGAGTGCTCATAGCATGTGCATTTCCTTTGGCAGCATATGGATGTGAAATATGGACATGTAACACAATCAGGTTAAAAACACATGTAACTTTGTAACATATGTAACTTTGAATATATATGTTCCATAAGAGTATTAAAACTTCATTGTATGAATAAGACAACAGATCTATCCAAAAAGAATTGAATATTGAAGAAGATTGGTTATTGATGATTCAGTGCCAGATAGTAAGTAAATTTGGACCACACATAGTACACAATCACATGAAGAATTATGATAATGTACATTTCCGTTCACTGAACATAAAATTGTGGAAGATACCACAAAACAAAACAAATAACATGATGATTCTAGTATGGTGATATATTATCCTTAAGTCCAAATTAGAGGTCATATATAGTGATATATTATTTTTCGGCACTGAATCAGTTAAGCAAATAGAATTGAGGAAAATGGAATATTTGGGGCATATAAAAAGATATTAATAACTGTGGAGGGAGCTGAACTGAGGAATTCAAGAAGGGTAAAACCACTACATTTGTTGATTCAACATGTGATATATAATTTACACATGACAGCAACAGAGGTAGGGCACCTGACTTGTGATTGAGAGACATTATGTAGGGGTGTGAAGTGTGACATGATGTAGGGGTGTGAAGTGTGACATGATGTAGGGGTGTGAAGTGTGACATGATGTAGGGGTGTGAAGTGTGACATGATGTAGGGGTGTGAAGTGTGACGTGATGTAGGGGTGTGATGTGTGACATGATGTAGAGGTGTGATGTGTGACATGATGTAGGGGTGTGAAGTGTGACATCATGTAGGAGTGTGACATGATGTAGGGGTGTGAAGTGTGACATGATGTAGGGGTGTGATGTGTGACATGATGTAGGGGTGTGATGTGTGACATGATGTAGGGGTGTGATGTGTTACATGATGTAGGGGTGTGGAGTGTGACATGATGTAGGGGTGTGAAGTGTGACATGATGTAGGGGTGTGACATGATGTAGGGGTGTGACATGATGTAGGGGTGTGATGTCATGTAGGGGTGTGAAGTGTGACATGATGTAGGGGTGTGAAGTGTGATGTGATGTAGGGGTGTGAAGTGTCACATGATGTAGGGGTGTGAAGTGTCACATGATGTAGGGGTGTGAAGTGTGACATGATGTAGGGGTGTGAAGTGTGACATGATGTAGGGGTGTGAAGTGTGACATGATGTAGGGGTGTGAAGTGTGACATGATGTAGGGGTGTGAAGTGTGACATGATGTAGGGGTGTGAAGTGTGACATGATGTAGGGGTGTGAAGTGTGACGTGATGCAGGGGTGTGAAGTGTGACATGATGTAGGGGTGTGATGTGTGACGTGATGTAGGGGTGTGAAGTGTGATGTGATGTAGGGGTGTGAAGTGTGACGTGATGTAGGGGTGTGAAGTGTGACATGATGTAGGGATGTGAAGTGTGACATGATGTAGGGGTGTGAAGTGTGACATGATGTAGGGGTGTGAAGTGTGACATGATGTAGGGATGTGAAGTGTGACATGATGTAGGGGTGTGACGTAGGGGTGTGAAGTGTGACGTGATATAGGGGTGTGGCATGATGTAGGGGTGTGACATGATGTAGGGGTGTGAAGTGTGACATGATGTAGGGGTGTGAAGTGTGACGTGATGTAGGGGTGTGAAGTGTGACGTGATGTAGGGGTGTGAAGTGTGACATGATGTAGGGGTGTGAAGTGTGACATGATGTAGGGGTGTGAAGTGTGACATGATGTAGGGGTGTGAAGTGTGACATGATGTAGGGGTGTGAAGTGTGACATGATGTAGGGGTGTGAAGTGTGACATGATGTAGGGGTGTGAAGTGTGACATGATGTAGGGGTGTGATGTGTGACATGATGTAGGGGTGTGATGTGTGACATGATGTAGGGGTGTGATGTGTGACATGATGTAGGGGTGTGAAGTGTGACATGATGTAGGGGTGTGAAGTGTGACATGATGTAGGGGTGTGAAGTGTGACATGATGTAAGGGTGTGAAGTGTGACATGATGTAGGGGTGTGAAGTGTGACATGATGTAGGGGTGTGAAGTGTGACATGATGTAGGGGTGTGAAGTGTGACATCATGTAGGGGTGTGAAGTGTGACATCATGTAGGGGTGTGAAGTGTGACATGATGTAGGGGTGTGAAGTGTGACGTGATGTAGGGGTGTGAAGTGTGACATGATGTAGGGGTGTGATGTGTGACATGATGTAGGGGTGTGAAGTGTGACATGATGTAGGGGTGTGAAGTGTGACATGATGTAGGGGTGTGAAGTGTGACATGATGTAGGGGTGTGAAGTGTGACATGATGTAGGGGTGTGAAGTGTGACATGATGTAGGGGTGTGAAGTGTTTGGACTTCACATATTCTAGGCCACAACATAGTGAGTAGCCACTTCCCTCCCTCATTGTCTGTCCTTCCTAAACAATTCTGACAACAATTGTATGGTACCTCATTTTTGAGAGGCTGAGTTTAACCCAGTGCCTTGCTGGTCAGAAAAATGTACTGTCTGTGCAGGGGGATTGAACAGGACCAATGTATTAGCAGGTAAGCATACTAACCACTATGTCAGTGTGGCCACAAATGATTAGGAACACATATTTTAAAAAGTCATAATTGTACGTTTGCGTTGTTTGCACTAATTGTAGATCTGACTAGTGCATTTACATTCTAATATAAAACCATTCAAATATGCTTATTACTTGTCTGTGTTGTCAAATGTTGAATTATTTTCAGGGGTTAGGTCACTTCCAGCTTGCTATTTATCTGGCTTTTCTTAAATTCTCAGCGTTTATATTTGTTAAATTCTGATAATTTCTGGATGTCTTTATATTTCTTTTTCTGATTAGTAGTTTCACAGACTTCTGGTTTGTAGTTTTATACAGTTTCTCTCTGTCTGCAACTCTCAATTGGCATAATTTTTGTTTTCTATTTTTCGTCAGTATTTCACAGTGTTTCTCATTTCATTAACCCTTTACGCCTATTTTCGACAAAGCACATAATGATAATTACGATGATTGAAAAGACTGGAAAAATGTTGCAAAGTAGTAGGAAAAATAAATGTATAGATATTAGTTGGCACTGATAGTGGGAAAAAGAGTTCTCCCAGTTTTATGCTCTCATTGTATGGCATGGATGCTTAGATTGAAAGAATAGTGTAAACTAGAACAAACTGAATTGTGACATTTCGTCTGAATTAATCACAGTAAATAGAAGAAATAGTCAGAAATTAGACAAACAGGAACACTAATAAGAGTGATCTTTTTCAAACGACCAGTATGAATGAGTAAATGAATTAAGATAATGTCAGTTCAAAATTAAAAACACATGCACCAGGTCTGGTAGGTTTAGTCATGTAACAAGAATTCCAGCAGAAATTTCACCTCAGAGAAGCAGTGCAATTTCATCACAGTTATACATAAGCAGGAGGCCAGCCATGGAAACTATTGGTTGAGAGGATAGAAGCGGCAATAAGTACGACCTTGAACAAAGAAATCACTAAAGCTGTGATAAGACAATCTGACTTCCCCTTGTTTAATGCCAGAGGACAGAAAATAAGCTGATAAACAGTAAAGTAGAACGACAGTGTTGTCAGAAAACTCATAGAATTATAGAAAGCTTTAAGAAAATAAGTCAATAAAGGATTGTAGAAAGTTAGACAGCTATAGGAAAATAAGTCAATAAAGGATTATAGAAAGTTGCAAAGCTGTAGGAAATTAAATCAATAAGGGATTATAGAAAGTTACAAAGCTATAGGAAATTAAATCAATAAGGGATTATAGAAAGTTAGAAAGCTATAGGAAAATAAATCAATAAAGGATTATAGAAAGTTGGAAAACTATGGGAAAATAAGTCAAAAAAGGGTTATTGAAAGTTACGCAGCTATAGGAAAATAAGTCAATAATTTCGATAAAGGATTATAGAAAGTTGGAATGCTGTAGGGAAATAAATCAATAAAGGAATATAAAAAGTTAGAAAGCTATAGGAAATAAGCCAATAATTTCAATAAAGGATTACAGGATGTTGGAAAGCTATGGGAAAATAAATCAATAAAGGATTATAGAAAGTTATAAAGCTATAGGAAAATAAGTAAATAAAGGATTATAGAAAGTGATAAAGCTATAGGAATATAAGTCAAGAAAGGATTATATAAAGTTAGAAAGCTATAGGAAAGGCAATCAATAATTTCAACTAAGGACACTTTCTCATGCCTTAAGGTGCATTGGGCATATAGTGCTACGTCCATATCTGTATAGACCAATCAGCATTCAGTGGGTGATGTGGTCTATGCGTGTGTGATGTGGTAGCACCATCACATTGTGTAAGCCTGGATACATGGAGGAGTAGGTGGCCAGTCTGTCCCTCACCTAGCCAGTCTGTCCCTCACCTAGCCAGTCTGTCCCTCACCTAGCCAGTCTGTCCCTCACCTAGCCAGTCTGTCCCTCACCTAGCCAGTCTGTCCCTCACCTAGCAAGTCTGTACCTCACCTAGCCAGTCTGTCCCTCACCTAGCCAGTCTGTCCCTCACCTATCCAGTCTGTCCCTCACCTAGCAAGTCTGTACCTCACCTATCCAGTCTGTACCTCACCTAGCAAGTCAGTACCTCACCTAGCAAGTCTGTCCCTCACCTAGCCAGTCTGTCCCTCATCTAGCCAGTCTGTCCCTCACCTAGCCAGGCAGCAAACACAGGTGTCAAACCCTGGTCTGACCACATTCATGATATTATCAGCTGTCTACCAGCTATGCTAATGCACCACTGGTCAGTATGATGCTGGCACTTTTACTTCCCAAAATAGTTCATGGTACCCATTTTAGGCTGGGAGCCATGGTAACACAGAGACTGGATGCTTTCCTACCAGCACAATGTCCAAGGGTTCAATTCACATTGGGGGCGGGTTTGAATTTCTAAAACTTACCTGGGTTCCCAGGTTGACCCAGGCCGCTATAGGCTGGAGTTGAATTGTCCGAGGTCTATGTAACGACAGACTTGACTTATGATGATCTAGCAATTGGAACATCAAAGTGTGCTTTTTCTTTCGACATGGCCTCATTTAGAAGTTACAGCTTGGTTCTGGCATGCAGGGTGCTGTAGCTGGAAATGTTTCTGTATTCAGTATTCTGTTATGTCCTTTGAGTTCTTGTTCTTTCTTCTGTGACAGCCAGTCCTGACTATAAATGTATTCATCTCTTTTGCTGTTCCAGTTTCTTTCTTTCTACTTATTGTTACACAAACTCCTGCTTTGGTTTCCAAATGTGTTCTCTACATCCATAAATACTTGTAATCCACAGTTGACAGATATGTAAATGGTGTCATGGATATACTACAATCTCCACACAACAAATAGTTCACCTTTTGTGTACAAGGTATCAGCACACAAGCCTACATTTGTCATCTTCCATTATCTTTTAAGAATTGTTTTGAGTATTTTGTAATGTACTATACATATTATAGATCGAGACAATAACTATTTCTTACATTTCCTATTTAAAACAAACACAATGTATGAAAATATAAACAGTACTAGTGTATATGCAGTTCACATTTCATATATTATTTTCTGTTTCTACTTATTTTATTTCTTTGCAATCTACTTTATGCATTTATGTTAAGTTATACATACACTATACAGACTGTTGTAAATAAAGAGAAGTGTTAATGTCTTTTACGCAGATTGTGAGTTACTTGTGTGTTATTGAGATTTCAGATGTAGTACAAGAAAAGAAAGTGGGGGAAAATGGACAGTTGAAAAGAAAGGAAGACAGAAATAAAGAATAAATTGAGTTGAGTGAAGAACCAACATCAAATCACTCGGGACATTGCCATACACATTCTGTGCTCATTTTTAACAACCAGAGAAGTCCAAATACTGATGGCAGCAGTTGTAGTCTGATTATGTGTCCATCTAGCCTTTCCTCTGAGTACAGAGTGTTGGCAAGACCCTCTGATCACTCTCTGCCACACCGTCCTCTACAGGCCAACATAATTTACTTGTTTTTTCACATTCACACGATCCCCAAGGGCCCTGACCACATCTGCCTTACTGTGTGCCAGTATCCCACCCAGAGGTGGAGACCCAGTATCCCACCCAGCCGTGGAGATCCAGTATCCCACCCAGAGGTGGAGACCCAGTATCCCACCCAGCGCTGGAGACCCAGTATCCCACCCAGCACTGGAGACCCAGTATCCCACCCAGCGCTGGAGACCCAGTATCCCACCCAGCGCTGGAGACCCAGTATCCCACCCAGCGCTGGAGACCCAGTATCCCACCCAGCGCTGGAGGCCCAGTATCCCACCCAGCGCTGGACACCCAGTATCCCACCCAGCCGTGGAGACCCAGTATCCCACCCAGCCGTGGAGACCCAGTATCCCACCCAGTGCTGGAGACCCAGTATCCCACCCAGCGCTGGAGACCCAGTATCCCACCCAGCGCTGGAGACCCAGTATCCCACCCAGCCATGGAGACCCAGTATCCCACCCAGCGCTGGAGACCCAGTATCCCACCCAGCGCTGGAGACCCAGTATCCCACCCAGCGCTGGAGACCCAGTATCCCACCCAGCGCTGGAGACCCAGTATCCCACCCAGCGCTGGAGACCCAGTATCCCACTCAGCGCTGGAGACCCAGTATCCCACCCAGCGCTGGAGACCCAGTATCCCACCCAGCGCTGGAGACCCAGTATCCCACCCAGCACTGGAGACCCAGTATCCCAGCCAGCGCTAGAGACCCAGTATCCCACCCAGCGCTGGAGACCCAGTATCCCACCCAGCGCTGGAGACCCAGTATCCCACCCAGCGCTGGAGACCCAGTATACCACCCAGCGCTGGAGACCCAGTATCCCACCCAGCGCTGGAGACCCAGTATCCCACCCAGCGCTGGAGACCCAGTATCCCACCCAGCGCTGGAGACCCAGTATCCCACCCAGCGCTGGAGACCCAGTATCCCACCCAGCGCTGGAGACCCAGTATCCCACCCAGCGCTGGAGACCCAGTATCCCACCCAGCGCTGGAGACCCAGTATCCCACCCAGCCGTGGAGACCCAGTATCCCACCCAGCCGTGGAGACCCAGTATCCCACCCAGCGCTGGAGACCCAGTATCCCACCCAGCGCTGGAGACCCAGTATCCCACCCAGCGCTGGAGACCCAGTATCCCACCCAGCGCTGGAGACCCAGTATCCCACCCAGCCGTGGAGACCCAGTATCCCACCCAGCGCTGGAGACCCAGTATCCCACCCAGCGCTGGAGACCCAGTATCCCACCCAGCGCTGGAGACCCAGCATCCCACCCAGCGCTGGAGACCCAGCATCCCACCCAGCGCTGGAGACCCAGCATCCCACCCAGCGCTGGAGACCCAGCATCCCACCCAGCGCTGGAGACCCAGCATCCCACCCAGCGCTGGAGACCCAGCATCCCACCCAGCGCTGGAGACCCAGCATCCCACCCAGCGCTGGAGACCCAGCATCCCACCCAGCGCTGGAGACCCAGTATCCCACCCAGCCGTGGAGACCCAGTATCCCACCCAGCCGTGGAGACCCAGTATCCCACCCAGCGCTGGAGACCCAGTATCCCACCCAGCGCTGGAGACCCAGTATCCCACCCAGCGCTGGAGACCCAGTATCCCACCCAGCCATGGAGACCCAGTATCCCACCCAGCGCTGGAGACCCAGTATCCCACCCAGCGCTGGAGACCCAGTATCCCACCCAGCGCTGGAGACCCAGTATCCCACCCAGCGCTGGAGACCCAGTATCCCACCCAGCGCTGGAGACCCAGTATCCCACTCAGCGCTGGAGACCCAGTATCCCACCCAGCGCTGGAGACCCAGTATCCCACCCAGCGCTGGAGACCCAGTATCCCACCCAGCACTGGAGACCCAGTATCCCAGCCAGCGCTAGAGACCCAGTATCCCACCCAGCGCTGGAGACCCAGTATCCCACCCAGCGCTGGAGACCCAGTATACCACCCAGCGCTGGAGACCCAGTATCCCACCCAGCGCTGGAGACCCAGTATCCCACCCAGCGCTGGAGACCCAGTATCCCACCCAGCGCTGGAGACCCAGTATCCCACCCAGCGCTGGAGACCCAGTATCCCACCCAGCGCTGGAGACCCAGTATCCCACCCAGCGCTGGAGACCCAGTATCCCACCCAGCGCTGGAGACCCAGTATCCCACCCAGCCGTGGAGACCCAGTATCCCACCCAGCCGTGGAGACCCAGTATCCCACCCAGCGCTGGAGACCCAGTATCCCACCCAGCGCTGGAGACCCAGTATCCCACCCAGCGCTGGAGACCCAGTATCCCACCCAGCGCTGGAGACCCAGTATCCCACCCAGCCGTGGAGACCCAGTATCCCACCCAGCGCTGGAGACCCAGTATCCCACCCAGCGCTGGAGACCCAGTATCCCACCCAGCGCTGGAGACCCAGCATCCCACCCAGCGCTGGAGACCCAGCATCCCACCCAGCGCTGGAGACCCAGCATCCCACCCAGCGCTGGAGACCCAGCATCCCACCCAGCGCTGGAGACCCAGCATCCCACCCAGCGCTGGAGACCCAGCATCCCACCCAGCGCTGGAGACCCAGCATCCCACCCAGCGCTGGAGACCCAGCATCCCACCCAGCGCTGGAGACCCAGTATCCCACCCAGCGCTGGAGACCCAGTATCCCACCCAGCGCTGGAGACCCAGTATCCCACCCAGCGCTGGAGACCCAGTATCCCACCCAGCGCTGGAGACCCAGTATTCCACCCAGCTCTGGAGACCCAGTATTCCACCCAGCTCTGGAGACCCAGTATCCCACCCAGCGCTGGAGACCCAGTATCCCACCCAGCGCTGGAGACCCAGTATCCCACCCAGCGCTGGAGACCCAGTATCCCACCCAGCGCTGGAGACCCAGTATCCCACCCAGCGCTGGAGACCCAGTATCCCACCCAGCGCTGGAGACCCAGTATCCCACCCAGCGCTGGAGACCCAGTATCCCACCCAGCGCTGGAGACCCAGTATCCCACCCAGCGCTGGAGACCCAGTATCCCACCCAGCGCTGGAGACCCAGTATCCCATCCAGCGCTGGAGACCCAGTATCCCACCCAGCGCTGGAGACCCAGTATCCCACCCAGCGCTGGAGACCCAGTATCCCACCCAGCGCTGGAGACCCAGTATCCCATCCAGGCCCAGTATCCCACCCAGCGCTGGAGACCCAGTATCCCACCCAGCCGTGGAGACCCAGTATCCCACCCAGCGGTGGAGACCCAGTATCCCACCCAGTGCTGGAGACCCAGTATCCCACCCAGCGCTAGAGACCCAGTATCCCACCCAGCGCTGGAGACCCAGTATCCCACCCAGCGCTGGAGACCCAGTATCCCACCCAGCCGTGGAGACCCAGTATCCCACCCAGCGCTGGAGACCCAGTATCCCACCCAGCGCTGGAGACCCAGTATCCCACCCAGCGCTGGAGACCCAGTATCCCACCCAGCGCTGGAGACCCAGTATCCCACCCAGCGCTGGAGACCCAGTTTTCCCATCTACTCTTATCCCAACACACCAGCATATCCTGGGGAAAAGATCCAATGGATGCTTCTTATCCTTGATTTTTGAATTGAAGCATGCCACTGTACACGAAGTGTGTCTGTCTTCACCGTTCTGAGCATATTCTGTGAGTCCTTTACAATCATGACATGTATATGTCGTTTGTAGAAAGAAAGTAAACAATAAAATAATAAGTGCTGTTTGCAGGGAAAAAACAGAAGAAAACAAGTAACATACTAATACAATATGCTAGTGAACATGTGAAAACTAAGACCTTTTGGAGTTTGTCTGTATGCATCATCTCTTCACATGTTGGAGTATGTCTGTATACATTATCTTTTCACAGGTTGTTGTATGTCTATATAAATTATCTCTTTGCAGGTTGGTTTATGTCTGTATACATTGTCTCTTTAAATGTTCGCACAAAGTAGACAGTCCTCAAAATACAACTAGATTTTAATTCTGTCTAATTAGCAGTTAGTAGAAGAACAATGTGAGATTGTAGAAGGCAAGGGTCCAGTAAATGCTGTGTATATACTGAGAACATTAATTGAGCGTTCTATAGAGGTAAACAAAGACCTATATTTTTGTTTTATTGACTACACAAAGGCTTTCGAAAAAGTAAGACATGTCAACATGATGGAGATGCTTGCAGATCTACAAATTGATGGGAAAACCTCAGACTTGTAAAAAACACATTGGAAACAAAAAGTTGCCATACAGATTGATAATGAATTAGGTCAGTATCAGCCTATTAAGAGAGGTATGCGACAGGGATATGTAATGCCTCCAGATCTTTTTTCCCTACACAGTGAAAATATTGTTAGAAATTTAGAAGATATGAGAGGAATCAAAATTGAGAGATGTAACATCAACAACATTTTAAAAAAAAAACATTAGATATGCGGATGATACAGTATTGATTGCAGACAATGAACAAGATCTCCAACATTTAGTAGATGCGATTGTTGTACACAGTGAGCACCTAGGGTTAGAATTAGTAATTACATTGTAAGAAGACACAGATGACGGTCGTCACTAGGAAGAAAGAAATACCACAATATAATACACAGGTAAAAGGGAATAGTCTTGAACAAGTGAATCGGTGCAACTATCTCATAACATCTGATGGGAGGTGTTTGCAGAGATTAGAACTACAATCACTATGGTGAAGGTAGCCTATTTCAAGATGGAAAACATACTGACCAACTAAAATTATGCCAGCTGCAACGAGAAAAAGAGAATTGAGGTGCTACATAGAACCTATACTTTTGCATGGGTGTAAAATGTGGACAATGAGCAGGCAAGATCAAAAACATCTAATATCAATGGTTTCTGAGGAAAATGCAAAGAGTACTGTTGATAGGCATAAAAACCAATGAGTGGTCTCGAAGTATGGTGTCCGCCTCGAGTGCTGGAGGTCCCGGGTTTAGGCCCCGGTGAGGGCCGGGATTTATTTTAAAAAATCCACTTGGACGTCCAGTAATAAATTTCCCCTGGTCTCTGGGTAGTGAGATCGGATGCCCATGTGTATTGTTGCGCACGTAAAAAATCCCTTGGCAGTTGGAAATCGAAAAAGAGTAGCCTAACGGCGCTGCCCGGGCAAAATTTCGAGTTAAAAATCTACCCAAAGTATTTCAGGATCCTCGCCGATGCAACGGAGTTTGTGCATTGAGCTGAGTTTCTCCGAACTCAGGTTTGAGTTAGGGGGAAAATGGAGCACTTATGGGTTAAATCGTGTGCCGTGATGTTGATCCAACGACTAAACTAAATTAAACTAAACTACAAGAAACAAATGAAAACCTGAACTGATTAGAGAAATTAGACGTTGACAGTCAACTTATTTTGGACACGTTAGGATAAGAAATAAATTGGAAAACTCGGTGATAGTTGGCAAGATTGAGGGGGAAAATAACAAGGGGAAGGAAGGTAGAGAAGTAAATATCTGGATAGCATGGTCGAGACAAGAACACAGTGCTGATCCACGACTCTGGTGATCCTGTGAGATTGCGAAACATGACCGTCCACACTTATCGGTATTTCACATGATGATGATGAATTAAGTAGTGGAGTTGTATAACTGGAAACTAATCAAATATACAATAATGTTACAAGGAAGGCTTGCAACTACAAAAGGAACGCTAACACACAAGAACCTCTGAATTGTTGCACTTGTCTGAGAAAGCTTTTTTAAAAAAAAAGTTGCATATCCTTTACAGGACGTTACAGTCAACATCAGCATTTTACTGCCGTTGTTGATGTCTTGGTAAGTTGTTCTTTTTAACGTTCAGTAGTTTGCCATTGATTTCTGAACGACCGGCTCCCATACCAACAAGTTAAAACCAGCGCGACATGGTCTGCTGCAAAATCGGTCGCCGCTGTGTTTCGAACGCGGGTAAGCGGCATTACGAATCGCGTCCGCAACGCCATCGCCACGGAGCGTGGCTTCTGAGAAAGCTAGGCATCTGATAAACTCTGCAAGAGGCTAGTTATGAATAGCGATCCCTGAGTTCTTTCATTTGTACTCAACATTAGCGGTAAGTAGCAAATCTTTATATCCCTTCATTCGTACACATGAGATTACATCATCAGTCGAATTGCCTTGCACTGTATAGTCAATCCTGTTGCTTAGTATATCCCACTTCGACAAACATTTGTTCGACTTTGCTGTGCCTGGCCTCTGTCACCAGTCTACCTAGAAGGCAACAAGTCCGTATCCGTGTAGGGTGACCCTATCAGTAGCTGCGCTACCGATGGCATAGCTCTTGTGGTCATTGGGACACACAATACTCACTACCACATACAGCTAAGGAGCATCCGATCTTCCCCCAGGGCATGCTGATGTGCTAGGAAACGAGCAGACGGAGAAACTGGGTGGGCCTGCAGTGCTGGGTGCGGTATTGGCGAGCGATAAGACGGATGTGGTCACGGTAATTAGGTATCACGTGTTTAGGATGGAAGAACATTTATACCAGGGGTGGCCAACCTTTTCAACAGGCAGGCCAAATTTCAGAAATATTTCCTGCCGGGCCACGCACCTAATATTTGTTTTGTTAATTAAATTAAACAAGCAAGCGTGCTACAGCTTCGACCACATCGTCGCTTCCGGTAGGTGAGATGTGGTCAAACGCTTGCCAGGTTTAATGTAAAAATAAAAAAAAAAAAAAAATAGGCACACAAGAAATAGGCGTACATATATATATATATATATATATATATATATATATATATATATATATATATACACACACACAAGGCTTTTGATACAGTCAGCAGAGAAGGACTGTGGAAGATTATGGCAAAATATGGCTGTCCACGAAAGTTTGTCCAAATAGTGCGGCTATTTCATGATGGCATGCAGGCAAGAGTACAGGAAAATGGTGAACTGTCTGAGCTCTTTCCTGTCACCAATGGAGTGAAACAAAAATGTGTCCTGGCACCAACACTGTTCAGCCTCATGTTTTCAGCTATGTTGACGAATGCCTTCGAGAACAACGACATTGGAATAGACATCAACTACCGCATGGATGGAAAGTTATTCAATCTCAGAAGGCTGAAAGCTAAAACCAAAATTGACAGCGACACCGTCAGAGAGCTCCTGTTTGCTGATGATTGCGCTCAATACGCCAACTCAGAGGCGGACATGCAACATAATGTTTCAGCTTTCTCACATGCCTGTGCCAACTTTGGGCTCAATATCAATTCGGAGAAAACTGTAGTTATGTACCAGCCAGCTCCAGGGAATAATCACACAGTGCCGAATATCAAAGTGAATGGTCATAGTCTAAGTGTTGTGGACAAATTCACCTATCTTGGCAGCAGTGTGTCACAAGCTGCCACAATTGATGATGAAGTGAATGCAAGAATCTCCAAGGCCAGCGCGGCCTTTGGCAGACTGTACAAGAATGTATGGGACAGAACTGGAATAAGCCTGCAAACAAAGCTGAAAGTCTACAAAGCAATTGTATTATCCACACTGCTATATGCTTGTGAAACCTGGACTGTTTACCAGCGACACGCTAGGAAATTAAACCACTTCCACACAGTCTGCCTTAGGAAGTTACTGAAGATGGCAAGACAAGATCCCAGACACTGAAGTCCTAGAAAGAGCATCCATGCCCAGTATCCACACTCTACTAATGAAGAATCAGATCCGCTGGGCTGGTCACTTGACTCGCATGCCAGATCACAGGCTCCCTAAACGAATATTTTACGGCGAGTTGCGTTGTGGTAAACGCTCCAAAGGCGGCCAAAGGAAACGCTTTAAAAAATCTCACTGAATGCTTTTGGAATTAATCAAGACACCTGGGAGAATGCAGCCAGAGACCGAAATTCGTGGCGTACATCATTACGCAAGGGTGCAGTCACTTGTGAGGCAACCAGGACTGCAAGAGCTGTGAAGAAAAGACAGAACAGAAAAACCACTGCAGAAAATCCTCCTCCAGAAACGTCAAGCATTCTTTGTCCACATTGTCAAAGAACATTTCGAGCCAAAATAGGCCTTATCAGCCATCTTAGAACTCACGGCTCCATACTTTCAACCCCACTGGATGAAATGAATGGTCATCATCATTCTTAATGGACAAACAACAACATAACACACACACACACACACACACACACACACACACACACACACACACACACATACATATATATATATATATATATATATATATATATATATATGTGTGTGTGTGTGTGTGTGTGTGTGTGTGAGAGAGAGAGAGAGAGAGAGAGAGAGAGAGAGAGAGAGAGAGAGAGAGAGAGAGAGAGAGAGAGAGAAATAAAACATAACTGAGAATCAAACATATTTGTTAGACAATTTAAATATATTTAAAAGTGAGACTTCTTCTTTTCTTCTTCTTCTTCTTCTTCTTCTTCTTCTTCTTCTTCTTCTTCTTCTTCTTCTTCTTCTTCTTCTTCTTCTTCTTCTTCTTCTTCTTCTTCGCTCGCTTACACTCAAGCGTAGTCCTTATACACTGTTTAAAGTAGTAAGGGACTAAATTTTGCGTTTGGGTTTGCTTTCCCGTTTACCGATGCCTCTTGCCCTCAGGCGTACCCACTTCGACTTCAGAGGTACTTGTTATTTACGTCCCCAAGTAAAGGAGCTCCTCCATGTAGGAGCTGGGCTCGCACAGCTGAGAGACATAGGCCTAGAGGCGTTCGGCCTTATCCCACAGTTGAGAGCCGTAGGTTGGGAACCAGTCATTTAGCAGGCTTAATATTTTGACTGCTATCCTCAGTCTACCTGTAGAGCTTAAGGGTGTGTCTCTCTTGGTGTGGTCCCTAATCCCAAGACCTGTCCGACATGTAGTTGTGCTTCCTTCGGCAGAGTTCTTGGGGTCATTGCGACACTCAAGCCCCCCTACCACGGCAAGGGGAAGCGAAACATCTGTCTTTGTTTTGTAGAACTAAATGCATCAAAATTGATCTCGACAGATGTTGTCGCTACACGCAAACAGTTTTCCAAATGAACATCAGTAATTCGGGTTCTCACGTGTGATTTGACGTGCTTCATGCGACTAAAAGCTGTTCACACGCGTAAGTGTTTCCAGATAGAGCATGTTTGTAAAACGCAGGATATTTATCCTTGTCCAAATACGTTTTATAGATCTCTTCCATACCAACTTGATGGAATTTCTCCTTTAACTGTGTATCACAACACAAGTCACAATGTTCCATTTGTAATCTTCATGGTAATAAATTCACGTCTACCGCAAATGGCATTGCAAATGCACAAAAAAAGCACATGATGTTGTTTTTTTTTTTTGTTTTTTTTTGGTTTAAATCCTGAAATCGGTTTTCAAATTCGAGGTTTAAGTCAGATATCGAAGAAGCGTTTATCCGCAGCCTCCTGTGTGACGTCTGGTTGCAATGACAATGTAGGAAAGTGAGTAAATTTTTTTGGCCTCAACTGTTGTTCCCAAAGACCAAATTTCATTTGAAATGCAGAAATATGATCATACATCTTATTAATTAATTGATCTTTCCCTTGTTGAGGAGTATTAACGTCATTTAGGTGGCTAGTCATATCGACCAGAAATGCACAAGCGCAAACCCACTCGTTGTCTTCAAACTCTGGGATCCTTTTTGACTTGCTTGCAAAGAATTATTGTATTTCTTGCTGCAAATCAAACACTCTTTTCAACATTTTGGCACGGGTCAGCATCTCACTCATTGGCACCTTGCCGTCTTGACAGACGATAGTTTGTAAGGGATGGAGTTATTGCCTCTCCATAGCACAAAGCCTGGGCTAAAATATAGAGATCATGTGTTGCCCATGCAGCATGATCCCTCTCTCGACCAGCCTAGTTCACTCCAGAGGAAAGGTAACACCTCTACATCTGGAACAAGACAAGCTGCAGAAGCTGCCGGATCAGCAAAGCAATGCTCTAACTGTCCGCCTGTCGGAGCTTCGATCCTAGACCAGCCGCCAACCAAGGCTTAGAGCCTGGTCTGCCCTGCCATGACATTTTGTCTTTAGGTTGCATTTCCTCGCACCAGAGTAAGGCTTGTACCCTCCCAATTGCGCTCTTCCGCCCGAAGCCGTTGGCATAGTGTGGGGTGTCGGGTTTGGTAAGCGTCGCCCAACGTTCGGCGCTAACAGAAAGCAGGTAGTACCGTCTACTGTTATACGGTAGCTCAGTCATATCTGACTACGACCTGACACAACAGCCATCTTACTTCTGCATAAAATGTAGCGTCATTATAACCTGAGTCCAAAAACTTTAGAAATTCTTGGAACTGACGGTGATTCAACCCGTTCGAATTAATGAAGATCACTATTTTGACGACCACTTGACCACTTTCATGACATGGTCCATTTTGAGGGACTTCGAACATATATTATCCTGATTAATAATGCAATGAAAATTTAGCATTGAAGTATTACCGACTTTGGAGGCCTTATTTTCAATCAATTTTACTAAACTTTCGTGTTTCCCAACCATTGCTAGAGCCCGATAAGTTGTTAAGTTGTAACGAAAAGCGATTCAATGTCGATGTAACTGCCTCTAACAAATCTTGTGACTTAGTAGTGTCCTTAAGTGGATACAGTGAAGCTAATTCTTCTGCCTTTTTAAAATGGACATCAACACCCCTGATAACAATTGCCATTTGGGCAGTATCTGCCATATGTGTGCTTTCATCCAATGCTAGAGCATAAAATATAAACTCGGATACTCGACTTTCCAAATTATCTTCAATTTATTTTCCAATGTCATCCACACGCCTAGTAATAGTCTGACGAGACAAACTTATTTTTTAGGAATCCTTCTTCTTTTCTGGACACAGAATTTCAACGACGCTCTCCAAACATTCCTTAACCATTTCACCATCTGAATATGGCTTCGATTTTTTGTGTGTGGCTAGTGTCGTGGCTACTGCATAACTAGCTTTTATATAGCATGTTGACTCTGAACTCGCTCTAGTAAATATCTTTTGTTGTGCAGAAAATGTTTTAAAAGTCATTTACTTGGTCTTGTCGAAATTGCCCTTTGTACTTATCAAACTTAATAGCATGTTTAGTCTCGTAGTGCAGTTTGATGTTATACTCTTTCAAAACAGAATCAGATTCGTTGCGTATCATGCATATGGGGCTTTGTTTTAATCTCCACGAAAAAAAAAAATAGTTTATAGTCCACCTGTCTTGAAAACTTCTTAATTCTTCTGTGATCCTTTCTTCTTTGTCCAACATCTTTACTAGTTGACACCATGGTAGGTTTTCGTTTTTAACTGAAAGAAAAAAAAAACACCTCGGGTAATACTAATTAATAATAATTAATTAATTTAAGTTACATAAATAAAACGTTTCAGGGTTTACTTACCTATACTATTATAGAATCGATATGGTAGACGGGATACTTGGTTAAAGTAGTTTGAACTCTCATTATTAATATGATAAATAAGATTAAATATCCGCGTCTAGCGTTCGTTGTCTCGGATGGCTGTATGAAGTGCACAAAACTGGGATCCTCCGAGCCAACGCAAGTTAGCGAGGCAGGCGTTTCGAGAATGTAACCGCATCGTGCAGCTAGGGTTGTGGTTTGAGCGGGCAAAAGAGCAAATTTGTACGACCGTTCGACAAAGTCTCGATAAGCGCCCACTCTCTCTCTCTCTCTCTCTCTCTCTCTCTCTCTCTCTCTCTCTCTCTCTCTCTCTCTCTCTCTCTCTCTCTCTCTCTCTCTCTCGATGAGTAGTGGGCCTGCAGTCAGTAAGCTGATATAGCTTTTCGGTCAGTCCAGCCGGCGTAGCTTGAAAGCTCGTCGGTAGGCGTCCAGTGGTTTTGCATGTATCACCTTGATGTATTGTGCAGAGTTATAATCACATTAAGCCGGGAGTGCAGGGAGTGACCAGCAGGGGCCACGGAAGTGTAAATCCAGCAACTAATTCAGGACAATGCTCACACCGGTGATGTGATTATCTACACAGATGGTTCGGTGTCAAGAGGTGAGAGAAGTTGCGGGGGGTTCATAGCCATAGCTAATGGTCGACGTTTGGTGCAGGAGAGCCTGGCATATGATGCCACAACATCCAGCTTAAGAATGGAGGTGGAGGCAGTCACTGTGGCTCTCCGCTGGATGGAGAATACGACACACACACACACACACACACACACACACACACACACACACACATCGTGATTGTAACTGACTCAGAAAGCATGCTGACGAGGGTGAGGATGGGCAGGCTTCGTGCGGAGTGGCTTGCTTCGCTTCGGAGGTCACGGGTGACAAGCATCGCCTGGATCTTTTCTCCGGGGAATGCCGGTGTGCTGGGAAATGAACAGGCGGACAGATTGACTGGCTCTGCAGAACTTGATGGAGTATTGATACATGACAAGGCAGACGTGGTTGCAGCCTTTTGGGAGCACATGTACACCTCGGCGGAGCAAATGGGTTACCATGGTCTGGCAAGAAGGAGACAGCGAGGAGTGACGAGGGGATCTGGCCGACGCTCAACGCTAAGAGGAAAGGCGAGACGGACATATAATCAGATTCCTATTGGTACTATTGATGTTGGAACTCTTAGCTGGCTGCTGGGGATGGAGACGGAGCGCTTATGGGAATGCCTCGAATGCTGTGACGTCGATTCCTAAATCAGTCAATCAATCAATCAATCATCAATCACCTTGTATTGGGAGGGCGCGCTTTAGCGATGCTACTCTTGGCCTGCGTGTGCGTAAATAGTCCGCCTGTCCCGATAGATATCTGGTTGATCCTGCCAGTAGTCATATGCTTGTCTCAAAGATTAAGCCATGCATGTCTAAGTTCACACTGTCTCACGGTGAAACCGCGAATGGCTCGTTAAATCAGTCGAGGTTCCTTAGATGACACAATCCTACTTGGATAACTGTGGCCATTCTAGAGCTAATACATGCTTACCAAGCTCAGTCCCTCGCGGAAAGAGCGCTTTTATTAGTTCAAAACCAATCGTCGTTGGCCTTCGCGGGGCGGGGCGCGGCGTTCCCACTGGTGACTCTGGATAACTTTGTGCTGATCGCATGGCCTCACGTGCCGGCGACGCATCTTTCAAATGTCTGCCCTATCAAACCTGCTGCTCTGCAGGTAGACAGGATAGCAGTCAACAGTTTAAATCAGGCGCACGAAGGCAGAAGTTCATGGTCCGGACACATACTCTAAGGTTCTCTGTCGAGGGTTGAGGCTGAACGCCTCTAAGCCAAAAACCCTCGGATGTGAGAGCCGGCTGATACCCACCTACCGAAAAATGGAGGTGAGATACTGAGCACGCTACATGCCCAGCTCATTGTCCGAAGGCTCTCAGCTGGGGGATATGAGGGATCCCCGGATGAGAGGGCCTTCTCCTATCTCGCTCACTGCTGCAGGGAGGTAAAGTGCTGAGCAGGCAGCACATGTAGCCTACCTCGTGAGCGAGTACTAAAAGGTAGAAGAAGTGCCCCAGTCGAATGAAATGGTTACGAAAACTGTCTGTATTTAACTCGTAGAGAATGTAGACAAAGGTGGAAAAACGTCTCAATAACACGAAATGGAACGCACGGCGAGCGAACCTATTGCGTGGTCCGAAGTCCGAAGCGAAAGCTTACCTAGTGGATGTCGCCAGAAGACTGACCGTTCCTAGTGTGTACTTGAGCGACCAGTGGCAAGCGAGATGCCCAACACATGGAAGTGAGGAACTAAAGCAGCCATGAGCCGGACGTGGCAACTCCTCGGGTGAGCCCAGTCTCAGAGCAATATGTTCCGGCTCTGCAATTATGGAAGCCTCCTTGGATAGCGAGGGAATGCCCATGGTCTGCCCCTGCCTTCCCTTGAGGGTTGGCCGCGATGTCTTTGACCGTATCTTGACCAGCTGAGATGTTGGCGACATCACAACAATTAGTCTAGCGTGGCTCGAAACCCGAGGAAGGCTAACCTCATTAAAAATGCCCGCCGAAGTCGGAAGTGCCGTTCTACGGGTGGCAAAATAAAAATTGGCACTACGCATTTACGTCTGAGTGAAATGTCTCGTCCGAATGTCTCTCGTGCTAGGAACAGCTCTGACTACCTAGTTTCCGAATGCCGCTCTTGTTCGGAACAGCTCTGACTAGGTAATTTTCCGAATGTCCTTCGTGCCTGGAACAGCTCTGACGGGCACAACGACAAGTACATGTCCGAATCGAAAACTCGCTGAGTGGATACCGTCTGCAGACATGTCTGGTTTGTGCGGGAACGGCCCGGGCTAACGAAATGCCCAATATATTGAAGTTAGGAATTAAAGCAGCCATGAGCAGGACGTGACGATTCCCTCGGTGAGCACAGGGCGCTATGTGTCGGCTCTGCAATTATGGAAGCCACCCAGGATGGCGGAAAATGCCATGGACTGTCCCTGCCTTCCTTTCAAGGATGACCGTGAAGTCTTCGACTGTTCCAACTTGACTAGCTGGGATGTGGACGGTACCATAAAAGTAATAGTCTTCCGGGAATGCTAACCTGGTCAAAATTGCACGCTAAAAGTCGGATGTGTAGGCCTAAGGGTTTCGACCCAAGGGTGCCTAACGAAACACACCGCAATCACATCTGAAAAAAAAAAAAAAAACACTCCGGATGAACGCAAAGAAGAAGAGGAAGAAGATTAAATATGTATTTTAACATTGATCGCAAAATCTATCCAGACGCAGTGGCGATAATAGAACGAAACTACAGAATAACAGGGAACTTTGTCAAGCTGGACTGAAAGTAGTTATGAGTGTGAGCCAGATAGCGTTGCGAGCTTCCTGAAGACGCCGAAGACCACAGAACATATATACCAGAAGTTGAAGTCTCATATTAAATTGTATCACCACCTAGCGTCGGGCAAAAAAATCCTTGAGTGTCAAATAGCGGGATATTTGAAATAGATAAAATCTATTAATGTTCCCGAAAATGCGGGATATTAAATTAGTTCAAAACCAATGAACTTTTTCCAAAAATGAGAAATATTTCAAATTTCTCTTAGCTATAATTATATATATGATGCGAACGATTCAAGATGTAATGTTCTTTTGGTGATATGTACAATAAAGTTAACATTTATGTTCATTTGACCTAGCACGGCGGGCCGCAACATGACTACAGGCGGGCCGCATGCGGCCCGCGGGCCTCGTGTTGTCCGCCACTGATTTATACCATCATTACCTGAGGCGATTGTGCGACATGGGGTAACCAGAGGATCTGGCTGATACACAGGACAACGAGGAAAGGCCAGACGGACACTTAATCAGACAATACCTGGTACCATTATTATTGATACTCTTCGATTATTATTGAAGATGAGGACAGGGCACGGCTGGGAATGTTCCTAGTGTTGTGATGTTCGTTCTCCACTCAGATTGACTCACCTCAACCCACAACAAGCTGGAGAGACAACGGAAGTGCACACAAGAGACTAACAGTGAGTAGCATTGCCTCCAGTTCGTTCACTTGCACACACAAAATTAGCACTAAGTAGCAGATCGTCTTGTTCTTTCATATGTAAAAATAATCATCCACAACTATGCTCGTAACCAGTACTTCAGTGGCGTCACTGGGGTTGGTGTCACCCAGTGCGGTAAACTCTTGGTGTCACCCCTCTAGACTTTCACCATGGTCTTCTTCCGAGTGTTCCTGTACCATATATAATCGCATATAGTAATGTTTGTAAAATAAGTCAAAAAGTTAATAAGGACATAAGAAAGAAAACAAATTGAACAATATAACTTCAATACTTCAGGTAAAACATAAATAAAGAACTTCGACAAACTCGGACAAAGTTAAATTTTTGTTATTTAACATTAAAATTTCTAAAATTAACAATGAACGGTTATGAAACCCGACTAGACAGAGCTATGTCTGCTTTGTCAAATTTGCAATTTTTTTATTTTGGTGTCACCCCTTGATGGTGTCACCCGGTGCGGCCCGCACCCCCCTAGTGACGCCCCTGCAGTACTTCACGATTTACAGGACATAAATTTTGCCAGATGTCACGATTTATAACCACCCCATGTATTGGAATCCCCCCCCCTCCCCCCCCCAAAAAAAAATTATGTTCAATCCCTACATAGGTCAGTTGGACTAAAATGTTGACTTCTCTTCCGTGACTTGGGGACGTAAATTACAAGTAACTCTAAAGTCGGAGTGGATTCATCTGATGGCGAGGGTCACTGGTAATAGGGAAAGCTAATCCACACACAAAATTCAGTCCAGTGCTACTAGCAGTGGTGTGTATGGACGATGCTTGAGTTTAAAGCGAGTGAGCGCCAGAAATAATAAATAAATAAATAAATAAATAAATAAATAAGCAACTAATGTAATAGTAAAGTTTCAACCATACATGCAACAAACACATTGGCTACTATGTATGACGTTTTATTGCATACTGAAAATTTATTCACTCATTTAAGAAAACGGATGTCAAGGACTGTAAACTGACTCAAGGCAACTTACATTGTTCACAGCTTTACCAACTCTCTCACAGATTAGATGTTCGATATAATGGCAGATATATTCAATTGGCAGCCTAACATTATATAAGAACTGGTTATATATATATATATATATATATATATATATATATATATATATATATATATATATATATATATATATATATATATATAAGTATAATTTTTACACGCAGAATTCTCTTTCCGAGACAGCAGTCAAACAGCACTCTTTATTTCTTCAATCAATTTACACGTTTCTTCTCAAACATCTCCACCAGCTTGCTCACACGTCTTGCCCCCTGAAACAGGGAGGCTGCGTCAGTCTCGGAATGGTGCGACCCGGACGCACCTCCATCACTACTCAGATGTGCTGACAATGGTTTCGTTCGGTGCTGAGTGCCACCAGTTGTAGTGGTGTCCAGTACATCCTCGGCACTGCTTCTAGGCTCTGAATTATGGTTGGGGGCGCTACAGACACTTGAACCTCGAGTTCTTCTCACAGACTGTGTATGGCTAGAACTGGTTTCACATGCCCCTAAGCCTAAGGTGTTCACTTTGGGTTTTTTCTCAGCATTAAAATGCGAGGTATAACAAGAACGGTTGTTACTTAAAGTGTGTGGTTTTCCGCTATTGCTACTGAATCCTCGTGCATGGTTTGCCAGAGTCCGATCTTCGTTAGAGGTTTTACTGCCACCTCTTAATTGGTTACTTGTATTGGCCAACCTACAAGTGGATTTGTTTCCATTTACTCGTATATTTCCATATGGTAACGTTTGTCTAGTTACTCTGCTCGCGCCTGGATCCCGAAGCCAGCAGAATCCAGGAACTTGGTTCCTACTCGAATTGTGGGCCGAAGTTGATGAGGGTGTTGACAAACTATCAGAGCTTCCTTTATCCGCCCGTGGAACTAAGCTGGGGATCAAAGTCTGGGCTAATAGGTTGTGCTGAGTTCCAGGACTAAACTTTCTACTTTTCTGAGCACTGGTCTTTCCGTGTGTGCTTCTTGATAATGATGGCACAAGGTTCGGACTGTTAACTTCGCTGTGCTCAAGCGTGTGCGTATTCTGCTTTCGAGCACTCCCTGAAGTACTTCTTTTGCTGGTCTTCGTGATGCCAATCTCACTATGTGGTGTTCGCGGTCGGCGGGATCGTTCATGGCCATGTGATGGTTCCTGCTGGGCAGATGTTTCCTGGTGACCATGGGAGGTGTTACCGTTGCTAACAGACGTGGATGATGGCAAGGACTGAGGTTTATACCAGTTCAGGCTCGCATGGCTTGATGTTGATTTTGTAGTTCCGTTTTCACTGGAAGGTTGTGCTGCATTCGACATGGAGTTTCTATCTGTGTCAAATGTTGAGCACAAATGCTGCTCCAGTGACATTTTCGTTTTTGTCTTGGTAGATTCAGTACCTTGAGAACGTTGTTCTGAAGACAATCTGCTTTTCACAGGCACAGCTCCAGTCCCGGCTGACGTTTTCAAGTGTTTATCGAGAGACAATTGTTGTGTGGATTTGTTGTTTGCTGCGTGAACCAACGCCCACGATTGTGTGTCCGGTCTGCTAGTAGATTCCACGTACACTGGACCAATCTGATCAGGTTTAAAATTACCGTCAAAATGAACTTGTTTTATCATTCCTCGTGTAGCGAAGTCTTGAGACACTGCCATGCGTGCGTTGCCTTCCTCATCTCGTTCAGAATGGTGAATGACAGGGCGGTTCTGAGAGCATTGGATTATAAAAGCATGTCTTGGAGGTGTATGTGTTTTTGGGTATCTATGACTGCGAGGATCTGATTGGTTGGAACGAATGCTGCACATGTCAAAAGTAATCTTTGTGTTTGATGGTTGTGCAGATATACTAGAGTCTAAATATGTGTCTGGCTTTTCCTGTGCCGTATATTGTTGCTTTACCGAGTGTGGGTGCATTGAGCTGTTGCATTCCTGTCCTGTCTGTGGTGAGAACATGATTGGTGACATGTGTCTGACACGCTGATATGTCCACGCAGATTGCACATAACTGCCAGCAGCGCCAGTCTCCTCGCTGTGATGCCCTACTTTGTTGCTGACGTCTTTTATCTCAAAAGCTGGATTCCACTTAGGGTCGCGAAGCAAGGCATTAAAATATGAAGGCTGCTCCAGCGTACAATCTTTCGGATTGTTGTTCCAGAAAGTAGGCAACGTTCTTGGAGCTTTCGAAGACACCGGAGATCTGATCAATGTTTCATTCATGGGACACTGGAAATGATTATTTGATGGTAGCCGCTGCTGACTGGTGTGCTTGGCTTCTTTCTTGGCAGTTTCAAATAACGCATGTTCAATGCCTGGAAGTGATGAATCCATTGGCAAAATGTCTTTGTTTTGTTTTAACCTGGTTAATTTAGAATGCCCTACATTGTCGCCCGGGTGAGGCACTCTAGATGTTGCGTCGCTGTCATGCTGCAGTCTATACTCAGGTATTCTACCTGCAGACTCCTGCAAAATAATTCCACTCATGGGTGTCAGATGAGAAACAGAATCAATCACACATGACCGCCACGGTTTGGACACGTCTGCGGAGTAGAGATCACGTGACTGGTATTCGGGGTACAATAGTTGGGTATTTTCTGTTACAATAGGAAATTCGCGTGCTTCATTTGCTAGCGGTGCATGCAAATGATAGTTATGCAGCTCTGTGGCGTCATCTGAATACACTTTGTCCTCCTGATCTGTGAAGTTTGGTGTCTGAATTATTTCTTCCACGTCTCCCAAATCACTTCCAATCCATGACAAGACAATTGAACTTGAGCTGGTGGACAAAGCACTGCATTCGTCCGTTGCCTGCGCAGGAACAATGTTGGCTATTGGCTGTTGATGCTGGGCGAACATGTATTTGCTCCCATGGTTGCTGGGACCGACAGCTTCAGTGACCCTCACGTTTACTGATGCCTCATTCTGGATCAGGTAAGTGTTAGAGCCTGTATCAGCTGACGCTATCCAACCCTGCGTGTTGTCTCTAGCTCTTGTTTCTACTGTGATCTCTGCGCGCAGACTATATCCAGCACTTGGAGTCTTATTTCTGTATGTCCGTGCACGTGCTTGCTCAGCCGTGTTACTTTCTGTCCGGTGTAACATGCGACCTCCGTCGGCAGCGACATGAGAATCATCATTGTTTCCTGTGCAGTCGCTGACACAATCCTGGAAAGGTGACCGATCGTTATTAGAAGTGTACCTAGGACACTCGCAACTATCATCCTCCTGTTGATTCTCAGATACCTGACTGGCATGCAACTGATTGCTTTTAATGTTCTTTATTCTGCTTAATTGTGAGGATTTTCCTGAAACGCTCCCAATTGTATTTATCTTTGATGTTTCGTGACCTCTACTGCCTTCTGTTTCTGGCGCCTTTTGTTTAAACTTGGCGGTTTTATTGCTTCTTGTATTCTGACATTTGAGTGGTGTTAGCTGTTCCTCCTGGCTTGATGGCGTCACCGACGTCAAAGACGACAACTTGGACACAGCTCTAGACACATTTAACGTAGTTTCACTTCTGTTTGTCTCTTCAGCTTTCTGGAGGAATTCTTCCAGCTTTGTGACTCTTCCAAGAGCCAGGGGTCGTATGGCCCGGCTCGAAAGATGTGCTCCTGTGTCGCTTTGACTAAATGTAGTGTGCTGTGATGTATTTGATGATGTTTTTTTCACAGAGCCATCGTTCTCCCTCACAAAATGATAATGCAGCTCTCGTTGACTGGGCATTTGTTTCAAGGTCTGTTCTGAACGCCTTCTCCGTTTTTCTTTTCTCGTATTTCTGTCATGATATGTACCAAACAATCGATTAACTTCACATACCTGTTTGAGCCCACCAACGACATTCACTTGATTTAGTTCTTTATTTAACAGACTTTCTAAATCATCCATCACACCTTGACTACTGCCTTCAGGGTGTGCCTGACGACGAGTGTCCTGAGCAACAACTTTCTCTTCTTTAGTAACTTCCACTATTGAAATAGGTATCTCCTTAGTTACATTGACATTCTGCTCGCGAATCACCGATTCTGCTGGTGCATCATTGTCATCTGTTTTATCTTTTCTGCCACCGGAAGAAAGAACGATTTTTATGTCTGATGATGCTCTACTTCTGTATTTCTCAATATTAGTTACTTCAACTTCCGAAGAAATAGGAGAAACTGCGGATTTAGGGATATTTTCTCGATTCCATCCTGAACTGTCTTTGGAGCTATGGGTATTTTCCCCATCAACGTTATATTCCACCTGCAGCCCCACAGATGTTTGCTTCCTGACTCCATCGCTAGGATATAAGCATAACTCAGCCGTCTGGGTTACGGCCCTGACCCCATCACCATTGTATATATCAATCTCACTTGTCTGGGTTACGGCCCTGACCCCATCACCATTGTATATATCAATCTCACTTGTCTGGGTTACGGCCCTGACCCCATCACCATTGTATATATCAATCTCACTTGTCTGGGTTACGGCCCTGACCCCATCACCATTGTATATATCAATCTCACTTGTCTGGGTTACGGCCCTGACCCCATCACCATTGTATATATCAATCTCACTTGTCTTGGTTACGGCCCTGATTCCATCACCATTGTATATATCAAAGTCACTTGTCTGAGTTACTGCTCTGACCCCATCACGACTGTAAACATCAAATTCAGTTGTCTGAGTCTCGGCTGTTGGCCGGCCGTCTAATGCAGAGATACGAAATGGGGCATCACGACTGCAACTGTTCATGGTAGCTTCTGAGCCATTGGATGTTAGACTAAGTATATTCGTGTCTGGTGTTAGCTTGTCTCCAAACGAAAGATCACACCCAACAGCCGGCTTGTTTTGGCTTATAGTGCTGTCTCCTTGATCCAAATTATTCGCTGTACTAGGCTCTGATAGTTTTTGGAAGGTCGAGTCATCATCGGAATTAGGCAGCTCAGTCTGTGACGACGAAGCCGCATTTTTCAATATACTTGATGTCTGACTGACCTTTTTCAAATCAGTATCTTCCTTGTGTGTATTGGCAATATTGTGTGGATCAATTTCTTCATGTTGTGGCTTACGTGAAGGGGCATCCAAATCGTCGGTACATTGGAAAACTCCTTGTGATAACAAGTTGTCCGAGCTACTATAGGACCGTTCAGCCACGCTCGACACACTTTTTGTTTCTTGGATGTCGTAAATTGTTGATTTCATGGGCACAGTACTGAGGTCACTCTTATTTTTCTCACCCAGAAACATAGATTGTTTGCTCATTTCAGTTGTGCTGATAAAGTCGCCTACTTCTGCTTCGGGTTTAGTTGCAGTGCTGTCTGACTTGCTATGTGAAACTTGCCGATAATGTTCTAGGGTTTTGGCAAACATTGATGAGTATATGTGATGGTCGGAGAGTTTAGGTCTCTCGCTTTTTGTTTCCGTTGTAAATGAGGCACTTTCCTTAGCGACAACGACATTGTTGTCGGTACTCATGAAGTCGTTGACCTCACGTATTTCTTCACATCGTGTTTCTTCCTCGGGTGTAACATGCGGGCAGTCAAGTGTAGTGTTCTGGACATCCATGTCGAGAAGTTGGGACTCATGCAATCTGCTGGCGCAGCTGTCCTTCTCTGGCGCCATGTTGGTTAGATACGCGTGTTTACCTACTATCTGTGATATTGTCTCGGCGACTGCCTGGTCAAGGTGTGAACTACTCAAGGAATCTCGATCGACTTGTTCAGGGACCAAGGTGTCGTCAGGTGGGGAATGCTCACTAACAGTGTCACACTGATTCCCGACAATGTCTTCTGCATCTGGCACAGATAACTCACGAGTTCTGGTGTCCGTTACACTATTTCTTTTCTTTAATGTTTCCATGGGGCTTTCCGTTACATCACCTGGCATCTCCATATAATTCTCATCAAAGTCATGGGCAGGGACAGGTATGTTCAGCACTGGGTCTTCCGTCTCCTGACCTGCTTCACACTGCTCTAAGGATACAGTATCCTGGTCGCTGCTGATATTCTCTACTTCTGATTTATTGACGGTACCAACATCAGCATTGTCTGTATCTAACATTTCCCCTGGCTGTTCCTTGCCGGCCATGTATTCCAGGCCCTTTTCCTCTACTTCATATTTCTTCATTTCCGACTCGGAAAGTTTACTTTTGGCACTGTCCTTGTCAGCCTGGCTATCAACGCCATTTTCATGATCAGCTTCTTCCGGTATAACGTCCATGTGCAAGTCTTTCTTCCGGAAAGTTGTCAGTGAACCAGCTTGAGGAACGCGCTCAAAACTCTCGTGGAAGAGTTCGCCCTGCTTGCAAACATGTAACACGGCATGGTCGTGTTGTTTATCGCTATGTGAGCAGGGAGAGCAGACTTCGCGAGCTGTTACTGGTTCTACGGCCAGTTTACCTGGCTCGAGGCTAGAGCTGTTGTGTAGATGGCTAAAACTTGTTGTCGACATGTCCATAGTTCCGTAACCAGAGGAACAGGGTAGCTTGCCCGTAGCCTCTGTTGAACTTTGCTGCTTTTCGTTCGTGTGGCTGGTGTCTGAAACCTGCTCGAGCTGAACGTCTTGGCGTGGTGCATTCTTGCCAACCCGTTCAGCTTCGTCTGTGTTTAAGATGTTCAACACGGACATAGTCTGTCTCACTTTGTTGTGCAAGGGCACCGTTTTCGCGCCCCGTGAATGAAACACCTCTGCGTCATCGGCATTGATACAGGTCTCCCTGCTTTCTTGTGAGGCCGCCTCTGATGTTATTGTCCCATATGATTCCGTGATACTTTTCTCAACACGTTCGTGTACATCAAATGCAACGTGTTTCAAGTTTGACACCGAAGTTGTAGAGTTTTTATTTCCTGGTTTTGTCATTTTATCTAAAGAAGAAGTAGCCTTTTTAGCTTTGTTTCTTGGCATTAGTTTGTACTTATTATACATAATTTTTCTTGCAGACAGTTTTGCCTTTTCATCTGGTTTTGAACTGTCATGACTTTCACGTTTGCTGTTGTCTGCCGTCATCGATTGTCTTCTATTTTTAACCGCGAATTCAGTCTTAGATACTGCCTTTGTTGATGTGCGATTATCTGTTTTCCTTTTACCTTCGTGCATTTTCTTGATATCAGCTACCAGCTTTTGACTCGTTGTGCTACCCTTCTCCACTCTGAACACACTTAGTGGAAAACTCTCGCATGCAGCATATGTGACGTCTGCTGCAGCTTTCTTGTCTGTTTTGAAGTTGGATTTTGTCTGTTCGGTGACATTTTCCATTATAGGCACCGAATGCGGGATTCTTTCTGCTGACTGCTGGGTTTTGGCAAGTTTGGGGTGGAGCTGCATCTGTTTATTGTGAATATTACTATCAGGTTTTCCGATGATTCCAACAGGTGCGTCAACATTCTCTTTTTCTTTGCCCTTGCTTGCTGGTGGTGTTAGGGAACTTCTGTGTTTGATTTTATCAAGTAACAGTTGAAGGTTGTGTTCCGTTTCAGACACACGGGTCATTTCTTTTTTCGTTGTTCCCACCAATGGTGTGTCGCCTGCAGAAGCAAACTGCTGCTCGGGTGTGAGGAAATCGGAGCGGGTCACTTCAGCTTGGATGTCGGTGGAGTCCACACTATGACCGCTGATCAGACCAACAACCGGTACATTATTGCACAACTTTCCCGTTGCTGTGTCAGCAACTGCGCCTTCTGAGTTTGACGTCTGCTGGCTGCTAGGGATTGTAGTGAGCGGAGAATCTGTAACGTCCGTGGCAGGTTTGGCCTGCAGGTCTACAGTAGCCATCTGTTTTCCCTCAGGTTCTGCAACACTGGGTATTGTTTCCAGTGGCTTCCCTGCCATTTGCCCCGGCCGTTCGTGCAGCCACGGAACTCGCGGGCGGCTGCCGACGGCTCTGCGACTGGAGGATACATAGCACGGAGCTGAAGGTTTTGTTGGAGGGTCTGTGGGAATAACATTAGATAAAACCTTCGTTTCGAAATTGCCCCTCGTTTGCTTTAGTTTTTGCTCCAATGTGACTTTATACCTTTTCGGTTGGTTTATAATTTTCTTTTCAAAATGATCTGAATGCGTTATGATGTTCTTTGAAGAATGTGTCACTTTTTGGGGCGGAGGATGTGCTGATGTTTCTAAAGGGTGTGGGGCGGTTGGCGAGGGGATCATTGAGACATTAATGTTTTCTTCATCTGTTGTCTTATCTTGCAAAGGTGACTTCACAGAGTGTACAGTGAGGTCTTTATTGCTGTTATCCACAATAACATCGATGAACTCATCTCGTACAACGAGCAGCTTTGAGACTGGGGTCACAACTCTACGAGCCGCATGGATGTTACTAGCTTTCCCAAGTTCCGATGCGCCCATAAATATTTCATGCTTCACATCGGAGTTATGACTGGGAACTTGGCCAGGTCTTACAATTCTAGAGACCTTATACATATTTTCCACCTTATCCTTGTTTGCAGGCCCCGAGTTTAACTTGCTTGTGCTTATGTTCACTGGGCTAGTTTTCTTCGCGGTCATATTTATATGCCTATATTTATTTTGTATATGTTTATTATGTTGAAGAAGGTGCTGGAGCCGTTTTCGGAATGCGACAGTTCCCCTCCAGGGAGACCTGACACTTTTATCAATATTGTCATTGGCTCTGTACTTGGACGTGTAGCTTGAGATGTTGCGCTGTGACACGTCCGGCTTCACTCGACAGGAAGTGACAGTTGGACTTCTTGCTGAAGCATCCAGATCGGTGAGTGAACAGTGCACATCGCCTTCGCCTGTTTTTGGGTGTCTCACAGTCTTGCCTGTGATTCTGGCTGTTTGCTTTCGGGGATGTTCACTAGTGTGCACCACGTAACGATCGAATATATCTTTCAAGCTTCCTCTACGGATAGACTGTAACGGTTGCTGATTACGCGAGAATGAAGCTGACCCAAGATTTTGCATTGGGCTTGCTGGCTCCACATTTGGAGAATGTTGTTTTTCACATGATGTCCCCAAGGGGTCATAAGACTGACGCTTCGTGGAGTCGATTAACAGCTTCTTGACAATTACTGGCATTTTATCTTGTGTGCCAGTCGCCACATTCTGAGTTGTGCGCATGCCATTTATGTCTGTAGACGCCAGCGACTTTGAAGTTGATGACAAGTCCGTATCTCTGAAAGCATCACTTCTAGGCGGTTTGATTTCTGCTTCCGACAATTTACTTATTACGTGCCCAAGACTGCAGGTTTTCAGTCTTCGAATCCTTTTTCTGATTCTCGGTGGAGTATTATCCACTTGCAATGCTTCTAGTGCAATATTCTTTGTGTCTTCTGTTTTTAAGATCAACGGCATTTTGGTAAGTGGAGAAGAAATTGTGTTGTTGCATGGATACATAGTTTTCACTTCCTTCAGGGGTGTCCCTAGTTGTCCTGGCGAATCATTGACCTCGTCAGCAGCACAGATCCAGAATGGACTGGACAGTTCGATAGAACGGCTTCTGTTAAGACTAGAGAGTTGTACGGATTTCCCCGACATTGGCGACTTTACAGGATGTTGTTCCATGCTGATGATTTCTCTAAACGTGTCAATATTTCCAGTAGTAGTAATAACAGGTGTATGTACTAGTTCGTCTGTTCTGCAGTCAGCAATGAGCATCCGAGCACCCGACACTTTTGGCGAATCCCCGTGGCCAATCTCTAACCACTCTGTCTCGGCCAGGTTTCCAGATCGTCTGCTAGGGTCAGCAAATGCGAGCAACGACTTTGTATTCCTATGCTTTGGGTTACTTTGAAGCTTCGGGGAACTTAGAGCACCATTTGTCGTGCACGGCTGAGGTTTATTGAAGTGTTCCTTCCCCATGCCTGATTTCCTGACATTTAGCACAGAAGACATGACTTTATGCAGACCATTGTTTTCTCGTGTGCTTGTCTCTTTGCTGGCGTCTTTTTTAATAGTTCTCAAACTATTCCTTCTCAAGAATTTCAATTCTGCCTTTTCTGTTGCCTTGGGGGGAGCAAAGGGTTCTGCTTCTTTTGTAGGTCTTCGTAACTTCTGCAAGCTTCCACTGTTAGCAGCTGGCTCATTTTTCATCACATGTTGTTTCTTTGCATAACTTCCTGTTTTACTTTGGCGCGGTAACAAAACTTTGACATCCCTAACAGTTTCGTTATCTTTCTTGACAACATTCACCGAATCAACACTTTCTGTGTATAGCTGCAAGCTGTCTGTGCCAAAATGAAGACCTAAATTATCGTCCTGTTTTTGTGTTTGCTGTTGACCAGACCCGGTTGTCAAATTTGAACAAGGGCAAACAGAAATATAATCTTTTTTTATTCCTTCGGTCGCATATTTCCTGACGCCAGAGGCTAAATTGGACATGTTAGGACAAGCGATCATTGCTATGTCTTCTTCTTCTTGAGTCACAATGGGGTCTTTAGCCACCCGTTTTGTTTCTGCTGCAATTACACTAATTTTTACGACAGGACAGTTTTGATCCTCTACCTGACTTTGTCCATCTTTCAAAATATTATTTTTCTTTTCTATGTGATCTAAGAAAGACGTCAATGTTGGATATCGCCGCGTCCTTGACCTAATGTTCTGAATCCGCACGGAGTTAGGGCTTTGTGACTTTGCGACGGACATTTTGTCGCAAACTCTCGATTCCACTGATTGACACAGTCGAAGTGCATTTTTGATGTCGTCTTTACCTTGAAGTGCCAACTTATCAAATAACTTTTGGTCGTAACTGAGGCTTTTTGTATGCTTTTTCGGAGTTTTAGACTTGTTATTAACTTTACCATTTACTGTATTGTCAGACACTGGATTCACAATTTGCTCACTTTCGCTCCACTCAGAAGGTGAAGTCTGTGTGGTACTAGGCATGGGGATGCTGACACCAAGTGTTTCCGTGTTTGCGGCAAATCTCAAGCTCTTTTTAACTCTCTTTTTATGTTCAATATTTTCCTCTTCTCTGGGCATCTTCAAGAGATCAATTTTAATATGATCTGGCGTACTCGCTGTGGGTATGTTTAACGGTTCCAGGGCTTCGGCATCTGTCACAGAGAGTAAAGACTCCACCATGCGAATGCTCTCTGGCCCTCGGTCGAACAATGGCAACGCCGTTGTGCTGGTTTTGCGTCTTCTCTTTTTATGAACTTTTGATCTTTGTGGCATCTCCTGTCCACGTATCACTGGTATATGGTGATATTTAATACGATCGTGCTTTGCCAAGTTTAATTTTTTTGCAGTCGGGTGTATGTCATATTCTTTGATATTGTGGCATATGTGACTACCTTTGGTTCCTTGAAGCACCATACGGTTTTGTAAACTGAGACTAATATCTGTTCCTGCAAAACCTGAACACATGTCGTTTTTCTTGCCAACAAGACTTCTACGGTCTTCTTTAATCTTCGACTCTAAAGCTTTCTTTTGAATACCAGAGCAAACTCGTTTTCGGTTTCTTGCAAACCTGATCGTTGATGACCTTGAATTCTTGAAATCTGTTGGTTGCGTTTGTGTAGCCACTATTTCGAATATGTCCATAGCCATTGACTCACCATGCTCATCTTTTGAAACCCTGATTCGCCTGTTCCGTTTTAAAGCACGTGAATTTTCGAAGTTAGCCTGGCCTATCTGACAGTGTCTGTCTATTTTAGCCGTGTCAGTTTTCTGGAATGCGCCAGGAGCAAATACTTCAAGCAGAAGTGGCGCTTTGCTAGGGCATGATCTGTAGGGCAAATCTACGGCTTCTAAAGTGTCTTTATACATTTTCTGCCATTTCCGACGAGCAGGGTTACTTCCATCATGAAAGTCTTCATTCTTCATGTATGGCGCAGTCAATGCCTTGTGTGTCTTGTTGAGACACATGAGCGAACTGTACATGTCATCCAAGCTTCCAACACCATATTCCTTCTCCTTACAAACATGTTTGACAGACTTCTTCTTGACCCCTGACTTTTCAGTTGGTCGTTGTGATTCTATCTGCGAAATATCGTGCACGTGGCGGAATCCTTTTCCTAAAATATCGCAAGTCTGTTTAGCCTTGCTAATCGTAGCCTTCAACGTCTCTGGTATGGCTAACTGTGTATTTATTTCTTCCTCGGGAAGGCGGCTCACAGAAGTATAGCAACTGGTACCATCCTCAAATCTCAAATCACCGAAAGACCTCTGCTCTGACCGGCATTCTGTCGCTAGCTTAGACCTTGAGAACATGCTTCTCATCTTCTGCGAAACCTTCCTATGTTTTGAATAATTCAAGTACAAAGATAATTTCCTTTCCGGTTCATGATCACCCTCGCATCGGATGTTGCAATCTAGCACTTCTTCCTCTGGGGTCAGAATATTATTTGTGTCCTGTGGTTGTATCACCTCAAACTGTTGACACCGCCTTTTCTTAGATAAGTGTGGTGACAGCTTACTATGGCCTTTTGATGGAGAATGCCTAACTTCCAACGCATTGTCTGCTGAATGAAGTGGAGCTACACAGGATCTTCTAACAGAGTTTTCTGGTAGAATTTGTGACGACATTTTTGGTGACCCTTTCCTGAAGTATTGCCCTTTGACAGACACTCTACTAATACTCACGGCATCGTGATACCGACTGCTTTGTTCAGTAATTTTGCTGACTTCGGCTGTGGAGATAACGGCCAGTTGTGGAGAGTCCATGTTGCTATGTACATGATATTCCGTTGAGGTGCTCAAGGTCTTTGTCTGCTGCCTTTCTTGAAGCGACTTTCTGATGGATCTGGGTAGCTGGATTGATCTCATCGGGTCCACTTGATTCTTGGGATTAATGGTTTTGGTGCCACCCACAGCAATTCTAAAAGCATGTTTTAAAATTTCTCTTAATGATGCGCTGAACAGAAATAAGGTAAGGCATTTTATAATGTATTCACTAGTGACATCAAAGGGTGAAATAACTAAAGATGAAACGGCATAGATTTATTCATCGAACAGCATTGTTATTCAATAGGTTTGTGGAGTCAGCCTGAAGCCCGGTTATTTTTATGTAGACAATGAGCGCACACATAACCTGTCCTGGTCTTGTTCTCTAAGAGTCAAAATTATAACCCTCCGGGCAAACCGATAGATGCTTCATCTCCCTCGATTTCGTAAGGTGTAGATGCTGATAGTAACTTATAAGACGCCATTGTGTTAATCGAGCTCATAAGCAAGCAGATAATACGAGGGGAAGTCGTTAAGTGATTGGAAATTTACGAATAACTATTTGTTTTACAATAGTGTGAACCAGAAATGACTCAACATAGTTCCCCTGCCTTGGTCAACTTGTCCACTAGTTTGTTGATGCCTTCTAGGAAAACGTTTGTTTAAGTGGCTTAGAAAATTTTTTTCAACACCTCCATTGCCTTGTTGTCATCTGTAAACCCCTGACCCCCGAAAATATTCTTTCAAGGGTCCATTTTTCAGGAGAGGAGTGAAACAAACTAGTGCTCGATACAGTAACATGCTAGTGAACAACTTAAAGCCCACAATACGACCGAAACGCCGGAGACGTATTGTCATGAAAACCACTGAAGTTAACGATCAGATGATACAAATAACAGAGACATTCTGATTCACAGCTGCAAGTTGTTTGTTACTGGCGGCGGTGAGATAAAACGGTACAGCCGTCCTTGAGAATTCCCTGGGAGACGGAAAATATGACGAGGTTATTTTGTCGACTCGCAGGATAAAAGAGAGACGGGTGCTGTAGTTGAGATAAGGGAGACAATAATTCTTGTGATGTAAGGGAAATGGATAGTCTGCCCTTGGGACCATCTGGTGTTGACATCAAAGGACGTCACTAGAACAAGCCAAGACTGTTTGAAAAACCTAACTTGTTGCAGCGATTGTAAACAAGAGAGTTGACCTAGACGGACGGTGTTTCGCTAGCTCTGTATGAATTTGGAAAAACATCTACCGTGTTCGAGATTAATTAAATTTAATATACACGTGACTGTCATGGCAAAATGTAGATGTGATTCAGGAGTAAAGCAGTGTTACATAAGGTACCCCATAGATTGTATTTAGGTATAATTAATGTATGATAGACTGGTGATAGTTAGAGTTTAGGACTTCAACGTAGTGTATTGCGTTGTGGTTAGGCAGTAAAAGAGTGTCGGCGACTGTAGGCAGCTGCATTGTAAAAACTAGCTAGGGTGATATGGTAATTGGCTCTGCTAGTTGGGAATAGGGTAGTGAGGTGATAATTAGCTCTGCTAGTGAGAATAGTGTAGTGGGGTGATATTTGAAGAGATTGAGGACGGGTTGGGAGATGGGGGAAATGTCCAATGGTAGGATCCTCCAGTGGGGTGCCTACTGGGGTTCTGCACTCTGTCTATTGGTTTTTCCTTGTCTTATCCTAATTCGGACCAAGGTGATGAGCTCCTCTGCTCCATGACAGAGTTTAGTTCGCTGATAAATATCTGAGCGAGGCCGTAGGCCTACACTCAGCTGGTAAGGTCAGTGACTGGTGCTCTCACCAGGTGTGTTATTTCTCTAGCAGGTTCCCCGCCAGTTACGAGGAAGCTCTACACTGGTTTTGATGAAGTTCTACTCCGGGTAGGAAGAACACGAGATGAACAGTCAATGTTTTAATAAGATGAATAACTTCAGAGAAGAAAGTTTATACAATAGTGTTTATGCTGGGCCCATGATCAGGAGGGTCCATCAGAACATGGCTCAGTTGAGCAAAACCATATAAACGATTCCTGTGTGATAGAGTTCACCTTGGGTGGGTGATGTTCGTTTTTACACCACATATCAAATGAACACTATGGATTAAAAAGGAACACTAAACGTAGCATTCATATGGAGTTGTAGATTCCAGTGGAATATTACAAGGGACATTGTATTTATGATAATCTAGACAATAGATAGATACAAGTGTGTTACCAATAACAGTGATACCTATTTTCACAGTACAGGGATTGGTACATTTAAGAACTATAGGGACTTATAGTATGCAGTGTGTAACCCATCCATGATCAGTGTTAAACTATAGACTGTATCTATTTCGGATGATCATGTATATGGATTACCAAGTAGCTACCAGAGAAAGTCAGCGACTGGCAGGAGAGACACATCGCTCGGTGAGGTCTTTATGTGCTGAGCTAACGTGCTGTGGTGTAACCTTGCTAGGATGATCTGACCTGGCTCCTAATCTGCTGGTCGATTCTACACACATTATAGTATACGACACACATTCTTCGCATACACTTCTCACATACATTACACTTTTCTTTTAATAAATTAATTGTTATTAATTTTTAGAAGCTAGAGTTGTTGAGTATGTTGTGTTTGGGAAGAATGAGAGGGGGCATGATCCAGTGATGACAGAGAGAGAGAGAGAGAGAGAGAGAGAGAGAGAGAGAGAGAGAGAGAGAGAGAGAGAGAGAGAGAGAGAGAGAGAGAGAGAGAGAGAAGAGGTGTCCATAAACTGAGGGAGTGTGGTGGACGGAATCTAGTGGATTCTCCAGGATAATGATAGGGGGTTAAAATATAATGTGGCTGTTGATTCCCCTCACTCCAGGGACGACACTAAAGGTAATCCACGACACGTATCTCAAAAGAAGTATTGTTGCTGCACGACAACGCCGCCCTCATACGGCTGCACATACAGTAGATACACTACATACTCTGAAATGTAAGCTCTTGTAACATCCAACGTACAGTCCAGACTTGGTGCCATAGGATTTTCACTTGTCTGTACTAAGAGGCGAAAGAAGTGCCTGGGGGTTCATAACAAGATTAATGGACAGTGCTTAGTGCAGGTGAGCCTGGCATGTGATACCACAATATTTAGTTTGAAAATGGAGGTGGAGGCAGTCACTGCGGCTTTCCGCTGGTTATAATATAAAGATGACACACACGTAGTGAATATAACGAACTCATAGAGCATGGTGAAAATCGTGAAGAGAGGCATGCTTGGTGTAGAGGGGGATGCCTCAATTAAAATAGTTAAGATAGAGAGCATCCGTTAGATCTTTTCCTCAGAGCATGTGTTGGTAAATGAACAGGCGGAAACATGGACTGGACCTGCATCGCTGAGTGGTGTACTGTGCGCGATAAGGCAGATGTGGTTACAGCTTTTTGGGATCATGTGCGTAGTGTGGAATAATTTATACAGTATCAGTGTCTGGAGAGAATGGTGCAGACGGGAGTGACCAGAGAATCAGGCCCGCACTCAGTTCTCCGAGGAAAGGCCTTATAGTCATATAATCAGATTGCAAACTGGTAACATTATAATTGGGACATGTCACAGTCCGAAATTACGTTTATATAAAAGATAACACATAGAATATAGTTAGTTTTTAAAAACAAATTATAAAAGTAAACACAGACCAAAGAATAGATAGAATGCGAAAGTTGTTGATAGAAGAGAAGGAACTCAGGGTGCTACGGTATTCATAATTATGAGTGCACAATTTGTCTGTCAGCCATAATTCACGAGAATTACAACGTTTGTAAGAGTTCATCTTTGTCCATCTTGTGCCTCTACTATTGGTGCTCTTCAGGCTTTGCTCTTTGTCCATCTTGTACCCTAAAGTTTGTACTCTTGAGACTTTGCTCGTTGCCCCTCTTGTACCCCGACAATTGATGCTTTTCTGGTTTTGCTGGCTGTCCGTCTTAAACTCAAATATGTGTTTCTATGACGCTTTGCTCGTTTCCACCCGAATTCCCACAATTGGTGTTCTTAACGCTTTGCTCGGTGCCCTTCTTTAACCCCTACATTTGGTGCTCTTGAGGCTTTGCTGGTTGTCAATCATGTGCTCCCACAGTTGGTCCTCTTGAGATTTTGCTCGACATCTATCTAATTCCCCCACAGTTGGTGCTCTTGAGACTTTGCTCGATATCCATTTAATTCCATCACAGTTAGTGCTCTTGAGACTTTGCTCGACATCCATCTAATTCCATCACATTTGGTGCTCTTGAGACTTTGCTCGAAATCCATATGATTCCCCCACAGTTGGTCCTCTTGAGACTTTGCTCGACGTCTATCTAATTCCCCCACAGTTGGTGCTCTTGAGACTTTGCTCGATGTCCATTTAATTCCATCACAGTTGGTGCTCTTGAGACTTTGCTCGACATCCATCTAATTCCATCACATTTGGTGCTCTTGAGACTTTGCTCGAAATCCATATGATTCCCCCACAGTTGGTCCTCTTGAGACTTTGCTCGACGTCTATCTAAGTCCCCCACAGTTGGTGCTCTTGAGACTTGGCTCGACGTCCATCTAATTCCATCACAGTTGGTGCTCTTGAGACTTTGCTCGACATCCATCTAATTCCATCATAGTTGGTGCTCTTGAGACTTTGCTCGACATCCATCTAATTTCATCACAGTTGGTGCTCTTGAAACTTTGCTCGACATCCATCTAATTTCATCACATTTGATGTTCTTGAGACTTTGCTCGACGACCAACTAATTCCATCACAGTGGGTGCTCTTGAGACTTTGCTCGATGTCCATCAAATTCCCCACAGTTGGTGCTTTCGAAACTTTGCTCGATGTCTATCTTATACTCCCACAATTGGTGCTTCTGAGAGTACAGCGACAAAAGAGATATAGGAGTAGATTGGAGGTTTGACTGTGAGCAACGAAAGTGACCACGTACAAACCAAAGCTAATGATAATTGAATGGAACTTGTAACTATAACGAAGTTACGAAATTGCTGAATGTAGCTCTCATTATTACAAACCATCGTACCGTTTAGAATGGCCATCGTATTTCACTTTTAGAGACAATCTTGTTTATGAGCTAAATGTCTTCGATGATCAGATCTTGTAGAATGTCGGTAGTTCTTCTTCTTCTTGGTTCACGATATCCTAAGAATAATTCTATAAAATGTAATGTGAAAAGCCAATTTTCTTCTTTAGTGATTCCATAGGTTGCCACTTGATGCTACGAGCATTATCCGCAATACCTATTGACAATGAAAACTCTTTGATTTGGTGAATTTAATTCTGCAAAAACATTAAGTTAACCTTACCCGAGAGACTTTCTCTTCTGTGTAATCTGTAGAAAGAAATGAAGGATATTAAACAAATGCATGGATTAGTTCATCATTGCAATGATGAGATCTTAAGTGTCAATGAGTAAGCGAGAGTATAATACAGGAGTCAGAATGGGTATTGACCGTGAATCTTGCAGCTGTCTGCAGGAAAACAGCGACCTTCGAAATCATGTTCAGTGTGATGTAAAGATAGACACAAGGGCCGGAGTGAAACATGTCCAGTGTCAATTAAAGTGTGCAAGAGATGCTGACATCAGCAAAACCTCCACGAAATACCGATTGTGATACAAATCATCAGTTATTAGAAGCAGAAGTGAAAGTAAAACTCAAAAAGCTTACCCAAGGACCAAGGCCACTTTGTTTTGATCTCACAAAAATACCAGATGCATACAGCGTAGAAGTGAAGAATCGTTTTGGGGTCTTGATGTCTATACAGGAGTAGTCGACACCTGATGAATTAGCAGTACACGCTAGAAATATCGTGATAAGTCCGGCCAAAGATTTAATTCCGTCCAAGAATAAGCAACATAAGCCATGGATTACATCAGACACTTAGAATTAAGAAAACAACGAAGTGAACTGCAACAGAAAGAGGAGAAACCGATAACAGAAGAATAAAGTATAAATCTTTAACATGAGAAATAAAAAAGAACTCAAGAAAGGACAAAATATGTTGTACTTCATTTTTTAATTCACCGCAAACAAACCGAGTAGTTATTTTTCGCACTGACATAGATCTGGTGGGACCGTCGATTTTCAGAATATGGATATCGGGATTCACTTCGTGATGGGTCGACAAGTGTGTTTCCAGCAAGATGTACCCAAAACCGCATGTCATTGTCTTCGTAGACTGACCCCCAGCTACATGAAAGATAAGCGCAGACAGGTGGGGCATACGAGTAGCACAAGATATGGATATACACTCCACCGACAGTGAGGGCCCTCCAGAACCAGATAAAATGATATGGATATACACTCTGACGATAGTGAGGGCCTTCCGGGCCCAGAAAAATTTATTGCATTCATCGATCAGTCTAACAGCCTCAGCCTCTAACAAACTCATCTCGAAGTGATCGACAACATTATTCTTTATTTCCATGTATACCTTACACAATAGCTCTTACTCTTCTTGCGAAAGCAAATATATGTCTGTATCTGTAATTAATAAATGCAGTGGCCCTTTTCAGGGCCCCCAAAATATCCCAGTTAGCATTCCTTGATTGCACAGAGTTTTTCACGTCACACAAATGACCCTACCTCATACACAAGTTGCACAGTATATCAACACACCCCTACACCTACTATGGAATCATCCTGATGTCACGTGATTTTCCGGGAACTTCCGGAATTCTTTTGTTTGCGGTGAATTAAAAATGAAGTACCAAAATATATGTACAAGACTGTAGTTCTATAATAGAGAAATATAATAAGAATAGAAGAGATTACAAAATATTCAAAGAAATGAAGTTATTGACTAGAAATGTTCAACCTCAATTAAATGTTATCTGTGACAAGTTCGGAAATACCCTTACATAATATAGAATAATTCTAGAAGGAGATCATGAATAATGCAGTGGAATGTATGATATGACTTACTGTGAGGATATAAATGAGATACATGAACCAATGACAGTAAAGACAGAACCTGAACCCTCATTAGATGAAATTGTATGGGCAATAAAAACCTGAGAATGGTATTTCAACAGGAAGTGATGAGATACCAGCTGAACTAATTAAAGCGGGAGGCGAAGAAAGCATGCACATCTATTACACATTACGTAAAATGATATGGAAATATTGTATATGGCCAAGAGATTGGAAGAGAATTATCTTCATTCCAATACCAAAAAAAAAAAAAAAGGGCAACCTGAAGTAATGCACCAACTATAGAACTGTTGCCCTGATCAGTCATGCAAGTAAAATTTTATTAAAAATCATAATTGGATGACTTCGTTGCCATGAAGAGAAATGCTCTATCTCGACTAGGGCAGATGACATAAATTGGGGCCAGCTGTACTATTGATGCTGCCCGCCGTTTTGAGTTTTACGCCATGAGTTTTCCGGCTCGTTGAATCAATCCCGCTAGGTGGGGGTTCTCCGTTATGCATATTCTTAGGGTTGAAGGTTCTCATTGCGACGCTCGTACACATGCATGTTTCTGTGTGCATCAAGAATGTTCTATGAGCGCCGGTACTGTACGAGTGACGACAGCTACTTCTTTAAGTCAACACAACGCAACTCAATGAATCAACTGGACACAGTATTCACAGCTTCTTTTGAATCTAGGCGTTTAATAACACATACTAATATTGACGCCACAAACGATACCTAGAGTCCACAATGACAACATTAATCACATAACCTAATCACAGATGTAGCAGCACATTTGTTGGCCGTGCTACCAAGTTAAGAACTACCTCGCAACTCGACGATAGCTCCAAACCAACTAACTACCTGCAGGGGAAGTTGTCTCCTGCCCAGAGACCTGCCTGGATATTCTCATGCGAGGCAAGGTTATAAATCTTCTCACGCTGGGCTGCGTGAAGCTGTGGGTTGTCTGTACCGAATGACCATGACCTGACCTAGGTCTATGGCATTCGTAAACAATGGAAGAAGACATTAAGAGCTTCAAGCTGGATTTAGGCAGGGAAGAGGAACACGAGATCACATACATGCGTTTAATAAAAGTGAAAGGTAGAAAATTTTGTGCAAACTTATCC